>CM062813.1:403919469-404519469 GCA_031772625.1 Pinus tabuliformis
TATATCTGGTGGCCACAAACAGATTAATATTAGGGCAAGTCAAAGTCCCAAGATAGTCAGAATTAGACAAGGCACATAAAAGAAAGAACCTATGGAGTTAACTTGAGTGAGGTGGAGAGTGGTCTCCTACCACTCCACTTCACTCTCCCACATGTCCCCTCATCTCAACAAAGTCTCCCCCATCAAGGATTATGTGGGCCTCTAAGGAAGAAATCGAGTTGCCACTTAGGAAATTCGAATTTGCATGGAGCATTGGGATTGTGACCCATTGGCTTTGGGATTGTCACCAATTGCCTTGGGATTGGCTCTCAAGCTTCTATTCAAGTGAGCAATGGGCACTCACTATGTATTCATGTTATGAGTTATTGAGCTTGAGGAAACTCTGCCATTTTGTACTTATAATTTGCTAATATAATCAAAGATTTTGGGGCAATTTTGATGGTGTTCTCTTGGCATTTTGAGGTGATATTTGAATGTTGTTAGCTTATATTTTCCATATACTTGGATTGATATGTGCAAACTATCCTGCACATATCCTTGATTTAGAGTAGCGTTCTAGAATCTAGAAGTGAGCTTCCCAATTTATTTTTGGAGGAATATTTGGTATATCTCACCCATTGTGATGCTCTAATCCTTTGCAAGCTAATATTTGTTTCAAGTGTGTAGGAAGAAATCTATTTGAAATAGTGTAGGAATCTATTTGGCCGTGGGATAAGTCTCACATATATCAACTCACTCCCGGATTCAATGTGGCTCAAGACTCATCAATTTTCACTCCAAGTCTTTCATCTAAAGAGGAGCAAAAGGCGAGTTTCTTGTTAAAATTAGAAACTAGGGCCAAATTCCAACCCATTTGATGGAGATGATGATTGCATTGAATTCCTCTTTTCGAGACGACCAAAATCGACCTAAAGATCGTCAAATTTGGACAAGGGAAAGTGTACTTATGAAGAAAAACCCACATATACACATTTGGACAGGTTGGCCCTAATGGTAAATTGGTCACCCTTGGAAGCCTATAAATACAAGTGACCTCAAGCTCATTTGGCCATCACCAAACATCTTCTTCTTCTCTTCTTCAATGATTGGTTCGCACAGGACTGAGGTTGTGTCAACAAAAGAAGTTCGCAAAGGTCCGAAAATACAAGGTCTAAGGCTCACATCTGTTTTTAAGGTTTTGCGTTACAGTCATTGGCTCGTCACACACAAGACAAATTCGACCACAGTCGCTAGCTTGTAGGCTCAAGTGAGCGACTGGAAAGTGTAACTGAAATTTGATCGTTGACCAAAGTTGATCGCATACAGGAAAAATTGTCTCTGATATATTTTGATGCTGGAAACATATTTCTAAATGTTATTGGTTTATTTTGTTGGACGATGTTGTACTGGGCTTATTGTACTCTCTATTGAACATTTTATGACAATCTAATAGATGAATAATTTTAAAGTGTTTTCCCCCTTGTGAGGTTTTTCCCTGGTCTTTGACCAAACCTAGTTTATCTTGTTGATGTGTTGATTGTCTTCTTTTTCATTGCATTTATTGTTCTATCTTCAATTATTGTTGATGACTGAAAATATTAATTGGTATTGAAAAGATTGCTAATTGAAGTATTGAATTGGGCTAAAGTAATTGATACAGCATAGAACAATCTGAAAATTTAACATGGTATCAGAGCTAAGGTGAAGGACAAGCCCAAAAGGAGACAAGCATTGAAGCAATCATCTTTGGAAAAGTTGAAGGAGCCAATCTAGTCAGGTCAAGATGTCTTCCTTCTTCAAGGAAAATGAGAAGTTGGGTGACTCATCTAACTTTGTTGCACGAAAAGTCAGGTTGGAGATCATAGCTAAGAACAATGATGTTTTGGATTACATTCAAGGAAAAGAACCTGAGCCTCCAGAGAATGCTTCCGTTGTTGTCAAGAACAAAACAAATTATAGTTGATGGTTTACAAGATAATTTACTTGCATATGTTGGAAATTTGAGGAAGTCTAAGGACATGTATGATAAGATAGCCAGCATGTATGAAGTGAAAATTTTGAATGAAATCATCTCCTTGAAAGATCAACTCAAACACACAAAGATGAATAAAGGGGAGTTTCTGTAATCCTACATTATGAGGATATCTCGCCTTATAGATCAATTGCCGAGTCCTAGTGTCTAGAGTCATTGTATATTATCATACTAGATAAGTCGTAAAATTTTGTGGAATTTGAATAGGTCTAGGAGTCAGTGTTTTAATTTTTTTAATTTTTCGTAGGGCGGACATTTGAATAAATTTTGAATGTAAAATGTAATAAGTGATGTCTAGAGAAGTTGTATGGGGTATGTGTACTCAAAATTATACCTCACCCTCAACTTTCTACTATGACACACTTTGAAGGGTAAAAAATAAGTTCTAGACCCTCAAAACCCATTTTTCCTAAGTTAAATAAATTGGAGAAAATAAATATCCACACATGTTAAATGAAATGGAAATGAGGTGGAAAACCATTGTGTTAAAGAGTGATGTGGACTCCACCACGGACCAAGAATCAAGGAGAAACATGTGACAAAAAGAGAAATCAAATTTTTTGGAGAAAGACAATGAGTTTCAAGTGACAAGATCCACGAGTTGAGGAGGTTAACTCGAGCTTCAAGGAGATATCATGAGTTAGCTTGAGATTGGGTTGGAGTTCACTTGAGTGAGGAGGAGAGTGGTCTCCTACCACTCCAATTCACTCTCCCACATGTCCCCTCATCTCAATGAAGTCTCCCCCATCAAGGATTGTGTGGGCCTCTAAGGAAGAAATCGAGTTGCCACTTAGGAAATTCGAATCTGCATGGAGCATTGGGATTGTGACCCATTGGCTTTGGGATTGTCACCAATTGCCGTGGGATTGGCTCTCGAGCTTCTATTCAAGTGAGCAATGGGCTCTCACTATGTATTCATGTTATGAGTTATTGAGCTTGAGGAAACTCTTCCATTTTGTACTTGCAATTTGCTAATATAATCAAAGACTTTGAGGCAATTTTGGTGGTGTTCTCTTGGCATTTTGAGGTGATATCCTTCCATAATTTTATTATTATGCTTTAATTCTATTGCATATTTGAATGTTGTTAGCTTATATTTTCCATATACTTGGATCAGTGTTGTTAAAATCGCGATAAAATCGCAATTTTATCGGAAAATCGCGATTTTTTCCTCTGCCCGATCAAATCGCGATTTTTATACCAAAAAATCGCGGACTTTTTTTTATAGCGATTTTTTCCAAAAAATCGCGATTTTTACAGAAAAAATCGCAGAGGCACGGGGCAGCGGGCTTTTAATAGGCGAAAATCGATTTTTTTTATGTCATTTTGCTGTTTGCGCGCGGAGGAGGAGGAGAAGAGGTGAGGGAGAGGAGCTGGAGGAAATCAATAGGATTAGACTTTCATTTTATTGTATATGACATTATGACATAATGAGATACATTATCATATTTTTTGTTGATATTTTGAGGCTGAGTTGGGACTCAGGACTTACTATTCAGGACATGATTCAATGTTATGTGTGATTTTAGCGCTAGAAATGATATTAAACATCTTATATATTAGTTTTTTTATCATATTTATGTGTCAATGTATTTATTTTATGTTGTAGATGGTTTAGATATTAAAAAAATTGAAAAAAAAAGAATATTTTTGTGCCAAACGCTTTTTTCCCGCTTTTTTCCGCTTTTTTCCCGCTTTTTTCCGCTTTTTTCCCGCTTTTAACGATTTTTTCCGCTTTTTTCCCGGCGCCGATTAAATCTCGATCGCGCTTTGTGCAACATTGACTTGGATTGATATGTGCAAACTATCTTGCACATATCCTTGATTTAGAGTAGCATTCTAAAAGTGAGCTTACCAATTTATTTTTGGAGGAATATTTGGTATATCTCACTCATTGTGATGCTCTAACCCTTTGCAAGCTAATATTTGTTTCAAGTGTGTAGGAAGAAATATATTTGAAATAGTGTGTAAGAATCTATTTGGGCGCGGGAGAAGTCTCACATAGATCAACTCACTCCCAGATTCAAAGTGGCTCAAGACTCATCAATTTTCACTCCAAGTCTTTCATCTAAAGACAAGCAAAAAGCGAGTTTCTTGTTAAAATTGGCAACCAGGGCCAAATTCCACATTAGACAACCCATTTGATGGAGATGATGATTGCGCTGAATTCCTCTTTTCGAGACGACCAAAATCGACCTAAAGATCGTCAAATTTGGACAAGGGAAAGTGTACTTATGAAGAAAAACCCACATATGCACATTTGGACTGGTTGGCCCTAATGGTAAATTGGTCACCCTTGGAAGCCTATAAATACAAGTGAGCTCAAGCTCATTTGGTCATCACCAAACATCTTTTTCTTCTCTTCGTTGATTGGTTCGCACAAGTCTGAGGCTGGGTCAACAAAAGAAGTTTGCAAAGGTCCGAAACTACAAGGTCTGAGGCTCACATATGTTTTTAAGGTTTTGGGTTGCAATCGTTGGCTCATCACAGGACAAATTTGACCACAGTCGCTAGCTTGTAGGCTCAAGTGAGCTACTAGAAAGTCTAACTAAAATTTGATTGTTGACCGAAGTTGACCGCATACAGGAAAAAATGTCTCTGATATATTTTGATGTTGGAAACATATTTCTGAATGTTATTAGTTTATTTTGTTGGATGATATTGTACTGGACTCATTGTACTCTCTACTGAACATTTTATGACAATCTAATAGACGAAGAATTTTAAAGTGTTTTCCCCCTTGTGAGGTTTTTCCCTTGCCTTTGACCAAGAAGAAAAAAATGCCAAGAAACATAACCATGATGTTTGAAATTTGTAGTTTGAATCTGCAAAATTTAATAAAATGGAATGGGAATGGCCCGATGAGAATGGGAAACCGAAATAGAAAAAAAATTATTTATTTATTTTGAAATTAGGAATAATTTAATAAACATTAAAAAAAATGCTAAATATTCTATTCAACATTGTAGAGCAGCGAACCTACCTCAAATGTGTCCAATCTCCCCTTGCTCCTTGCTCTTTCCTTGCTCTCTCCTTGCTCCTTGCTCTCTCCTTGGCATCTTGCTCTCTCTCAGTCTCACTCTCTCCTTGCTTCTTAGTCCTCGCTCTCACACCCTCAATCTCACACTCTCAATCTCCCTCTCTCAAATCAACCTCTCACTCAACTCTCAATGTCACAATGAAACATTTAGACCCTTTCCTCCCCCCATTTATAAAAAAAAAATCGATTTTTTGGACACCGGATTTTTTTTCCGCCGATTCGCTCCCGCCCTCCACGCGCATCGCTCCTGGAGCAGTCGAGAGCGTTCGCTCCCTTACCGCTCCCAAGTTATAAAATCCGCTCCCGAAGCGACGCTCCCTAAATTGGCAGGGAGTGGAAATTTTTTTACCGGGAGCGATTTCGGGAGCGCACTCTTGACCTGCTCCCGCCCGGAGCGCGGATTGGGAGCGGGATCGGGGGGGGGGGGCGCTCCCCGCAACACTGGGTTGAACCCTTGCTCTCCAAATAATGAACATGTGGTGCTCCCAGATGGGTGTGGGGGCACACAAGTGTCCTAAACAGATTGAAGATGATTGTAGACTATCTGTAAGGACTTAGATGATGATATAACTGATGCCACATCATCATACAAGTCCTAGGTCATCTGCCAAGTGCATGGTATAGCTATGGGGCCAGTTAAGCATGGTGGATCAAGTGCATTTTCCTTGTCCAATAAGCGAATCTCAAGCAAGGGGAGTGATATATGTGGATGAGAGAGCAGGACCGCGCAGCCAAAATCAGGGTTTCCCATGTAGTACCATCCCTAAAACCCAGACGCCAGTAAAAGAGATCCCATCGGACTAAGGTCCAAGGGTAACATCCAAAAGAGGTCTAGGGGACAAGAGCATAGACATAGCCCACTCTTTCCGTCGAATCCCCCCATTAATTCATGCCCAAAAGTCTCCATGATAAGTAAACTACAATACTCAATTACCAAATGACAAGGCATACCTTCAAGTTTGGGAGGCCCACCTTCAAACATACAACCATGACAGACAGGTGAAGGACCACATGGCTAGCTCATGTGGTGAAGAAGTGGTACAACGAGCTAGTCAGTGGCTGCAACAGTCTATTGGCTGCCGACTGAGGACCATCTTGGAGAAAATTTTTCTCCTAGGGATATCACCCACAAAATGGTGGGCAACATCTGGCTCCAACTGGGGCGTGATCTCTCAAAAAGTGGGCAAAGCTACTCGAACGGGAGGTCACGAGAACACCAACAATCTCTTGGTTCATCGTAGACTTGTTACCTGCGCATATCATAGATGAAAGACACGGGGCAGCATGCTTTCGCAACGTCTCATGATCGCACATGCTTGGATTAGACCCATAAAATCGATTCATAAGAAAATAAATTTTCAAATGCAATTTTAAATCTAAATGCAATTATTCTAGCATGAGAATATCATATAATGTTAATGTCAATGAAAATCAACATGCAATGCATCCTACCCTAACATGCATATGGTACAAAACTAATACTAGGTGTAATCATAAAGCCAGTGCAACCAACATATCATCAAATCAATATAAATATGTCGACCTGTATTATTACTCATGTAGCAAATGCCAAAGCGAATGTGCGCAGAATCAGATGGATGATAAGTTCGGTGTAATGACCAAAAGTCGTATACGCAACAAAAATCTAAAATACTTCAAAGACGTAAATGTCCATTGTAAGACATGTAACTGTATATTGAATATTGCATAAGAATTGATATGATATGAGATGATTACAAATAAGAATGAGGGTTTGTTTATATACCCTAAGCAGGTGCTCTTCCATGAATAGTCATGTCTCTAAAACATGCCTCTTCATTACTAACTAACTATCCATTAGTTAATTAATTATTATTTATTATTATTATTTTTATATTTATATTTATTATTATTATATGAATTATATTCATAACATTGCCTCTCTCTTCAAAAAGCTTTGTCCTCAAAGCTTACTAAGAATATCTTCTCTTCTCTGAACTTTCATCTTCGTTGATATAAGATGATATGATGCTCTGAGTGATAGACAAAATTGTCATATTGAGAACGGATCAAACCATCCTAGATTAATCTTTTGTGGAATCTTCTGATCTCTGGAAATTTGTGATGAATAGTTATCGTAGGACTGGATTCTGCAAACTTCGATATTCTTGGGAACATAAATTTGTCGTTTATGTTCTAAGTGCTACTATTACGTAGATCGATTAGAAATTTTGCTCTTGTGATTCGGATGTCAATAAATAGTTCTTCTGGTTTGACTTTCCCTTATCATGTTAGTGGTTGTTTCTTGATTTCCTTCAAGTGTTGTTGTTGTTGAGTTGGCTATTGAATCATTATTTGGAATGTCCATCATTTGAATTTCAACTTTTGCATGTGTCTTCACTTTAGTAGGTTTATCTTCTGCTTGAGTTACGATTTTCACTGGATCAGTATTTGTTTCTTTATCTTCAACTTGGATTGAAATGACTGGAGACTTCAATACTACTTCTTGAAGTTGTTCTAATTTCTTATTTAGTGATTTCTTGTCACTTTTAAGCTTCTTTATTTGCGTGCATAAGGCTTAGTTATGATTCCTTAGACATGAAAGCCATTTTCTGAATCGTTGACTATGTCCTTAGTATCTTTCTCTTTGCCTTTTAAAATTTTTATTTGCTCTAATAATTTTTTATTAAGGATTTTAGGCACAAATTTTCTTTTTATTTTTTTGATATATTGTCCTTTAATTCCTTATCAGAACTTTCATTTTCTTGTTTTAGTCTTTGTTTCTTAACCTTGGGCTTTTTATCTGTGAAAGTAATTTCTCATTTTGGTCCCTCAGACGCCAAATTTATTCATTGCTTTCTGTTGATTTTTCATGAAACCAATCTTCGAGATTTTTATATTTCTTTTCTGATGCTTCGTTCTTTTGTTGTTGTTTTGCGGTTTCTTCTTTTAATATTTTAATTTGTGTCTGGGCGTTATCTTAATATTCTTCTACAGTAAACAATCTTCGACATTTTGGACAAGGCACTGTGCGATTTTTAAAAATCAATAAATATTGATCTTCTGTTTGATTGGACATCTAGTTCAAAATGTAGAGTTATATATGGAATCCATAGTTTCTTTATTCTTCTTTGAATTAGACTCCATTCGCTTGTTCTTAAAAATGGACTTATTTAAAATAAGTGCCCTTTTATTTGATAAACTTGAACACCTTTATAAATTCCTTTAAATTTTAATTTCTTCAATTATATATTTTTTCCCACTTTAAAAAAAGTTAATATGGCTCCACTATTTAAATAAACTGCACCTTATATTTATTAGGATGCTTTTAAAAAATACTCTTCCTTTTTTATAACTTGTTATCCTTATGTCTCTTTATAGTTCTAGATTTAACCCCTTATAAACTTTAATATATGGATCTTTTAAGTAACCTTCTATAATAATACCCGCTTTTTACTTATATATATTTTCAATAATTTTATGACTTGAACTTTTCTTTAAAATACCCCTTTATAATATAATACTTCTCTTTATATATCTTTTTTTTATAATCTTTTTTTTTTCTTTTTGAAAAGTTACAACCTTAGTGAAATGTGTCTATCCACCTCTTTGGGGTCTAATATAAAATATGTCCACTTATGTACTTTTAACTCGGTTAATTTTTTCCACATAAAAAGTAAAACTTACCATTCACATAAAGAGATTTTGTATTCCTTTTGCTCTTCTTTTACTTTGAAAATACCATGGGAAATTACCATGTTGCTAAAACCAATTTTTAAAAACCGGAATTGGTCACCAGATCGGTCTACCTAATAAACCAGTTTCGAACCGGAACTGGTCAGGTCTAAACGAACCGGTTTTAAAAAAATACATTAAATAATTAATTTTTAATGGAAAAAAAAAACTATTTTTAAGATTTAAAACCATGATTCCAAGCCAATAGAGACAAAATATGCAAAGATTGCTCATTTATATACCATGTAAAGATGAATATATCAAAATGGCACCGACTGCAATACATATCATCGACAAAATACATAAGCAATGAGACTCTAAATGGCCTCTAGAGTGCAAAAATAAAGCCTACAAACTATGAGGTTAGTGGCCTACTACAAGTCTACATATATGATAATAGTGATCAACATTATCACTTGAAACTTCTCATGAGTCATCAGGATCAAACTCAATTGGTTGAGTCTCGACTCCCAAACTTTGCAACTACTTGAGTCACAAACTTCTCTATTGGTTCATTGACTTGAGTCTCAAACTTCTGAAGGTATTGCCCTAATATGCCCTATTGAGTCATTCGGTGCTTCACATGGCTTTACATGGCCTCCTATCCCAGCCAAGTGTTGCTTGAACCTGTTAATACCTCCTCCAATAGATTTTTGGCAATATTTGCAGATCATTTTGCCATCAATCATATCACAATGAACCCATGCAGTATCATTGGCTTTTGGAGACAGGATGACTACTACTTAGCTTAAACTCTTTGTTGTTCCACTACTCCAACAAAAACTTAACACTCTCTAAGCTCTCAATCAAACTCACAAATACTCCAAATGAGATGTGTGAGACAAATGAGAGGAAGAAGGACCTTTTAAAGGCTTGGAGAGGGTGTTTTTGGAGGGAAAGAACCCTTACTCTCCCTACAAAACACCCTAAACACTTGAAAAACAATGTTGTGTGAGTCCTCCGCAGTCGTGGCAGCGAACCGGCTAGTTTAGGACGGAACCAGCTGGTTTGACCACAAACCGGCTGGTTAGGACCAGTTTGTCCACATTTTTGGTGAAATCGAGGGTCAAACTGGGTTTTCTGCCGGTTTGACCCAATGGGCTAGCTAACCGACCGATTTTTAAAACACTAGCTAAAACCACGAGCTTGTAAACCACTTAATGAAGAATCAAGATAATTTTATCTACTCTTCCTTCTCTTAGGTATAGTTTTAAAAATATTTGGAAAGATTCCCTTTTGACTTTATCATGCACTTTTTATCAATAATGTCGAACCTTTTATATATATATATATATATATATATATATGAATGTTCTCCTTCAAAATTTACATCGCAATATTTTTTTTTTACTAGAATCATTGAAATGACAATGGCCAAAGGCCTTATTATTATTATTTTTATTTTTATTTAACTTTTTTATTTTATAATCTTTTTTCCATTTTTTTCTCTCTTTTTTTTAAGTGCCCAAGGGCCTAAAAAAAATGGAGAAACTCCAACTCATGTAGTGAAACGCTTTAGTCGCGACAACAAGTTGATGGCCAAAAGTCGGGATCTACTAATGTGGCTTTGATACCAATGTAACGAACAAAAGTTGTATACGCAGCGAAAATATCTAAAATACTCCAAAGACGTAAATGTCCATTGTAAGACACGTAATTGTATATTGAATATTGTACAATAATTGATATGATATGAGATGATTACAAATGAGAATGAGGGCTTGCTTATATACCCTAGGCAAGTAACCTTTCATGAATGGTCATGTCTCTAAGACATGCCTCTTCATTAATAACTAACTAACCATTAATTAATTAATTATTATTTATTATTATTATATTTATATTTATATTTATTATTTTTATATGAATTATATTCATAACAGCCGGTGGGAGGTAGGAAAATAGAAGGCCCACACATGGATGATTACGTGAGAAGAGATAAAGAAAAGGATGTAATCTAGTCCATGAGATCCTCTCTTCTAACTAAAATATAGAGATGTCAATGATTAGGCTCATAAACTTTTGATGGATGGCAACCTCGGGCATATTATTTCCATTATGGTCCTTATCATTTATGTCATATTTTATGGCCTCAACAGGGTTATGATTAGCAAGAAAGGGAGACTACCCATGATGATCACACTGGAAAGGGGAGATTATAGATTGATCATGATCCTAAGGGGGTGCCCAAGAAGATAAAGAATACTCAATGAGGGGTTTTTCCTCGACACTATACTCAAAAAGGGGAAAGGGATCATGCTCACTTGAGATAACATGACAAGGTGTGAGAGGATCACTTGAGGAAGACTCAAAGTGATAAATAAGAGGAAGAGGAAAAGGGGAGAGCAAAGTGTCATACTCAATGAGTTTTTCTTCCCAAAAATCATAATTTAAAGGCTCAAGTGGGTTGAATATAGAATCATAGGTAGGGACCTTATCGATCTCCTCATTATTAGTATCAAACGTTGGGTTTTCCTAAAAGGGACAATTGACAACTTCCAATCGCCCCTCATCATGCAAGGGAAAATAATGATCTTCCTTCCCAAGGGTATCGATGGATATGTTATCATAAATAAAGGAAAGACTAATCCCAACCTCATCCTCCTCGTCGGTATCATAAATGGGAGCACCATCAAATCGAGGACCAACAATTTCCCATTTCTCCTTTTCAATATGAACATAATCTCCAATATCAACTTCCAAGGGGCTAATGGGATTACCTCCCCGAATGTTCTCAAAAGGAGAGTCATTAGGAATAATGTCCATGAAAAAGGTAAGGTTAGCCTCAACCTCACTTTCCAAATATTCATCCTCCCCAACACATGCGTTCTCAAAATCATCATTTTCATCATGTGGACTCAAGGAGGACTCGTCTTCTTGTTCATCACTTAGATTCTCAAGGTTTTGATGATGCTCGATGAAGGCTTCCTCTTGAATGCTTAATGCAGGGCATACTTGAAAATGTCTAAGAAAGCCATCAACGAACTCCTCAATGGATGAGATGCTTCTAGGTTTGTGATTTTGCAACCATGAGTTATGGCCATAGAGAGAACTAAAGAACAACAACATGAGGACATCCTGGTGGACCACTTTCTCCTTTGAAGTATGTGCATTAAATATTTCCACATGGTCAATTGCGGAGATTGGGTCACCATCAAACAAGGGTACCCCATGTACCATCCTTCCTGTGACATGATTAGGGTGCCTAGGGACGCTAGTGAGATACAACACGAGAAAATCATCAAAGAAAGACACCCTATTTGAGATATACATGTAAACTGTGTGGGAGTCGCTAGGGTGAACTTAAAGATGCCTAGAAAAATGCTTACTTCACCCTACAAGCATCACCCTTGAAGTTCAATGAAGAATTAGGACTTCGTTCTTCCAATTGAGCCGCAAATTATGATTATGTCAATATGTCGTATGAGGAACAAGACACACGCCTCGTGTCCCCGACAACAGGGCCAAAATGTTTCCGCTCAAACTAGCAGGGGTCCTAAAACGGGATCCTTGAAGGGCTACCACTAGGTCAAGGGCAACAATGGAGCAATAGCCCACTGTCACCTCAGCTAAAGCTCCCTACTCTTTACGGACTTTCATCGATGGGAGGAGACTCGTTATAATATGGATCATGAAAATGAATGAATCAATGATAAGATGAGAGGTGATCCTAAAAGCCTATTCACAAGAGAGGCTCAGATGTATGGTTTTCTTTATTTGAAAGGAAGATGAAAGGCTCTCTAGGAAGGGCTTAGGGGAATTCTAAGAGCTAAGGTTTGAGTATATGACTTGTCAATAAGATTCTTAGCTCCTAAAATCCTTGTGGAAATGTAACGAATAAAATATATAAATAATATAAATATAATGTAAATGATAATAATCATAATTAATTATTAGTTAAGTAGTAATTCGGTTGAAGAGGCATGTCTAATAAGACATGACTCTTCATGAAGAGACACTTGCTTGGTATATAAGCAAGCCTCTCGTTCTCATTGTAATTCATTATCATTCTTATTCACATATTTAATATAATATTTATATCCTTAATTGATAATTTGATATTCCAAGTCTTTTGGAGTAATTAATCTTAAGAAGGAACTTTGTTCACTTCATGTGGTATCAAAGCCACGTTTCGCTGATCACCAGGCCTTTGGCTATCAACCTATCATCAACCTTGTTGCTGTCATAATTGAAGCGTTTCGCTATATATTGGGAGATTCTCCATTTTTTAGGCCTTTGGCCGTTAAAAAAAAAAAATAACCAAAAAAAATATAAGTAAATAAAATAAAAAGAAGAAGAAGAAGAAAAGTAAAAGAAAAAACAAAACGGATACAAAATCTCATACCAAGTATATTTAAAGCTTTTTAAGTGGAGAAGCCCGTGGTTTTAAAAACAACCCATGGTAATTGCCCATGGTATTTTAAAAGTTAAAGGAAAAAAAAGTAAAACAAAAAACAAAAGGAATACGTTTTACTTTTTACGTGGAGAACATTTTAATGGAGGTTTTAAAAACACCCATGGTAATAGCCCATGGTATTTTAAAAGTTAAAGAAACAAGAATACAAAAGATCTTACGTGAAAGGTAAATATTACTTTTTACAGAAGGTTTTAAAAACAACCCATGGTAATAGCCCATGGTATTTTAATTGTTCAAATCTAAAGATTGTGACTGTACCAAGAGTCACGTCTCATCCAAATTTTTCGAGAAAAAATATTATTATAATTATAAAAAAGGATACTATATAAGCCTTATATAGTTACATATAAAAGGAAAAGTGGGTCTCAAAAAAGTATATATAAATTTTATATAATTATAATTTTATAATATATATAAATTATTATTATATAAATTTTTTATTAAAAGAGCGAACCAAACAAAGAAGAAGATGAGGAGAATATTTGAAAAATATATATATAGGAGAAATAAGTGATATTTTATAATAAAAATAGCTCCAGTTGACATATTGTTTACGTAAAAACATCAAGGAAAAAATGGAGACTAGTAATGAAAGGTTTCCTAAAACTCGTAGTACATGTGTTCGCACACTATTTAACATCAAAGGATCACTCGCAAGAAGAGACATCATAATCTCTATAGTCCTACTGAAAGAAGTAATTATGTTAGTCCTAAATGTGCTAATCAATTGGTCATTCCTAAATCAAATATAGTTGAAACAAATTTTTTTGGCAAACAATACGATATAAGCAATTTACACCTAAATATTGGAGTTTATACTTTTACCTCACAATTCACCGTGCAAACCCTATCTTTTAACGATAGTGACATTGTTTTGGGATCACCATGGATGAAAACTCTAGGTTCCTTTATTCTAAATACTAAAAAAAAGTTTTTAACATTTTCTTACAAGAAGAAAAAAATAACGCTCCAAGATGTTACATTGAAACCTAATTCAGTAACGCCAGAAGATATATCGGATATTTCAAAAGTAATTTCTCAAGAAGGTAAAAAAGTATTACAGAATATGCAAAATGAAATTGACAAAATCACTATTGACAAAAATGAAGAAGTTTCTCGACTTAAAAACCATAGTGAAAAATCGCTGACACAAATTAAGATACTAAAGAAGGATAAGAAGTCATTAGAAAACCACGTACAACAACTTATCAAGAAGGAAGCATCAAATGTAGGAATTCAAGTTGATGACAAAACAACACATACCGATCCAGTGAATATGACAACTCAAGAAGACAAATCAGTTGAAGAAACGACACGCTTAGATGTTGCAGTTCAGACAATGGACATCCCAAGTGAATGTTCCATAACCAATTCAACAACATCTTCACCAAAAGAAAATCTAAAAACTTTATATCGACATCCGAATCACGAGAGTAGACAAATCAACCAAGCTACGTATCATGACCATTCAAACCAAAGACAACAAATTAATGTTTCAGAGAATAATGACGTAACATCCATCCAGTCTTACACTGACAAGTCGTTACAAAATTCCAGTGGTCAGAATGCTATACAGAAGATTAATCTGGGATGGTCTGATCCCTTCTCAGTGCGACAATTCTGCTTCTCACTAAGAAGATCATATCAACTTGTATCGACGAGGATGACTGTTCCAAAACAGAAAGACTTTCAAAGCCGAAAAAGAGATCAAGCTTTTTTCATTGACAAGCTTTGAGGACAAAGCTCTTTGAGGAAGGAGGCAATGTAACGAATAAAATATATAA
This sequence comes from Pinus tabuliformis, assembly GCA_031772625.1. Classification (NCBI taxonomy): domain Eukaryota; kingdom Viridiplantae; phylum Streptophyta; class Pinopsida; order Pinales; family Pinaceae; genus Pinus; species Pinus tabuliformis. The sequence continues at coordinate 403,934,436 of CM062813.1, forward strand.
ATCATATAAATATAATGTAAATGATAATAATCATAATTAATTATTAGTTAAGTAGTAATTAGGTTGAAGAGGCATGTCTAATAAGACATGACTCTTCATGAAGAGACACTTGCTTGGTATATAAGCAAGCCTCTCGTTCTAATTGTAATTCATTATCATTCTTATTCACATATTTAATATAATATTTATATCCTTAATGGATAATTTGATATTCCAAGTCTTTTGGAGTAATTAATCTTAAGAAGGAACTTTGTTCGCTTCAGGAAACTTGGATTCCAAGTGGTCTTTGTGAAATTGGCTTCAATAAGTTGTGGGACCACACGGACCAACTGGACCTAGAATCAAGTCAAGTGATGGAATGTATCAACCAAGGGTGTGCTTAACCTAATTGAGGGGGAGAAATAGATTAAAGTAGAAAAATTCTTTAAATTTGATGCAATAATCCCAATGAGGTCACTGGCCAAAGGAAACCTAGGGCATGAAACGGCCCTCAAGCTAGGGCTTGCAATATGTCAAGATCCCAACATCGGATTTGCCTCAAATTTGGAGGGCCTCTAGAGCAAACTCCAACGCAATTGTGGACCAAAAATCGAAGAATTTTGAAGGCTAGATTGTGAGATAAGTGATGCCCTAGCTGACCTATGTAGGCTAGGCCTAGAAAGAAAGAGAGAAGGTGAAGAAAAATATTCTTTAAAGTGATCATTAGTGGAAGACCATTGCCTTGCTCTTTGGGAGAGATGGATTCATGGATAAATTAGGGTTTGGCTCGATTTCAACTTATCAAGGACGCCTAGAAGACACTTTGCTAGGCTTAGGGCTAGTTTGAAGCAACTTTAAGTATACTTCGTTTAGCATAATTCGATGACTTATTAGGACAAATAGTTATCCCTAGGAACATTCATTCATTCGTTGCATGGCCCAATCATGATACAACACCATTTAGCAACTTAATTTCCACAACTTCGCATAAATTGATGCAGTAAATAAGCCCTAGAATAGCAAAATTCCCAGCATCATGATGCAACAAAATTACATAACAAAAAAACATTTAAAAGGTACTTACGTGCAAAAAGAATATATCCAATCATCAAATTTTCCAACAAGAGAAGCTCCAAGACAAGAAGATTTAACCAAACATCAAAATTCGTCCATTCATCCAAAAAATCTCCTCCTCAAAAGAATGCGAAATTCTCACAAGAGCTAATGATCAATCCAAGTGATGACGCTAAAATGAAATCACATCACTTGTATTTATACATGTCCAAATGAATTCGATTTGCCTAATTAGGCCTAATTGAGCCCATAAAATATAATAATGTACAAGCTAACTAACTTTTGGTGAGAAACCCACCAAACTAGCTCATAATCAAAAGAATAAGCTTCTTAAGAGATCAAATGATCAACAACACATGTCATTGGACCTTAAATGAGGCCTAATGAAGTCCATATGTGCCATAGTGCGAAATAGGACTCCCAAAAGTAATGGACCAGGGGTTGGCCCCTTGCTCTTCAAATAATGAACCTGTGCTGCTCCCAAATGGGTGTGGGGGCACACGAGTGCCCTAAACAAATGGAAGATGCCTATAGACCATCTGTAAGGGCTATGGTGATGGTATAAGTGATGTCACATCATCATACAGGTCATGGATCATATGCCAAGTGCATGGTATAACTGTGGGGCCAGTTGGGCATGGTGGACCAAGTGCATCTTCCTCGTCCAATAAGTGAATCTCAAGCAATCTCTTAATGTCTTTGGGGATCCATGGAATGTTATCTACTGCTATGGAGGCCCATGGCTCTCTACACACACACTACATGTGCCAATGTAGCCCTTTGGAGGGTTAGGACCCCATATAGGGAGACCAAACCCAAGGTGGAGACCATATGCCATCCTCCATAAGATCCAATGCGACCCCTTGCCTCCAGTACGCCAAGTCTTTAAAGAAATCAAGTTAAAGAGTTTACAAACCATGGACAATAGATGGGCACTTCATAATGGCATTCCCTTTCATAGTCGGCTTTGGCATGTGCTAATGTCTCCAAGCTCCAAGAGGGGTTAACCAAGCACGTTATTAGGTGGTTTCTACATTTAAGGGGATAGTAGTCCTTGGATGGTGTTGGCATGTGATAAAGTAATGGAATGAAGTAGGGAACAAAGAGGCAATCATGGGTCACATGCCAATTAACAAGGGTAGCTAATAAAGGGAAGTCCACACTTGGGTAAATAATATATAGGAGAGCGCTATCGTGGTACATAAGTTGCCTTGGCCTTGATTTTTCCACCCTTCTTATGCCTTTTGCCTTTTATGATTTTTCTTTGGTTAACTGCTCAGGTCTCAAGGAGTGAGAGTGTGATGTGTAAAGTATAGCAATGGATACCCCCTTTAAGGTGGGGCAATTCATTGCCCACCAATGGTTGGGACAATCATGTGTTCTTAAATGATAAATGAGGCTCATTTAGGGCCTATAGGAACCAGGGTGATGGCCATGGAAATCGGGTAGAGCTCATGTATTGGCTTTTTCCCACGTGCTAAATGTGTTTGTCTTGACCATCTTTTGCATTTTGTGGTACATATTCCTGTTGAATCACCCACAAAATGGTGGGTAACAGTTCCAATTGCAATTCCCCCGGTGAGGGTGAAAAGGTTGGAATGTTCCAAGAAGTAGGAGTTTGCTAGACAATTCAGGGTTACCTGTTGCTCCACTGTGGTTCACAATGCGTCGAGAGAGGTTGTTGTTTGTTGTTGATTATGTTTTAGAGGTGTATCCGTGGGCCCTCACCATGCAACCTATGTCGCGTAATTCTAGCTCCCAACCCAAATGAAAGGGAGCTTCTTGCCAGGGCGGTTGCAACATTGAGTCGAAGATGGCGTTGGCGGGTCCGGTGTCTTAGCGTCCATCGCGGGGTGGTCGAACTATTAGAGGTATGATCCGGGTGACGTCAGAGGCCCATGGTGGCAGGGGTGGTGTGAGAGCAATTCGGGGTGGTCATGCAACTGAGAAGGGAAAGAAGGGTAGTGTGGCGCGTGGGGTAGGAGTAGGTATGCGGGGCCAGAATCGAAGGCCAAGGCGTGTAGGCATTTTTGGCTGTGGTGCTCTGAGTCTTGTCGTCACCTGTTTCAGTCTGTTCTAGATCGCATGGAAGCTTACGACAAGGTCTGGAAGGAAGAACACGAGTTTTTTATTGCCACGCTCAACAAACTGCATTACTTTCAATGCCATGTAAGAGAGAGGATTGTGGTGGTTTGGTGTGGACAAAATCTACTATCTGAAAAGGTGGAAAAGTTGGAAACGTGGATGGCTCACTTCGAGCAGCATGTTTAGTGTACTTATCGTCCCCCTCCCCCTCTAGGGACTGGGCCAGACAACCCTGCGTCTATTACTTCTGACGATTGAGCATGGTCACAAGTGTTCTTCTAGTTTTTTTTGTCTTTTGGTGCTTTTGGCCTATCAAGCTGTGGATTGTCCCTTTAGTTTTGCTACTGTTTATTTGTCACATGCTGCTAGCTTTAGTCAACAAACCCAGTCGGGGTGAGACAACCTGCATTTTGATATCTATGTACTTTCCTTCCGAAGAATGAATAAAACCTTTATTTACCCAAAAAAAAAAAAATGTATATATCTAAGGATTATTTAATTTTGTTTTCGTTTTACAAGCTTATTTTATTAAAGTAAAAATTATTAAAAGGAAACTTAAAAATAAAAGAGTATTTAGAAGAGTATCAGATTATAAGGAATGAAAAAAAGGTTTATTGAAAATTTCTTTAATGAAGGTTACAAGTTAAAAGAGTATTATAAATTTTTTTTAAAGGGGGAAGACATTATATCAAAAATTAAAATTAAAATTAAAAAAATAAAACAAAAATTAATAAAGTTTTAAGGGTTTATAAAAAAGGGGTTACTTTCAAACCTTAAGCTCATACTCAAAAAAGTACAATGGAAACTAGCGATGGAATATTTTTAGAAAACTCACTCAGCTATGCTCCAATGCTATTTAGAATTAAGGAGACTCTTGCAAGAAAAGATATTACTATTTTTATCTCTCGCCGAAGAAAAAAATTATATAAACCCTAACTTTTCTAATCACTTGGTGATTCTCGAGTCAAATGCAATCGAAAAATTAGACCACTGGGATAAAAAACAATATGACATAATTGATTTACAATTAAACATTGGGGATTATACATTTATATCGCAATTCTCAGTTTGATTCCCCTTATGGAGCGATAAAGGTGACAATAGTTTGGGTTCACCCTGGATGGAAACTCTAGGGCCTTTCATCCTAAATACGAAAATGTTTTTAACAATTTCCTACAGGAAGAAAAAAAAACACTACAGGACAGTACATTGAAATCTGATTTAGTAACACCAAAAGACAATGTTTTAAAACTCCGACTCGGCCTAGGGTCAACTCCAACTCCGACTCCGACTCGGTATCGACTTGACTAGCTCAATTTCAATGACTCAGTCATTGTAAAAAATACATTAAATATTTATTTTTTATAAAAACACATTATTTTAAAGATTTTCATTCATGTTTCCAAACACACAGCATTAGAATATAGATAGAAGACAACATATGATCAAAGTAGGCTCATGAATATATCCATTATATCAAAATGGCACCCAGTGCACTGTCCAATACATACACGATGATGATATAGAGATCAAAACAAAAACACATAACCAAGGAGGCTATAAATGGCCTCTACAACAAGAGTTTGTGACCAATACTACTAGCTACTGCTAGAGTTGCCAACATCATCTGGCTCAGTGTTACTTGGGAGCGGGAGCGAAAGTGCGGAGCGAGAGTGAAAATAGGAGCGGGAGCGACATTTTCAGAAGCTCCTGGTTTGGGAGCGAATCCCAGAGGAGTTCAACAACCAATGTCACTAACATCAAGGTACATAGAGGGATTAGTGCTCTTGATTAAATACGAGTTCCATACCCTAATACATGACAAAATTCAATGGAAACATTGCAATCCTCCAATCCTGAATTCCTGAAAAACTGATAAGTCTGCTGGATTTTGAATGAAATCTAAATTCTACTTTTTCCACATGAATCCAATGAGGCCGGAACCACTCTCAAACATCCTGAGTCATTTCATGGTAATGTTAAAAATTTAAGTAAAAGTCACTTTTACTTTAAGAATTTAACATTACCATGAAATTTGAATTTGAATAACATATCAATACTAGGAGAGGGGAATGGACCCCAAATAGCACTTAACCAATTTAGAAAACACCTTGGAGTCCCCAACAATCAGCTAAATGTTAAAAAGTTAAAAAAAAATTAGAAAAATCGTTGTTTTTTTCGGTGACTGTCCGGATTTAATGACTCGGCCGAGTAGATGCAAAAACGGCCAAGTTGACCGAGTCATGACAGACTCGGCCGAGTCATGCCATAACTCGGCCGAGTCAGTCATGACTCGGCCTTCCGAACTGGTTTTTCTGCCGGGTCATAAAATTCTTCAATGACTCGGATCAACTCGGCCGTTTCAGATTCGATTCGGCGGAATTTTAAAACAGTGGACGACATACAACATATATCAAAAGTAATTTTTCAAGAAAGTAAAAAAATGATACAAAATATGAAAAGGGAAGTTGACAAAATCACTGCTGACAAAAATGAAGAAGTTTCTCAATTTAAGGATCATGGTGAAAAATTACTTACGCAAATTAAGACGCTTAAAAAGGGCAAGAAGTCGTTGGAAAACAAGGTACAACAGCATATCGAGAAGAAAGCATCGAAATCTTCAAATGTAGAAATTCAAGTTGAAGAAAAAAGAACGAGTACCAATCCAATGAATATCACAACTCAAGAAGATGACAAGCCAGTTGAAGTAAAAAACATTTCAATGTTGCAGTTCAGATGATCAAAAATCCAAATGAACATTCTATAACCAAGTCAACAACATCAATATTTGAAGTAAATCAAGAAATTGCCACACGCATGATAAGGGAAAATCAAACCACAAGAACTCCTTATTGAAAGCCGAATCACAACAACAGATAACTCAATAAGTCTGCATATATGTATCACTCAAAAAAAAACGAAGAACTTATGTTCCGAAGACATCAAATGTCAATGCAATTCACTCGTGATAAAAATTCACACAAAGTATCGAATAACCACAAGATTCCACAAAAGATTTATTAGAATGGTCAGATTCCTTCTCGGTTCGACAATTTTGTTTTACTCAAAGGATCATATCATCTTGTATCATTGAAGATGACAACTCGAAGAATTCTGGAAGATGCAAATAGATTACAAAACAAAGAAACAGATGATACGCCTTGTCAGCGATAAGCTTTGAGGACAAAGCTTTTTGAAGAGGAAGGAAATGTTATGAATATTATTTATATAAAAATAATATAAATATAAATAAATAAATAATAATCATAATAATAGTTAATTAAATAATAATTAGTTAATGAAGAGGCATGTCTCTAACGACATAACCATTCATAAAGGGGCACCTGCCTGGGTATATAAGCGAGCCCTCATTTGTAACAATTTCATCCCATATCAATTTTCTTATACACTATTCAATATACATTCTTGTCCTCAATGGACGCCTTTATATTCCAACTATTTTGGATTACTTAACTAGTATACGAACTGCGTAGGTATATAAGCGAGCCCTCATTTGTAACAATCTCATCTCATATCAATTTTCTTATACACTATTCAATATGTACATTCTTATCCTCAATGGATGTCTTTATATTCCAACTATTTTGGATTACTTAACTAGTATACGAATTATGTTCGTTACATCTTTGTGTACTCTGCTTTTAGTCCTTGTAGTATTTTGATTTCATTAATGGGGTAAGGATGTTAGGAAGAAGGGAAAGTACAATTCAGGCAAGGTCCCTTCAGCCTCAAATTGTTTCGTTTTCGAAAGGAGTTCAAGCTGTTCCAGCTATGGACAGACCCATAAAGTTATAAAGATATTTTCTTCAGAGAAAAACAAAATTACAAGCCATCATAAAATTAATTAATGTAGTGATAATGAATGAAAATGATGGTTAGGGACTTAACATGCCCCTCCCCTTCAAACAATCATCATGCAAAAGGGGTGACATCTCATCCTTTTCTTTGGAGATAGGAAAACGCATGGCGCACATGCCCCATGCTAATATAGAGTCCAGCCATACCCAAGCAGTGGATGAATTACAAATCTGCATAAATGAAATATACCTAAAATAATGTGGAATGCAGTTTTGGAATCCACCCTTTTGACATCTACGGAAAATTAATAAGGCAATAGTGAAGAAAATGTAAAATAGAAAAAATAATTTTAGATACTGCTTCCAAAAGAATGCATAAAATAGAACAGCACTTAATTTTATAGCTAGAGGCAAACAAATGTTTGATATATGTGGAGATCAATGAACTAACTGGTTACATAGCACACAAATAGGCAGCAAGACTCGGGTCTATTCAGTGTGGTTTCTGTTTAGTACCTAAAGTTTGTCACTATTCGAGATTTTGTGATCAGAAAGTTCTGAAAACATTAACCCAAGTGTAGTAATCTATCTTTAAGTTCCGAGCACACAGGCATATTCTGATACTGGTTTATATCTCAGGAGCATCTATAAATTGAATATGATAGATCCTTTTTTATTTGGCAACGATATGGTCGTGTATAAATCAATCTTAGAAATCTCCAAGGACAACTCAATCAATTGAACTACATCTTGACCTTTTACAAAACACCCAAATACATTAAACTTATCATGGCAGACAAATAGGCATCGAGACTCAGGTCTATTCAGTTTGTTGTCTGTTTAGTAACTAAGCTTTGTCATTATTCGAGATTTTCTGATCAGAAAGTTCTGAAAACATTCACCCAAGTTCAGTAATCTATATTTAAACTCCAAGCACTCAGGCATATTCTGATACTGACGTATATGTCAGAAGCATCTGTAAATTGAATATGATAGATTATAGAACACTTTTTAATTTGTCAGCAATATGATCCATAGTGTATAAAATAATCTTAGAAATCTCAAAATATACCTCAGTCAATGGGACAGTACCTACAATATGTCTTCACCTTTTAGAACACACCCAAAGACATTAAGCTTATCAGGGCACACAAATAGGCAGCAAAACTCAGGTCTATTAAGCGTGTTGTCTGTTTAGTAACTAATCTTTCTCATTATTCGAGATTTCGTGATCAGAAAGTTATGAAAACATTCAACCGAGTGTAGTAATTTATTTTTAAATGCTGAACACTTGGGCATTGTCTGATATTGTCTTATATGTCAGGAGTATCTATATATTGAAATTAGTCATATGATCCATAGTGTATAGACTAATCTTAGAAATCTCATAAGATAACTCAGTGAATGAGACAGTACCTGAACTACATCTTGACCTTTTATAACACGCCCAAAGACATTAAGCTTATCGTTTAAATCCGGAATGGGTGCTGTTGTTATGAAAAGCTCAAATCCATCTCCCTGATCCTCCAACTTGGTGGTCCCCAGCATGAATGCTTCATGCTTTGGACTGGTTAAAAGCTCAAGCCAAACAAATAAAGCTATTAGCTCTCTTAAAAGAAGAAAATGCTATACAGCTAGTAGCTAAATAAAATTCAATGAAAACCGTATAATAACAAGATTGCAGAGAATGAACAAATTTTCAGCTCAATCCACTTATGATTAAAAACCAGTAGCGCTAACAAATCCGCCTCTTATAGACAGATGGGAAGCTTAATTCGCTAATAAAGAAGCACTGAGATGCCTTAACTAGATAACGAGTATAATAGTGGCCTCCAATTGAAATGGAAAGTGAAAAGGCTTATTAGACTATATAGGATTAGATATAGTAGCTCGAGAACTACCCAGATAACTTCCTACTGACAGAAACAGCCAACATAATACACAAATCAGCAGCTAAGTACAGCATAAAGACTTCTCTTGTCAAGATATAAACATTTGCATCCTGGATTGCAGTGCTTTTCTGTGATAAGTTATACCAAACAGGAAACAAAATTTGGCGTGCCCAACTTACTATTTGACATAATAAAAGATAATAAATTGAGAGTCGAATTTGATCAATTAATTAAAAAATTCTGACAATACAAACCTGAACTCAAGTTGAACATTCAGCTGACCACCAACAGTCCAGTCTTCCCTGTTTCCAGCAAACTTTGGATCTCCAACTTGAATTACAAAGTGTTTAATGACACGATAGAAGGGTAATCCATTGAAGTAACCACGTTCACTGCAGGGCAGAATGCATCCTTGTATGGTCATAAAAAACATACCTTCTTGCTAAATAAAGCAATAATGCAAACTCATTGCTTACAATAAAAAATTTACAAACAGATTACTCATGTTGCAGAGGGTCCTGTCCCTGGCAGTTTATTTTCCAGTATACTTATCTAAAAAACAGCAAGAGAAAAAGTTTTTGAGAACAGATAGTATAGATTAGAAAGGCACCAACTAAAAGTACCACGCTATCTTCTGCACCAGTTACCCCCATATGACTTAAGAACCAAAATATAGAATATTGTACATGCCCAGGAACAGTTTTGTAAAGGTTGAAAGGCAGCTAAAATAAAGGTTTCTCCAAACAGCAATATAAATCCTGTCAGGTAAAGGCAAAAAGCTTATCAAGCATGCCATTTTAGTAAGAAACCTGAGATTTCTGTTACACTAAAAAATATATAGTGCATCACAAAAAACAGAGCATTCCCCTTCTAACCAAGCAATAAGGGAAAGCATTTCCAACAGAGCCCCACAATAGGAATAAACATTATACTTCCCAAGCAACATAATCTTCATACAAGCTTGACAAGCCAAGTCATCCAAATACCTATAGAAGTGCATGTTACAGGATTCTTTTATGAAGCCTCCAAAAGTCGGATAACATCTCTCCTTCCAAAGGAATGGATGAACAATTATCTGAATAACATATCACAAGAGACCTTCAAATTTTCACCATAGCCGGTGTGAACCTCCCAAGCCACATGGATATGAGTACATATTAAGCATGGAGTTTTATTTGATCCCTTAATTTTACCATCTCAAAATCAAAATCAAAACCAATTGTCTTCAAAACAGGAATCACACAACAAGGCTGTCCTACAACAAAGAGGTCTACAAAGGATATCATGGGACCATTGACCAACAGTAAATCCAGAATCTTCACAGCAAACTTGCAATTAGAAAGAAATACTTTCATTCCCCTTGTTTGTCACACTCTACTCATTGACCATCCAAGATGACAGTTTGAACTTATCGCTAATCTGTGTTAGTTCTTGTAGCATCGGATGTGTTCTAGCCTTGAAAATTTGTAAAGAACCTAGAATACATGAGATCTCTAAAACCCAAAAATGTTTTTAGAAATTCCACCTACAAATGACTTAATAAGATTATTAACCAGTATTTAAATATTTCCTAAGTCTAAACTTAGGCAATATGGCCAATTAATGAGTATTAATTAAGTCAAGGGGTGAATGTCTAGAAACTCACACGGATCGATCCAAAGATGATCTAGCCATTGATTAAGTTTTAATCTTGGTCACTGGTGCTCCAACAGAAGATTATAAGAGAAGCTCGGTGTGGTGATGGAGAGGACACTTGTGAGGTTTGATTTCTGAGCAAATCGATTTCCAGAGTAGCAGCAGTCAGTTGCCGTAGAGAGAGCAAGACATCGAAGCAGTCTGAGAGGGGCAGAGACAGTCATCTGGAGGAAAGATTTCCAAATCTGGAGAGGCAGCAGCAAGAGCTACGAGTTATCCCAGAGAGGGAACGCAAAGGCTCTGCTCAGTAGCTTCAACAAGTAGATCGATTTGCTCGTGAGGAAAAATCGTTCTCAGTTCCAGAGGCCGAGCAGAGGTTCCAAAAGGCCAGAGAGATGATTCCCTCAGCAGCTAGAGGCAGAACGACTTCATCAGTGGCAGTTTCGAGCCACACGTGTGGCAAACAACGCAGAGACAGCATAGGAGAGGCTCGCACTGGGGTTTGGAGGTCGACTTTTCTAAAGGCAAGTTGTGCCAGAGATTGCCTGTGGGAGAAGGGAAATTACCTTCAGTATTTTGCCCAGATTTTCTTGTTGTGGACTGTCAGTTTGAGGCATCCAAATTGTACTCAGATTTTTCACTGCTGCATAACATTAAAACCCTCATCTGTTAACCCGGTTTTCCCAAGTTGGGTTTTTCCCGAGACTTTTGTCTAAAAATAACCGTGTTATTTTTTTATGTGTGTGTGCTAGCATTTCTTCCAGTGTTTATTCTTCCACAGTTTTATTTGTGTAGATTGCAATGTGATTTATTCAGTATTTGTTGTAGCAAACAACAAATAAATTGTTAAATTAAATTAACAATTAGGAGAATAATTTCCAATTGCTGCAATAGGATTTTGGTATTGGAAAATTCACATGGTATCAAAGCGCAGATGATCAATCAGAGAGCTCAGAGGCGAAGAGAAGGAATTTCATTGCTCATTGTGGGTAGCAAGTTGAAATTCCCAAGGGGAGCGCAGTGATTCTATCAGAAGATCGAGTTACTTCTGCAGGTTCAATTTTTCTGAGTGGGGCAGAAAAAACATAATCCTACCAGATAGAGTAATTCCAGAGGCAGAGGGAGCAGCCCAAATTTTTCGTTGAGGGAATCTCTAGCTAAACGCAGTGGTTTTTGCAGCAGAGCCAATGTCAGGTGGAAGGAAGAAGAGCACACACACAGGGAAGATTTTCTTCAGGAAACTTCTTGTCTCAAGAAGTTCGATTTTTCCTTGCAAATTAGCAGTCGTTGTAAGTAGATCTTCTCACTCCAAGAGGGAGTGTGAATAGCAAAGCAGTAGCTGAGCAGAAGGAAAGAGGAGATTTTCGACATTTTGTTGAGATGGCATTGTTGGGCTTCGTGATTAGGAGAGGTTGGATGGGGCTTCCAACTATGTCATTTGGAAGGCAAGGATGTCCTTCCTTCTAAATGAGTTTGGCCTGAAAACATATATCGATGCAGTGGTAGTAGTTCCCACGAATGCAAATCAGTTGAAAGAGTACAAGAAGGAGATGGCACAGGCAAAATGTTTGATCCTAGATGGAGTTCAAGATCTTGTGGTTTCACACATAGCTGGAAAAGATATTGCCAAAGAGATGTGGGATGCTCTCTCTATGTTGTACCAAGGTACTTCTGAGAAGTAAAAGATGTACCTAGAGGAGAAGTTGGGGTGTGTTAGGATGCAGAAAGGGGAAGGCACAAACCCCTTCCTCACCAGGATTCAGGAAATTCGGGACAAGCTTGCAACTATTGGGGCAGTGCCTCAACCCACAAAGTTAGTACGATTGGCACTCAACAGTGTTTCAGAGGAGTGGCAGGTATTCGTCCAAAGTATCTTGGGCAGAGATACCTTGCCAAAGTAAGACAGGATGTGAGACGATTTGCAGCAAGAGTTGTTGAGACGAGCTCTATTGAAGAACTCCATTAGTGGAAATAGCAGTGGATCGAAGCAAGTGAAGGAAGAGGAGAATGTGGCCCTTGCATCGAAGGGTCCCAGTCAGGGACAGGGGGAGAAAAGGAAGAAGAAGGTCCTGTCGAAGGTCAAGTGCTTCAGATGTGGTGAGCTTGGTCACTACAGTACCCAGTGTCCTCTCAGGAAGAAGGACAAGGAAGAGAAGCAAGACCAGCAGGCAGCTTTAGCAGAGATTGATAGGCTTTCCTCAAGGCTAGAGGAAGACTTCGCTATGTTTGTCTATATACATCCAGGAGTGAGGTGGGGTGACTTGGTGTTGTAGCCCGAGAGCGCTACAGATGGGTGGGATCCTTAAGGAGTCCACCTCATGGATCAATACCTTGCTACAGTGGCCCACAGTACTTAGTAGCAGGATGGAACATTGGCAATAGAGGCAGTCAAAGACCAAGTGACAGTTGCAGAGACTAGTAGCAGTCAGACGCTGAGGAGCACAGTGCAAAGTTGGAAGCAATGCAGTTGGCATAGAGCAGAGTCAGCAGCAACGCAGATTCTTCAATGACAGTGCAAATAGTGGTAGTCAAAGACTCGGGAGACAGATGCATCATACTGATCACAGATGATTCAGTATTTTGGATGCTTTTCAGTTGCAAATGTTGCAATTGCAACATCAACAAATGAGAGGGAATTGTAGTGCAGATGCAGTGTTGGCAGCAGTTCAGCAGCAGCAGAGATGCAGTGTATATCAGAGTTGCGCATTGGTTGTTGGGCAGAATGGCCAGACATCAGCAGCATGACAGGAGACGATGCAGAGACAGGATGTTGCTACAGGGTATGCAGTAACACTAGAACACATGCCTCGCTAAGAGGGAGAGTTAGTTCTTGTAGCATCGGATGTGTGCTAGCCTTGAAATTTTGTGGAGAGACTAGAATACATGAGATATCCAAAACCCAAAATCGTTTCTGGAAATTCTGCCTAGAAACGACTTAATTAGATTATTAACCAATTTTTAAATATTTCCTAAGTCTAAACTTAGGGAATATGGTTAATTAATAAGTATTAATTAATTCAAGGGGTGAATGATCTAGAAGCTCACACAGATCGATCAAGAGATGATCCTAGCCATTGATTAAGTTTTAATCTTAGTCGTTGGTGCTCCAACAGAGGATTATAAGAGAAGCTCGATGTGGTGATGGAGAGGATACTTGTGAGGTTCAATTTCTGAGCAGATCGATTTCCAAAGTAGCAGTGATTAGTTGTCAGAGAGAGAGCAAGAGACCGAAGCAGTGTGAGAGGGGCATAGATAGTGATCCAGAAGAAAGATTTCAAGATCCAGAGAGGCAACAGCAAGAGGGCCTTGTTATCCCAGAGAGGAAGCGCAAAGGCTCTACGCAGTAGCTTCAGCAAGCAGATCGATTTGCTGGTGAGGAAAAATCGTCCTTAGTTCCAGAGGTCAGGCAGAGGTTCAAGAAGGCCAGAGAGACGATTCCCTCAACAGCGAGAGGCAGAACGACTTCATCAGTGGTAGTTTCGAGCCACACGTGTGACAGACAACACAGAGACAGCGCAGGAGAGGCTCGCGCTAGGGTTTGGAGGCTGAGTTTTTTGAAGGAGTTGTGCTAGAGATTGCCTATGGAAAAAGGGAAATTCCCTTCAGTATTTTGCCCAGATTTTCTGGTTGTGGATTGCCAGTTTAAGGCACCCAAATTGTACTCAAATTTTTCACTGTTTCACAATATTAAAACCCTCATATGTTGCACCAGTTTTCCCAAGTTGGGTTTTTCCGGGGACTTTTGTCCCAAAATAACGGTGCTATTTTTTATGTGCTAGCATTTCTTCCAGCGTTTATCCTTTCGTAGTTTTATTTGTGTAGATTGCACATTGATTTATTCAATATTTATTATAGCAAACAGTAAATAAATTGTTAACTTAAATTAAAAATTGGGAGCATAATTTTCAGTTGCTACAGTAGGATTCTGGTATTGGAATTTTCACAATCTGCACCAGATGAGGATAGCATTAAAAATATTCTCTTTAAGGGTTTACTGTAGTGAATGGTCATACTCACAAACATCAATGAATGAATTTCTAATACAGTTGCAATTACAAGCATACCACACAAGTTTCTATGTGTTCCTAAAAGATGGATAAAATTGAATTGTCTATAGACAGGAAACAAGCATTGGGCACTGAAATGTTGAAATTTGGTACCGGAGGACAGGTGGTTCCCTAAGGCTTTGATCTTTGGCCTAGGGAAAAGTGTCCAAAAGAATTTAATTTTTCTCCTAAAGTAACTTTATAATTTTTTATAAAGTTAAATCTAATTTGAAAGTGACTTTAAGTGATAAAGTTACTAAGTCTAATTTTAAAGTGACTTTTATAAAGTCAATGAAAAATTAGAAAGGAAAAGTGACTTTGGAAATAAATGACTAAGTGGGTCTTTATTAAAGTGGGGTGAATTAAAAAATAGAAAGTGAGATTTAAATGAGCATTTAATCTCAGCCATTGATCTAAATCTATTTCAGCCATTGGATTTAGGGATCACCCAAAAGTCATTTAGGGTTGGGTTAAGGGAGGAAAAGGAGGAAAAGATCAATTCATTCTTTCATGAGCAGATTGGGAGAAGGAGAGCAAGAGAGCAAGGGAGATTTCTGGACAAGGAGGAGAAAGAGGCAGCAGTTTGGCACACATACAGGCAGCACTTCAGCAAATCCGAACAGCATAAAGAACAAGCAGAAAAAGGCAGTTTTTGTGAGCAAAACAGTGGAAAAATTAATTTTCAGCACGAATATCGAGGAGGCGATTTTCTGCACATTTTTCGAGGGCTGTCCATACAAGTCCGTACGCCCGTCCGTACAGTCCGTACGGTCCGTACGGTCCGTACGGTCCGTACGTCCGTACAGTCCGTACATCCGTACGGTCCGTACGTCCGTACATCCGTACGGTCCGTACATCTCGTACAGCACTTTTCAGATTGTCTGTTGGGCTGAAAACAGATAAGTTTTGCTTGCTGGAAATTTCTGTTTTTGCTGAAATTTATTTGCTGAAAATTTTCTCTGTAAAAAGGCATTTTCCAGAAATAAAGAGCTCTCAAACTGGTTTTCCCCAAGAGTTGTAGGGGGTTTTTCCAGGGTCAAGTTGACCAAAAATATCAGTGTTTTAATGTGTTTTAATGGCTGTTTTTAATTGCTGATTTTTATTTCTGCAATTTCCAGCACTCTGAAAATTTTCCAGAATTTGTGTTTTCAGCAATATTTATTTTTTTCATTCTGTTAAATGTATGGCTATGGGAATGGGCATTTAACTACATGAGAGAAATAAGGTGAAACTGAAAACCGGGGTGGGAAAACAGAAAATTTTACATGAAACCCGTCAACAAAAACGTATATGTCAACAAAAACGTGTAGAATGATGAATTAGTGATAAAAAACATAAAAACATGGATTAAAATATATAACATCATTCATCTAGTAGTTATAATCTTCATCAACCACAGATCCCCAAATTACAAGTTCTCATTTGTATAGCATGTAAGGGTGCACATGACCATAATAGCATCGAGTGCAATCTATCTCTGAACCGAAAATACATCAACAAATAGTATCTAATGTGATAATTTCCAAATCTACACATCAAAAATCCTACTGCAATCACTGGTTTATCATCTCCTACTTGTTCTTTATATTCAACAAGTTATTTAATTATTTAAACAGCGATGAAAACACTATTGCAAATTACTCATACATATTGATCATGAACTGAAATGAAATGAGACAATCACACAAGGGACACCATTATTTTTGGACAATCATCCCCAGAAAAACCCAATTCGGGAAACCGGTGTAGCATATAGAGGGTTTGTATTATAAAGCAGATTTTTGAATACAACTAGTGTGCCAAATCCGTCTCACCCAACAAAGAATAGACCTGGCAGAAGTACCTCTATCCGAAGACAGATATTTTGGCAAATCCAGCAACTCGATGATCAAACCCCACAGATGACAATGTTGTTCCCAGTGCTGGGCATCGATGGCTGCTCCAAGCTCTATGTTGGAACTGTGTCACCTCTTCTAGGAGTTGTGTCACCCTCCCAGTGATCCTTCCTTGCTCAAAAATCGATATGCTGAATTGATGCTCTCTCCGCCTCAAAGAAACCCCATCGTTGCCTCTAAATGACTGCATCAGCCCCTTTGTCTTCTATGTCACCCTCTCTAGAGCTGTGTTGTCTCTTCTGGTGTTGCTTTGCCTCTCTGCTATGTATTCTCAGCCTTCGACTGAAGTCCCTCTGCCGAACTGCCCCTCTCACTGCAACTCAGATCACTAGGTCAATTTTCTCATCAAACCACGCCCTTGAAAAATCGAACTCTTTGATCTCTCTGATGTATCTCCAACTGACCCTCAAGCCTCCTCTTATACTTTTCCTGTTGATGAATCAACAGCTGAGATTAAGTCCCTAATCAACAACTAAGATTAAAACAAACTTAATCCTCATCACTTAGAAGTTTCTCACCCATATTCTTATTAATACCCATTAATATTTTTATTTTCCTAAGTTTAGACTTAGGAACCCATTAAAAATATTAATTATTTTAATAACTCCTCATCCGGGTGGAATTTCTCCAAACGATTTATAGGTTCTGGAAATCTCATGTGTTCTAGCGCCTCCACAAAATTTCGGAGCTAGAGCACATCCGATGCTACCCAAAATCAACACTCCCTCTTAGCGAGGAATGTGCTCTAGTAACACTTCTCAATAGAAGTACTACATTGATACACTGCATCGGTCCTCTGTGTTGTTGATGCTTGGCCTGCTGCCCTTCATCCACTACAGTGTTGTTTCTTGTATTGCTGCCCATGACTCTGCCATTGTCACTGCTACATCTATACTGCAACTCCCTCTCAATATGTTGCATCATGCTGCCCATAGCACTACCACTACTAATTGTCGCACTGCAACTCAGTTATTGAGAAGTAAGTAATTGAACAACTCACCCAAACTCTGACATGTTGGTCAGTATGGATGCTTCGTGATGTTGAAGCTACCTCTGCTGCTAATCTGTGCTAACCCTCTGCTACTATTGTGTTGCTGCAAACTGCTCTGTGCCTCTTGCACTGCTACAACATCCATTGTGCTGCTTCAAACTTTGGCACTCTAGCTCTGCCACTATCGCTCCATCACACCTCGCTCCAACCGACACCAGTCATTATGCTACTGTCGTTAAGGGCTCCCGTAGTCGTATGTGATCCAAGTGTTTGGGCACCTCAAGGATCTTGCCCGCTTGTAGTCCTCTTGACTACAACTCCATGTCGGCCCACCTCTTCTCCAGAGGCGCATGATCACTCATGGCACAATCGTCATCCTCGCCTTCCTTGTCAGCTTTCGCTGGAGCAGCCTTTGAGTCAAAAGCCTCCCCCTTGCCTTCTTTCGGGGGCACTGAGTGGCATAATGTCCCAGTTCCCCACAATTGAAGCTTCTGACCTTGGTTATGTCCTCCTCCTTTCTTTTCTGCTACCCTTGTTGTCCCGATGATGCAAGAGTTGCATCCTCCTCATCCTCCTTCTTGACCTGGGCTCCCTTGCCGCTACTCCTTGTCTTGGTCAACCTCCTGAGCTCTTCTTGTCGAAGAGCTGCCCACATCTCCTCCCAAATGGGGAGACTCGCTTTGCCCAAAATACTTTGGACAAAAGTCTCCTAGTCCTCAGTGACTGCATTTAGGGCAGTCCTGACCATGAACTCAGGATCTTGTGTAGACCCCATGAAAGTCAACTGGTCATGAATCCCTTGCAACCAAAGAAGGAAGGGATCAATCTCCTCTCCCTTCTGCATCTGGTACTGTCTCAGCTGATTTTCTAATAGCATCTTCCGTTGGACGGAAGAGCCTTGGTACAAGGTGGTCAGTGCCTCCCACATCTCCCTTGCTGTGTCCTTCTCAGCAATGTGTGGTACTACATGATCTTTGACCCCGTCTAGGATCATGCACTTGGTCTTAGCCTGGGCCTCCTCGTACTTCTTTAACAGATCAGCGTCAACTGGAACAGCAACTACCTTCAAGGCATAGTGCTTGATGCGATGTTTATCTAGGATTTCCAGGATCCTGGCCTTCCAAATGACAAAACTGGATGCTCCATCCAATCTGTCCTGATCCCTCAACCCATTCACTGCCATCTCTGCTCAAAAATAGGACTAGTTCTCTTCTCCCTCCCCTGTTGTCAATCTAGCAAGACTTGGATCTGAATTTCTTTGGCGCAAGAAACCCTCTAAGGAACAAGCTACTCTAGACTCCCTCTGAGTCCTAATTTCCTTCTCAGAAATCCTCCGGCCAAATGTCGAATCACTCTTCTCCAATCCTCATTTGCTACTGCAACCTAGATCTAGATTTCTTTGGCTAGAAATCTGTCAAGGCAGTGACTCCCTCTACTTCGGCTCTGTCTCCACAAACACTGTTTTGCACCAACAGAAACAGCGCCCCACTAGCTCCTCAAATAGAATCTACATTGCTCCTCCAACCCCAACAACTGGCTAATTCAAACCTTTCAGGCTCTACATTGGCCCAAATAGCTGACGCAGTCAATACGTGGGCTCCTCTTTGGATCTGCATCACCCTCTACAGGCTCGAAATGCTGACACAAGCACTACATGAGCCTCTGTGTCACTCCTCTAGCACTGCGCCACTTCTTTAGTTGTTCTTTTGGCTCTGAAACAACGTTGTCACTCGAGACAGTTGCCTCTCTGCAGCAGATTTGTTGGATCTCTCGGCTAATGGCTTCAGTGTCCTATGATCTGCAACACTCTGATACCATGTGAGAATTTCTGAATCTACACATCAGAACTCCTACTGCAATCACTAGTTTATCATCTCCTACTTGTTCTTTACACTCAACAAGTTATTTAATTATTTAAACAACGATGAAAACACTATTGCAGACTACACATACATACAGATCATGAAATGAAATGAAATGAGACAATCACACAAGGGACACCATTATTTTTGGACAATCGTCCCCGAAAAAACCCAATTCGAGAAAATCGGTGCAGCGTATAGAGGGTTTGTATTATTAAGTAGATTTATGAATACAACTAGGGTGCCAAATCCAGCTCACCCAATAGAGAATAGACCTAGCAGAAGTACCTCTATTTGGAGACAGATATTTTGGCAAATCCAACAACTGGATGATCAAACCCCACAGATGACAATGTTGTTCCCAGTGCTGGGCAGCGATGGCTACTCCAAGCTTTGTGTTGGAACTGCGTCACCTCCTCTAAGAGTTGTGTCACCCTCCCAGTGAGACTTCCTTGCTCAGAAATCGATATGTTGAGTTACTGCTCTCTCTCTACCTCACAAAAACCCCATCATTGCCTCTAAATGACTACGCCAGCCCCTTTGGCTTCTGTGTCACCCTCTCTGGAGTTGCGCTGTCTCTTCTAGTGTTGCTATGCCAAACCACCTCTCTCACTGCAACTCAGATCACTAGCTCGATTTTCTCAGCAAACCACGCCCCAGAAAAATTGAACTCTTTGATCTCTCTGATGTATCTCCAACTGACCCTCAAGCCTCCTCTTATACTTTTCCTATTGATGAATCAACGACCAAGATTAAGTCCCTAATCAACGCCTAAGATTAAAACAGACTTCATACTCGTCACTTAGAAGTTTCTCACCCATATTCTTATTAATACCCATTAATATTTTTATTTTCCTATGTTTAGACTTAGGAACCCATTAAAAATATTAATTATTTTAATAACTCCTCATCCAGGTGGAATTTCTCCTAACGATTTCTGGGTTCTGGAGATCTCATGTGTTCTAGCCCCTCCACAAAATTTCGGAGCTAGAGCACATCCAATGCTACCGAAAATCAACATCTAGATGGCCTCTAGCATCCAGAAAAATCATGCTACAACAAATACCTACATATCATCAAAATCATTACCTATCTTGGGATCTTTGTCATTAATATCACCCTCTAAGCATTAACATAAGATAGAAAAAACGTAGTATGTCAAGTCAAGATTTTGTTTGAGTGATGGGTACATTTTTAGTAGGGTCATGATAGAGGATTTCGACAACCAATGTCACTAACATCAAGGTACATACAGGGCTTGTTGCTCTTGATTAAATACGAGTTCCATACGCTAGTACATGACAAAATCCAATGGAAACATTACAATCCCCCCAATATTGAACTCCTGAAAAACTGAAAAGGTTGCTGGATTTGGAGTGAGATCTAAAATTCTACTTTCTCCATATGAAATCCAATGATGTCCGAACCACTCTCAAACATCCTAAGTCATTTCATGGTAATGTTACAAATCTAAGTAAAAGGATGATTGTGAGTATATTAATCATTGTTAATTATTAATTATTTACATTCATAACATTGCTTTCCCCTTTTGAAAAGCTTTGTCCTCAAGGTTTATTAATTTAAATGGTTGATATTTTTTTTGTCTCATAATGTCTCTTCGTCTCCTCACCTTGTGGAACTATCATCTTTGATGATACAAAACGATATGAACTTCTAAGTGTGGTATAAAATCATCACATATTAAAATGGTCTAGCCATCCCAGAATAATCTTATGTGGAATCTTGCAGTTACTGGAAACTTGAGATGAATTATTATCACAAGACTGGATTACAGTGACATGGATATTCTTTGGAATATAAGTCACTTGTTTCTAATCTAAGCGATATGGATTTGTAGATTGGTTGAGATGTCTACTTTTATGATTCGGGTGTCGATAAGGAGCATTTGTGATTTGATTTCTCTTTATCCTATTTGTGGCGATTTCCTAATCTACTTGAAGTATCTAACTTCATTCGGGAACAGAAGTTGCTTGGTTCATTCCTGGATTTTCACTTGAAATTTTTGTCGTTTGAATTAAAACCTTTATGTACGTCTTCACTTCAATTGAATTTGAATTTTTCTAAATTGATTTTATCTAGATCAGTGTTTGTTCCCTTTTCTTCTACTTGAAATTCCACATCTGAAGATTTTGATGCTTCTTCTTGAATAAGTTGTTCTAACTTGGAGTTTAGGAACTTCTTATCACTCTTAAGCTTCTTTATTTGCGTAAGTAGGTTTTAATTATGATTCTTTAGACATGAAAGTTCTTTGTTTCTAGATTGTTGACTTTATTCTTAGTGTCCTTCTCCTCATCTTTTAAACTTTTGATTTGTTCTAATAACCTTTGACTAAGGTTCTTTAAGCGTAAGTTTTCTTCTTCTTCTAATAAGTGCTTCTTGAATTCTTTATTTGTGACCTTAGCCTTCCTGACTCATGTAAGTATTTTTTTCACTGTGGTCCTTGATGCATGAAAATATGATGTGGACGTTGTAAGACTTCAACTCCAAAATAGTAGTGAAGTAATCCCAAATCTGTCATCTTAAAACCTGCATGTAACTCCCTTTTCACCTGTGCAATATGATCATCATGGTTACCAGTAATGATCAAATCATCTACGTACATAACAAGAATTACCAGATATTTTCCCTGTTGTCGCACATACAAAGTATCATCAGATTCACTTCGTTGAAAACCAACTTTCTTAAGGTATTCATCCATCTTTGCATACCAAGCTCGGGGAGCTTGTTTTAATCCATATAAAGCCTTGATCAATTTGCAGACTTTATGTTCTTGTCCTTCAACTTCAAAACCTGGTGGTTGGGTCATATACACTTCCTCCTGTAAATCCCCGTTGAGAAAAGCACTTTTCACATCCATTTGATGAACTTTCCATCCTTTTTGAGCGGCCAATGCAAGTGTTAATCGGATGGTGTTCCATTTAGCTGTTGGAGCAAAAGTTTCTTCATAATCAATGCCTTCCTGCTGCGCAAAACCTTTTGCGACAAGTCGTGCTTTATACTTTTCAAGTTCTCCCTTTTGATTATACTTAATTTTGTAAACCCATTTGCACCCTATGGGTTTAACATTTGCTGGACAATCAACAAGTTTCCAAGTGTTGTTATCAATTACTGCTTGATATTCTTCAACCATAGGCTGTTGCCATTCTTTATGTTTTACTGCTTCTTTATATGTGGAAGGTTCAGTAAAATCATTTGCTATCAAGGCAAAATTGCCTTCACTTCTATGTGTCCTTCTGGTGCCAGTTTTATTCTGTTCATCAGGCTTTACATCTTTCAAAAGTTGAACTGCCCATTTCGGAAGTTGGTGCTCACTTGTTTGCGCTTCTGTAAAGTCCCCATCATTGTAAAGAGGATTAATATAAACTGATGTTCGTCGTTCAGGTGAGGAATGTGGAGAATCACTGTCAAAAGAACTGCTGCTGCTTGGAGATGCGGATGAACTGCTAGAAGACCCAGATGATGTTGTTGATGTAGATGGACTGGATGACTCATCTTCAGAGGAAGGAAAATCAAGTTCATACCAATTTGGTGAAGTTGGTTGACTTTGCATTTTTCCATTTCTTTTACTTCCTTTGGTTTCTAACTTGTGAAGAAGATTTTCAATTTCTTCAGCACTCTTACTCTCTGTTTCATCAAAAATGACATCCCTGCTCACAATGAATTTTCCATTGGTCAAAAGACGATACCCTTTCTTCTCATCAGAATAGCCAATCATTGTGCATTTTAAACTTCTTGAGTCAAGCTTAGTTCGTTTTTCTTTCGGAACTAAGGCATAACACACTGACCCAAAAACTCTAAGATGTTTAACTCGAGGTTTGAAACCAAACCAAGCTTCATAAGGTGTGATTCCGTCTAAAGAAGCAGTTGGAGATCTGTTTCTTAAGTAGACAGCTGTATGAATTGCTTCCGCCCAATATGTTGGACTTAACCTCTTGAAAGTTAACATGGATCTTGCCATTCCTAACAAAGTGCGATTCATTCTTTCGACTACTCCATTTTGCTGTGGAGTGTAAACATTAGTGAGATGTCGTCTTATGCCATTTTCACTGCAATAAGTTTTGAATTCATTTGAAGTGGATTCTCCCCCATTATCCGTCCTAAGAGTACCTATCTTTTCTTTGACTTCATTTTCAACAAGTTGGCGAAAAATTTTAAACTTATCAAATGCTTCTGACTTTTTCTTCAAGAAGTAAACCCAAGTCATTCTGCTGAAATCATCAATGAATAGTAAGAAATATTTGCAACCACCAAATGAAGTTTGTAGTGGACCACAAACATCACTGTGAACTAGTTGTAGCCGCCTGTTTGCACGCCATGAACTTGTTGAAAACCTTTCTCGATTTTGTTTGCCATAAATGCAAGCTTCACATTTTGCATTTTCCCTTTTGAATGTGGGAAGTCCTTTAACCATTCCTTGTTTCTGCAATTGAGAAAGACTCTCAAAATTCAAATGTCCATATCTTACATGCCATAGTCTTATAGGTGAAATACCTGTAGTCACTGCCTCTGCAAAATCAGAATGCCTTGGAATCACTGTCCCTTTCATCCGTAACAGTTTTCCATCTTCATAACCTGTCATGACTGTTTTCAAGTTCTGTTTCACTGAATTAATCTTCACTAAACCATCTTCCATAATCACCTGATGTCCTGCTTGTCGAATCCTGACTAAAGAGAGCAAATTTTTCTTGAAACTGGGTACATACCATACATTGGAAATCATTTTTTCTCCAATACCAGGGAGAAAAACTTTTACTACTCCTTTTCCATAAGGAGTATGTTTTGTATCATCAGCAAGAAAAATGGAATTAAGTTGGCAATCTTGAAAATTCCAGAAAAAATCACGTCGACAAGTCATGTGCTGAGTTGCCCCGGAATCCAAGATCCAGGCATCTTCATAGTCACTTCTAAGATGGGATGAAATTTGTGATGCTGGTGAGGAGGTAAAAACATATTCTGAGTTATCTTCATCTTGATCATTTGCAAATTGTGCTGAATGCTGCTGAAACTTGGGTATTTATTAAGTAATGTTCGACAATCTTCAGCATAATGGCCAACTTTGTTACATCTTCGACACACAATTTGACTTAAGTCTCTTCCTCTTCCTGAAGATTGTCCTCTGCCTCTGCTTTGACCTCTATTTTGAGATTGTCCTCTACCTTGATTATTATATCCTTGTTCTTGAAAATCGCCTCTTCCTTGGTTGTTTCCTCTACCTTGTAAATTATTTCTTCCTCCTCTGTTAAAATTGTTGCCTCTGCTTTGGCTTCGACCTTGATTATGTGCTGCTTGATTCTGATTCCATCTACCTCTTCCTCGAGAACTATCTACTGATGACTTACTAGTGCTGGCTTCTGTGAGAAAAACATCTTCACCAACTTTATTCTTCTTCCCAAAAGTTTTGTGAAATGTTGAGTCAAAAAAACAAAATTAAAGTCTGATGAACAAAATAAAACTGGCACCAGAAGGACACATAGAAGTGAAGGCAATTTTGCCTTGATAGAAATGATTTTACTGAACCTTCCACATATAAAGAAGCAGTAAAACATAAAGAATGGCAACAGGCTATGGTTGAAGAATATCAAGCAGTAATTGATAACAACACTTGGAAACTTGTTGATTGTCCAGCAAATGTTAAACCCATAGGGTGCAAATGGGTTTACAGAATTAAGTATAATCAAAAGGGAGAACTTGAAAAGTATAAAGCACGACTTGTCGCAAAAGGTTTTGCGCAGCAGGAAGGCATTGATTATGAAGAAACTTTTGCTCCAATAGCTAAATGGAACACCATCTGATTAACACTTGCATTGGCCGCTCAAAAAGGATGGAAAGTTCATCAAATGGATGTGAAAAGTGCTTTTCTCAACGGGGATTTACAGGAGGAAGTGTATATGACCCAACCACCAGGTTTTGAAGTTGAAGGACAAGAACATAAAGTCTGCAAATTGATCAAGGCTTTATATGGATTAAAACAGGCTCCCCAAGCTTGGTATGCAAAGATGGATGAATACCTTAAGAAAGTTGGTTTTCAACGAAGTGAATCTGATGATACTTTGTATGTGCGACAACAGGGAAAATATCTGGTAATTCTTGTTATGTACGTAGATGATTTGATCATTACTGGTAACCATGATGATCATATTGCACAGGTGAAAAGGGAGTTACATGCAGGTTTTAAGATGACAGATTTGGGATTACTTCACTACTATCTTGGAGTTGAAGTCTTCCAACGTCCACATCATATTTTCATTTCTTCATTTTTTTTATTACTTCCTTATAATGCATATACTCAAGATCTTTATATTTACGTTTTGATGCCTTCTTGTTTCATTGAAGTTTGGTTATTTTGTCTTCTAAATTTTTAATTTGTGAATTCTCTTGATCTTCCAACTACAACTTCTCGATACACTAGATTACATCGTCCTATAGGAGCGATGTTGGGTGTTCAACTTGCAAGTTGGATTTTGTTTTCTTCAATTCTTCAGCCACAGATTCTTTATTAAACTCCATATTTTGTCACTCAAGTGTCATTATTAATTGTTTTATCCCTTCATGAAACTTCATATCTCCTTCTAACAATTGTTTTTGTGCATCACTTTGATATTCGACTAAAGTAAAAAATTTCTCACATTTTGTGCAAACAACATTTTGATTTCTAAATGAATCTCGACAATTAGGATATCTCTCTAAACAAAAAGGACATTTTGAAAAGAAACCAAGGTTCCTTATGGAATGCATCTTTTTGTTTTCCCTTGACTTCTTTTAACGCTTTAATTATTTGCTTAAGCCTTTAACATTTATAAAAAATCATGTCATTAATATATCAATGGTCACAACCTTCTCTCACACCCATATTCGGATTCATACAATCACTCTAATTGATTTTAGATGGGGTACAAACGTTAGTACTAATAGTATACTAATGGTAGTTGAGATTGTAATAATTGGTGTGGATGGAAATATAATAGGTACGGTTGGCTTGGTGACAGATGTGTATCGATGGAGCAAGGTGGAGCTTTGATACAACAACAATAGAAATACAAAAGGGGTGGCAACTATCGGAGAGTACAACAATTGAATTCTTGATTTTTCTTGTCATGTGGTAACAAAAATACAACGACGACTGCGAGTTTGGCTGACAAATCATGACGCAAATACGAACAATGCATTTGTGTTTTGCACATAGTGCAATGACAATGGCAGTGGCAGCCAATCGACGGTTGGTCAACTGCAAGCTTCTTCTTTTTTATATATATATAAAGTTATTTTTATTTTTTTAGCCCTGAGGATTAGCTCAATTGGTCGAGGTCCCACTGCTAAAGCACTTTGCCACTGGGAGGTCAATTCTCCTCGATGCCCTTGGGGTTAGGCTCGGATTAGTTTAGTCGGGTGGTGAGGTCCCTTCAAGTGGACCTATCCTGATTTTGCATGAAATAAATATATGTGTGTGTGTGTGTGTGTAATTTATTTTCTCTTTTTATTAAATGTTATGAATGTGAATAATTATCAATTATTAATTATTTACATTCTTAACAAAAACTTAGGAAAGAAATCATAATACTTGTTCCTCTCGAACAAGCACCTAAAGAGGACTCTCTTTTGCATACTATAGACACAACCTATGCAGAAAACCTTTCAATGCTACAAACATCAACATTGAATACATCTAATACAAATCCAAATGAATGTACATCTATAGGATAAATAAAATATATATTGTATTTGAATAATATGAATCGTGATTTACACCCCGATGGGGGTGGATGAACAAAGAGAAGGGGAATTCGGGGGGGGTACCCATTGTTGAGAAATCTAGGGCATTGAGATGAGATTATTTCTCTTGCTTGATAATTGCTTGTGATGTATTTTTACTTTTCTTAATTGACTTCTTCTTAACTTTATTATAATTAGTGTTTATTATCAAACAGCTACCAAAACATAAAGAACAATGAGACAACATGACACAAAATGTAGGAAATCAGCTAGGGCCAAAACCTCTCTAACTAAGAGGAAAACCCGCAAGAATTCTTCTTCTCATAGAATCTTCAATTGACGAATTCCAAGACCTAGACCCTTGATCAACAACCCCTCCAAGACCATGCCAATCTTTGCTTCAAGTCAAAAACAATTTCTTCTTGATAATGCTACAATTTCTCCTTCTTCCTTAACCCTCGGCCTTGCAATCCAAATCTAAGATTCTCGGCCTCTCTTCCTACACTTCTTGGCTTCCTGTAGATCACTGCAACTTCCCCACATGTGACTGAATTAGGGAAACTTTAACCCTTTTTCTCCTTCGCCTAGCTTGTGCTAGTCTTCTCATAACTTCAGCCTGCAAGATACTCCTCCTCTTTTACTTGTTTCGACCTCCTAAAGTTGACTATGCCTCTGATTTGTTGCAAGAGATTGAGCCCCAATCTCCTCACACGTGTGAACAGAATTAGCCCAAACACAGTCCTGAAATTACTTTGCTCTTCCTTTAATCTGATCTCCTCTTCTTCGCTTGATGAGAGGTTTTTTTCTTGCCCAATTATCGAACTTTTGAGATCTTGAATCCATGCTCTCCAATGTGGTTGATTATCCTTGTATATATAAGCTTTTTGACACATCAATTAGGTCAACTTATCTCTGTCCCTTAGGCCGACTTGTCCTTTTGAGAAGGTTGACTTGTTGCATTTATTTTGACTTGGTCTTGGAGGGTTCCTTGACTTTATGTTGAATCAAATAATTTTTCTTACAATATGTAACATGCCCAAATGGGTCATTCATACATGACAATGACCCATAAACCCTAGAATCTCTCAATGGGAGCTTAAACTATATAAATAAATTCTTCTTGAGCATGAAATCCATGCCTCAAGATCAACAATAATAAATTTATTTTTCTCATTACCTCAAGTCCATAAAATCATGATTACATATGTCATTATGAAGACCGAACCTAGTTACATATTTCAACACCCACCACCCCATTGACTCCCACGAATATTAAGGAGGGGGGCAGCATGGCATGCCATCCTCATGCACCATACATGTGCCTTCAATGCATGTTAAGATGCTTCGATCCTCTACATTTTTCTCGACCCTTCTTCCTGGTTGCATGTGTATAAGAATTGTCTGGGTTATTCATCGGTCGCAGGGGAGTTGTGCAGACATGTTTGGTCCTCAGTTGTATTGTTGGTAACTACTAGAACATGTGGCAGTTTCCAATAGGCATTTTGGGTTTGGAAAAGCAACTTCGGAGTGTTGAGAAATATAGGGGCAACTAAATTATGTGATTTCTCTTACTTTGATAATTGCTTGTGACTTATTTTTACTTAACTTGATTAGTTTCTTCTTTCACTTGATTATTATTAGTGTTCTTATCATCAAACAACTACCAAACTATGAAGATAAATTAGACCAAAGGACATAAAATGTAGGCTGGAAGCTAGGGCCAAAACCTCTCCTCTTGAGAGGAAAACCCACAATAATTCTTCTCTTCTTCTAGAATGTTCAAATGACAAATTTCAAGACCTAAGACCATTGTCAAAGGCCCCTTCAAGGCCAAGTCAAACTTTTCCTTCTTGATGAACTTTTCTTTCTAGCTACTTTAACCTAGCAGCTCCCAACAATTTCGACCCAATAACTTCGACCCAGCAACTTTGACCCAGCAACTTCGACCCAGCAACTTTGACCCAACAACTTCTGCAATTTCAACTTCCCCAACAACTTCTGCAATTTCAACTTCACCAACAACTTCTTCTGCAACTTCGACTTGTCTAGTAACTTCTGCAATTTCGTTCTAGCAACTACTTTAGAAACCTTAACACGAGAGAGAGAGAGGGAGAGGTCCAAAACTTTGATCTTGCTTTTCTTGTTATCCTTGATCTTTGTCCTTTCTTTCTATCTTACTGCTTCTTTCTTCTGGAGATCGAACTTGCTTGCATTGTCTCCAAATGAGGTTGAATTCCTTCTTATATATAGGCTTCTAAGGAGGTCGAACTGTTGTCCATGAGGCTGACTCAATCCTTCTTGTAGGTTGACTTGTTTGACAAGGTCTTGGAGGGTCTTTATGACACTTTTGACTTTATAAAAAAATTATTTACAAGATACAACATGCCCAAAGGGGTCTTACATGTATGACAATTACTTTTGACTTCATAATTCTTTGACAAACCTAGAAGCACTCAATGGGTGCTTAACCTATTAATAAATTTACCTTGAGCATGAAACCCGTGCATCAAGAATGACAATAATAAATTTATTCTCTTTAATATCAAATATATAAAATCATAATTACAATAGACATTATGAAGACCGAACCTAGCTACACATTTCAACACTCCCTCTTAACTAGGGAGGTATTCATAATACATACATGGTACTTGGACATTTTTATACTGAAGAATTCTCATAAGAAGAGTCGGATTGGTAAGTCATCTCATAAGCTATTAATTCAGCTTATCTCATTGCATCTCATCATACCAAACAACATTGTCACATAGCAAGGCCTGACACAATGATAGTGAGAAAATGACTAATAGACACTATCATCATTGTCTCTTAGGGAACATACCCCACACGGATGTTCACAAGGTATGTCCTTTTAGGACAATTCATGTCTTGGATTAACACATCCTCGAGGAATTTCCTCTTCGACTACTCTTACCTATTGGATTCCCTACCACATCCTCAAAGAGTATCGGAAACAAGATATTTACCCAATCGTCCATTCTTTCTTCATAACATGAAGAAAATAATGATGTGTCTATCTCTCCCTCTCAACTAGGGAGGATATACTCATTCCTATAAAAGGAATATACACTAGCTCCCTCTTAACTAGGGACTTGCCCAAGCTCCCTCTTAATCAAGGACTTGTTATCATTAGTAGCTATCAACTTCATTGGTGGAGATCATTGTACTATCAGCTGCTAGTAGGGCTCCTCTTTCTGCATCATGTCATGAACTTCATCATCTTCATTATGGAGCCTTCTTCATCATTACTTCTTCGTAGCGCATCGGACATCTTCTACATCAATTTATATTCAACAAGTCATAGAGTTGAACCAATAGTCATGTCATCCTTCTCTTCATCAGAAAGTGATCTTTTAGTCTAGATCTGGCCATCCTTCATACAACTACCTCTTCCAAGTCATGGTTCTTTCAAGATCTTACATCCAATCTCATGAGTACTAGTTGTAGGTGATTTCTACAACCCTCTTTCGGCAGCCCTGTAACAACCCAACCAGATTCTTTCAAAAATAAAAATGAACATCAAATCATAGTTACCTTTCTATGATGGCTTTCCGTCATGACATCAGCTTCTTGCAACATCAACATCCTGCACATGTATGAATCCATCTCCAAGACATTCATTACCAAGATCCTTCTTTTGCGGTATACATATCAAGGGCTTCATCCCTTCTTCTTCCATGGAGATGTCATAGTTTATTCTTCTAGTTATCAGATGATGATCATTTATCTTATCTTACATTATTATAGTTGCATCTTTCACGATCTCTTCTTCCTTTCTTCACATATTGCTTCCCCAAGAACTTTTACACATAGTTGCTTCATCACAGGAACCATAGTTGCCAACCACCTCATATTCTTCATGAGGTCATATTATGTTGATTTAATTTTATCAATATGTAGAAGAGTTCAAGGCACATTATCTACATGTCATCAAGCATCATTCTAATGGAAGTGTTTCTTCTTCTTCAATCATGCTCATGAGATAGAGCATTTAACCATTCTCTCTGCAACAATATGACATGGCTTTATCTATCAAATACATACATAACTCTTCCTTCTTTTGGTCAGGTAGATCTCCTTCTAGCAGCTTCCTTTCCTTGCTTGAAGATGAAAGTTACTTGATATGTTGCACATCTTGGTCATCATACCTTACCAGTGGATCCCACACAAGGTGGAATGTGGACTATCTGCAAGGCACTTGCTTCTTCTTAATGGAGGTGAACCTTCTAATGAAGATTCCAATGGAGTATCCTAATGATCCTCATTCTGCAAATACTCCTTCCTAATGATGATGATGTATGACGATTTCTTTATTTTCTATCTTGTTAGATGACTTTCCTCCAACCAGATAGATTGTTACTTCGATTGTCCTTATATGCTTCCAATGGAGATGATTGCTATAACCATGTAGACTCTCTAATTCAGCTATCCTTCCAAGCTTCTATGATGATGTCATCTCTATCTTGCTATAATGCATCCTATCATACTTGTGATGCTTTCTATTCTTTTTTATAACTGAAAAGAACTAAGTGAAGGAGATTATCTTAGTCATAGTAGAAATATTTCACTTCCTCCTTTAATTTCTTCTTTTCTAATTCTTCCCCTTCTGTGGTAACATGGGCTTTATTTCTTTCCTTTCTCTTCTTGTTGTCCTTCTTGAGTTTGGGACAATTCCTTTTAAAGTGCCTGTATTCATTAAACTCATAGCAATCTATCTTTGACATATCGATCTTCTTCTTTTTTCGAGGATCAAACTTTCCAAACTTTCCTTTTCTCCTAACCATGGCATCGTAAGCTTGAACTTGTTCATTTGATCCAACATCACTTTATGCCTTCAAACTAGTTTCTTCAATTTTACATAATGACCAAAGTTTATTGAATGGAGCGGCTTCCTTCTTTCCATAGATAATTGATACAAAGTTGCCCCATTCATCACAACGATGGCCATTTCTTTATCCAACATTATTTCTCCTAGTTCTTGAAGTTGATCTCTTATTTATGACACCCTCATAGGGTATGAGGTTATCCCTTCTTCCTTTGATACCTTCATCTCGTATAGCTCAGTTGTCAATGATATAACTTCTACTGCAGCGCTTACGAAAAATAATTCTACCATCTTTTCATAGATATCCTCCATTTCTCCAACTTTGCCACACAAGGGATGAGGGAATCCTTGATTGATTCTGTGAGGAGTCTTTGAGCCCTTATTTCCCCTCTCATATACTTCGATAGTGCTTGAGCTTGCTCTTGAGATGCTTTGGAGATTGAACCCTTAACATATTCAATAACTTCATTCTCTATGAGGATCAAATCTATCAATTTTTTCCATGAAAGAAACTTTGATGACCCAAACAATTTGTTGCTCTCCCTCCAGAATGAAGTCATATTGGTAGTAAATCCAGACATAAATAGAAAATACTTACTTGTCAAGTGAAGATCCTCGTTTTATAGATGATATCTTCAACTTGATGTCTTCTTGATGGTGTTGATGATTGAAGATCCCTTCTTGATGATGATTGCTTTCTTGAAGATGTCTTCCTTCTTCAAAGATGATAGTGCTTCTTTTTCAAGAGAGGGAGATGGCCTTGATTCCTTTGATGATGATGGCAATGCTTCTTTTAGCTTTCTTGGATGATGATTGTAGAATATGGAGGGGTTATGAATATAATTCATATAAAAATAATATTGTAAATATAGAATATAATAAATAATACTTAATTAGTTAATAGTTAGTTAGTTAGTAATGAAGAGGCATGTCTTAAGAGACATGACCATTTACGGAAGGGTATCTGCCTAGGGTATATAAGCAAGCCCTCATTCTCATTTGTAATCTTATATCAATTCTTATACAATATTCAATATACAGTTACAATGGATATTTACGTCTTTGAAGTATTTTAAAGATTTTCGCTGCGTATACGACTTTTGGTCATTACATTGGTATCAGAGCCACGTCTGATTTGGCCTTTGGCCATCAACCTTATTGTCATCGTGATTTAGGTGTTTCGCTACACCAGTCTTGGAGATTCTCCATTTTGTCGGATTTGTCATCAAGCCATTGGCCATTAAAAAAAAAAGAAGAAAGAAAGTTATATAAAAAGAATTATAAAATAGAGTCAAAAAAAAATTAAAAAGAAAATAGGTTATTTAAAAAAATTATGATTTAAAAAAGAAAAAAAAAAAATCAACATAATATTAAAAAAAAAAAAAAAGTTAAAATCAAAAAGAAGTTAAAATAAAATTGGGAAAAAAAATAAATTAAATAAAATAAATAAATAAAAATATATATAATAGAATTAAAGAAAAAAAAATAATAATAATAAATAAATTAAATACCCAAAAAAAGCACAACTTACCTGTGTTACCTGAGTTCATCCGCAACTACCGTCGGCCACTGATAGCAAGCTGCAGTTTTGCCATTACGCAAATTACTGACCCACCACCAAAACACTACAATACACAGCAGATAGATATTGTCAGCCATCGCAAAAATCGTCGACGACTCAGACCACGTTTGCATTCCATCGAGCCACTACGACTGCGCTACAACCAACCCTCGTCCACATCACTGCTGCGACAAGCACAGTCGTCGTCTGACCCCACAAAGCACATTGCCACTATAACTTGCTAGCCACCGCCACCCCTCGCTGATCTTCACTCCACCCCAGCACTTCCGCTGCCAAACATTGTCATTGATGTCCCGATTTTGCTGCCAATTGTTGTTGTTGCTGCCACATTCGGCCAAGAGAAAAGAGGTAGAAAAAAAGGCTTATGCCATTTGTACTCTACCACTAGTTTCAAACATCATTGCCATTGTCTATCTTCGCCCTCAACTACAACAGCAGTCGTTGTCATCTTCGCCAAGTTGCTTTTATTTTGCTCGAACGAACAAACTAGCTGCAACAATTGAGGCATTGCATTGTTAAATTTGAATCACGGTCATATACTTAGTAGTCTTCCCAAAGAGACGTGTCCATACAGTAGAGTTTGTTATATACAATCAGCGTCTGTGTGAATACTATTGCAGAAATTTCATTGTTATGAGAACATTTCAAAAGAAAATAAGGGCATCGATTGTCTGTATCATTGTACAGCCATATCATTGTGTCCCTTCGTTCGTACAACTGCAAGTGGTCACGGTTGAAGGATCAGTTTAAATCAAGGTCAAGGTTTATACAAATCAAAACTAAGTTCCAAATTTGTGACCCTCAGTGACTTTTTTTAGAAGGTATTAAAAAAGAGAAATAAAAAAGGCACTGGGATAAGGTTAAAATTTTATTAAGGGAAACTTACATATTCAAAAATATACACTAGGATAAAAGAGAAATATAATACTATATTTCTAAACTCATTAGGTAATTTATAAGGGTATCAAACCTTAAGTAAACATTAGGAGGAGTAGCAAATTTATTAGGGTAGAAAAAGGAATAATAAGTTTCGAGGGCTTATTTAAAAAAAAAGAGAGAGAGAAAAGAGAATGGAGTCTAATTCGAACAAAGAAACTACGGATTCCATACGAAACTCTACATTTTGGACCAACTGTCCATTTTGTCGAACAAAAGATCAGTATTCATCAATTTTTAAAAATCGTGCAATACCTTGTCCAAAATGTCGAAGATTGTTTACTTTAGAAGAATATCAAAATAACTTTGAGACACAAATTAAAAGATTAAAATAAGCAATCACAAAACTTTAACAAAAGAACGAAGCATCAGAAAAGAAATATAAAAATCTCGAAGACATGTTTTACAATAAGTCAAAAGAAAAAAACGAGGAAGTTTGTGCCTAGGGACCATAATCAAAAGTTACTTGAACAAATCAAGAAATCTAAGGTTAAGAAATAGAGACTAAAACAAGAAAAAGTATGTTTCGACCAAAAGCTCAACAAAAGTCTATCAGAGAAGGAAGAGGAAAATTCACACTTAAAGAACCTTAATAAAAAATTATTAGAACAAATCAAAGTATAAAAGATAAAGAGAAGGATATCAAAGACAAAGTGAACGATTCAGAAAACGAAAAGCTTTTACACTCAAGGAATCATAACCAAGCCCTTCTTACGCAAATAAAGAAACTAAAAAGTGACAAAAAGTTACTAAATAACAATTTAGAACAACTTCAAAAAGAAGTATTGAAGTCTCTAGTCGTTTTAGTCCAAGTTGAAGATAAAGAAACAAATACTGATCCAGTCAAAATCGTAACTCAAGCAAAGGATAAACCCACTGAAGTGAAGACACATGCAGAAATTGCAATTCAAACAATGGACATTCCAAATATTGATTCAGTAGCCAACTCAACAACAACAGCGCCTGAAGGAAATTAAGGAACAACCACTAACATGATAAGGGAAAGTCCAACCGGAAGAACTATTTATCGACATCTGAATCACAAGAGTGGACTTTTCAATCAATCTACGTATCAATATCACTTAGAACATAAACGAAAAATTTATGTTCCCAAGAATACTGAAGTTCGCAGAATCCAATCCTATGATAACTATTCATCACAAAATTTGATTCCACAGAAGATTAATCTAGGATGGTCTGATCTGTTCTCAATACGACAATTTCATCTATCACTCAGAGTATCATATCATCTTGTATCAACGAAGATGAAAGTTCAGAGACAAGAAGATATTCTCAGTAAGCTTTGAGGGCAAAGCTTCTCGACATTAAAACTTTATAAACTTTAATGGATGTGGATGTGACGTGAAAATTATAACCGCTTATAATACAAGACATTATAAACTTTAATGGATGTGGATATGACGAAAATTATAATCGACCTATTTTTAATTTAAATATTTAAAGTTTAAAAAGTAAGTTTTTATTTTAATCAATTTTAAAATTTCTCTTCAGGTTTAAAAAGTAAGTTTTCTAAAATAAGTTTAATAATTTGCTTAATATAAATATTATAACTAATAATTGATTTTTAAATATTTATAAATGATGCATTAATTTTATTATAATTAAATTAATAGTTATTTTTAAAGTATTACATTGAATTTATATATTTAAAAATTCACATTTTTTATTTTTATATAAATTTAGTTAATGTTTAATTAATATTAATAAATGATGCATTAAGTATGGAATTATTTATATAATAATTATTTATTGTATGTAAAAATTATATATTTAAAAACTAACTTATGTTTTTATATTTATATTTATATAAATTTAGTTTTTATTTTTATATTAATATAAATTTTAATTTTAAAAATTATAAATATTTTATATTTGCTTGTACTTGACGTTTCCTTGCCATCCTGGCTTTTCCGGATCCTGGCTTTTCAAAAAACTAGCGGATCCGTATCCAAATCCTGGTTAGTTAGTTAGTAATCAAGAGACATGTCTTAAGAGACATGACCATTTACTAAAGGGTACCTACCTAAGATATATAAGCAGGCCCTCATTCTCATTTGTAATCTTATATCAATTTTTATACAATATTTAATATACAATTACATGTCTTACAATCAACATTTACATCTTTGAAGTATTTTAAAGATTTTCACTGCAGATATGACTTTTGGTCGTTACAGGAGGCTTCCCAACGTGCTTCAAATGCAGAGTCCTTTGAAAGGAGGTAGGGTCTTTGAGATCTGCTTTCAAGAATTGTTTCCTTCAAGATGATGTGTAGATGATATGATCCTTGCGATGGATAGTCCACCTTGATGATCTCCTTGTGCTCAACCCTTGTGTATCCTTCTTCAATTGGATGATCTTCAAGATGCCTTTTCTTCTATTTATTGTCACCTTAGCTCTAATACCATGTTGAGAAACCTAGGGGTAGCTAAATTATGTGATTTCTCTTACTTTGATAATTGCTTGTGATGTCTTTTTACTTAACTTGATTAGCTTCATCCTTCACTTGATTATTATTAGTGTTCTTATCATCAAACAACCACCAAACTATGAATATCATTGAGACAAGAGGACACAAAATGTAGGTTGCAATCCAGTGCCAAAACCTCTCCTCTTGGGAGGAAAACCCACAAGAATTCTTCTCTTCTTATAGAATGTTTAGATGACGAATTCCAAGACCTAGGTGTACAAATTTCACCGCCGAAAATATTATTGTAGCAACTGGAATTAATTCTCTTAACTGATAAATTAATTATGCAGGTTATTGCTACGGCAACAACAAATTAATCACAATGCAATCTTCACAAATAAAAATATTGCAGAAGATAAACTGGAAACTGAGAAAATATTAGCACACACACACAAAAATATAGCATCGTTATTTTTTAACAAAAGTCCCCGGAAAAACCCAACTTGGGAAAACGGTGCAGTAGCAGAGGGTTTTCATTATTGAGCAGCAATGAGAAATTTTGAGTACAATCTATGGATGCCCAATAGGCAATCCAATCAGCAAAATAAACTGGCCAAAATATTTGGGAGACAAATACCTCAACACCACGCTTAATCCTACTCCGACAACTGCAAAAACTAGCTAGTTGTACAGCCTCTGCACAATGCTTGCCCAAACCCCAACCCGCTAAGCCCCAGAACTATTGGAATAATGACATCCTAGCTGAATCTGCCTCTGGAAGGAATTCACTTGGCCTCCTGGAGAATTTCCGGACCAACTACAACTTAATTACCCTTCCCTTCAGCAAAATCGATCTCCCTCTAAAGCTATCTGTGTTGGCTCTATGTAGCCTCTCTCGTAAATACAACCCTTCTGCTACTAACTCTCCAGAACTGGAAAACTTCCTCTGAACTCACTATCTTTGCCTCTCTCTACCTCTTCTTCCCTCCTCTGACTCGAACTCTTCTGGCAACTATTACTGCTCTCTGGAAAATCAAACTACCCAAGGAAATTGATCTCAAGTGTGCATCTCCATCCACCCATCGACCTCTTCTTATAATATCCAGTTGGGAATCCAACCAATATTAAAACTTAATCAATGGCTAAGATTATTTTCAAGTTGTTCTGTGTGAATTTCTAGATGATCCACAACTTTCTCAATTAATTCTTATTAATAAAGAATTTTCCTAAGTTAGACTTAGGATAATTTTAATTATGTTCAATTAATTTAATTAAGCCATTTCTAGGCGGAATTTCCATAAACGAGTTCTGGGTTTTGGAGAACTCCTGTGTTTTAGCCTCTCCACAAAGTATCGAGACTAGAACACCCTCTAATGCTACAAAAACCAACACTCTCTCTTAGCGAGGAAGCTGTTCTAGTGTTGAACTGCTCCAACACCCTGTCTCTGCTACATCCTCCAACCGCGTTGTTGATGTCTGACAAGAAACTCTGCTGGAAATGACTGTGTTGCTCCCTCAGTCACAGTATAGCTTCCTCCGTCACTGCGATGTTCCTTCCGTCACTACGTTGTTCTCTCAGTCACTACGTTGTTTCCCCTCAATCATTGTCCATCAACCACTATGCTACTCTAATTCATCTGCCACTGGTTGTAGCTTAACCATGTTGTTGTTGACACTGCATTGTACATCTTGTAATGTTGCCAACTCTGCATCTGCACTGCAACTCCCTCCCAATTATTGTTGTTGCTACTATAACTACTGCTGCAATTGAGAAGCATCTAAAATATTGAATCAATTGTCTTTATGTTGCATCTGTCTCCTGAGCATCTGATTGTTACTAGCCTTTGCATTGTCCACTAAGGAATTTGCGTTGTTGTTGACTCTGCTACTAAGCCTCCTGCTCTATGCTCCTCAACACCTGACTGCAACTGTCACTCTTGAATCTGATTGCATCACTAGCACTAAACAATCTTGCTAATGATCCATGAGGAAGACACCTCAATGGGCCCTACAAAAATTCAACTCTAATCTATTAATATTGTTGTTGCAAGTACTGCAAGAATGAGTCTGATCTCCTCAGATCCTAAAGCATTAGCCTCCATAGGGCTACTCCCTCTAAGTCTCAATCTCCCTATGGGAAATCTCTTTGATTCCTCCTGGTAACTTGCACTGTCCTCCTGCACTGGAAACTACACTGTGAAGCTCTACATTGGGAATCTTCTGGCTGGAATTGCACCTGCATACTACAAATGGGCAATTCACACTACTTGTGTCACTGCAACTAGTTCTGCAATTGTTTCTCGGGTACTGACTGCAACTAACTTTGCAACTATCTAATGATATTACAGGCTCTTGTAGCAAAGGTGATGGTCCCATTGCAATAATTTGGAACTAATCTAACTAATTTCCTTGTTGCAACAGTGTTGGACCCTACCCATTCAACATGCTGGAGTTTCATACTCCTCCTGGATTCGGTGTCCCACTATCTCCTTTTGAGCATAGTGCCTAGGTGGGACCCTTCCTTTCTTTGCAACTTGCAATAGACAACTTGCACTTCCTCCGGCACTTGTTTCTGACAACTGGAAGTCGAATTGTTGTCTAGATCTACATTATGGATAACTCGCATGGCCTCCTCTGGAGAATCTTGTACGGTCATCCATGCATAGCTGCAAAATCTGGAAACTCAAAACTGAAGAAAATAAATCAGGAAGCTCCCTCTCTTCCTTGTAGCCTTCTTGCTGCTACTCGCACTCCTTGAGGAATACACAGATTTGCTCACGGCGTTTGCCTACTACAAGTGGAAATATAGGATTTCTAAACTAGAAACCCTCTAAGAGAAACCCCCTCTGTGTGCACTTTCTCTTCCACCTAGCACAAAATTTGCTCTAGCAACTGCTGCAAACCCTTTGTGCCCACACAAGGGATCTGCGCAGCGAAAATATTGGATTTTTGCTCCCTCTGCCTGCTAGAATCACTTAATCTAGCAAGTTAAATTCTTCTGCAACCCTGCACTGAAAAATCGAACTGCTCAAGCAATTCACACGACCTGGCTAGGCACTGCGCAGCCCCCAAAAAAATTGTCTTATTGCTCCCTCTAAACAGCAATTTTTTCCTCTTCTGCTTTTGGGCTTCCCGTCTAATCAAAATCCCTCTGATACCATGTGAAAATTTCACCACCGAAATTCTATTGCAACAACTGGGATTAATTCTTCTAACTAATAAATTAATTATGCATTTTATTGCTATAGCAACAACGAATTAATCACACTACAATCTTCACAAATAAAAAATAATGCAGAATATAAACTGGGAACTGAGAAAACACTGGCACACACACAAAAATATAACACCGTTATTTTTGGACAAAAATCCCTGGAAAAATTCCAACTTGGGAAAATCGGTGCAGCAAGTGAGGGTTTTATTGATAAGCAGCAATGACAAATTTCGAGTACAATCTATGGATACCCAACTGGAAATCCAATCAGCAAAATAAACTG
Organism: Pinus tabuliformis; assembly: GCA_031772625.1. Taxonomy (NCBI): domain Eukaryota; kingdom Viridiplantae; phylum Streptophyta; class Pinopsida; order Pinales; family Pinaceae; genus Pinus; species Pinus tabuliformis. Next base: position 403,974,736 of record CM062813.1, read on the forward strand.
GCCAAAATATCTGTAAGGCAAATATCTCAACACCACGCCTAATTCTCGCTAAGCCCCGGAACTATTGGAACAATGACGTCCTGGCTAACTCTGCCTCTGGAAGGAATTCACTTGGCCTCCTGGAGAATTTTTGGACCAATTGCAACTGAATTACCCTTCCCTTCAGCAAAATCGATCTCCCTCTAAAGCTATCTACGCTGGCCCTACGTAGCCTCTATGGGAAATACAACCCTTCCGTTGTTCACTCTCTAAAACTGGAAAACTTTCTATGGACTCACTGTCTCTGCCCCTCTCTGCCTCTTAGTCCCTTTTCTAGCTCGAACTCTTCCGGCAACTGCTTCTGCTCTCTGGAAAATCGATCTGCCCAAGGAAATCATTCTTAAGTGTGTGTCTCCATCTACCCATTGACCTCTTCTTATAATCTCCAATTGGAACTCCAACGGCCAAGATTAAAACTTAATCGATGGCTAAGATTATTTCTAGGTCAATCTGTTTGAGTTTCTAGATGATTCACACCTTTCTCAATTAATTCTTATTAATTAACCATTTTTCCTAAGATAGACTTGGGAAATTTTTTAATATGGTCAATTAATTTAATTGAGCCATTTCTAGGTGGAATTTCCATAAACGATTTCTGGATTTCGGAGAACTCCTGTGTTTTAGCCTCTCCACAAAGTCTCGAGACTAGAACACCATTTGATGCTACAAAAACCAACACTAAGATCCTTGTTAAATACCCCTCCAAGACCAAGTCAAACTTTTCCTTCTTGATGAACTTTTCTTTCCAGCTACTTTAACCTAGCAACTTTCAACAAATTCAACTTGCCCAACAACTCCTGCAATTCGGACATCCCCAGCAACTTCTTCTACAACTTTGACTTGTTCAATAACTTCTGCAATTTCGATCTAGCAACTACTTTAGAAACCCTAACATGAGAGAGAGAAAGAGGTCCAAAACTTCAATCTTGCCTTTCTTCTTCTTATCCTTGATCTTTGTCATTTTCTTTTTGTCTTATTGCTTCTTTCTTCTACAGATCGAACTTGCTTGCATTATCTCCAAATGAGGTCGAGTTCCTTCTTATATATAGGTTTCTAAGGAGGTCGAGTTCATTCTTATATATAGGCTTCTAAGGAGGTTGAATTGTTGTCCATGAGGCCGACTTGTTTGACAAGGTCTTGCAAGGCCTTTATGACACTTTTGAGTTGACAAAAAATTCTTTACAAGATACAACATGCCCAAAGGGGTCTTACATGTATGGCAATGAATCTTTTGACTTCATAATTCTATGACAAACCTAGAAGCACTCAATGGGTGCTTGACTTATAAATAAATTTACCTTGAGCATGAAACCCATGTATCAAGAATGACGATAGTAAATTTCTTTTCTTTTTAATATCAAATATATAAAATCATGATTACAATAGACATTATGAAGGCCGAACCTAGTTACACATTTCAACACAGATACACCTAACAGACAAGCTTCCCAGAAGTAGTATTCCTGAAAATTCATGGTTCCTACTGTTACGAGGCACTAGCTCGAAAATTCAAGGCTTCTAGCTTGAGGTAGACAATAAACCATCTCATCATGCTTGGCTTGGATGGGAATCTTATGAAGACATGTTGCTCAAGCATCAATTCACAATTCGCTGCTTCCACCTCTCTAGATTGAAATTAAAGGTAATTTTGTACCAATGGTTATGTTAGCTCTAGTTCATCGCTTTCATAAATTTGTGGGTGTCTATAAGTTTTCGGCTCCTTTATTGAATTAAGGCCATGGAGTGTCGGTATGGCTCCTTTATTGAATTAAGGCCATGGAGTGTCTGTATGGCTCCTTCCATTCTTCTATGTTCCTTTTGTGTCTTCTTCAAGTTGTTTGGCCAAAGACATCTAGTCTCCCTCTCTTGGCTTTGGAATTTGTAACGAATAAAATATATAAATAATATAAATATAATGTAAAAGATAATAATCACAAATAATAGTTAATTAAGCTAGTAATTAGGTTGAAGAGGCATGTCTAATAGGACATGACTCTTCATGAAGAGACACTTGCTTGGTATATAAGCAAGCCTCTCGTTCTCATTTGTAAATCATATTCATTCTTATTCATTTTTATTTAATATAATATTTATATCTTTAATGGATAATTTGATATTCCAAGTCTTTTGGAGTAATTAATTCGTAGAAGGAACTTTGTTCGCTTCATTTGGTACCAAAGCCACGTTTGGCTGATCACCAGGCCTTTGGCTATCAACCTATCATCAACCTTGTTGCTGTCATAATTGAAGCGTTTTGCTATATATTGGGAGATTCTCCATTTTTTAGGCCTTTGGCCATTAAAAAAAAAAATTAACCAAAAAAAATATAAGTAAATAAAATAAAAAGAAGGAGAAGAAGAAAAGTAAAAGAAAAAACAAAACGGACACAAAATCTCATACCAAGTATATTTAAAGCTTTTTACGTGGAGAAGCCCGTGGTTTTAAAAACAACCCATGGTAATTGCCCATGGTATTTTAAAAAGTTAAAAGGAAAAAAAAGAAAAACAAAAAACAAAAGGAATACGTTTTACTTTTTACGTGGAGAACATTTTAACAGAGGTTTTAAAAACAACCCATGGTAATAGCCCATGGTATTTTAAAAGTTAAAGAAACAAGAATACAAAAGCTCTTACGTGAAAGGTAAATATTACTTTTTACAGGAGGTTTTAAAAACAACCCATGGTAATAGCCCATGGTATTTTAAAAGTAAAAGATATTTTGATAACATTGGAGAAAAAAAAGTGTGATCTAAATAATTTTAATCGTTCAAATCTAAAGATTGTGACCGTACCAAGAGTCACGTCTCATCCAAATTTTCCGAGAAAAAAATATTATTATAATTATAAAAAAGGATACTATATAAGCCTTATATAGTTACATATAAAAGGAAAAGTGGGTCTCAAAAAAGTATATATAAATTTTATATAATTATAATTTTATAATATATATAAATTATTATTATATAAATTTTTTATTAAAAGAGCGAACCAAAAAAAGAAGAAGAGGAGAATATTTGAAAAATATATATAGGAGAAATAAGTGATATTTTATAATAAAAATAGCTCCAGTTGACATATTGTTTACGTAAAAACATCAAGGAAAAAATGGAGACTAGTAATGAAAGGTTTCCTGAAACCCGTAGTACATGTGTTCGCACACTATTTAACATCAAAGGATCACTCGCACGAAGAGACATCATAATCTCAAGAAGAAGAGGAGAATATTTGAAAAATATATATAGGAGAAATAAGTGATATTTTATAATAAAAATAGCTCCAGTTGACATATTGTTTACGTAAAAACATCGAGGAAAAAATGGAGACTAGTAATGAAAGGTTTCCTGAAACCCGTAGTACATGTGTTCGCACACTATTTAACATCAAAGGATCACTCGCACGAAGAGACATCATAATCTCTATCAGTCCTACTGAAAGAAGTAATTATGTTAGTCCTAAATGTGCTAATCAATTGGTGATTCCTGAATCAAATATAGTTGAAACAAATTTTTTTGGCAAACAATACGATATAAGCAATTTACACCTAAATATTGGAGAATATACTTTTACCTCACAATTCACCGTGCAAACCCTATCTTTTAACGATAGTGACATTGTTTTGGGATCACCATGGATGAAAACTCTAGGTTCCTTTATTCTAAATACTAAGAAAAAGTTTTTAACATTTTCTTACAAGAAGAAAATAACGCTCCAAGATGTTACACTGAAACCTAATTCAGTAACGCCAGAAGATATATCGGATATTTCAAAAGTAATTTCTCAAGAAGGTAAAAAAGTATTACAAAATATGCAAAATGAAATTGACAAAATCACTATTGACAAAAATGAAGAAGTTTCTCGACTTAAAAACCATAGTGAAAAATTGCTAACGCAAATTAAGATACTAAAGAAGGATAAGAAGTCATTAGAAAACCAGGTACAACAACTTATCAAGAATGAAGCATCAAATGTAGGAATTCAAGTTGATGACAAAACAACACATACCGATTCAGTGAATGTCACAACTCAGGAAGAAGACAAGCAAGTTGAAGAAAAGATGCGCGTGGATGTTGCAATTCAAACGATGAACATCCCCAATAAATGTTTCATAACAAACTCAACATCTTCACCAGAAGAAAATATAAAAATTGTCGCATGCCCAGTAAGGAAAAATCAAACAGAAAAGGTTCCATATCGGCATCTGAATCATGAGAACAGACGAATCAACCATGCTACATATTTGAACAAGTCAGAACCGAAACAACAAATTGATGTTCTGGATAATAGTGATGTAATCTCAATCCAGTCTTATGCTTACAAGTCGTCACAAAATTCCAGTGATCAGAATGCTATACAGAAGATTAATCTGGGATGGTCTGATCCCTTCTCGGTGCGACAATTTTGTTTGTCACTAAGAAGATCATATCAACTTGTATCGACAAGGATGACTATTCCAAAATAGAAAGACTTTCAAAGCCGAAAAAGAGATCAAGCTTTTTTTCTTCGACAAGCTTTGAGGACAAAGCTTTTTGAGGAAGAAGGCAATGTAACGAATAAAATATATAAATAATATAAATATAATGTAAAAGATAATAATCACAAATAATAGTAAATTAAGCTAGTAATTAGGTTGAAGAGGCATGTCTAATAGGACATGACTCTTCATGAAGAGACACTTGCTTGGTATATAAGCATGTCTCTCGTTCTCATTTGTAAATCATATTCATTTTTATTCATTTTTATTTAATATAATATTTATATCTTTAATGGATAATTTGATATTCCAAGTCTTTTGGAGTAATTAATTTGTAGAAGGAACTTTGTTCGCTTCAGAATTGTTGGGTTGGAAGTGCTCTCTCTTGGCTTTGGAATTGTTGGGTTGGAAGTGCTCTACCTTTTTCCACTCCCCCTACAAATACAAAAGCAGTTTTCTTAGCTCCCTCGCATTGGATAAACGGAGGGTTTGACATCCTCGCTGCAGGAGGTGGTTGTTTGCTTTGCATACCATGACAAGACAACATGGTCAGATACATTGGCGAGCCGAGGAGTGAGGCCATTTCTCTAAGATTCAAGCCCAAGAGGCGGCCGCAACTTATCAAGATGCAACATCTCCCAACACTCAAGTTGATATCCGCAAGCTTCACAGGATTGTTCGCCGAGAACAACAATCTTTTTCAGACTCTGAGCTCATAGGTAAAGTTTCTCATTGGCTCTCGGACCCTCGGCATAACAAGTGGAGAATAAATCAATACATGCACTTAGTCACCCTTCACTAGCAGTTGAAGACTTTACTGGGACAAATTCTCAAGGAAAAGAATGATGATAGAAACGAAATTATCTCATTTCTCAATGACCTGCAAAGGAAAAAATGGACGATGCAAGACAACCTTGATCGTTTGGACACTCGCCTAGCTCACATGCATAAGCATATAAAGTGTGAATTCAAGTTTCCAATACCCCCAGGCCCTAGATCAGAGACCCTGCTCCTGTAACCTCATCTAACTCTAAGATGGCTTCCTGTTGTGTTCTAAATCTACAAATTTTTTGGTTCTTTGGTCATATTGTTCTTTGGGCATATTTTTTTGGACTGCACAATCTTTTTTGTCTTCTGGAAACACTTTGGCAAACTACCTCATGGCACACAAATCTAGTAAGAATAAGACTAGTAGAACTTCAAAAAGTTGTAGAGAGTGATGTAATCTTTTGTCTTAAATGAAATCCTCTAACTTATAAAAAAAATATGAATCGCGATTTATATGGGTGATAGTTACAAGGAGTCATTGGACATCCTTAACCCCAAAGGAAATCAAGACAAATCATTTGCATGGGGATTAGGCAACCAACAAGCAAGCCAATGATCTGGCTCTTTTGTAAGGAGTAATGATAATAAAACAACTAGGATTCAAGAAGATCATGTTGGTAGGGTACTTCATCATATGGTCTATCAATTGCTCCTTCAAAAACACAGCTAAGAAGGATAGTACTCAGACTTCAACAACTAGTGGAAGGATTTGAATTTATTGAGTTTTCTTCATCTATTTAGAATCTAGAGTGCTCAACTCATTGGCAAAAACAATGGCTAACAAAGATTGTAACTTGTAACCTAGTAAGATGTGGAAAAGAGGGAGAATTAACACTTTGCCACCTTTCTCGAGACTTGAATCCAAGATCAAGTAACTAATGAAACCTCATTTGGAATTGCAAAAGTGGTGGTGATGCAAATAATCATGTCTTATTGCATTAGTTATGAGATTGATGGGATGGTTGAAGACATGTGGTTTAATGCCCATCATCTAGAGCTTATCCCTCCCACCCTCCTTTGTTATTCTCCATCCACCTTAGGGGAGCAAAAAAATCCTCAAGCTCTATGTGGTTTATGGCCTTTAGCTTGTCATCTGTAATATATCTTCACCAACCCTCTTTCTTCAATTAAAGGGGACAAGATTCAGCCCCAGGTTCTGCGTATACTTGTAGGATTATATGCAACCAGTCTTGTTTTGTTGAGAGCTCAAAGCTTTGGATGATGTCTAATCCACATGGAAATCCTAATAATTGTATATTATTTGAAAATTTTGATCTTCATCGAGCTATTCACAGATGCGAAAGGCATTGTTATGATGGCCAAGAATGTTTATCTCTTTTCATGAGGAGGTGCAAGACTACTATAGGGAAACTCAAGTAAGGTAAAGATGTTTAAACAGGGAAAAATCAAAGCTAGAAAGAACAAAGGAAAAGTCATACAATTGAAAATTGGGAGGAAACCAACAGGGAAAAACTGGAGGAGACTGAAGAGAACTTCTACAAGACAAAGTACTTGAATTAGAACTAGAACAAAGACCTGGATTTGAGGAGATATGGAACTTTGCATCTCCTCCTCTCTCTATAGGCTCTTTTGGATTGCACCTAATGATAGCTATAAAAGAGGATATAATCTAGCAAAATTATGAACAAGCAAAGAAGCAAGATGTTGAAGTTTGTCGCTTAAGCAAGTACTTCTGCATAGGCCTCGTGTCTAGGCATGCAGAAGTTGCCCACATCACATTAGAACACTTGCTCTAGTTTGAGTAAGTTGTTGATGTAACATAGCCTAAGGTTAACTTAGGAAAATCACATTAATATGTTGGCTTATTGAGCTAAAATAAAACATAGGAAAAGTAAATTATTTACTTTAGTGAATTAGTTTTAATCTTCGTTGTTGGTCTCAAGTGAGGCAAGATCTAATCTCAGACGTCAATCACTTTGAGATTAGGGTTAGAGTGAGGATTAGGGTTTTGGATCACTGTAAAGTTATAAAGGCAAGGCTAAGATGAGGAGAAGACACACAACAACAACACAAGTTTGAGAGTGCGTGTGTTGGGTTTGAGAGAGTGCAAGGGGTTGGAGATCTCGATCTGCAAGAGAGAGCAGATCTACTAGATCAGATTCGGCATATTATAATCTGTAATTTCTCAGTTGGTCCAATATCCCAGGACAGGAGCCTAAGTAAGTCCTAAGTTTTTATTAATGAAGAGTTGATTTGTTCAGCAAAAATTTATTTGTGATTATATGACTAAAATCGTAATTTGCTTCCGTTGAATTTTATGCATTAGGAACTTAGCTATGTATTTGTTCAATGATTTATGGCTTGGAATTAAATACCAAATATTGGGTTCATGTAAAATCTAATGCAAGAACCATCAACTCTCTCATCCATGGCTGAAATCAAACAGAATACCCGTGACGAGTATGGACTTGTTCATTAAGATAGTTTTTGCTTAGAAAATATTAAAACAATATCCAAGTCAGTTAGTCAGTAGTAGGGATAGAAATTTGGGAATAGGGCAGACTAGTGGTAGTTTAGTGGACATTTTCAAGTTTTTTGGCCAGTTTTGCTCTTCAAACTTTGTATTAACTAGCTGGACAGTTTGGTCATGTTGTCACCTTGCTTACACACCTAAGTTAATGTGGAAAAAATCCTCAACCCCACTAAGTGTGGCCTTGGTGGCAAAGCTCAAAGAAGGGGCTATCACCTAATTCCATCTCTCTTTGTCTAAGCTCTTTTCTAGCTAAAGCCAAGGGGGTGGACCCTAAGGAAGGCTTGTTGGACTCAACAAGTTCTAGGATATTGTTAATTAATCAATTAAAGCATCAACCATTCAAAGACTTGAAAAGTAACTTGAAGCAAGGAATTAAACTAGCAAGTGTAAATAAATCATGAGTGTTGACCACTACGTGTCAACAACCCATAGCAGTACACCCCCTTTTTCGCAAAAGGGATAGCACTTGATCGATGTGTTCCTACCATCCAACTATCATCATCAGCCTGAGGATCGTCTTATAATGTAAACCTAGTCTACATGTGTATAATGTAAATAATCTCAGCATATCTATGTCATGTATGTAATCACCTAGGTAAACCTGCTTTTCTGCTGACGATCTACATTCCGGGAGGTTTTTTGTCTCACCGATCCATTCTCGTATGGTCGGCAGAGTTTTCCTTTAGCCTTACCCCAAAGCCAGAGTGGATTTTGTCAATGGGATGTTAGAGGAGTTCTAGTGTTCTAGATTGAGTCTATGTAAAAGTGATTTGGGAATAATCCTAACTACTTGGTTAGGTTATTTTATTACATATTGCTTGGTCTGTTGGATTATATTTGTGTCGCAGAACTAGGTAGTCTGTGAAGGTCTTTTGCAAATGGGTTTTCCCCCTTGAGATGTAAAAAATGTAAAAATTATGATGTAAAGTGTCTTAAGGGTTCGAAAAATAATTTATCGCCTCATAGGTTAATTAATTAAATTTTCTGGCCAAAATTAATTAAATTTTCTGGCCAGAAATTTAATTAATTATAGGTCCTAGATAAATTTAAATTTTCCAAAGGCAAAGTTCGCAGGTCCTTAAAATTCAAATTTTAAAAGACCCAGGGACTAAGGTAAATTGATTATTTTGCTAAATTTTAAGCCTATGGTCCTTGGAGTTAAGTCAAAGTCAAAATTTTGAGGAAATTAATTCAAATATTTAATTTTTGAATTAATTAAAATGCATTTAATTGAAAAATTTGAAATTTTCTCAATAATTAAAATTTCGACGGATGAGATAAAAAGAAATTGTAATCCTCATCAATAGTCGAGATTGCTTTGACGAGGATCACTTGAACTAGCCGTTGGAGGATTTATCTTTAAATAGTAGGTCAATTTGTCAGTCAGGATCATTCGATCTTTGAGTCGTGTGCTAAGTGAAAGCTCTCTTGTAATCTTTTTTTATGAGCAATAAAGAAAGACTTTGGGGTTAATTTCTACTAGTGTTGCTCTTCGTGGAAATGTTGTAAGATGTGTTATTTTCATGCATAGATTTCCTTTCAGCCATTGATGATGGCTTTCTGAAGAGTGATTTGAGCACAGGTATTTTGCTCAATCACTGGGGTTTAAATGGTAATTTAAGTTTTGAATATAATAGCAGGCATCTCTATTAAATCTGAATTTTATTATCATTTTCTCGCTCTACGTTAATGGTTGAATTGAGTTGTGCAGGAGATTCTTGATTTTGAGATCATCAAGCGTTCAGGGAAGTTTTCAGTTGGACCAGCCAACTCCCGATTCGTATTTTCTGAAGAGCCCAGCTTGATTGGATCCTGGGCTTATCATAAGAAATTTTATCGTTGATGCATGAAGGGTTTTGGGTGAAGCACCTCCATTTAAATTAAAATTTTAAAAAATTTCTATGCTATATTGATAAATTTGGCTTTTAACAGCCTTAGATTATCAAATCTGGGAGCGGAGTTGGACTCACACTCGCCAGATCTGATAGATCTGTTGTCCCTGTGCATAGATCTGTAATTTTTTTTTATTTTTCTCACTAAGTTTTATGGGGTTTCATTTATATTTGGGTTCTGGGTGTTTGTGATTTCAGGAACAGGTTGCAGATCTAAAGGTGAAGTTTGATTTTGAAGCCAGATCTAGGCCCTAGAGGCCAAGAGCAGGGTTTGCTAAGAGAGATAGTACTAGTGATCGAGAGATACAGCTGAGGGGCATTTGAGTACAGAGAGGCAAATATAGTGTCGTGAGAGCAGCGCAGTAGCCAAGGAGAGTGACACAGAGCCAGCCAGGGCTCATGCGGGGCCACACAGAGGCAGCCAAGAGTTGCACAAAGCCTTAGAGAGGCTAGCCTTAGTGATGCAGAAGGCCAAAGGGCTAACGCAAGGCCTGCCAGGGCTAACGCAGACCCATTCGGGGTGACGCGGGGCGAGCGTGAGGCAAAGAGGGGCTGACACAGTTCAGAGAGAGGCTAACGCTAGGGTTTCTAGGGCAGATTTGTGCTGAGTAGCTGCCGGAAGGATTATCTGGGGTTTCAGCTAATAGATTTGTCAAAAACTGAGAGGTATTACTGCCAAGGAAATTCTCCGTTGGGTAGGCCAATTTTGGCACCCAGATTGTACTCTGATATTGCTTAATAAGAAAACCCTCAGATAGTTGCATCGGTTTTCCCACATTGGGTTTTTCCGAAGACATTAGTCCAAAAATAATGGTGTCATAATGGTTTGTTTCTGTTTCTTTTAGTTGTTGATTTGTAATATGTTGAGCATGCACTCGTGTTTACTTTCAGTAATCGAATTGTAAATAACTTGTGTAGAAATTTCTCATTTCCCACCCCGGTTTTCAGTTTCTCCTTATTTCTCCCATATAGTTAAATGCCCTTTCCCATAACCATACATTCAACAAGCTGGAAAAAATAAATATTGCTGAAAACACAAATTCTGGAAATTTTACAGAATGCTGGAAATTGCAGAAATAAAAATCAGCAGTAATAAACAGCCATTAAAACACACTTAAACACTGAGATTTTTGGTCAACTTGACCCTGGAAAAACCCCCTACAACTCTTGGGGAAAACCAGTTTGAGAGCTCTTCTTTATTTCTGGAAAATGCCTTTTTACAGTAGGAGAAATGTTCAGCAAACAAAAATCAACAAACAGACTTTTACAACTTATCTCAGCCTTGCTGAAACACCGTTGTTGTTACACCGCGGCTGTTGCTGTTACACCGCGGCTGTTGTTGTTACACCGTGGCTGTTGCTGTTACTCCGCTTTCAGCGTTGCTGTTACTCCGCTTTCAGCTTTGCTGTTACTCCGCTTTCAACTTTGTTGTTACACCGCTTTCAGCTTTGTTGTTACTCCGCGTTCAGCTTTGCTGTTACACCGCTTTCAGCTTTGCTGTTACACCGCGTTCAGCTTTGCTGTTACTCCGCGTTCAGCTTTGCTGTTACTCCGCGTTCAGCTTTGCTGTTACACCGCTTTCAGCTTTGTTGTTACACCGCTTTCAGTTGTCCAGAACTCTCCCTTGCTCTCTTGCTCTCCTTCTCTCAATCTGCTCATGAAAGAATGAATGATCTTTTCCTCCTTTTCCTCCCTTAACCCAACCCTAAGTGACTTTTGGGTGATCCCTAAATCCAATGGCTGAAATAGATTTAGATCAATGGCTGAGATTAAATGCTCATTTAAGTCTCACTTTCTATTTTTTAATTCACCCCACTTTAATAAAGACCCACTTAGTCATTTATTTCCAAAGTCACTTTTCCTTTCTAATTTTTCATTGACTTTATAAAAATCACTTTAAAATTAGACTTAGTAACTTTATCACTTAAAGTTACTTTTAAATTAGATTTAACTTTATAAAAATTATAAAGTTACTTTAGGAGAAAAATTAAATTCTTTTGGACACTTTTCCTTAGGCCAAAGATCAAAGCCTAAGGGAACCACCTGTCCTCCGGTACCAAATTTCAACACTCCCTCTTACCGAGGAAGGTGTTCCTCACCACACCCATCTTGTCTCTGAAGTAGACATGCTTGCCCCGTGGTAAGGCTTTGGTAAGAATATCTGCAACCTGCTCATCAGTGGAAATATACTCAAGCTTCACAGCTCCCTTCTGAACAGTCTCTGATGAAATGATATCTGATCCCGATATGCTTTGACCTGTCATGAAATACTGGATTCTCCGTGAGTTTAATGCAACTCTGATTATCACAGTAAATCACTGAAGGTCTCAACGGCTGACCAAATAAGCCAAACAACATCTTGCGAAGCCAGATGGCCTCACAACTAGCTAGACTGGCTGCCATATACTCTGCTTCCGCTGAACTTAGTGCTACTGACTGCTGCTTCCGGCTGAACCATGACACTACTGCTGAACCCAACCCAAAACAACACCCTGAAGTGCTCTTCCTATCAGAAGCACAACCTGCCCAATCAGAATCAGTGTATCCTGCCAATCTCACTCCATCTCCCTGCCTGTAGTCCAGACCATAATCCACTGTCCCCTGCAAGTACCGCAAAATGTGTTTTGCAGCCACCCAGTGAACCTTCCTAGGCTACACATAAACTGACTCATCGTGTTGACTGCAAAACAGATATCTGGTCTAGTGTTGACCAAATACATCAAGGAACCAATCAGCTGCCTGTACAATGTGGGATCCACCAACTCGGAATCCGAAGCATGAAGCTTCTTCCAGTTGGTGATCATCGATGTAGACATGGGTCTACAATCCTCCATGTGAAATCTGCTAAGGATGTCCACAATATACTTCCCCTGCCCCAGGAAGAAATGCCCCTCCTCCTGCCACACCTCCAAACCCAAAAAGTAATGCATCAAGCCGATGTCCTTCATCTCAAACTCCGCCGCAAGATCTCTCTTGCAGTGCTCTATGAGTCTCTCTGCACCTGTAATGATCAAGTCATCCACATACAGCACCAGAATGAGAGGCTCCTCACCAATCACAATAAAGTAAAGGTTTGGATCTGCCTCACTCTTTGTGAAACCCATCCCCTGCAAGTATGCATCTATCCTGGAGTACCAAGCTCTGGGAGCTTGCTTCAGGCCATAAAGGGCCTTCTTCAATCTGCACACATGGGACTCCTTCCCATGCACCTCAAAGCCTTGTGGCTGCTCAATGTACACCTCCTCCTGTATGAAGCCATTGAGAAATGTGGTCTTCACATCCATCTGGTGGATCTTCCAACCCATCTCTGCTGCTATCGATATAATGGAGCGGATCGAAGTATATCGAGCCACGGGAGCGAAGGTCTCCTCATAATCAACTCCCTCTACCTGGAAGAACCCTCTAGCCACAAACCTTGCTTTGAATTTCTCAATGCTGCCATCTGCAGCATGCTTTACCTTGTAAAGCCATCTGGAAGTAACCACGGATTTGCCCTCAGGCCTCGGCACCACCTCCCAAACATCATTCTTCATGATAGAAGAATACTCCTCCTGCATGGCCTCTCTCCAGACCTGCTGGCTAGCTGCCTCCTCATAGCTAGAAGGCTCAGAGTCAAGGATGCTGGTAACCATCGCCATATAACTACAAAACCTCTCAGGTGGTCTACTCTCTCTGACCGGCCTCTTCGGCTCAGCAACAGATGTGGCATCTCTCAAGGTGTCCTGAAGCCACTTGGGCTTCCTCTTCCCTGAGCATGCTTCTCCCATAGGAGAATGAAACTCCTCCTCCTCATCACCATCAGTAGCCTGAACTCCTGACTGTCTGTCTACTGTCCTCCTGCCTGCACCTGAACCTGTAGAAGCTGAGGTACCGTGTGAACTGTCCATCAGTGGACTCCCTAGTGAACTGCTCTGTGAACTGCTCTGCATGCTGCCCGGAGCACCACCCCTCTGGCTCGGCGAGCCACTGCTCACTGATGGACCTGACATCCTCATAGATGTACCTCCGGATCCTCCTGATCCCTGCCCACTGGATCCCTGCGACTGACTCAACTGCTGTTGAGGGTCTGGCTGATCCAGATACTCTAACTCCCGTGACCTCCTAAAGGCCCTGTCCTCCTCGAACTTCACATCCCGTCTGACAACAACTCTCCTCTGTGCAGGAATGTAAATCCGAAAGGCCTTTGAGGTCTCACTGTAGCCCACAAAGATACCCTTCTCTGCGGTGGGCTCTAGTTTGGTCCTCTTCTCCTTGGGTATATAGGAGTATGTAATGCATCCAAAGATATGAAGATGACCAAGATCAGGCTTCTTCCCAGAGAAAGCCTCCTCCGGAGTCATGTGCCCCAAGGCACGATGTGGACTCATGTTCTGCAAGTAAACAGCTGTGTTGCAGGCCTCTGCCCACAAGAACAATGGCAACCCCTGATCATGTAACATGGCTTTGGCAGCCCCTATGATGGATCTGTTCTTCCTCTCCGCAACCCCGTTCTGCTGGGGGTTGTAAGGAACAGTGAACTCCCTCCTAATGCCTGCCTCCACACAATAATCAACAAACTCTCCAAGGGTGTACTCTCCTCCATTGTCCGACCTCAAGGACTTGATCTTCCGACTTGTCTGTGTCTCCACAAGAGCTCTAAACTCCTGAAACCGCTTGAAGACCTCACTCTTGGTCTTCAAGAAATAAATCCAGGTCCTCCTGGAGTGATCATCAATGAATAAAACATAGTACTCATATCCACTCAAGGAAACATGAGACATCCGACCGCTCACATCAGAATGAATCAAATCAAGTATCCCAGTCGCTCTGCTGTCACTGCTGGGAAAAGGGGATTTGGCAAACTTGCCCATCGCACAACCTCTACAAGTATCAAAGTGATCAGTACTGAAATCTGGCACACCTGTAGTGATCTCCCGCAATGTCCTCAAGGCTCCATGATACATATGTCCCATCCTGCGGTGCCAAATCTCACACAGCTCAGAACTGCTAGCTCTGCTGTCGGTACTACTGCTCAATGCCAAAAGGGGCTGGAATGCAAACTTGTACACCTTTGCATGGCGTACACCTATCACTCTAGCTGAATCAGCTGGAGTGCCCCTGGGATACATCAACACCTGTCCTCCCCTGAACAGTACCTCATATCCTCTGTCCTCCAAAGCTGAGACGAATATGAGGTTCTTCCTCATCCCTGGCACATAAAGAACCTCTGACACCTTCAAGGGAGGTTTGGACTCCCTCTGAAATGTCACTGTCCCCACCCCAACTGCTCTAACAACTCTGTCATCACCAAGTACTACCTCAATATCAGTGCCACTCTCTGAAAGCTCTGAGAAGTACTCCCGGACTCCTGTCATGTGACGTGAAGCCCCACTATCCACATACCAGATACCTGAAGATGCTCCACTAGTCGAGGGAAAAGCATGCTCCCTCTGAACCTGTGTGGCAGGTGATCCTGCACTAGAGGACTCACATGTAGTGAACGCAAACTCCCGGTCAAAACGACCTGTGAAGTACTCAATCTCTGCTGAAGCTGCCACGTCCTGGTTCTTCCCCTTCTTCTTCTTCTTCTCCGAACACACAACTGCATAGTGTCCCATCTTCTGACAATTCCAACACTTCACCTTGGAATAGTCCTTCTGTGTGTTCCCCTGTTTACCTTTACCTTTGCCTTTGCCCCCACCACCGCTTGTGGAAGCCTGCTTCTTCCCTTTGCCTTTCTTGCCTCCTGCCACCAGTGCTACGTCCTCATCCTGCTCAACTGGCTTGGCTGCCCCAAGCTGTCCTTTCCTGATCTCTGTCTGAATGCAATCATCCCAAAACCTCTCCCATGTGGGAAGGGTCTCACGTGCACAAACCCCATCAGCAAAGTTCAACCATGAACGGGGGAGGCCATTCACTGCAATCCGCACCAACTCAGTGGGTGGAATGGCCTCTCCAATCGCTGCCAACTCATCTCTCACATTGGTAATCTTTGTGAGATATCCAGCTGCACTATCATTACCCATCTTAATGTTCTTCAGCTTCTCCTTCAGGACCATCTTTCGATTCTCATTGGTACTCTGGTAGAGATTGGACAATGCTGTCCACATTTCATGGGCATTGCTCTTTCCTCTCACATGAGGAATGCAATGGTCTTTGATTCCGTCTAGAATCAGCCTCTTACCCTTGTTGTTCTTTTTATTATAAGCAGCCAACTGAGTAGCATCAGTAGGCACAACAACAGGGTGTTGTGCTGTATGCACCATGATATCCCAGACTTCTGCCTCCTCAAAGATACTCTGCATTCTCTCCTTCCAAACGCTGTAATTTGTATGCCCATCCAACCTATCCTCCACCCTCAATCCCAATGACATCTTGCTGTCCTAAAACTGAAAAATAGCACTGTTGTGGTAAAGATAAAACTGTTGTCTATGAAAAATCAGCTTGCTGGAATTTTCTGAGTGAAAAAATCAGCGACTGTAATTTTTCCTTTTGCTGTCACATACTGCCCTTTAGCACTCAAGCTCTGATACCATGTAGAAATTTCTCATTTCCCACCCCGGTTTTCAGTTTCTCCTTATTTCTCCCATATAGTTAAATGCCCTTTCCCATAACCATACATTCAACAAGCTGGAAAAAATAAATATTGCTGAAGACACAAATTCTGGAAATTTTACAGAATGCTGGAAATTGCAGAAATAAAAATCAGCAGTAATAAACAGCCATTAAAACACATTTAAACACCGAGATTTTTGGTCAACTTGACCCTGGAAAAACCCCCTACAACTCTTGGGGAAAACCAGTTTGAGAGCTCTTCTTTATTTCTGGAAAATGCCTTTTTACAGTAGGAGAAATGTTCAGCAAACAAAAATCAACAAACAGACTTTTACAACTTATCTCAGCCTTGCTGAAACACCGTTGCTGTTACACCGCGGCTGTTGCTGTTACACCGCTGCTGTTGCTGTTACACCGCGGCTGTTGCTGTTACACCGCGGCTGTTGCTGTTACTCCGCGTTCAGCTTTGTTGTTACTCCGCTTTCAGCTTTGCTGTTACACCGCTTTCAGCTTTGCTGTTACTCCGCGTTCAGCTTTGCTGTTACACCGCTTTCAGCTTTGCTGTTACACCGCTTTCAGCTTTGCTGTTACTCCGCGTTCAGCTTTGCTGTTACACCGCTTTCAGCTTTGCTGTTACACCGCTTTCAGCTGTCCAGAACTCTCCCTTGCTCTCTTGCTCTCCTTCTCTCAATCTGCTCATGAAAGAATGAATGATCTTTTCCTCCTTTTCCTCCCTTAACCCAACCCTAAGTGACTTTTGGGTGATCCCTAAATCCAATGGCTGAAATAGATTTAGATCAATGGCTGAGATTAAATGCTCATTTAAATCTCACTTTCTATTTTTTAATTCACCCCACTTTAATAAAGGCCCACTTAGTCATTTATTTCCAAAGTCACTTTTCCTTTCTAATTTTTCATTGACTTTATAAAAATCACTTTAAAATTAGACTTAGTAACTTTATCACTTAAAGTCACTTTTAAATTAGATTTAACTTTATAAAAATTATAAAGTTACTTTAGGAGAAAAATTAAATTCTTTTGGACACTTTTCCTTAGGCCAAAGATCAAAGCCTAAGGGAACCACCTGTCCTCCGGTACCAAATTTCAACAACTTGTTAAGGAAAATAACAAGTAGGTAGGAATAAATCAGATAAAGTGCATGGATGGTTTCTAACTAAGTAAACTTAGAAACTTCAACACTAAGGAGTATGCTTAGAAGGAAGGAATTGACTACGAAGAAACCTTCACCCCGGTAGCCAGGTATATATCTATTAGAACCGTGATATCTCTTGCAGCACAGATGGGGTGGGAGATTCATCAGATGGATGTCAAAACGGCATTTCTGAACAGGGTGATAGAAGAAGAGGTATACATTGAACAACCAGAGGGCTTTAAGAGAAGAAGTCTCATGTATGCAGGTTGAAGAAAGCCTTGTATGGGCTGAAACAAGCACCTAAAGCATCATATGGTCGAATCGATGGCTACTTGCAGAAGATGGGATTTGTCAAGAGCGACACAGATCCAAATCTCTACTATCTGGTTGTAGAGAATGAGTCGCTAATCTTAATATTGTGTGTGGATGATCTCTTTCTGATAAGATCATCCAGGCTCATCAGGGACTAAATGAAGAATCTAGCCACAAAAGTCTATATGAAGGATTTGGGACAAATGCATTATTGCCTAGGGTTGGAAGTTTGGCAGCAAAAGGGAGAGATCTTCCTTGGGCAAGGGAGATATGCTACAAAAATCATGAAGAGATTCAAGATGGAGGACTATAGACCCATGGCTACAACAATGATCACCAACCAGAAGAAGACTGATGCATTAGAAGACAAGGATGTTGAGCGCACCTTATACAGGCAACTCATAGGATACCTGATGTATCTGGTCAATACCAGGCCAGACATTTGCTACACTGTCAACACCCTCAGTCAATTCATGGTGGAACCGAAGAGGGCACACTGGGTAGCAGCCAAACATGTTCTCAGGTATTTACAGGGAACAGTCGATTATGGACTCTTGTACACCAGCAGTAAGGATATCAAATTGAGTGGATTTACTGATGCAGATTGGGCAGGAAGTTCAATGGATTGGAAAAGTACCTCTGGGTACTGTTTCAACATTGGATCAAGAATGACCTCGTGGTGTAGTAGGAAACAGAATTCCGTGGCTCTGAGCTCATCTGAGGTAGAATATATGGTAGTGAGCACAGCTTCGTGTAAGGCCATATGGCTCAAAAAACAGCTTGTGAACCTATTTCGAAGAAAAATGGAGGTGACCAAAATCATGTGCGATAATCAGAGTTGCATCAAGCTCTCTGAGAATCGAGTGCTTCATGATCGGTCAAAGCATATTGATATCTGGTCACTTTGTCAGAGACTGTGTCCAACGAGGAGTTGTATAGTTGAGCTACACTCCTACAGGAGGACAAGTGGAAGACATCCTCACCAAGGCCCTTGGAAGAACAAAATTTGATTATTTCAGGGAAAAGATGGGGATGATAAAGAATCCATTTCAGTAGCAGAAATGGGGGTGATGTTGCAGTGCGATAGCAGCCAGCAGTAGCATGGTGCAACATAGCAGAGGGAGTTGTAGTGCAGATGCAGTGTTGGAAGAAAGGACCAGCAATAGCATGAATGCAGAGGGAGCTGTCGTACTGATGCAGTTGTGGTAGTGGCAGGACCATGTGCAGCAGTACAGGATGCAGCAGTATAGAGGATGTTGGACAGGGAGGCCTAGTATCAGCACAGGGACCGATGCTGGATGATCAGGGTGATACTCAGTGAGGAGTATTACTAGAGCACAACCCTCGCTAAGAGGGAGTGTTGATTTGGGTAGCATCGGATGTGCTCTAGCCATGAAAATTGGTGGAGAGGCTAGAGCACGTGAGATCTTCAAGACCCAGAAATGGTTTGGGCAGATTCTAACCGGTTTGGGAGATATTAAAATAATTAATATTTTTAATAGAGTTCCTAAGTCTAAACTTAAGAAAAAGAAAATATTAATGGGTATTAATATAAATCTGGGTTAGATGGGTCCAAAAGTCATGGATCAAGCTAATCTAATCTTACTCGTTGATTAGAGATTCAATCTTGGTTGTTGATGGACCAACGAGAAAAGTATAAGAAGAGGCTTGAGGGTCAGTTGGAGAACACACTGAGGGAGACAAGTCAGTTCGATTTCTGGAGCGGGGTTAGCTGAGAAATTCAAACTAGTGGTCTGGAGAGCAGCAGGAGGCAACAAGTATGGAACAGAGAGTCGGGAGCAGCACCAAAAGACCAACGCAGAGGTTGGAGAGGCAGACGCAGAGGCTCTCAGGCAAACACAGAGGCAGCAGCAGACTGCACAATCACTGGAGGGCCTGCGTGGGTGACGCAGAGAGGCCCAGTGCTGACGCAGAGAGGCAAGGGCTGACGCAGAGTGTCTAGGAGCTACGCAGAGGTCAGCCAGGCTGACGTTGAGACTGGGAGAAGTGCTGGAGAATTTTTCTCTCTGTTGGGTAAGCCAGTTTGGCACCTTGTTGTACTGAAGAATTGCTGAATAATAAAATCCTCCCTTGCTGCACCGGTTTTCCCACATTGGTTTTTTTCCGGGGACTGTTGTCCAAAATATCTGTGTCAATTTGTTGATTCTTGTGCATGTGTTTGTTTCTGTATTATGGTGTGATATCTGCAACAGAATTTATTTTAATGTTTATTGAAGGAATTTCATCAATAACTTATTGGAAAATAAGTAGGTAAAGTAAATCAGTTGTTGCAATGATAGAATTTTCACATGTCATGTTTTTTAACCTTGTCTCCAAACTTAGATTTGGGAAAATTGAAGAAGATTTCCTAAAGTATTCAACCAAGACTTATGTCTTGGAGGTAAATTTTAGAAGGATTGCAAAATTGCAAGTGTAAGTGAGATGTAAATGATTAAAGTTCATTGCAAGTAAAAGTAGTATTTCAAGATGGCTCAAAATAACTTCATAGAGATACCAATCCACAAATGATTACACTATACTTGCATGAAAATGAAATGAACTTATGATGAAAAATACTAGTTGAAACTAGATGAAAAAAACAGAAAATTATATCAAAATGGAAACCACATTAGCATGTAAAGTGACTTTGCATGTCAATGGAAAGAACTACAAACGAGAGCTATGTAATGAGCAAATAAAATAACATTGTTATCAGCATTTAATCAGCTGCAGATAATTCAGATTTGCAATGAGTATATGAGAAATGTAAAGCGCAAATTGCAAGTGCTAAATTAGCCCAATAAAAGTGTGAATTAGTGAGGAACTTGAGCAAGTAAATGAGTGAAATGAAATGGATCTAGGTTACTTGCGACTGAAAAGAGAACTTGAAAGTGCAAGGCAAGAAATCAATCACCAATGCTACCTCCTACTAAATGAGGAGATTGGGATGCCAAGGGGAAATCCCTAAGCACTCTCAAGACAAAATACTTACTTTTATTATTTAGACAAGAAGCCCTCTTATAGAGAAATGAGGAACTTGGAGGCTTGAGGAGAGTTTGCAACAAGCTCAAGAGAGCAAACTACTCTTCCTCAAGATCAAATACAAAATACTAAGAATGAGAAGCACCAATTTTATAGCAAAGTTACAACCCAAAAGTGCCTCAATGAGGCAACTCACATTCCTCAAGGGGATCAAACTTGATGGCTCGACTTCTCAAACTTCTAGAGTAATCCCTACGCAATGGAAGAGGGTAAGAGTGGTTTTTAGCATGATTTTTTGTAGGTGAAAAGGCTGAAATGGTTAGTTCTTTAGTCCTTCAATCCTCCATCTACAAGTCTCTTCAAATGATGCCTCAAACCACGTCTTCTAGCCTCCATTAGGACTGTGCAATCATAAATCATAAGAGAATTAGGTCAAGAGATGAATATAAGTCACAATAAGAGAATATACAACTAGAGTACAACTTACAAAAGACGAGAGGGGAATTTGCATTACTCCCTTGCACAAGCAAGAAGGACTAAGTCCTTCAACAAGCCCTCAAAGATAGATACGATCAATGAAAGTGCATAAGTTGTAACAAATAGAATTTGATTTGAGAATAAAATATGTTAGAAAGCTAGGGTAGGAGGCTCCCTTTCAATTCGTTGGATCAGCCTTTGAGAAAAACTTGATTTGATGTGGGTTCTTACACCTTTTGCCTTGAGAGTGAGTTCATCCAACCGAAGACTTACGCTCAAGCTTTGCTCAAACATAAATTTTCTACACACTTGAAAGAAATTGTTAGCTTCACAAGGGACTAGACTACACAATGAGAGAAGAGGCTAGAGGTTCAACCAAAAACCTTCTAGTGCTCTTCAATCAAGAGTGGTCCTCTAGGCCAAAAACTAATGCAAGATAGCTTACACCAATTAATCCAAGAGTTTGGAAAATGAAACAAGGTTACCTCAAAAGAACATGAAGCACATGATTGAAACATGGTTACCTCAAAAGAGAAGAATAACACCACATCAATGTAACAGCCAAACTATTGTTTTATCGATCAATGAAAATACTTTAAAAAATTCAGTAGAGCTTTCGCTACCCCAATAGCTCGTCTAGGAATGATACAATGAGGAGCCCAAGGCTCATTTAAATAGAAAAATGGAAGAAGATCCCAATGTGAAACCCCAATGACAAGTGGAGAATGGAGAAAATCTCAAAGCCAAGTCAAATTTCCAAGTGTAGAGCTCCCAGCCAAGTGTAGAAGTCGAATCTGATATGTGGCAGCATTATTCTTCTTCCCTCATTTGCCAAATTCGAGTTCCCTCTTTCTAGTTGTCAGGTGTGGAGAAGGGTGGGTGAGATGGGAACCATCTCCCACAAATTTCTCAACCAAAAAATCAAAGGAATGACACCTCTCCAAACTGCTGTGTATACACTGTTGTAGATGCTTTGTTTAGCTGTGTGTAGGTGCTAGAGTCTGCGTGGAGTTGGGTTGTGTAGGTGCGTACAAGTGTAGAGTTTGGTAGTTAGGAGTGGAGACATATCTCCATAATAATCTTTGATCATAACCCCACCCATGCATTGATATCCCAAAAGAAATCAAGCTGCCAAATATGAAAATTGAGCCCCAAATCTGGCCCACACAATGGATTTCTCCATGTGCAAAAAATCATTGCTTATGTGGTGTGCCATGTCACTTTCCAACTTATCCTTTGACTTGCCTTTTGACTTGAGTTTAATTTCAAAGTCATTTCCACCTCAATTGTCAAGTGGAATTATTAATTATTTTCTCCACTTTTTTTTTTTTTGGGGCTATTTTATTGCCACATTCCCCCCTAGACTTAGGAAAATTGGATTTTGAGGGGTAGAAACACATTTTATGACCCCCAAAGTGTGTCTTAGTAGAAATTTGAGGGGTAGAGGTCTAATTTTGAGTATTTATCCCCCCTACAACTTCTCTAGACATCACTTATTACAATTTACATCAAAACTTTATTAAAAATCTTGACCTGTGAGAAATTTTTAACAAGTAAAAAATTACCAATAGACCTAATCAAATTTCACGAAATTTTACAAATGATCTAGCATGGTAATATACGTTGACACTAGACACTAGGACTCATCCAAGCATCTTCCATCAAGTTGCACTCCAGCTTTGGGGGTATATGTATATCTGGGAGAAAAAAATCAACTAGTTATTCAATGTTGAAAACACAAACAATTAGTTAAGTGAAAAAAAACTCCATAGAGTAGACTCACTTGATAGTAAAGTCCCAACCTACCTATTGAAGAATCTAGGGAAAATAAGTGTAGTGTGATTCTTCGTTACTTGATAACAATTTGTGGAGTCTTTTTCTTGTTAGCTTAATCTTCTTCATGTGTGTGTACTTCATCAAACTACTACCAAAACATAAGAACAAGAACACAAGATGTTGGCTCTCTGCTAGGGCCAAAACCTCTCTGCTCTTGAGAGGAAAACCCTTTAGTAAGTTTCTCTAATTGAAGCTTCTTATTAATCAATGCCAAAGCCTAGACCCTTGACTAGAATATCCTCCAAGCACAAGTCAAGTCCCTTCTCCTTTCTGCACGTTGTTCCCCAGCACTTAGTCTTCCTTCTTTCGCCACTTCGTTCCCTAGCACTTCGTCCTCCTTCTTCTTTCAGCAACTGGTGATGGACCTTGCTTATGTGAGCTCTAGAAGAGACTTCAATCTTTGGTCCTAGGTGAGATTATTCACCAATGAGGATACCTTCCTTCCCTTAATTCAAATTAGCTTCTTCTTGAGGTGTAGTTGCAGACTTGATATGGCTGCACTGCAGCCCTAATTTCTCGCACGTGTGGGAGGTTTCCCCTATACTTTGGTTCCTTTCTTCTTCGCTTGAGTAGGAGGCCTTATAGGCCTAGGTTACTAGCCCAAACAATGAGATATATATGACTGTTATCTTGCTGCTGTAGTGACCGCAGACTGTCCTCTATTTCTCGCACGTGTGACTGTTTTTCACCCTAAAAACAGTCCCTTCAACTTCGGTTTAGGTCTCTCCTTCTTCGCTGCACTAGAGGCTCCTTCTATTTCGACTTTCTTTACTATTTTTCAGTCTTCCTTGCTTGCTAATTCCAGAGGTGATTCCTTGACGTTATAGTGGAGTGGACAGCCTCTATATATAGGGGATTGTCCCTCCTTTTAGGCCGACTAGCAAGCCGACTTGGTGTTTGTAGGCCGACTTGCTATCTTTTCTTCGGATGGCTTCTTTGGAGGTGTCTTTGCTTTGGGGGAGACTTGACTGTGCTTGGAGGTGACTTCTTTGACTCTTAAAGCATAAGTATACCTATAGAAACATGCCCTTAAGGTCTTCATCATTTTCTTTTGACTATTTGACTCACCTATAGCACTTTAACATGTGTTAGACCTATTTCAATGAGCAAGAAACTCATTGACATATATTATAAAATAATATTTCTTTTCTTGAATAAATACAAATAGCAAAAGTACATCTATGAAGATCAAACCTAGTTACATTTCCTTCAACACTACCTAGGCCTGTTACATGTCTGTATTCATCATGCTAGTATCATGTATACAATATCCCCGCATGGCTATGGAATTTGAGTAAAATGAAGAGAGAGAAGAGAGAAGGAGCTAAAAATCCTGGTGACTTTTGGACTTTTGGATGTTCTGAAAATTCTGAAATGCTCTGAAATGTACTTTGTGCAAGGGAATCTTCAAAAAAAAAATTAAGTGCAACTTTAGTGGTCAACAGGCCACATCCTCTCTTTTAAGACAAAAAGTACTTTCTTATGTTTTAAAAAAATGAATGATGATCTATAAGAACTCTTGTGACACAACATGACTACTCATTCATTGGTCAAAACGTTATGACCCTTGGTTTTATTTAATATATTATTATATTACTATGTTATTAATGCATATTTGTGTAAATTACATCATGGTAGCATTGCAGCTAGCAAGTCGAACTAATGAACCTATTTATTTTTGTTGATTTAAACAAGATTCCAACAGAGAATAACCTATACAACATAAGCATGCCACATTAGGCTAATGGGACACCTAGCTAAAAAAAAAAAAGTTATACTACGAGAAAAAATGTACAGATTGTCATACAAGAGAATCCAAGGCACTAAGGCATACTCTTGTCCTTCTACAACATGCGATATGGCCTCATATGAGAAACACCAACCAAGGCCTTGTCCTATAGTCGTGACTCATGAGATATAATCATATGGCATTGACTAGTGAAGAATGATCCAATATTAGAGGCTTGATATGACATTGTCCTTAAAGTAGGACCACATGCTATGTAAACATTATTGGAGTTCACCATAACTTGCCTTAAATGCTTGATTAGAATTGCATCAATGTTAACAGTAATATTTGAATATTCATGTAGACATATTTAGGCAAACTTTTGGGAATTTGTAATGTGTTTTAAAGGCAGGAGCCAAGTAAAAATCAGTAATCACTAAAACAAGCTACAACTTATTAGGAGCATCCATCAAGATTTAGAAACTCCTAAGCATATGAACTACCCGTTGGAAAAACCATGAACAATGTTTGTATATATAAGACAAAACCCCAAACTAATTTTACTTCACAATAAGCAAGCATTCACTAGTCTACATTAGTTCAATGATCTAGACCATAGCACAGCTTTTGCAAAATCTCAAATATGCCTCTACCAATTTGTCTCGACAACTTATTGCAACATCGTCACCCACAAAAGAAGCAAAGGGATTCTCATGCGATTGAAATCTGAAAAAGCAAACAATTGTTGATGTTTGTAGCTCGGGAAGGTATTTTTGCACAGGCCTAAGTGCCTTGGCGTGCAAGAAATCGACCAAAGTCTCTTTAGGATAGTTGCTCGAGTGTGAGCAAGTTGTTTTGTAACTTAGCCTAATTTTAACTTAGAGAAAGCGCATAATTAATTATATTGGCTAATTGAGCTAAAGAAACTTAGGAAAAGTAAAGTAATTTACCTTAGTGATTATGTTTTAATCTCAGCGATTGATCTCAAGTGAGGCGAGATCTAATCTCGCCCATCAATCACTTTGGAGATTAGGGTTGGGGATTTAACTCAATGTAAAGTTATAAAAGAAAATTAAAGCAAAGGAGAAACACACACCATACATCAGAACTAGCCATTGCAAGAGGGATTTTCTCAAGTGAGGAGCGTGATAATCAAGTGTCCTAGTTCTGAGAAAGGTACAATGTGGCAACATAGGAGATCCAAATCAGCCAAGGAGATCAAGGACAAAACAATGATCTAATCTATTGGATCAAATTCAGGATACGCTATAAGTGTATTTTCTTCAATTAGACCATAATGCCAAGACGAGAGCCCAAATAGGTACAAAGTTATTAAGGAAGAATTGTTGATTAGAAAAAATTTGTTTGTGCCAATTGTGATTGAGATTGGTTGTGTAATTTTGCTTCCACTAATTTTGTTCAGAACTTGGACATGACTTTAGGTAGAAGATATGTAATCTACTAGGTTAATAAAGTGTTGTGACCTAGGTTCACAAGAAAATTTAGCATGGTATTAGAACTATAAACTCTGAGAACCAATCTTTGAATCATGCATGGAAGCCAACTTCATACAGCGATCACTGAAGCCAGGATCAATCATGATCATACAAGTAAAAAAAAAATAGTGGGCCAAGAACCAAAGTCATCAATACAGCAGCTAAAAAAACAAGAAAAAAATATGTATAGTGGTACGATGCAATTACAGGCCAAGTAAATAACGACAAAAGAAAAATGCTAAAGATTAAAGTTTAATTAAAAAAACACAAGGGTTGGTGGTTGAGTAGGTCACCAGCTGAAGTAACCAACAGGGTAGCCGCACCCAACTGCCAAGAGGAGGAGCATGGGAGTCGAGAGTTGTAACAAGCCAGTCACCAACCAGGGCCCCCACGCGTAGAAGAAACTCGCCAACACAGCAAGGACTTGTGGTCAAGCTAGGACAAATATGGTACAAGGCACTGGTGGACAAGTCTACGGGAACGCACCAACAAAAAGTGGTCAAGAAAGTGCGGTCGATAGCCTACAGTTATAAAACTTAGCCACTACTGTTGGCATTATGATTCAAGTGTTGTCCTTGATGGCAACTCACTCAGAGGTTGGTACAGATGCTCAGAAGTTGGTACAGGAGATGGCAACTTAATCAGAAGACAGATCCTAGTACAGCTTGCCAAGGAAGTTCATACACGCAGGTTTGTTAAGACCAAGTCGCGTGTACACGCAGGTTGGCTTCAGAAAAAGCGCGTGTATGTGGAAAAGTACCTTTGGTCCATGGCGGTTAGTCCTTGGAAGTTGTGCCTATGGTTTCGGACCATTGTGTCTCGACGGGCGTGTCGATCCCTAGTTTTGAAGTTGATGGTATTGTGTTTCTATGGTTTTGGCTCTTGGTATTGAACAAGGCCTAAGGCTATATAAGGAGAAGATCACTAGGCAAAGATAAGGTGTGGGTGTCTGACGCAGTGAGAGGATCTGGTATTGCTGGTTATCTGTTCGGGACGCTTGGCAAGGGTCGGATCTGACGGCAAAGGCAGAAGTAATCATTTCTAGATCTGCACGCGGGTTGCCTTTGGAGAAAGCGCGTATACACGCGGTTTTGGTACAGTGAAGTAGCGTATGCATGATAAGTGTTGATATTTCAGGTTGCTGCTGATTCTGGTGGTTGTTGCAGAATTCTAGATTCTGGTTTGGGTTCTGTGTTCTTGATGACAGGGTTTCAGTGATTCGGTATTGGCTTGTTTAATGAATTATGATGCAAGTATAAGTTGATGATTGTATTGCGGTAATGTTTGATTTGTACTCTTGGATCCAGTATGAAAATGTATGAAACGTGGTCCCTGAAGGTTGTAGGGTCAGCACCTACGTACTAGTAAATGGATCAGCTAGTACAAGAGCTGAGGGGGTTGTAGCTCCCTTCCAAAAGTAGTTGGAAAACGAGAGAGGGTTGTAGCCCTCTACAGGTTGTAGCCTGCGTGCTGGTAAAGGACTGCACCAGTACATTGTAAAAGAAGTTTCTCATTAAAGAAGAAAGAGACAAATTGCAGCAGGTGGTTTTCACCCACATTGGGTTTCCACCTTATATCATGGTGTTCATGTGTGTGGCTTTTGTGTGATGATCTATTCTGTTATACTGCACCTGTTTACTGTTAATATGCTTAATAATATCCTGATGCATTTACTGAAGATAAGATTAACTGAATCATAAGATCTCTGCATATACGCTAGTTGCTTTAGACACAGTCGCGTGTACACGCGGGTTCACTTAACTGAAGTCGCGTATATGTTTCTGAGTATGAAATTGAAAAGTTTTATCTGATCTGATAATACTGATTCACCCCCCCCCTCTCAGTATTATTTCCAACAATTGGTATCAGAGCAGGTCCTTCAGAGAAAGCTTGATCGCTTGAAGGAAAAGATCCATCAAATGGCTAATCCAGAAAGAGAGGCACACATCAGGCCACCAGTCTTTGACGGGAACAATTTTACTCACTGGAAGATAAGAACCACTGCATATCTACAGTCGCTTGGAGCAGAAGTTTGGGGAATCGTAGAAGGAGGATACAAATTCCCATCAGCAACTCCTACAGATCCAGCAGAGAAAAAGCAATATGAGCTCAATGCCAAAGTAGTTACTGTCCTATTGAGTACTTTGACTCAATCAGAATTTATGAAGATCATGCATCTCAAATCAGCTAAGGAAATATGGGACAAAATCGTTACAAGCTACGAAGGAGATGATCAGGTAAAAATAGCAAAGCTTCAAACTCTCAGAATCCGGTATGAAACTCTTAAGATGCGAAGTAATGAAAGCGTAGCTAATTATTTCCTGCGTATGGATGAGATTGTGAATTGTATGAGGGATCTGGGTGAAGAATTTGAGGAAGTTGTCTTAGTTCAAAAGGTTTTGAGATCTCTGTCTACTAAATTTGATTCTAAAGTATCTGCCATAGAAGAAAAGGAGAATGTGCGGAAAATTACCATGTCACAGCTTCACGGGATCTTAACTGCTTTTGAAATGCGACAAGAGGTACCACCAGAGGCCGCATTCGAAGTGTCAGAGGAAGAAGATGAGGTAAATTTTGTCAAGAATCTTGAACGGGGATCTGGACGGTTCAAAGATAAGCTACCTTTCAAATGTTTTCTATGTGGTAGAGTTGGTCACTATGCTGCTAGATGTCCTCATAACAAAGAAAAGATATATGAAGAAGATGGTAGAAGCTATTATACCCATATTAAAAGTTCATTAAATGATAGTGAGGATATTAGAAGTCTCATGGCACATAAGAAGAAGAATGCTTCATCCAATAATAGCGAGGATATTAAAAGTCTCATGGCACATGAAGAGAAGAATGCAGAAACTGAAGAAGTTGCCAAACTAAAAGAACTATTGGAGACAGAAACCAGGGTAAGGGAGAAATTGCAGGATATAGCAAAAGATCAGAGCACAACTATTCAGAGACTTGAATCAAAGATCCTCTCTCTAAAAGAAGATCTTGAAGATCAAGAACATGAAGTGATCAAACTAAAGCGACAAGTGGAAGAAGGGAGAAAAGTTGAAGAAGACCTAAGGAAGCAGTATCTGAAAAAGGAAGAACAACATCAAGTTGAGGTAAATATCTTGAAAGGTAAACTAGAAGAAAAGGATAAGCTTTTACGATTTCAAGATAGTTCTAAAGTCTTGGATGATATTCTTAATAGTCAAAGATCTCCTGCTATCAAGACTGGTCTTGGTTTTCATGAATATGTTGAAGGTGAATCTAGTTCACAAGGTGAGACAAGAAACTCTAATGAGAAATCTGAAATACTCAAGGAACAACCAAGGAAAGAAATTCCTCAAGGAAGATCCTTTACTCCTAACTATGGACGTGATAGACGATTATTTCCTCCGCTGAATAATGTTGAATGTTATGTATGTCATAATCTTGGACATGTTGCAGCCAGATGCAGAAGTAGAATGGTTCAAGAAAGATCATCGCATCCCAGGTACTTCAGAGGGTATTGCTTTGCCTGCAATGCATATGGACACAAAGCAATTGATTGTGATAGAAGGAACATGAAAAATATAAGGTGCTATACATGCAACAACTATGGGCATAAAGCAAGGGAATGCAGGAGCAGATTTCAAAATTCAAGACAAGAAGACCATACATCATCACAGTTGCAGAAATTGAAGAAGACAGAGACAGAAAGGTGTGGGATAACTCAGTCAGCTGACATAACAGACACAGGGGAATCTGAAAGTGATGAAATTCAGTATTCCATCCTGCATACGCTTATATAATGAAGACAAGTCGCGTATATACGCGAGTTACAGGCTGCAAAGTCGCGTATATGGAGAAAGGGCAGCAGAACAGACCCAGGTTCAGTCATGGTTGGCTCAGGCTCAGGGGGAGCAGAACAGACTCAGGAAATGGTTCAGACATGGTTGGCTTACACTCAGGGGGAGAATATTCTTCAAATAATGCATTGTTGGCATTATGGTTAGAAGGTGTTGATAAAGTCTATGAAGCTAAATGATACATCTTACTGTTTAGGAATGGTATTGCAGGCTGATGCTTATGGTACAGATCATGATGCTGTTGGTGGCTTTCATAAGTCTTGGTCTAGATATTTCATCACTATGTCATGTATCTCTTTTATGATGTCAAGGTCATGTAACGGCCTATGTTGGTTTCCCCACTATGCCTGGGATGAATGATGAAATGTTCATGTATTATCATGTATCTTCACATGGTTAGGTGGATGAGTCAATATTGGTATATCCCCACTAGGTTGGGTGATGAATGTATGTTGAGTCTTTTGGTGATAGGAAGGTCTTCTATGATGTATAAGTCTTTGTTCTTCTTGAAGAACATCTTTTGCAGATCTTGCCTACAGTCAAGGGGAGCATGAACAGCACAATTCAGCAAGAGCAGGATGGATAGATTGGTACACTTTGGCATACACAAAGGGGGAGCACATTTGGAGATTTCAGCATGTACTCAGGGGGAGTATGGACAGCAGTATGGACAGCAGAGGGTATACCAAAGAAGAGAATATCTTGGTCCACCCTTTGCCCTTGATGTCAAAGGGGGAGAGTGACTTGGTGTGGTAGTTGCCATCAAGTCCAAAGGGGGAGATTGTTGGCATTATGATTCAAGTGTTGTCCTTGATGGCAACTCACTCAGAGGTTGGTACAGATGCTCAGAAGTTGGTACAGGAGATGGCAACTTAATCAGAAGACAGATCCTAGTACAGCTTGCCAAGGAAGTTCATACACGCAGGTTTGTTAAGACCAAGTCGCGTGTACACGCAGGTTGGCTTCAGAAAAAGCGCGTGTATGTGGAAAAGTACCTTTGGTCCATGGCGGTTAGTCCTTGGAAGTTGTGCCTATGGTTTCGGACCATTGTGTCTCGACGGGCGTGTCGATCCCTAGTTTTGAAGTTGATGGTATTGTGTTTCTATGGTTTTGGCTCTTGGTATTGAACAAGGCCTAAGGCTATATAAGGAGAAGATCACTAGGCAAAGATAAGGTGTGGGTGTCTGACGCAGTGAGAGGATCTGGTATTGCTGGTTATCTGTTCGGGACGCTTGGCAAGGGTCGGATCTGACGGCAAAGGCAGAAGTAATCATTTCTAGATCTGCACGCGGGTTGCCTTTGGAGAAAGCGCGTATACACGCGGTTTTGGTACAGTGAAGTAGCGTATGCATGATAAGTGTTGATATTTCAGGTTGCTGCTGATTCTGGTGGTTGTTGCAGAGTTCTAGATTCTGGTTTGGGTTCTGTGTTCTTGATGACAGGGTTTCAGTGATTCGGTATTGGCTTGTTTAATGAATTATGATGCAAGTATAAGTTGATGATTGTATTGCGGTAATGTTTGATTTGTACTCTTGGATCCAGTATGAAAATGTATGAAACGTGGTCCCTGAAGGTTGTAGGGTCAGCACCTACGTACTAGTAAATGGATCAGCTAGTACAAGAGCTGAGGGGGTTGTAGCTCCCTTCCAAAAGTAGTTGGAAAACGAGAGAGGGTTGTAGCCCTCTACAGGATGTAGCCTGCGTGCTGGTAAAGGACTGCACCAGTACATTGTAAAAGAAGTTTCTCATTAAAGAAGAAAGAGACAAATTGCAGCAGGTGGTTTTCACCCACATTGGGTTTCCACCTTATATCATGGTGTTCATGTGTGTGGCTTTTGTGTGATGATCTATTCTGTTATACTGCACCTGTTTACTGTTAATATGCTTAATAATATCCTGATGCATTTACTGAAGATAAGATTAACTGAATCATAAGATCTCTGCATATACGCTAGTTGCTTTAGACACAGTCGCGTGTACACGCGGGTTCACTTAACTGAAGTCGCGTATATGTTTCTGAGTATGAAATTGAAAAGTTTTATCTGATCTGATAATACTGATTCACCCCCCCCCTCTCAGTATTATTTCCAACAACTACGGCGATCAAGGTAGTAGTGCAAAGATTTTCCTTCGTTGAGGAGTCAAGATAGGTCAACCTCTGATAGAGCTTGAATACAAGGCAGATATAATGGTCAAAGGCATTCACAGTGGGTATGGGAAGATGCAAGCACCAAGCCCCATTGAATCAACTAGGTCGACAGGCTGCAAGGGAGATGGACCGAGCGTAAAGGAGAGGACCAATCGGCTTGTACAGACACAACAAGGTCATGTTGAAGTGGTTAGCAACAACGAGAGAAGGTTGAGTCGCCGACAAACAAGGTGGCAATTGTGCAAAGGTTTGTCAAGGTCGGCGCTAGTCGAAGCCAACAAAGTCAGGTCAAGGAGTTCGAGAAGTCGAAGTCAGCAAAGGCGCAAGTTGACACAGCAAACAAGGTGTGAAGGATCAAGCCACCGATAGTAATTCAACTACTGCAAGGGAGTTGCCCAGGTTCATGGGTGCAATAACCAGGCTGCAAAGGATTGTGTCGCGAGTAGTGTGCCACAGAGGTCATGGTCAAGTAGTTGTGTAGTAGCTAGAAATGGATCGCAGGTAAAATTAATAAACATGATGCAAAGTCGCAAGCCAGAAGATTTGCTACGACAGGCACCAACTAGTATTGGCCAACAAAGTTGGTAGCAACTAGCAAGGCCGGCCCACAGAGGTTGTGCATAGTGCACGAGTGTTGCCAATAGGATTGGTGGAGTTCAACCCTCAAAAGGAGAGAGGAGAGACCATACCAATCAGGGGATTGGCAACGGATTATTTTGTGGGTGTCACAAAGGATTGAGACAGATCCACAAAGGAGATCATAGCAAATCTATAAACCAGCAACAGCGCTAAGAGGACTTAGAACAAGGGCTATGACAGCAAACCAGAGGGTTTGAGGAAAAGCCATGGTGAAGAGCGATGTTCAAGAGCAAAAAGCTTCTAGGAACAAAGCCAAAGGAAACAGGTGTTCGAGGATACTTCCTAACCAGGTGGCAGCCAGGCCGTTCCAAGGGGCAAAAGTACCTCCCTTGCTAAGAGGGAGTGTTCATGTTTGTAGCTCGGGCAGGTACTTCTGCACAATCCTAAGCGTCTAGGCATGGAGGAAGACACTTGCTTAAGTGTGAGCAAGTTGCTATTGTAACTTAGCTTAAGTCTAACTTACAAAAATCACACAACTAATTATGTTGGCTAATAGAGCTTAAGAAACTTGGGAAAAGTAAAGTGATTTATTTTATTGATTATGTTTTAATCTCAAGTGAGGCAAGAAGTAATCTTGGTCGTCAATCACTTTGAAGATTAGGGTTAGGGATTTAGCTCAATGTAAAGTTATAAAAGAAAGGTTGAGGACAGGAGAAAGATATACCATTCAACGGCACTAGCCATTGATAGAGGGATTATCTCAAGTGAGAAGTGTGATACTCAAGTGTGCCAGGTTCGAGGAAGATACAAGGGTGCAGCATAGGAGATCCATGTCAGCCAAGGAGATTAAGGAAAGGTCTAGGGCTTGATCTACTGGATCAGATCCAAGGTATGTTGTAAGTGTTTTTTCTTCGGTTGGACCATTATCCCAAGACGTGAGCCCAAGTAGATTCTAAGTTATTAATGAAGAACCACTTATTGCATAGAATCTGCTTGTGTTGCTAGTGATTGAAATTGGTTGTGTAATTTTTCTTTCACTAATGGTGTTAAGAACTTAGGCATGCCTTTATTTAGTAGATCTGTAATATGCTAGGTTAATAAAGTGCTGGGTGCTAGGTTCACAGGAATGTTTAACAGAAACATAGAGAAATCTTCATACAACTGAAAATATTTCCCATTTGAAACTTCAAACACATTTAACCTTGAAAACTCATGTAATAAAGCCTGATGCTTACACTATCTTTCCTGACATGAAGCTGAGAAAGGACACTTTCAACTAGGGAAATAATTAATGCAATTCACAAAAAATTGTTAATGGAAAAAAATTTCCCTATGCATCCACATGTAGATGAACTTGATTTATCATGCTTTGAAAGTTCAATGAATTTAGATTTCAAACCATTAACATCATCACAGCATGCATTGCAAGAGGTCAGCAAAGAGACCTGATAATCTAGCTAGGAAAAACTGCAGACCAATAAAAATTATGTAAAAATAAAAATATTAAATATTTCATTATAAAGTATAATCCCAAGATCAAACAGTAAATATTTTTCTATAGAAATTTTGTATGTGAAATCTGCCTATCTAGTCATGATTGTGAAATATAACTCACCTCCACTCCACAAACTTTTCAACGGTATGCGCAGAACTTTTACCAAAAAGTTCCAATGTGATTAAACCCTTCGTAGTATTTACGATCTGGATTAGCAGAAAATGTCAGACACTGACAGTTCATTATGTGCAGAGGAAACATGCATATCTTCTCTTAAAAATGTTCAAGAAATAGAAATATAAATCTGGAATGAAAAGACAAGCCAGCAAACAAATTGCAATAGTATTAAGATTCGAAGTATAGGATATTATCTCACAGAGTGAGTTCGAATGAGTGTAAAGTACATTTGCATTCATGTTTTAGAACTCAAAGTGTTTTTATCCTGCTGAAGACTTTCCAATTTCTTTTGCAAATAATCAGAAATTGAATTAACAGACACAGACCAACATTTCATCAGAATGAGTATATTAGCCCGTACGAGAAACATGTTTTCCACTCATTGGAAGATATCCGTCAAGGAATTCCCGTGTTGTACATTACAGTCTATAAAGAACACAAATTCTTCACAACTGGGGACTTAGCTTCAAATGTTTCCCCAAAGAACCTTAACAAATAACAATATAGCCTATTGATTTCACATCATTGTAAATACTAAACAGCAACTGCATGTCATTTAGAAAGAGCCAATTGCTTTGACATGTAATATATAAGTCTACTAATAATTTAATCATGAAGAAATTATACTAGCATCAACCAGAGCTTGTGGTTATCCTCCTTTATTCCTTCTAGCATGTTCCTATGAGGCCTCTACGAGCACAAAGAACATCTCATACATGGGTTATTTCAAAAGACACTGTACAGTTCAATTATGGCAAAAAGACTAAACTTCACAGCACCCTGTTAGGTCCAGAGAAGCTAGGCTTTCAGACATCCCATTTCCAAAAATGGGTTTCTCTTAGAAAATTAATAGTAAATTGGAGGCTGCTAGAATGCAAAGACATATAAGGGTATATCACTTCTTGACTGTAAACAACTTCTTAATGTTTATTTTGCAGATGGTTCAGCATTGACCCCTGAAATGACTCCACAATCTGTGCAGGGTTTTATGCTTGGACATATTTGCAGAAGCATCTGTATTCATCATTACTATGAAGAATACATATATATTTCTTGTTGGTCAGGAGGACCCTGCTCGATGGCTGAACAAGAAGTGACAGCTTATTAAACTGGGAGATATCATTCAGTATTTGGGAAGCCATCTTAAATTGCAGACTAAGTCTAATACTAAGTTAATGTTTAATACCAAGTCCAATTGATTTTGCCTCAACAATTATTTTGTACCTAGAAAAATATTTAATAGAATTCTGGAAACTGCTGAAAAACAGGGGTGGCAGGAGAAGGAGGCGCTATTCTCTGCCCCGACGAAAAAATTGAATTAGTG
Source organism: Pinus tabuliformis (assembly GCA_031772625.1). Lineage (NCBI taxonomy): Eukaryota > Viridiplantae > Streptophyta > Pinopsida > Pinales > Pinaceae > Pinus > Pinus tabuliformis. Next base: position 404,010,535 of record CM062813.1, read on the forward strand.
TATGGTTGGGGTTTGGGAGTTGCAACCAATAATCAGGCAGAATACCTTGCTCTAAGGAAAGGTCTAGATCTGGCAATTGCCAGGAAAATCTCAAAAATTATGGTGTTTGGACTCCTTGGCTGTTATCCGATGAGTTCAGGAAATCGAGAGGCATAACAAAAGCATCCCCCCAATTTTGCAAATAACTTTAATTGAGCTCCAACAATTTGAAGAAATAGAACTATTCCATGTGCTTAGACATTTAAATTCCAATGCAGATGCACTGGCAAATAAAGGGTCCAGATTGGACCAAGGAGTTCTGCAAATAAATCACAGTTATATAACAACATGTCCATTGCCATAATGAGCAGCATCATTTTATTTAATAAAAGGCCAATTCCTATTGTTTTGAATCACCATCAGTATAAGGTTGAATATGAGAGGCAAATGGGGGTGTTGTAACTTGTGTGTGAAAATTCTTTAACCCAAATCCTATTGCAGCACCTGGAAACAATTCTCTTAATTGTTAATTAAATTTTAACAATTAATTAAAATTTACTGTATGTTACAGCAAACACTGAATCAATCACACTGCAACCTACACAAATAAACTGCGGAAGAAATAAACGCTGGAAGAAATACTAGCACACACACATAAAATGACACAGTTATTTTTGGACCAATGTCCCCGGAAAAACCCAACTAGGGTTTTCTTATTATGCAACAATGAAATAATCTGAGTACAACTGGATGCCGAAACTGTCAATCCTACAGAGAAAAAACTAGCAAAAATCTGGAGGGAAATTTTCCTCACCCCACAGGCAATTTCTAGGCACCACTTCACTTCCGAATTTCGGCCTTCTAAGGCACTGCATCAGCCTTTGTGTAGCTGGCTGGACTACTTGCCTTCTGCTGGATTCTGATGAAGTTGTTCTACCTTCTGCTGACCAAAAAGACACTTCTCCAGTACTCTAGGACTCCTTCCCGGCCTCTGGAACTGAAAACGTCAATCTTCCTCAGCAAATCGACTTTGCCTCTAGAGGCTACTACGTCTACCTCTCTGTGGCTCACTTTCCTCTTTGCAAATGCACTCACCGAATCTGGAATCCTTCCTCCGACTTCACCATCCATGCCCCTCTCTCACTACTTCGATCTCACTAGCTCTCTTTCCAGTAACTGATTGTTGCTACTCTAGAATCGATCTGCTCATGAAATCGAACTGCTCAAGTGATTTCTCCTAGTCCGATTGACTTCTTGTTATAATCCTTTGTTGAGACTTCAACAGCCAAGATTAGATCTTAATCAATGACTAGGTTTAATTAAAGTCGATCAGTGTGAGTTTCTAGAACATTCACACCTTGAATTAATTAATTATGATTAATTAGTCATATTCCCTAAGTTTAGACTTAGGAAATATTTAAAAATTGACTAATAATCTAATTAAGTCATTTCTAGGTGGAATTTCCATAAACGATTTCTGGGTTTTGGAGATCTCTTGTATTCTAGCCTCACCAGAAAATTTCAAGGCTAGAACACATTCGATGCTACAAAATCTAACACTCCCTCTTAGCAAGGAATGTGTTCTAGAGTTGTTGCCCCCTGTAGCAACACCCTGTCTTTGCATTATCTCCTATCACGCTAATGATGTCTAGTTGTTTGTTAGGCCCTTATACTACCAGTGTAACCACTTATTGTTATTCGATACATGAAGCAAGGGATGAATGGAAAAAGGACGAAGAAGTGTGGCCACTCATTCAAAAGTTGCAAAAGATCCCAGTTCAAACAATATTGCTAGAACTCACGATGAAGGAAAAATCATATTGGAACCTGGAGCATTCACAGAAACAAGAACCCGACAGCTACGAAATCGATCAATTTCAGAGTATCTCATCAAGTGGAAGAACTTACCCGCTAAAGATTCCACATGGGAGGACAAGAATTTTGTACAGAAGCGTCAAGAACTACTCAAGCATTGAGGACAACACTTATTGAAGGAGAGGGGCATATTAGGTCCCTATACTACTAGTGTAACCCCTTATTGTTATTAGTACAACCCCCTTATTATATTGTTGTGCCCATGTAGTCCCCATATTGTTATTATTGTGCCCCATAGAAGCCCACTATTGTTATTATTGTGCCCTTACATTATTATTGTTATGTCGGCTTTGATTATATTATTTATGACCCCATAGACTCCTATATATAGAAAGGAGGTCTTGTCATTTGTATCATCCAAGAATTGTTCATTTGTGTAATGTAAAGGAGGTTGCCCCCTCGAAGACGCTGAATTCTAAGGCGTTTATCTTTCTTTTCTATCTTTTTGTGAGTTGGTTTCATAACATTGTTGCTGCCCACCAGCTACTGTGCAACTCTGATATATGTTGCATCTGTGTTGCGGCTGACCCTGCCATCATGGAAAATTTTAGGGGCTAATATACGCAAGTGGGCTATTTTTCCATGGTTTTTCCAAAAAAAAGTTCGCCCATTTCCATTTTTTTCTGAAAGTGATTTGCCTAAATTTTATAGTATAATATTATGTTATCCTTAAAATTGCCACAATTTTATAAAGACTATATAAAGTCATTATAAATTTGGATATCTTTAATAAAAATATCACCAAACTTTTTACAGTCTACATATTAGGGACTAGTAAGATTTGCCAAGGTTTCTAAACTTTAAGATAAATTTCCATCCTTAAAAATTTCCTTGCCTACCATACTGCTGCCATCACTACTTCTGCACTACAACTCTCTCTTCATTTGTTGTCGCTGCAAATGAAAAGCATCCTAAATACTGAATAAACTATGATCGGTATGATACATTTGTCACCCGAGTCTCTAGCTGCTGCTAGTATCTGCACTGTCACTGAGGCATTTGCACTGCTACTGACTCTGCACTATGCTCCCCAGCATCTGACTGCAACTAGACTCTGCATCCGTCACTATGGCATTGAACTACAACTACTGCCATTGATCCATCCTGCTACTGAATACTGCAGGCTCCCGTAACAAGGTACTAATCCAAGAGGTGGACGTCCTCAAGGATCCTACCCATTTGTAGCACTATGGGGCTACAAAACCAAGTTACCCCACGTCACTCCTTGAGGTATATCAACAAACATGGCGAAGTATTCCTCCAGCCTGAAGGACAGCCTATTGATCTCTATTGATGTTCCCTGTTGGTCCTACTTCTCCTTGTCCTTCTTTCTGAGAGGACATTGGGTATTGTAGTGACCAAGCTCACCATATCTAAAGCACTTGACCTTTGACAGGTCCTTCTTCTTCTTTCATCACTACCCCTGCCCCTAACTGGGACCCTTCAATGTGAGGGGCACATTCTCCTCAATCACCTGCTTCGATCTATTGTTGCTGCCATTGATGGAGCTCTTCACTAGGTCTCGTCTCAACTCCTCCTGTTGCAAATTGGCCCACATCCTCTGCTCACAATCACTGCTAATCTACGAGGGAAATCGAACTTCATGAGACTAGAAGTTCCCTGAGGAAAATTTTCCCTCAGTGTGTGCTCTTCTTTGACCCGACGCTAGCTCTGCTCTAGCAAACTATTGCAAAACTATTGCACTCAGCTAGAGATCTGCTCTACGAAAATACTAGGTTGCTCCTTCTACCTCTGAAATCCCTCGATCTAGAGAGATCGAAATTTTTTGCCTCAAACTCGAAAAAATCGAATCTCCTCAAGGAATTCGGCGTCTTGACAAAGGTGATTGCGCTGCCTATGGGGTTTTGATCTACTGTCCTCACTGAACGACGAAACTCCCTCTTCCTTCGCTCTTCCTTCACTAGTGATCTCTCCGGATGATCATCTGCCCTCTGATACCATGTGAAAATTCGGAAACTTGAATCCTATTGCAACAACTGGAAATACTTCTCCTAATTGTTAAATTAATTTTTAACAATTTATTTACTATTTGCTACAGCAAATATTGCATCAATCACACTGCAACCTACACAAATAAACAGCGAAAGAAATAAACGTTGGAAGAAATACTAGCACAGACACAAAAAATGACACAGTCATTTTTGGACCAATGTCCATGGAAAAACCCAACTTGGGAAAACAGGTGCAGCAGCTGAGGGTTTTATTACTATGCAACAATAAAATAATCTGAGTACAACTAGATATCGAAACTGGCAATCCTACAAAGAAAAAACTAGCAAAAATCTGGAGAGGAATTTTCCTCACCCCAAAGGCAATTTCCCGGCACCACTTCACTTCAAAATTTCGGCCTTCTGAGGCACTGTGTCAGCCTCTGCGTAGTTGGATGAACTGCTTGCCTTCCGTTGGATTCTGATGAAGTCGTTCCACCTTCTGCTGACCAAAAAGACGCTTCTTCGGCACTTTGGGACTCCTTCCCTGCCTCGGGAATTGAAAACGTCAATCTTCCTCCGCAAATCGACTTTGCCTCTAGAGGCTACTGCGTCTGCCTCTCTGTGGCTCACTTGCCTCTCTGCAAATGCACTCACCAGATCTGGAATCCTTCCTTTGACTTCACTGTCCCTGCCCCTCTCTCACTATTTCAATCTCACTGGCTCTCTCTCCGGCAACTGATTGTTGCTACTCTGGATATCGATCTACTCATGAAATCGAACTGCTCAAGTGATTTCTCCAAGTCCCATCGACGACTTCTTATAATCCTCTGTTGAGACTTCAACGGCCAAGATTAGATCTTAATCAATGGCTAGGATTAACTTGAAGTCGATCTGTGTGAGTTTCTAGAACATTCACACCTTAACATAATTAATTATGATTAGTTAGTCACATTCCCTAGGTTTAGACTTAGGAAATATTTTAAATTGACAAATAATCTAATTAAGTCATTTCTGGGTTTCGGAGATTTCATGTATTCTAGCCTCTCCACAAAATTTCACAGCAAGAACACATTTGATGCTACAAAAACCAATATCGCGCCCTTCGAAGATCATGATAGTATACAAATATTATGCATTTAAGGATCAGATATGGACACAAAGCCAAAGGTATCATCCTCTCATCCCCATTAACAACTTCCATAATTCCACTGTCATTCTTGCACACAGGTGTATAGAATTAATGGTGAAAAACCTTGGCAAGCGGATCATTGAATGGCAATCTTCAGGGAGAATGTTTTCCATTTAATTTGCCTCGAGCAGGCATTCCCCTCACCCTCCCTCTGTATCAACTCACATTCCTAACAATATTTTCAAGGTAACTTTTCCCTAGTTCGTATAACTTTGCATTTAATTGTTGCAAGCAGCATGAATGAGAAAAGAGGATACAACAAGTATGGAGGTGGGTTCCTCAGTGTTTATATAATGTCGGGAGCTCACAATCTGAACTTACAGAGGGCATTGAGCAGATGGTTTAGTAGCACAGGTGCGGCTCCTTCTAGAGCAAGCAACATTTTGATCTATAGTATATGTTTCAATGACCTGGGGAGCTCGGGTTCATTCTAACGGCTAAATATTTTGTATATCCCTCCCATGGAGCATATCGACACTTCATCCCAAGGCTCTAAGGAGGAGAAAACAAGTCAACTCTTGGGAATGCTCTTGAAGGCTCAGGACAACATTCTGGCTACCTTGGATCATCGATGTGAAGCCGAGGAAATGGAGAGAATGTCATTCTTGCTGCTAGTTAATACTCAAATTGAATTATTGCATAATCAACTTGACCAACTAATACGAGAAGTTCAAATAGAGATGGTTGTCATAAATTGCAAGATTGATGAGCTCAAGGGCAATTTTTACCGGTGGATTTCAATTGACAACAGAAGAAGTTGAACCCAGCGCAAGCCCAACAAGGGAAAAAGGAACAAGAGCCCCAGGACCGGAGCATCAAATTTGAACAACTAACATCATTTTTGAAAGCAGCGTCCAACGTGGCAAAATATCAAGATGTCTGGGAACTTCTTCTGATGATCTATGATTAACGTTATGTAGATTTGCTTTGTATTTAGGAGTTTTTTATCGAGTCTACAATAGGCATCCCTTCAGAATAATACGCAAGCAATGCCATAGTCAAAGGTTCTACATTTTGCGGACAATAGAATGTAACCCCATTTTGTGGACAATCAAATGCAATGTCTTTTCGGATTTGGATGATGAATGTAAGGCTTCTGGGCCAGAAACCAACCTCCTTTCTTAATAGAAAATCTTAACCGCTTCTTTGAAAAAAAAAATTGTTAAAAAATAAATACACTGGTATTTTTAGCTATCAGAAATAAATTGCAATAGAAATAAAATAGAAAAATCATCCACAAGAATAGCAAAAATTTCTACCCAAACAAATCTTCCTTCACTTTGTTAAATCTGGAAAATTAAGGCCTTGACCCATGGAGAATATACAGAAAATACAACACCACTTTGAACGTGGATTTCAGCCCATGGATAATTCAACCTTCATGGAAAATACTCATGGAAAATTTATGCTTTGGCCTCTCTCCACAAACTTGCCCTTCACATATTTCACTCCAAAAAAAAATTTGGTGCCCACCTTTCCCTTCTCTTTAGTCCTTGAGTCAATGTTGGGGCACCTCAAGATGGTCGATGGTCCTTCAAAATTCATTCAAAGTATCCTTAGGGTGAAGCAAGGGTGTCCCCTCTCTCCGACTCTCTTTGGGATTTATATTGATGAACTCAAGTCCTCCATGAGCACATACAAAAGGGTGATGGCTACCTACTATACCACGTTTTAATCTTCTTCCTCCTCTTCATTGATGAATTTGTCTTGTTGGTTTCTACTCTTGAGGGATTACAAAGACAGATTGACACGTTGGCAAGTTTCTATGACCTCCAACCGCTGAAGATCAACCTGTGTAAAACAAATGTTTTGATCTTCAAGGCCTCAAAGAATTCTATTGTAGACCTACACTTCTACTACTGTGGGATAGAGATTGAGATCACCACATCTTCCACCTAGCCGACATCAAGCAACAGTGCTTCCAAGCACAATTCGAGGACATCTCTTCCAGGCTCCACCACATGGAGGCCATTATCAGACCCACAGTCCTCTATGGTTCCAACATTTGTGGACCCAGTTTACTACAGTCATACTAGACCATGATTGGAGAGAGATTGCAACCTGCTTCTCCGACGTATTATCCACTACAAACACAGTTTCGCAACCCATTACTCAGGAAGAGTTTGGGGTCCACCCATTTCACCTAGAGGTCCTTTTCCAGTTAATCTCTTTCCTCCATAGATTCAAGGCTTACAGATTCTGCTATTGGGAGAGTGGTTACCCCTATCTTGCACTTTGTTCTTCAGAGACCATCCCTTTGGATACCCCCTCAGGTCGTGCCCATGGATGGTTCACAAAGGCATCGCGGCTCCTTCAGTGGATGACCATCTCCCCAGAGCGCCTTCCTCCATTTAGTTTCTCCCTTGATGGACCAGCACATCTCTTATCAACTTGGCAGAAACTAAATTAGGCCATTAGAGAAGATATCTACAGATCATACATTCAGGGCACTTGGACATCCACCTCAATGAGCCTTGGCTCAAAGATGTCCTACTTAGATTATGTTTTGGATTTGTAAGATGCCCTCATCATCTACCCCCCTTATACTCACAAGCACTAGATGTACTTATTTAGGATACCACTGAGGCAGCGTCGAGTTCGGTCTCATTAACTTCAAGTGGAGAAGGATCACCATATACCACAATCTAATAGGATTTGCCAGTTGTACCACCTACAGGAACCAGCGACCGAGATGCACCTCATTTTTCGGTGCCCCATATACTATGAGATCAAAGGATGATATCATTGCCTATATAGAAAGTTCAAATAATGTCATAGGGTAATTTTACCCTTACAATTTCTATTTTGACTAGGGTTCCTTCAATATATGTCAAAAGATTAAACAACAACACACATAGATTCATTCCTTTAATTGTAGACACCATTAAGTAGCATAAAGATTCCCAACAACAATATGATTATTTAACCACACAATAATTTAGGGCTAACTGCCCAACAAACAATGAATGTATCCAATAATCCACCTGATTTGCAATGCCAGCAAAATAAACCAACATTCAACTATAATTTTGATATACTAACCAATCCAAGAATGATGTATCAATTTACTGTTTATTGTGCTTTTGAGCTTTGCTACAACAAGTGTCTAAATTGACCTGAAGATAACCCACAGACCTAGAGAGTAGCTTCACTAGGTTTCGACTGTTTTTTCTAAGGTTACACGCAGCCTTAAAACCTCTAGAAAACTTCAGGTTCATCGTGACAGAACATAAATTCGACCCTATAGTCTGCAGATTCCTCAAATGTCTCATTGTCCCTCATCAACCTTGGAACCTTTGATGTTAGCTTCAAGGAAATTTTATGTAGTGTTTCCTTAGGGAGAAAATTTTCATTGGCCTTGACAGAGTTGATTGACCTTTAAAACTTTGATTCTACTAGCCAAAACAAATCCAAGTGGTTTCCAAGAAAGGTTGTTGTGCCAGAACAAACAAAAACATGTCTAGGTAGGGTGGGATCACCTCCATTGGAACTAACCAAGAAGGGGTCTTAAAACCCTTAGAGCCTTAAGCTCAAGAGAATCGGAGATATTCCAATCCAAATTGATGATGATTAAATGACTCTAACATTCCTTTATTTATAGATTTCCCCATGGGAGCTTTGCTTCCTTAATCAAATGTGAGGGATTCATGTGCAACCCCCAATGTGGATTTTTTGCCCCAGCTACGCCAAAATTTACCCAATGTTTCCCCGAACATTCAATAATTGGGTTTTCCCCTTTATCAAAACATATTGCCTACGGCGTTTGATAGGCTACTTTGTCCTCTTGTGTACAATTAATCAATTAGGGGCATTCCAATCCACAGGATCCCTCTCTACGTTCTGCCAGTACCCTGACTAGAGATGCCTAACCCTCTTCATCAAGGAGATAATAGACACAAATCTCAAATCCTACATACCCCGCCTCACTCATGAACAATTCACCACCACAACCCCCTCCCCTCGTCCCCCCGCCCAACCAACGGGTTCCTCCCCAGTCCTAGCGAAGCAACTAGAGACTTATCCAAAGCTTCTTTCCTTTGGCCTTGTTCACCACTATGTGTCAACGACCCCATAGCAGTAAACCCCTTTTTCGACAAAAGAGATCCATCATGTTCGAGTATTCGCGCCTTTCAGATTTCATCATCAGTCGGCAGTTTTATAAAGATGTCAACCCACTCTGCACATGGAAAAAGTAAATAACCCCAGTATGACTACGTCTGTATGTAACAGCCTAAGTAAACCTATGGTTTTGGTGACGATATCCATTCTAGGAGGTTTTTTGTCTCATTGATTCATCTGTGTCTCTAGACACAAATGATCGACAAAGTTTTTCCCTCCAACCTCACCACAAAGCTAGGGAGGATTTTATCGCTAAGATCTTAGGTGAATCCTAGTGTTTTAGATCGAGTCTATGTAAAAATGCTTTGGGAATAATCCTTGCTAATTGGCTAGATTATTTTATTACAAATCACTTGGTCTGTTGGATTATATTTTGTGTCGCAGAAATGGGTAAATGTTGAGGGTCTATAACAAACAGGTGTTCTCCCTTCATGTATTGAAATGTAAAATCTTGATGTAAAAAATATTTAGTGCATGGTCCCTCATAATTAGACACCATGGCTAAATATTAAAGGGTTGGAAAAATTATTAATCCCCTCATCAGTCAATTAATTAAATTTTCTGGCAAAATTAAATTAAATTCTAAGCCAGAAATTTAATTAATTTTGTGTTCTAGGTAAAATTAATTTCTCCAATGGTGAAATTCGTGGATTTTAGATAAATTAATTTTTGGAGGTTCTTGACCAAGCGAATATTGAAGAAATCAAAAAAATTTGGACCCTTGGGCCTTGGTGGTTAAGTCAAAGTTAAAATTTTGAGGAAATTAACTCAAAATAATTAATTTTGAGTTAATTAAAAATCAATTAAATGATAAATTCGATTTTTCCTCAAAATTAAATAATTTCGACGGTGATGATTAAAGATTAATTAAATCTTTATGAAAGGTTGAGATTAGTTTGACAGAGATCAAGGCAACTAGCCATTGGAGATTTTACCTATAAATTAGAGGTTGGTTTACGAGAGATTTTTTGGCGTAAATCACATGATATATCATTTGTCGACGCGTTTCGAACCAACCAGTGTGGTTCATCGTCAGGACAAGTTGAAGAAACAGATCCAGCTTTGCATGTTAAATAGTTTGAGCAGAGCCTCCAACAACTAACTTGACCAACGGCTAAATTTGACTTTGGACCAAGGTCATAAAAATCAGTTATTTAATAAATTAAATGGAAGTTAGTTATATTAAGAGACCTTACCTTTAAATATATATATAAATTATATGTATATATAAATTAATTTTAATTTTAATTGGTTGTTAAGTTAATAGATAGTTAAAAGTATTAACTATTTAATAAATACATAGAAAATATAAAGATTAGAATAAAACGTATAACTAAATAGTTATAAAAGGTATAACTAACTAGTTATATATATATATATATATATATATATATATATATATATATATATATATATAAAGTAATTTTAATTTTAAATTGGTTGTTAAGTTAATAGTTAGTTAAAAGGTATTAACTATTTAATAAATACATATAAATATTAGAATAAAATAATATTAATTTAGTTGAATATCTAAATGTTAAATAAAGTTAATTAACCTTAAAAAAAAAAAATAGATATATATATATATATATATATATATTTAATTATCCAAATTTAAATTAACTGTATATATTAATATACCTAAAGGATTAAACTACCTTATAAAAATTAAATTTATATATATATATATATATATATAACAAATTAATTAATTAAGAAGTTAGTTATAAAAGGTACTAATAGTATAAAAATATTAAAATAAGACAAAGGGTGGAAAGAATAAAAATATTTTAACTAATCAGATAAAATAATTGTATGTGTTAAATTAACTTATTATTATAATTATCTAACAGTTCAAAAAATTAGATGAGTCAAAAAACGAAGGGAGGGGGAGGGGCGGAAAGGAAGAAAGCGACTAGGAAGAGAGAGTTGGGACCCAACACTTACTGATTTTCCAGCCATCATCTCTATTGAGATTGCTCAGCCTCTTTTCAATCTCAAGAGCGTCCCTAAATTCCGATGATGGAACTGCGAAACTCTAGCAATAACACTAGCCTCCTCAATACAAACATGATGATTGGTTTTTTCTGCATGCTCAGCTAACGCGGAAGACTTTTATCTCCTATGCTTAAAGTCAGTTGCGTGCTCATTAATCCTTTGATTAATGGAGCGACCAGTTTCAACAATATAGGGGGTCCCACAGGAACAAGGGTTAATATATACCCCCTTCATATCTTTAGGGTCAATAGGATCCTTCGCTAATCTGAGGGCCATACGAATGGTGTTAAGGGGCCTAAAGGTCACAGGGACACTATGCATCTTGAGAATCCTCGCAACCTTATCAGTGGTCCCCTGAACAAACGGAAGATGGACACCTAGAATCCGTTCCTTCGGTTCCCTTTTAGCAAGAGAATTCTTGGCAGCTTTTAGGAAAGCCTTCGACACATGTATCTACTATAACCATTCTCAACAAAGACATCCAGGAGATGGGATTTTTCTTTCTCAAAACTCTTTTTATCCAAGATCCTTAGGGCCCGAGTAGTAAGGGTATTAAGAACCCCCATCTTCTGAGCTAGGAAATGGTGGGAACTGGCATGAAGATACTGCTCCGTATGCGTTTTCTTTCGAAAAACTTGGTGGGAGAGGGAACCATCACTATTCTTAGAAAGAAGAATATCAAGGAAAGGGAGGCAACCATCAACTTCCTACTCTTTAGTGAACTTAATGGCCGAGGATTGATTGTTGAGATGATCAAAGAAGAGATCTAATTCCTCTTGGCCATGAGACTAGATGACATTGGTGTCATCCACATAACTTTTCCAAAGCTTGGGCAGGAGTCGAGATGAGTTCAAATGCTTGGACTCAAAATCTTCCATAAAAAGATTAGCAACGACAGGGGATAGGGGTGAGCCCATGGCAACCCCACAGGTTTGCTCAAAGAACTCTCCCTCAAAACTGAAAAAGGTTGAGGCAGATCTCAACTAGCCGAGCAGTGTCGGGATATGTTAGGAAGTTGATAACCTCCAAGGCCTCATTAATAGGGATGCAATTGAACAGGGAAACTACATCAAAACTAACAAGAATGTCCCCAGGGTCAAGCTTAATAGTCCTTGAGTTCATCAATAAAGGAAGCAGAGTCTTTTACGAAGGACTTCGTACGACCAACTAAGGGCTTAATCCTTAACGCAAGGAACTTAGCAAGAAGGTAAGTAGGACCTCTAATGGTGTTGACAATGGGCCTTAAGGGAGCTCCTTCCTTGTGAATTTTGGGGAGACCATGGATCCTAGGAGTGATAGGGTTGCTCTCAATGAGTTTATGTTGCAGGGAACTCAGTGAGGTAATGGATTTAATGACAAGAACCACATTCCTAGCAACCTTTTTAACGGGTTTTTGGGAAGCCTTTTATAGCTACCACTATTATAAAGATGATCCAACATCTTATTGCGGTAATCAACCCTGTTAAGAATGACGGCAGCTCCACCCTTGTCTGCCTTTAGAACAACGATATCTTTGTTCTGGTTTAAGGATCTAAGGGCTACTGATTCTTCCTTGCTAATGTTAGTCTTAGGGGGCTTAGCCTTTCTCAAGACAACCGCACAATCTTGCCTAATAGTGTCCTTGATCCTATCAGGTAAACCTCTGATCCCAAACTCTATGTCACAAATGATATCATCTACAGGGATTTTCTTAGGGGCTAAGGCAAAATTTAATCCTTTACCCAAAACTTTAAAAACTGAAGGGGGAAAAGAGAAACTAGAAAGATTTATAACCTTGTTATTAAAATGAGAAGGAGGGGGAAGATTACTAATACCATTAGTACTATGATTTAAATTATTATTATCAATATTCAATATCTTATTACTTTCCATGTTAGAATTATTTGTATTAATAAATAATGTATCCTTTTTATTAATATTATCATTATTCTTATTATTAATCTCGACCATAATACTATTACTATTACTATTATTATTATTATTATTAAGAATATTATTATAATCATAATAATAATAATAATAATAATTATTATTATTATTATTATAATTGTTAAATAAATTATTATTATTATTATTGTTAAATAGATTATTATTATTATTATTATTATTATTACATGGTAGATTATTATAAGTTAGATTACAATTGAAGAAATCAAAGCGCAGAGGAGGAATAGAACACTCGTAGTCCACATAACACCGACCGGCAAAACCATCTAGGGGCCCGAGATCCTACTTCGCACCGAAGATGTGGAGCATCTTTCAATCGTGTACTAAGCTCTCAAGCTCTTTTGTATACTTTTTTGAATTAATGCAAAAGGTCTTTGGGGTTTCAACGTGCAGTGATTTTCCTCTTCATGAAATCTATGGTAATATTGTTTTAATTTCTGCTTAATGTTATGTGAAAACTATCAATCAATAGCTCTCTTAGAATAATCTGAATACAGGTACCTTATTCAGTTTGTTGGATCTAGAATAACATTTTTAATTTTGATCAAAGTAGCAGGTATCTCAATTTCTTCAGAATTTCATTGTTGTTCTATTTCTCTATTTGGTATGATGGTTGATCTAGTGTTTACAGGAAATCTCCTTGGCTTTTGTTGAGCATTTGGGGATAGCCTTCGGTTGGACCAGCCAACTCTCAGCATATATTTTTCTGAAGAGCCCACTCATATAAACTCCAGGCCTTCCCTCAGGATTAATTTTTTTCCGCAAGGTGTTTTTGGGCTAGTATCTCTCTAAAATTTTAAAATCTTTTAAATATTTTGTAGAAGAATTGATAGATCTCGCTAGTAAAAGCCTTAAATTATCAGATTTGGGAGCGGAGTCGGGCTCATACTCAGATCTGGTAGATTTTTATTTTATTTGTATAGATTTGAAGTTTTTGTAAAATAAATTTAATTTTCTAACTTTTGGGGTTTTGGATTTTGTTTTAAATTTTAAACTTTGGGGTTTTTAGCATGCTTGTAATTTTATTTTTTTAGATTTGTATTGTAAATAAGTTTTAGATTTCAAAATTGTAAATATTTATTTGATTTAAGTTTTTAATTTTGTAGTTTAAAATTTTTTAATTAGATTTAACTTTTAGTCTTTTAAAGATTTTTTTTTATCCCACATTCAAAACTTGAAAAAAGTTTCTCTAATTTGTATCTAACCTTCCACCTTGTATTTTTTCACTGACCCATTGCATTTTAAAATTCCTCTTTGTATATATAATTTCTTGAGTTATTATTTTTTTTAACTTTGTAAATACAAATTTTGCAATGTTTTATTTCAAATTTTAATAATTGTAAATATTTTGATTTTTTTTCCCTTTGGATTTGGTAAATAACCATGGATGTATATATTTCATATTATCCTTATAATTTCCATATACTCGTGAGGCTTTTCTTCTTTAGAGAGAGCATGGAAAAATTTCTTCTTTTTGCAGGGTGCTGAATAGAAACCAGCGCTCAGCTCTTACCCAGCCGAGACAGCTAGGACTCGAGGCCTTATGCTATACCATCCCAGAACTCAAATTTCTTTGAAGCCGCTAGCATATTCATCATTTTTTTACCCAGTTGCAGGTCAATCTGAAGCTAATCTTTGAGGGCCGCAAGTCTTCTTCCAGATCAAAAGTTTGCAGGAACTTAACTTTCTTTTTGGGCATTAAAATCAATTTCGAATTTAATATTTTTGGGATGGCCACAAGCAAATATGGAGAAATACTACAAAGGGTTTGATCTTTCTGTTTGGCAGAAAAGGATCAAAATTTGTTTTTAATGGGTTTATCATAGAGATCTAGGATTTAAGTTTAACAATAATTTCATTTAAAAGAAAAAAAATTCCCAGGTTCAATTAACAGAAGGAAGATTTGAAGTTTCAAATTTCAAATTTCAAATTTTCTGAAGCAGCGGGCTTTTTATTAAGAATTTTGGCTTCAGAATTTTGATTTTTAATTGCTCAGCATTTGTGGCATTTTTCTCTATGAAAGCTGCAAGCCATCAAGGGTTTTAAATTTAATGCATGAGCTTTGAAGAAAATCACCCACAAATCTCCGCAAATTTCTGATAAAAAATTTAATTAAATTTTGAGCTGATATCTCAGTTGGCCGTGGGTTTCTTGACCTCTGCCACTTTCCTGGCAGTAAGCATCCTCAACAAATGGTGCAAGGTATTTTTAGACTGAACTTGTGGTTTTGCAGGTATATATTTTCATTGAAGTTCAAGCCCTTCCTACTTCACAAAGTCATCATCCATTTTTCTGAGCTTAAATTTAAAATTTTCAGAGGTTATTGTCCTCTAAATAGTGAGCGAGTTTGACTGTTAATTTATTTCTTTTTGAGGACAGTGAGTTATAAGGGTCTTAATGCACTTATGTTGAATTGTTTCAATTAGCGATTATAAGCATATAAATCTTATTTCTCTAAGGATAATTCATTCTTTTTTTTAAGAGTTCTAAGTCCCTTCAAAGCCTGAAACTTGCCACTTGTTCTCTGTTTCTTCAAAGGCTAACATTTGTTTTGCAAATGGTATATACTATACATCACCAGTAGCTGGTGTTTCTTTTAGCAGAGAAAGTATTTGATTTGGAACTGCTCCATTGAAAACGTCACATCTTCTTATCTAAGTCAGGAACCTCTTCTTTGCAGTCACATTTTTGGAGAACCAGATACTTAAGGGCTAATCCTTGAAGATAATTGAAACTATCATATGTGGATCTGCCTCTTTCTTGAAAAGATTTACTGATCTTGTTGAAGCTGCTGATTATTTTCTCTACATCCTAATTGCATTTCAAATTAACTTGCATTGCTTTGTTACTTGGATAAATTGCACTTGAGATACTTTACTGTCTTGTTTCATTTTCAAAATAAAGATTTTAAGCAGCCTTTCCTAATGACTGTTAGCAATCTCATTTTCCATTTAGTAATTGTGAATTTTCTGCAATTCTTACTTGTTTCAATTGTCTAAATAAGAAAAGCATTTATCAAGAAAACCATTGATTAAAGGCATTTTGAGTTTTGCTAATTCATTTAATCTTAACTGTCATTTCCTATTGTTTCTTTTAAATATTGTCATAAGCTGGTCATCTTGTGTTTTAAGGTATCTATCCTTTTGTGATTGCAAACATTTTGACATTTCTCTCCTCTTGAAGCTATTTTGAAATACTATTGGAATCTTGTAATTTTGTTGTGATATTTGGACAATCTTGGTTATAAGTGATCTTGATATTGAAGCATATTGTCCAAATCATGATCTCATTGAAGCAATCTAGTTGCATCTTGCACTTCCTCATTTTCATCATTTGGTTATTGTACCTAGAATTGTGAGGTAGTTCATCTCTTTGCAAGTTTTATCTCCCATTCTTGTACTTGGCCATTTTATATTTCCTTGTAAGATCTCATCAAGTATTATTGCTCATATTCTAGTTGCTTATAATCCTTTGATTCGTTATACTAACATCCTTCTTGCAGCATTACTTGTCTAGTAACTTGAAGCTTTCCATATTTGTGCAAGTGATATAATATATTTTGAGCATTGTTCATTAGGCACTGGTCTATATTTGTTGATCTCGTTGTTGCCTCATTGTTCTTAACTCCTTCTTCTTGTTAAGTTATATTTTGCTCATTGAATAAAACACTTGCTATTTCATTATAATTCAAGTTGTCTAGAAAGGTAGTGATCTTGCCCTTTGATCTCCTAGGACTTGTTGCTTCAACAATTTTTCCCCCTTTCATCTATCTTTAGGGACTACCCCCCTTAGCTTGTGTAGGAGAGAGTTAGAACGAAGTGAATAGGGATTAGGGTAACAACCCCTGCTCTAAGCGTTGCACCTTAAATGTACACTTTGAGCGACAACAGGCCTCAAATGTTAAGATTATCCCTCGCTCCTATACCCCCCCAAGATCATGTAGCCAGCCTCCTCGTTGGATCCAGAGGACTCTGATAGTGATCAAGCACCATTGTCGCCCCCCTCGCCAATGGCTATTAGACTCGAGCATTCTTGACATCATCAACCTCCACCCCTAAACTTATTCACTTAGCCTTCTATATGATCCTAATATATACATGTTTATGAGGTTTCCCTATTATTGTATCCTTCTTTACTTCATTTTATCCTAGATTTAGCTTTGGCATTTTCTAGGAGTTGCGTTTGCACTCCCACATTGTACTTGTATTGGTTGTATCCTTTAGTCCCATTGACCTATTTATGGTCATTTGTTGGACATTAATAAAATTATCTTATCTTATCTTAGTTCACTCCTTGAGAAAATCACTCTTTCAATCACAATGTGTCTTTCACCTCTCCCTTAAGCCTATTTTATAATTTCACTAAGCCAAATCGTTAACCCTAATCTTGCAAGTGAACAATGGCAGGATTAGATCCTAAGTCTCACTTGAGAATCGAGATCAACAGTAGAAATTAGATTTAAATTACTTAAATAATTAAATCATTTATTCTTAGAAACTTGGTTTAATAGTTAAAGTTAATTAATTAATGTACTTTACCTAAGTTAAGCTAGGGAAAGAAATCATAAAAATCACTTAATCCTCTCAAGCAAACACCTAAAGTGGAAATTTGACATCCTCTGCATGCTAGACACCGAGCCTATACAGAAGCACATGTCTGACCTATAAACATCAACAGTGTCGCTAACCAGTGGCAGGCTGCAGTGTATCATGGCCAAGTTTGAGAGGAAACTCCAAGCTTGGAGTGACCTTGATCCTCCTTTTGTGGTAAAAGTTACGATTGTTGACAGAGTCCTATCTGTTGGGCACTTCATCCGATTGATTTCTAGTGGCTTTTTGTGGAGGCATATTTGTATAGTTAATTTCTAGGAGAAATCCTCTTTTTTTTTACCAAGGGAGTTGAGCTTTAAGCAAGAGGTAGCTCTAATTCTGTATGTCAAACTAGGTGTTTTTTGTCACAATGTTGTGTCTCTTTTTGCGGGTGCTCATATGCTTTCTTTTTTGGCAATTTTGGGGCCGGATTTTCTCCTAACCCCTATTGTGCATGTGATGTAATTTTTTTGTTCCATGATGCCCTAAGTTGATCTTTGAGGTAATATATGCAGAATTTAAAAAAAAAAAATCACTTCCGCATTTGTGCTTTCAATGATGTAGGTAGGATATAATGCATCTATTGGGCCACTTTGCAAAAGATTTTCAAGCAAATCTTACCTATATTTGTCAAGACCTTGCCACAAAATCTACCAGCCCCGTGCAAAGTTGCACTGGGCAATAGGCTAGACCTTGTGGAAACAAGGAGGAATGGTTGCCATTGTCATCTCAACAACCTTCTTGCCACTCTTTAGTGGAATTTAAACCACAAGGGAGGCTTCCCTAAATCACATATAGTCTATAATGATACTCTAATACTAGGGCTCAAGGTGATAAGTTTTTGAACGATTAAAGATGGATAAAGTACTTGGTAGGGCCAAAGATGACCTAGGTTTTCTATGTTAAAGTTCAAGTACTCTAAGCCTAGACCACTAGATTGGTTGCTATAAGTTAGGGTTTGGATGATCTTCAATAATATGGCTTTCATGTCATATAGCAGCCTTAGAAAAGGCCCTAAAATGATATTTGACAAGAATGGGTCAAGGTCTTTAAATAGAGGTTAAAGCTAAGCTAAGGTAAATTGTTTTGTGGCCATTGGATATGCATAAATAGCAAATAAAAGGGGTGAGCACAGCCCTTTTAAGGTAGGTTAGACCATGTCTATGCTATATTTTGCTTCTAGATAATTTATAGAGGCTAATCCCAAATTATGAGCCACCCACATGTAATTAAAATGAAGCTTCAATGCATAAATCAGACCTAAATCCCTAGTGGTTGCCCTAGCTGTCTAGGAGAATGAAAAAGAGAAAAGATATTATGAAGTTTTATGGAGATCAACACACTATTTGACCAGCACCTTATCTGACTAGGGTTTAATGGAGTCTTTATGGCACACAATTTAAAAGGATGTTGAAGGCATAAGGGGGGATGCCTTAGGGCATCAACTTCTAAAACCCTGGCTATTGCTATTGTGAGGGTAACAATTAAATTTCCCTATATGCTTTAAAGAAAGCAACTTCAAATGTAATATTGAAGTAAAATTTCATCAATAATAAAGTGTTTAGTCATGGAATAATTGAAACCCTACTTTAAACATTAAAGCATGCAAAATATTGGTAATAGACAAGAAACTTACAACAATTCTCAAAGGAACTTCTTTCAATCCCAGGAAAATGTCTCAAAGCAAAAATCACATCCTTTGGCAGGTGGCATCCATAAATATCATTTTTTTCCCAATGTAGTGAAGAAAGGCTAGATCACACTCTCTTAGAGAGGAATAGAAATCAATGTGTGATGATGAGAAATAGAAAACAGGGGAGGCTCTATTTATATGAGACCGATCCCACTCATTTTTACAATAATTAGACTAATGAATCCATATTGACAAGTTTACTCTATGTGTTTCATAAGAAATAGGTTATAAGCCAACCTCATAACTCAAAAAGATAACAATAGTGCCATAAAATCCCACATGCGTGGGAGAAAATTCTCCTCAAGCAAGACGTCATCATCCAAATGAGCTCTCTAAGCCATCAAAAGGTGTGATATGGGTTAATGAGTGCTCCATAGTCCAAGATGCATCATCAAGAATCATGTGCAAGCCTCCAAATTGACTCTATGCCAACAAGTCATGTCCATGGTCCCTACATCACCCTTGAAGAAGCAAGAGGGTGGTGTGGCACTCTATAACTCAAGTGTTGGGGCTCCAAATTGATGTGCAAGCCCTCCCATGTAATCTCAAGGACGATCATCATCATCCATGCTCCAGAACAATTGATGCCCATCAAACAGTGTTAAGGCAAGCTTGGGGGCATCCTGGATCCACTGGGCACATCATCAATATCTTCAACATTAGTGTTTCAACATCTAAGGTTGCTCTGAGGTTCAAGCATCATGTGGGGCCATCAAATAGCCCAACACTCTGCTCGATATAGACAACGCTGCATCAGCAAGGTCAATCTCTCTCTCTCTCTCTCTCTCTCTCTCTCTCTCTCTCTCTCTGCAATAGATGCTATGGCCTCTACTACTCTATTAAGAAGGTGGGACAATCACCTCAAGAAGCCTCTGCTACTGTGATGAGAACACCCTGTCAAAACCCTCTCCAGATCAAGTGAAATCAGCAATAATTAGGTAACAAGTGAACCATAATTAATGCTAGGGGCACAATAATACTTCACACAAAGATCACCTTCAAATATTTAGCTACAAGTCCCAAGTTAGCCCATCAATCCATAGGTACATGTCAAGATGGTGGCAATAGAATGGGCATGACTTTAGCACAAGTTGCCATAGCTAAGTGACCAACTAATGGTGATCTGACATACTGGATATATAGATGTAAGGAAGGAGAAACCGTGGACGCATGAGTTACCCCTTTCTTCAGCGTGCATTTTCCACCCCTATAGTGTGCCTCCGACCTTTTCATGATAATGCTTTGATTTGGGTGCCTTGGTCAAGAGCCCAAGCTTGCTTTTTGAGATTTAGGATTTATTACCCTTTAATGATGAGGCAATTTATCACTCATCAAGGTTGGGACAATATAAAGGTTCTTTTTTTATGGATGGAGCATCATGAGCAAAAAGTAGGTCAAGTGGATTGAAGAAAGAAGTGAAATCAACAATAACCACCCATAAGGGTGCTTAGAGCTACTCCAGAAGCATAAAGCAAGATGAAATAATAAATAAGAAACACATGGAAGGGCAAGATCAAGTAATATAAGCATGAAGAAAGAGAAAAAGCAAAGGCTAGATATAATAATGAGGCCCTAATTTGATATCTACATCATAGATAAAAATATGATAAGGACAAGGGGAGGACAACCCTTATCACCCCAGTCATTAAGAAGGGATCTATGTGAAGTCTATGTAATCTAAAGAACTTAGAGAGGACCAAGGGGATCGAGTTGAGATCCTAGGTGGAGGCCATAGATCTACTGAGGTTCCCCTAATACTCAAGGTCATCTATAAGAAGTCAGTGATGAAAATCTAACGGGTGGTACTTTGTATGGAGTGGATCCAACTCTCCAATCTCATAAAGATGGGTAGCATCTCAACCCAATAGTATCTTAACTAAGAGTTGGGTCATGCATTAAGCCTTGAAGAAACCCTAGTGGGAACCAATTTGCTCGTTTCCAGTCTAGAGTAGTAGGACCTCACTAATCTAGAAGTGGACATTGCATGAGGTCCTGCAAGTCACTTATGGTTCTCTACTACCATTATTGTGACAAACAAATAGTAATCAATCTAATAAAATCATGTGAGGTCATGAATCTAAAGCTAAATGTGGGTCCAATAAATTGTACTTCTATGTCGTAGTGATCTTAATTAGCTCTCCCTTAAAGAAGAAATGAAGCAGGACTACTAAAAGTCTCCTTTATAAAGACCAAAAGATAAAGTAAAAACATGAAGTCTATATGCAAAAACATGGAAAAACCATCGAATACCAGTGCGGGCCGCCCACTAGGAGGGAGATGTTCATATGGAAAGGATCTGGGGAGTGGGTCATGGTTTATTAGATCTACTTCTCCTAACATCCAAGGCCGAACGAAGAAAACTCCATATAGGATGATGCCCCAAGGAAGAACTGTTGAAAATTGTAACTAGTGTCAGTCTTCATAATGCAAAATTTTCTTAATTAACAAATTGATTATTTTTACTAGAGTATTATTTTTCTTGCTACGATTTATTTTATTTTTTCAAGCATTGGTTTCATTTTTTTCCAAGGAAAAAAATCGAACTCAAGCATTGGTTTCATGCTCAAGTCAAATTACTATTTCATTCAAGCATGTTCTAAGTTTTCTAGGGTTATTCATAGCCTAGAAAAAGAAATTTTAAAAGACGTCAGTTGGGTCAAAATCACCTCAAGAAGCCAAGTCAGCCCTGCCCCGGAAGAGACACCTATTCAACTCCCTCTGGACACGTATAGATAAAGAACAAGTTAAGCTCATTCGGTGACAAGAAATCGCATCATCTAATCTTCTATTCTTCTGCGGTAGAGCAAAAAAGAGAGCAAAGTCAAGGGAAGTAAAAGGAGGCCAAAAAGATGATCTTTCTAAGGCTCGCATATGTAAAAGAGTAGCCTATCCTAAACTCACACGTGTGGAAATTCTGCCAGGACAAGTCTCGTGTTGGTCAATTGAAGTTTTTTATTGTTTTTGTATTATTTGCCAAATTGCCATACATGTTGAATGACTTATTGCTAGAAGAATATCTTGAAGGAGGGCTTAACTTGGCATCTTGAAGGTTGGAGTCTTGTATTGGTCTTGGGTCTTGGATATCTCACTTTGATCTGATTCTATAAGAAGAGGATTTGTTTGAGCTTTCCCCCTTGTGGGGTTTTCCAATGTTCCACCAAGGTTCCGGGACGAGGGGCGAGGGAGCAAGGGGGCGCGGGAGCAGCCTATGCAAAAGCTCCCTACCATTTTTTAGGAAACGTGGGGGAGCGTCAGGGTCTTAAAAATTTATAAATATAAAATGTAATTTATTAATTGATTCTACTATGACAATTTGGTTTGAATTGAAAAGCTGCAAAGCATGATCATTGATATGAATTCTTGGAGCAAGAAAGCAATGAATTTGAAAATTTACACAATCCTTCTTAGAAGAAAACTTAAACAAAGAGAGAACTGTCCTTCTTAGAAGAAAACTTAAACATAGAGAGAACTCAGAACTATAGTGGATTATGTATAATGATTTTGAGAAACTGGACTTCTAAGTTCTTGACATATTAGTTAGGCAGGCCGTAGATTTTCAACTGATAATATTAATATATGAATAGCCTATTTGGCAATGCTTCCATAGGACTAGCCCATAGGTCTGATATACCTTCACAATTCTATTTTAGATACTGCTAACCTAGAGAAAAAGTCTAAAAGAAATCATCTTTGGAACTTGGACTAAACGGAACCTCGATGCTTTTTCCACAAGTAAAGACCATAGGCCTAATATAGTAGTAGGCTGACTGTTTATTGTTTATTCAGTTCCCAGGTAACCATTGCGACAGCCATAACCTTGTGCCATAGATTTTTCCATCGGCAATCTCATGCAAAAAATGATAGACACGTAAGTGGAAGTTACTTTCTTCTTTTCATGTTGTTAGACTGCTTAGTTAGTTTCCATTTTACAGATCCTGCTGGTTTCTTTCTTTGAGCGAATGTATATTTTGAACCATTTAAGTTCTCATGGGATCAAAATTAGATGTCAGGGCAGAATTTTGAGAAATCATATAGGAAAGTAGTTGGGTGGCTGGTAGAATATTAACATTTTGTATTTTAATCAGGTCTTATTATATCAACAATATTATATTTCAGTCAGGTCTCATCAACACAATGCATGGTAGTCAAGGAGGCAGCCTTTTAAGTTTTTACAAGTCGGATTTTTCACCCATACTTGTGGTTAATTGGTTCCTGGAAACAAAATAGTCAAATCCACTTTTCAGAACATGTGACAGTAGGCTCTTTTCCTAAGCCTACTATCACCATGAATGGGGAGAGCCCATATTGAACCAATTCAAGGTCTTGGTTTTCCTAGCTTGCACTTTCAACAAATTGTATTAATTCACTGACTTTTTTAAGTAATTTACCTTTTGTATACAATTCCTAATACAATCAATAATGATACAGGCACTGTTTATTAAAATCCGAACAGTGAAATCCAACGCTGTGAGTGGAGTGCTCAGCGAACTTGCAAAGGCTGTGAGTGTGTTGTTCATGGTTCAGGGTGCCATTTTTATAACATGAAACAACGATTTTCCAAAACCCTAAACGTTAAACAACTCTTAATTAAAGATTAAGTTCAATGTTTAGTTAATTAAAATGGTTTTTAATACATTAAAGGTGTGCCACGTCCCCCCTCGTCCCCCCACGTCCCCTCTGGCCCCCCCTCGTCCCCCCACGCCCCCCCACGTCCCCCTTTTCGGAAATGCCCCCTCAGGGAAGGGAAACGTTTCCCTGGCATGTCCCCCTGAGTTTCCTCCATTTTGGGAGCGTGGGGAAACGTCCCCTACTCGTCCCCAAGTCCCCGAAGCGCGGAGGAGCGAGGAAACTAGACCCCTAGGGGGGGGGGAGTCCCCGTGAAACACTGGGTTTTTCCCTAGCTTGGAGCCTACATCTTTGCATTCTTTGCCTCTTGTGATCTTCATGTTTTATATATTTTGGTAATTGCTTGATGAAGAGAACATAATAAAAGAAATAAAAAGCCAACAAATATTCTCAAGTAATTATCAAGTAAGAGAAATCAACTCCAATTTGTTATCTATCGGTTTCTCAAAAAGAACTGGGGGAAGATCTAGATACTCTACTAGACTATTACTAAACTATTGTCTGGCCATTGTAACTCATTGTTGACGTCTAGTTGATCTCGTTTGCATGCTAATAAGTGATATGGCTTAGTGACATCGTTGAGGTCTCTAGGGATGGGAAATGGTCCCTTGAGTCCGAGCTAATTTGGAGCTAGAAGTGATGTTGTCATCCACATATCTCTTGGTGCCCCTAGGTGATGGGAGCATCATAAAGAATGAGGTGATTCGTTGAACGAGATCTTGTCTAGGAAGAGGCTGGAGAATGCAAGCATGTAATCTAAGGACCTCCTACATGTAAAGGGATAAACATCTCTAGCCTGAGTATTGGGAAAAATTGTAAAGGGTTTGGATCCCCTTGAATAGGCAATGAAATCTCCCATGAATCTCATAATAAATGGGGAAAAAAAAGATAAATTGCTCCTCTGTCTCAATCTCTTGGAGATGACATGGTTGGCCAATCTTGTTTAAGTGGTCCATATGGTGGTCCATCTCAATCTGAAGCTAACAAGAGCCAACTCTAAACTTACCTAAGGATTTATCGAAGTGACATGTATATATTGCCTATAAAAATCCTTGTGGATGATTTAATTCCTCTCTCGTTGGGTTGGTAAAAGATGGTCAGGTGCACACAAGCAATATCTAAATGAAGTCAATCCAACTTAATACCAATTGACGTAAGAAGATTTGAACTATTTAGTACCAACATTGAGACTAAGTCAAAGGACTAGCTACTGTAATGGATTTTGATGAAATGTAGGTCATCTATGGATATCTGTCACCCCCTTGCACAGGGTCAGCAAAACTCCGTACATAATACAAAAGTGAGATAGGATTGAACACTACCTCAAGTTCGAAGGGACAAGCACGAATCTTTGCGCACATAATGGGTTGAGGAACTATCTGTTTGCACCAAATGAAGCAGCAAAAAAGAATGGTCTATACTCTCTAAACAAAAGACCACTTGGACTCTAGTAAGTTAAGCCCTCAAACCTTGGATCCATATAAAATTGTGGGCCAAACAAGAGTGTCCATGAGCTACATCTTGTTCTAATTCATATAGACGCATGATGGGTGTGTTGAAATACGTAACTACGTTCTCTCTTCATAATGACATATGTAATCATGTTTTTATATATTTGATGTAAAGAGAAAAATAAATTTATTATTGTCATTCTTGAGCCATGGGTTTCATGCTCAATGGAAATTTATTTTATAGGTCAAGCACCAATTGAGTGCTTCTAGGGCTAGTCTTTGAGTCAACAAGTCATAAGAGTCATTGTCATGTATGAAAGACGCTTTTGGGCATGTTACATATTGTAAAGTAAAAAAAAAATATTTATTTGAGTCGAAACAGAGTCAAAGACCCTCCAAGACCTTGTAATGGTGCCTCAAGCAAGTCAGCCTACATGAAAGATCAAGTCGGCCACAAGGAAGCAATTCGTACCCCTGGAAAGCCTATATATAAGAAGGAACCTGCCCTCATTTGGACACACATCAAGCAAGTTCGATCTCCTCAAGAAAGAAGTTGGAAAAGAATGAAAATCAAGGATAAGAAGAAGAAACACAAGATCGAAATTTTTGGATCTCTCTCTCTCTCTCTCTCTCTCTCTCTCTCTCTCATGTTACAGTTTCTAAAGTTGTTGGGTAACCGTAAGTCAAGTTGTTGGAAAGTTATTGAGCAAGTCAAAGTGTTGGAAAGTTGTTGGGCAAGTCAAGTAGATGGAAAGTTGTTGGCCAAGTCGAAGTGCTGGAAAGTTGTTGGGCAAGTCGAAATGCTGGAAAGTTGTTGGCCAAGTCGAAATTGTTGGAAGGTTGTTGGGGTCGAAGTTGCAGAAGACATTGTTAGAGTCGAAGTTGCAAAAGAAACCGTTGGGGTCGAAGTTGCAGAAGAAAATGTTGGGGTCGAAGTTGTAGAAGAAATTGTTGGGGTCGAAGTTGTTGAAGAAGTTGTTGCAGTCGAAATTGCTAGAAAGAAAGCTCATCAAGGAGAAGGCTGACTTGGTCTTGGATGGTTCTTTGTTAAGGGTCTTAGGTCTTCGAAAACTAAGAAGTATTTAAGAATACCTCAAAACCCTAGCTCATCCAAAGAAGGGTTCTACACTTGAAGCATTCTTGGGTAGCTCACACATTTTACAATCATCATCACAAGGAAAAGAAAAGCTCAAGGACCCTACCTCCACTCACAGAAGGACTACACATTGAAGCATCTTGAAGTCTCTACATCAAAGGGGCGCAGGAAGAAGCATTGCCAACATCATCGAAGGAATCAAGGTGATCTCTCTCTTCTTGAGTCAAGGATCGCTATCAAAGCATACTTCAAGGAAAACATCTTCTATTATCAACATCATCAAGAAAGGCATCAAGTTGAAGATATCACCATCAAAGGAGCATCTTCACTTGACAAGTAAGTATCTTTATCTCTATATCTATCGAAATGATTTCATTTTGCAAGGAGTGCAACAAATTGGTTGGGTCATCAAACTTCCTTACATGGAAAAAGAGGACAGATTTGATCCTCATAGAGAATGAAGTTATTGATCATGTCAATGGTAAGGTCTCCAAACCATCACAAGAAGAAGCTCAAGCACTGTTAAAGTATATGAAAGGGGAAATAAGGGCTCAAAGGATCCTTATAGAATCCATCAAGGATCCCCTCATTCCTTATGTAGCAAAGTTGGAGACATCAAAAGAAATTTATGATAAGCTAGTAGAATTGTTCTCCGTAAGCACTATTGGAAAAGTCATATCTTTAAGAACCAAGTTATACAAGATAAAGGTATCAAAAGAAGGAATATCCTCATACTTTATGAGGTTATCACAAATACGAGACCAACTGCAAGAGTTGGGGGAAATAATGTCCAACAAAGAGATGACCATTGTGGTGCTCAATGCACTACCTGAGGAATGGGGCAACTTTGTATCAAGCATCTATGGAAAGAAGGAAGCTACCCCATTTAGTGAACTTTGGTCATTATGTAAGATTGAGGAAACAAGGTTCATGGCAAAGAGTGATGCAGGACCAAGTGAACAAGTTCAAGCATCTGTTGCCATGGCTAAGAGAAAAGGAAATTTTAGCAAGCTTGGTCCTCAAAAAAAGAATAACATCCATATGTCAAAGATCCAATGCTATGGCTTTCATGAATATGGGCATTTCAAGAGAGATTGTCCAAAATTCAAGGACAACAAAAAAAGGAAAGGAATGAAGCCCATAT
Organism: Pinus tabuliformis; assembly: GCA_031772625.1. NCBI lineage: Eukaryota > Viridiplantae > Streptophyta > Pinopsida > Pinales > Pinaceae > Pinus > Pinus tabuliformis. The sequence goes on from CM062813.1 coordinate 404,038,193, forward strand.
CACCAACGAAGTGGAAGAACCTAATGAGAAGAAATCCAAATGGATAGATCTTCACTATTAAGGTTTCTAAGATGCATAACAAGGATAAGGAGGTGAAAAGACCTCTACCATGGCTATCAAGATGAGAAGCATTGTAAGTATGACAAGATGCATCTTAGTGGAAGATGGCATCATATTAGAAGCATATGATTGAAGCAAAGAAAGATCTCATGACATCATTATAGAAGCTTGAAAGGATAGTTGAAGTAAAAGTCTACATGGTTGTAGCAATCATGATGATAGTAGCTCATTTCGTAGTAATGTATATATATTTCGAAGAAAGTCATCTAGCATAGAAAGAAATCATCATACATCATCAATAAGAAGGAGTGTTTGCAAGAACGGGATAATCAAGATCCTCCATTGGAATCTGCATTAGAAGATTCACCTCTACTTGGAAGAAGCAAGTGTCTCGTTGATGGTCTATTTTCCACCTTGTGTGTGATCCTTTGTTTAGAAGGATGATGGTATGATGACATAGGAGTGCAGCATGGTTGAAGTACTTTCAAGCAAGAAAAGGAAGATGTTGCAGTCTACATGACCAAAAGGAGAAAAGAGGTATGTCATCATATAGTTGTGACAGCATGGATGAATGTTCTATCTCATGAGCGTGATCGAAGAAGAAGGATCTCTTCCTTTAGAATGATGCATGAATGCATATACCTTGAAATAGTTCGCATAATGATAGGATGAATTCAACATAATATGTCCTCATACAGATTATGAGGTAGTTGACAAGATGAAGGAACTATGTATAGAAGTTCCTAAGGAGCAATATGTGAAGAAAGGAAGGAGAGTTCATAAAAGATGCAACTATAGTCACATAAGTGATCAATATCCGATGACTAGAAGAATTGGCTAAGACATTGTAGAATTTCCTGTAGATTCACAAGCTCATGCAATTTACTAACGCAAAAGACAAGAATCTACTTCTACTTTTAACCAACGGAAGCCAATATATCGATGAAAACAGTAATCAAAAAGGGAAAGATAATCAATGGCACATATCACAATATTTCTCGTGGTAAGGCCACTGCTCAAAACCCCTACTATCTTTATTACATTAATCAGAAATCCAAGATGAGAATACAATTCTTGTTCTCACAAGAACAATCCCTGCACAAGTATAATAAACTCTCAACTCACAAGCTAGCTCAAGCCAAACTCTAGGCCTATTCTACAGCTCTCCAAGCCCTTATTTCCCTGCGCCCTTGGGCAAAGAATTTGGATGAATACAATATGCTCTGCTCAACCTTGAGCTTAACCTACACAAGTATTTCCTATCCTCTGCCTAATGACTTCCTTTGGCCAATACTTAGCCAAATTTCCAACCCTGATGACTTCCTTTCGCCAATACTTAGCCAAATTTCCAAGCCTCCAAGCTTCTAATTCTTTGCACCATTCCTGGTCAAAGAATCTAGATGAATACAATATGTTATGCTCAACCTGCACAAGTATTTCCTACCCTCTTCTTGATGACTTCCTTTAGCCAATACTAAGCCAAATTCCTAGCCTTCAAGCTTCTGATTCCTTGCGCAATTCCTAGGATGAATAGCCTGTATTTAAAGGGAATTCATGCTTCCAAAACTGTGCAATCCAAACATAGGTCCTTCTCTAATTGCATGCATGATATTTACAACTCAGTAAATCATACAACTGATAATACTCTGTCCCTGCACCCTAGTCTCAACTGGATCTTTCTCTTAACTGACATGCATGAGTTTCTCCTGAGGGAATCTTCAGTTAACTGGAGGTGGATGCACCAGTGCACCAACTGACTGTTAGTCCTCTATTAGTTTCACAAACAGTTAGAACTAATTTAACTAACCATAACCATAACTCAATAAACTGAGTTAATCTAATTACAACTCAAATAAACTCATCCTGGACCCCTAAAATTTAGGGAGAACATATACATGACTACAAAAAGACTTCCAACTCGAAATTCCTAAGCTAATTAAGTTAATTAAACTTACTTAACTATTTACAAGTTGCTATGAGAAAAGAATTACAATTTAATTCAAGAACAAATTAAATTGGATTTTCTGGATTCTATTTTTAACATTTCTTGTTGTTATTTTCAACAGACATCCCATAGAGAAGATATGAAGACCTTGATAAAGCCTTTAAAGGAAGAAGACCCTTGACATTTAGAGTCTTGGAGATGTGTTCATGAATATGCAGGATGTTGATGTTGCTAGCAAGCAGTTGTCATGATGAAAAGCCATCATAAAAGGTAACTTTGACTTGATGTTCATTTTGATTTTTGAACAACATTTGGTTGGGTTGTAACAGGGCTACCGAAAAGAGAGTTTTAGATGTCACCTACAACTAGTACTCATGGGAATGGATGGAAGATCCTAAAAGAAACATGACTTGGAAAAGGTAATTGAATCAAGGAAAGCTAGATGTGGACTAGAAGATCACTTTCCGATGAAAAGAAGGATGGCATGTTTGTTGGTTCAACCCTATGGTTCATTGGAGGAAAATGATGAATCGTCGATGCCCTACAAAGAAAAACGCAGAAGATGAAGGCTCCATAATAATGAAGATGAAATTCATGGTATCGAAAGGAGGAGCCCTACAAGCAGCTAAAAGTACCATGATAGTTGTTGTTAGTAACAAGTCCCTAGTTAAGAGGGAGCTTGGACAAGTCCTTGGATAAGAGGGGGTTTGGGTATATTCCTTCTATAGTAATGAGTATATCTTCCCTAGTTGAGAGGGAGAAATCAACACATCTTTCTTGTCTTCATATTGTGAAGAAAGAATGGAGGATTGGGTAAGCATCTGAGACTGATTCCGATACTCTTTGAGGATGAGGTAGGGCATCCAAGATAAGAGTAGTCAAAGAGGAAATTCCTTGAGGATGTGTTATTCCAAGACAGGACTTGTCCTAAAAGGACATACCCTATGAACACCTGGGTGGGGTATGTGCCTTGAGAGACAATGATGATGGTGTCTATCATTCATTGATCTCGCCTGCATTGTGCTCTGATCTTGTGGAGAGATAGAGTTGTTAATCAAGGCCTTGCTATGTGACAATGTTGGTTGGTATGATGAGGTGCTCTGGTATAAGCTAAAAAGATAGCTTATGAGATTGCTTACCAATTCGACTCTTCTTATGAGAATTTTTCAGTTTGAGAATGTCCAAGTACCTTGTATGGATTATAAATACCTCCTTAGTTAATAAGGAGTGTTGAAATATGTAACTACGTTCGTTCTTCATAATGACATACGTAATCATGTTTTTATATATTTGATGTAGAGAGAAAAATAAATTTATTATTTTCATACTTGAGGCATGGGTTTCATGCTCAAGGGAAACTTGTTTTATAGGTCAAGCACCCATTGATTGCTTCTAGGGCTTGTCTTTGAGTCAACAAGTCATAAGATTCATTGTCATGTATGAAAAACCCTTTCGGGCGTGTTACATATTGTAAAGAATAAAAAAAAGAAAAATATTTGAGTCAAATTTGAGTCAAAGACCCTCGAAGATCTTGTCATGATGCCTCAAGCAAATCCGCCAACATGAAAGATCAAGTCAGCCGCAAGGAAGCAATTCATACCCCTGGAAAGGCTATATATAAGAAGGAACTCAACCTCATTTGGACACACATCAAGCAAGTTCGATCTCCTCAAGAAATAAGCTGGAAAAGGACGAAAATCAAGGATAAGAAGAAGAAATGCAAGATCAAAGTTTTTGGATCTCTCTCTCTCTATCTCCTGTGTTAGGGTTTCTAAAGTTGTTGGGCAAGTTGAGTCGTTGGAAAGTTGTCAGGGAAGTCAAGTTGCTGAAAAGTTGTTGGGCAAGTCAAAGCGCTAGAAAGTTGTTGGGCAAGTCGAAGCACTCGAAAGTTGTTGGGCAAGTCGAAGCGCTGGAAAGTTGTTGGGCAAGTCAAAATGTTGGAAAGTAGTTGGGCAAGTGGAAATTGATGGAAGGTTGTTGGGGTCAAAGTTGCAGAAGAAACAGTTGGACTCGAAGTTGCAGCAGAAATTGTTGGGGTCGAAGATGTAGAAGAAATTGTTGGGGTAGGAGTTGTTGAAGAAGTTGTTGGGGTCGAAATTGTTGGAAAGAAAGCTCATCAAGGAGAACGGTTGACTTGGTCTTGGAGGGGTCTTTGTCAAGGGTCGTAGGGCTTGGAATTTGTCATTTAAAAATTCTATAAGAAGAGAAGAATTCTTGTGGGTTTTCCTCTCAAGAGGAGAGGTTTTGGCCCCCGGCTAGCAACCGACATTCTGTGCCCTCTTGTCTCTTTGATCTTCATTGTTTAATAGTTGTTTAATAATAGAAAACACAATAATAATCAAGTTAAAGAAGAAGCTAATCAACTTAACTAAAAGGACATCACAAGCAGTTATCAAAGTAAGACAAATCATTTAATCTAGATGCCCTAGATTTATCAACAGGATAACACTATGGGTCTCTAAAATGCCAATGTGTTTGAGTCTTTGGAACAAGGCCTCCTTAGGGACAAACTCAGAAGCTTTCCCAAAATCTACAAAACAACAGTAAACTTTCGAAAAGCGATGATATGCTTACTCAATGATGGTGCTAAGTGTGAGGATGTGATTAATAGTCATATGCTCAAGTCAAAATCCAACCTATCCTCTAGCTCTGAGATGTCACTGCTCAAGCTCCCTATAGAGCTTCAAATGGAGAATTGTAGCAAAGAATTTCTAAAATGTGTAGCCCACCATGCTCGTATTCTAATAATTGGGATCGAGGTCAGGGCATAATTTGTGTATTGGGTGAGTAGTGGAATGCAACCAAGCCGATCAAAAACCTATATGGACCACATGATTAAAGAGATCACCCAAGTAAGGAACTAGAGAGCAAAGGTCGTGTTTAAAGGACTCTACATCGAAACCATCCTTATCTACTGCTTTGTTATTGTTCGTCACCCAAACAACCTCTCTAATGTCCTTATTCGCAACTAAGAGGCATGAAGAGGGTGGGGATGTGACCTAAATCTAGGGTTGCACAAGAATATCGTAGAGAGTAGACACGTGAGAGAACATGCATCCAAGGTTAAGGTTGGGGGAGAGGGGGAAGTGGCAAGGGAATATGGTGTGCCAGAACTGTTTAGGGGAGAGAATAAAGGAGGTACACAAGTCTCACCTCCTCTGAGGGACAAAGATGTTTTTGTTGCAACAGAGAAGACAACGGCAGGAGGCTTTGATGTTGGGGTAAGAGGGGTGAGCATGGGTGAGTGCATACCGAAGTTGGCAATGGAGGACCTTGTATTCTTCATTATACCAATGGATCATAGGACAGGAGTTGGTTTTTGGAGAAGTGGAAGTAGGCCTAGTGGTGTCAAGGTATGACATGAGAGTTGCATCCCAAATAATGGATGAGAGGCAATTGTACTTGGTATAAGTGGAAACTAGCAAGGATAATTGGGTCTCAGGGGGGAGTATTTAGCGAAGGTGGGTAGTAAAGTTGTCTGGGTCCCCCTCCTTTAAACAAACAATAGTGCGCAATGGACCTTTTTTTGTAAGGGAGGGGGGTGGTTGTGGCAAGAGTGGGGAGGGTATCGACCCAAAGAGAGAAGGAAAGAAGGGTGCAGTCTACTAGGAGGATGGGGGGGGATAGTTAAGTGGTGAATGAAGGGAAGCAGGTTTTGCCTAGAAAAGACATAATAATCAACAATGCTCACCCCTACATGTCGACGGAGGTATGTGAAAAAGCGAGAGTTTGGGATATAGCAAAGTCCATTTAGAATCAACAACTTGTGATTCTCCTAGTTCTACGACATGTCGGCCATAGTCCGTGAAAAGCCTAACTCATCAGCGGATATCTAATGAAGCCCCACTAATGTTGGATCTATCTCCTAGCTGCAAAGTGTATCCTCCGACTAGTCATGGAGAGGAATCTGGGGGGCTCTAGTCTGGGTTTTGAAGTGATCTAGGAGGATAACTTCCCCAATCACGAAATATTAGGTGATATCGACATAAAAATCTAGAAAGTGATCCCAGTCACGTTCATGAATAGCAAACGACGATGAAGCAGAGGGAAGTAACAAACTGCAATGTAAATGTCCCTTGGGGATGGGGTAGATAGTTAAGTGGTGAATGAAAAGGAGTAAGTTTTGCCCAAAAAGGACATAATCAACAATGCTCACCCCTCGACCATGGGGAAGCATGTGAAAAAGCGAGAGTTTGGTGAACAAGGGAACCCATTTAGAATCAACAACTCATGAGATGCTCCTAGTTGTACGACATGTCGACCATAGGCCGTGAAAGGCCCAACTCATCATCTAACATCTAATGAAGCCGCACTAATGTTAGATATATCTCCGAGCCACAAAGTACATCCTCCGACCAGTCATGGAGAGGAATATAGGGGAATTTGGTCCAATCATTGAACTCACCTAAAAGGATAACTTCCCCAATCATGGAATATTAGGTAATACTGGCATAAAAATCTACAAAGGGATCCCAGTTGGTTCCATATATAGCAAACAATGATGAAGCGAGAGGGAAATAAAACACTACAATGCAAATATCATAGGGGAGCAAGGAAACACCTCTAACATGAGCCCACACAAAACTAGCAAACTCATTTACAACCACTAAAGATATCCTACTCCAAAGGGAGTCTCTAACGAAACAGGCAATTCCATTTAAACCCCAAATACCACCAAAGCTCCTCGTCTCATGTTTGCATGTTGAGAACTAATGGTACCCTATGATGTTCAGGAGAGGCCAAATCAAGCCCGCATGAGTCTCAGTGATGAATAGGACATCTAACAACCTCAAAGCATTATACATGAGACTCGATGATGACCAAGAAAACCCACTACCACTCCAACAACTAATGGAAATGTCTACATTGTGTCGCCTCTCCCGTCAAGCTCGTCATTTAGAAACCCCATGTAGAGATTCCTACCTAGGTGGAAAAGAATCCCGAATAACTACTCTGAGATTTCGGATGACAACCCACTTCCTCTCCTTGTGTGTTGCTGCAACTAGCTCTTTGGAGTGTTTGAGCTTCTCAAACAGTGATCTAGTGAGATCTTCATCAAACAACATCTTATTGGAAAGAGTAAATAGCTTATGTTTAGCTCTGAGTGCTTGAAGTTGATCAACTATAGATCTAAATCAGAGGAGGACTAACCGTCACACCTCTAGGAATCGATCACATTGACTAACCACCACCTTGGGAACATGGGACTAACTGCCCACTCAAGATAATGGTAAGGGTTGGATGTTTACTAATGCCCACGAGATTTAGTGTAATGGAAAACCTCAACATGAGCGTCCTTGAGAAATAAGGTCCCAACCATGATGGGGTCCAAATATAGAAGAGGTAGAGAGAGCACTCTAATCTTGAGGTTTAATTGTAGTGCCCACCTAACATATCTCTCCACTAGCTTAACCTGTACTACCTCCTCAATTGGTTCTAAAGCAAAGAGAGGTTTATCCTTTCCTCCGACTACATGTGCCCATGAGTTAATACGTGTTCCTATTTCATGTTAAAATATAGTCTACTAAGATCTAATCCCCTCCTATTTGTTTTGGCAAGCATCCTAGACATTGCTTTCATTTAGTTGTGTTTGTAGAGATATATTCTCTACACCTAATTTTGCTACTCTATTGGCGAGTTCATAGACCTCCGTCCATATGGCCAGGTCTCTGAGTCCAAGAGTTCTATTCACATGATCAAGATGTGAAGAATGTTATTGTATCCCCTCTCTTCGAAACCCTGTGTATTTCAAACTCCAACTAATGGGTCTGCCACCCCATTTGCAAGGGAGGAATCTATGCTTATCGCACCAAAGGAGAGTTGAATAAATTGCAGTGAGATCATACAAATGTGCTGACGAGGTGAATACCCCAGGGGCATTGGGAATGCCCCATGAAATTGCCCACTAGAACTCTCTACACAAGCTCTGTCACCCTCTATAAAAGCCAACCTCTCTTAACCTACAACCAATACACAAGTGGATCCTCGACTGAGTTGGTCGAGGTTGTGAGGGCATCGATGCAGTGATGAGGGTGTTGATGTGGTGGTCAACTTCCCTTAATGTTGATAAGTTGGAGCAATCATTACATAGGATAGAGCCGACGTTGGGGGCACACAAGTAGTGAGACACGGTCGGAGTTGAAAATCGAGGATGGGTAGTATGCAAGGTTGCACGAAACGGGGAAACGGGTACGAGTTTCCGAAACGGGAAGCGATACGAAACGCGACCTCCCCAAATTTTGGAAACGGGGAAACGCGAATATATATATATAATATATACATATATATATATATATATATATATATATATATATATATATATATTAGGACATTTAAGAAATATGTGCAATCATAAAGCATATATGATACATTCTAATTTATTACATTATGATAAAACTGTCAATTGTCAATGCATAAACTATAAGTATCTAAATTTGCATCACATTTACTCATGAATAATCACATAATGAAAATAGAAATATCCAAAATCAGCCACGAGAAATTTCTAATTTCTTGTCTCGTGCTTGATTGGGAGTCTCCTCCTACATAGTCGAACGACCTTAATGCTCTTGATTAAATACAAGTTTCATACCCTAGTACCCTACATTCTCTTGATTATTGGGAGTCTCCCCTGCATAGAGGGCTTGGTTCTCTTGATTAAATACAAGTTCCATACCCTAGTACATGATAAAATCCAATGGAAACATTGCAATCCCCCCAATCCTGAAATCCTGAAAAACAGATAAGTCTACTGGATTTTGAGTGAGATCTAAAATTCTACTTTCTCCATATGAAATCCAATGAGGGCGAAACCACTCTCAAACATCCTGAGTCATTTCATGGTAATGTTAAAAATTTAAGTAAAAGGATGAAAATGAAAAATAAAGGAGAATATCACTTTTACTTTAAGAATTTAACATTACCATGAACTGCATATCAACACTAGGGCAAAAGTTCACTTTTATAACTTTAAACAAGCATCTGGAAGCAACTAGAAGTCACTAGGCTAACGTAAGAATAGATTAGAAAACAAATAAAAAAATAAAACACAAGTAAATGCTGAAACGTGGGTCGTACAGCCCTGAAATGCATTTCAGGCCGTATTGGACACGTTTCAGTTTCGTGAAACGTGGTAGTACAGCCTGAAACGCGTTTCAGGGCCGTACCAAACGCGTTTCAGCGTTTCGTACCTGTTTCCGTACGGAAACGCCCTTCTGCCCCACGTTTCCTGCAACATAGGTAGTATGGAACAGGAAGAGATAACCATAAAAGGGACTCCATCTCTTTCTTTATCACCAAAAAGGGGACTCTATCTCTATCATTGGAAAAGTGGGCTAGAGCATCCCATTATCTCTATAAGGCATCAAGAGATGAAAGACAAATTATCATATTATTGGGTAATTAGGGTCCAACACCTTTGGCTGGAGAAAAATCCAAGCAACTAAATTGGTTGAATGATTATGAATTAATTTTTGTACAAAATCCTCTCCATAGATATGTAATTAGGCAACAATGTGAATAAAAAAGGAAATTATACAACTAGCACAGTGGAAAGCTTGACTAAAACTGAAAAATATGTGTGTTTGATAAAGTTGTTTAATTATAGGAAATTTTGATCAATTATGGCGCATAAAAAAAGCACTTGGTTGCTCAAGATCTATTAACCCCAAGATTTTCCCCTTGCAAATCGGAGAGTTAAGAGATAGCTAACTTTCATCAAGTTGGTGTTCAACGTCAACATTTAGAGTTTTCTTTTAGAGTCAACTTCCATGTAGATCAAAGATACTTCTCATGGAGATCAGATATATGAATTTTCAGTGACTTGAACCCATTTCAAAGTTAGAGACATTTCACATGAACTTGCACCAATTTTGGAGGAGACTGCTATTTTTAGTTGTTGGAGTTTGGAAGTTTGCATGTAAAAGGTGATTACATAATTGAGATCCTTGCAAGTTCACAATTTCAATGAGATTTTTTCAGGTCGCATGTGAGACACTATTGTTTTTAGCGGTTGGGGTTCAGGGGCTCGCATGGTGATTCTAAGCACATAGTTGGATCTCTTGCCAAAAATCGAATTTGATGAGCCTAATTTCATCAACATGCAGGAGCATGTTATTTTTAGCAACACCCCTTTTTAGGAATTCTATATTTTGCATGGTTCTCTTAGTGGTTCCCAACATTTATAGCAGGTGGTCGACATGCACGATGATAAGCATGGCAATGAAGACACCATGTGGCAGTGACATGGCAATGACGTGCCAATAGGAACCATCTCATCTAAGGTGCCTTACTGGACTTAATTTCAGTTGGCCTCACTTGTGTTGAGTCATCTCTAGTTCACTAATCTTCAGTTGAGTCAGATAGGGTGACTTCGTAGGTGTTCAATTGTCCTCAATTGACTAATCATCAAAACAGTCATCTTCAGTTAAGTGAAGAGCAAATGAGCTTGCATGAGAGAGGCAATGTCATCAGAACCAGACTGTTCATTGAACTAGTCGGCCCCAAAACCAAGAGTCAGCTCGTAACCAAAAAAAACTAGTGAACCAAAAAGTACATAAATATATACAGATTTTGAAAAAAAAAACATATATATTCATGTGCATCCATATGAATAGAAACCACTATACACCAATATGCAAAATTTCCAATAAATATAGCAAGGGTGCATATAACCAAAATAGCATCAAGTGCAATCCATATTTGAACCAAAAATAGATCAACAAGGAGGCTCTAGATGACCTCTAAAATCCCAAAAAAACATTCTACAACAAATACCTACATATCATCAAAACCATTACCAACCTTCGAATCCTCATCATCAATAACAACCTCTAAGCATTCAAATAAGAGCGAAAAAGTTTAACATGTCAAATCAAGATTTTGTTTTAATGATGGTTACATTTTTACCAGGATCATGACAGAGTAGTTCAACAATCAATTCCATCAACATCAAAGCACATAGAGGGCTTGCTGCTCTTGAATAAATGCTAGTTCCACACACTCAATCATGACAAAATGCAATGGAAACATTGCAATCCCCCAATCTTGAAATCCTAAAAATTATTAAGTCGACTAGATTTTGAGTGGGATCTAAAATTCTACCTTCTCTATATGACATCCAAGGAGGTTGGAACCACTTTCAAACATCCTGAAACAGTTAATTAATGTTAAAAATTTAATTAAGAATTTAACATTATTGTTCCACTCATGAAACTAAGAGTATTTGAGATAAGGCATGAGATGCCTATTATTAACAAGATATACATATAATTCATATTTTTTAAACCCTTGGTTTCAAATTCCAAGAGGTCTCTTGGACTTCTCATGATTGTTGTCGTTCACTTGAGACTTTTTGCCGCCTTCTCAAGTGAATATGCCAAATTTACATAACCCGGAAGGATTAGGTTTCCAACATTCCCCCCCTTAATCTGAAGGGGTGTATATGAGTCAAAGAAGAGAGTTTAAAGTCAAACGTGCATAACAGTGAATGGATGGATGTGCTCTCTAATTTTGGTGGTTTAAGGAAGACAACAAACCAAATGACGTAGCAAAAGTCTAAGTCTTCTACTAGTGGTGGTTTAACGTTGTCCACCAACTCTGGAACTTGGCTCAAAGCAATTCCTAGAAAAATTATGGTTTAAAGATGACCATAAAATGATGAAATGGGTAGCGAAAGTTGAAGTCTTTTGTTGGAGGTGGTTTAAGGTTGATGACCAACCAAATCATGCTCATGGAACATAAGTTTATCTCTGGCTACAACTCTAACTCTAGCTCTAGCTTACTCTGGCTCTAGGCTTTGATTCTAGCTATGGCCAACTATCAGTTCCCCCCTTGTTAGATGCAAAGTGAGAAGATGAAGATCTATCCATTGCAAGATGTGTCAATACTCAAGAATGAACTCTGCAGTATGATCGATATATCTTCGTGGTTGTTGAATACCATTGCCAAGAAGCAATCCATTTAAGGTGAATCTTTGCTCTTGCAAGAGTCTTGCGTCTAGAACATCTATCTGAATGATGAGTATGTTTTCTGCAATGCTCACAAGGGTGAAGATCAAAACACAATCTTTCATGTAGCTAACTCGATCACATTGTTGGCATTTGGCAATCTGAAGTGAAAGTGGAAGTAGAGCAGGTGAACATGAGCCTCCCTGAAGAAACCCGACACCCAGAAACTAGACTAGTTTGGAGTAATCTGGAATATGAAAGGTCACTTCCTTTTCATATCTAAGACCAGTTCTATACTTATTATTGGTGACTTCTTCCCAAGGTCTAATTATGGGCTTAGGAAGTGCAAGTTGGGCTTTTGCATCTTCATGTAAATCGGATCCTGAGCTGGCATCACTAATCTGATCATGTGTTGGATGTTGATGGGAATCAATCTCAAATAAAGAGTTGTTTTGAACAAGAGCCAATTTGAACATCGATGAGAGTTTCTTTGTCCATAGTGATTGTATTATTGACATCAAAGTGTATTTAGGCTAAACAAATGAATGGTGTTGTCAATTCTTTGAGTCCTCTGTTGTCCAAATGAAGCAGACGCTATTTATTAGATTTTCAAGCTCTTGGGTGCTTGCGATCAGGATATCCCTCACAGCTTCGTATGATTTTACTTGGTAAAAATTCAGCAGCATCGAATGCTACAGCAACAGCAACAAATGCTAAAAAGCGAACCGCTAACAAAATTTGTGGGAGCCTATGACTTTGTAACACTTCACATTCCTCTAGTGGTTTGACAGAAACCTACTTCAAATTCAGAGAATAACTGAGATAAAGGTAAATTTCCCAAACATCTGCTTTCTGAGATGAATATTGTAAGCAGGTCAAATTATTCACAACGCATCATGCAGACACTAGTACTTTGTAGCCACTGACAATGACATGCAGAGTCGACATAGTGTTGTGGAATTCTGTGGATTGAATCTGATAGTTATAGTGGCCAGCATGGAGTGGCCAATACTACACTCACGAGGCTCGTACCCCAAAACCACTGCAAGGTAGCTAACAGCCTTTCTATGATTTCTAAAGAGTTATTGGAGGTCTGTAATCAAGAAAATGACAACAAAAGACCAGTAGGGCAATTTTCTTCAGACAATACGTCCATGAAGGTGAGTTTCAAAACCTGCTAGACACAGAATTCCTCATCCTAAAGCACAAAATGCAGTCAATATGCCTAGAAATCAAGGCTTCCTTGACTATGGCTAAGAGAAACCATAGCATATGGCAAATATATCTCGGCCCCTTTCCTTTACATCATTCCAAATTCCATTTACCTAGAGGAATCAATTAGAAAATTGGGGTTAGGGTAAACTCTAGCCACCTTGAGCACTCCTCTCCTTTGTATAGACCATGTGAATGTACAGTTTACATTTGAAGGACAAGTTGGTGGCCGCAAGCAACCCGCACAAGTTTCAACCATTTATCGCAGGCGAACACCATAGAGTTGTAGAAGGAGGCATTTTCTCCACACTATTTCACAAGTCAGAATTTAGCTGGTGAAAAAATTCCTAGCATTTCATGATCAGGAGGTTTAACTCTTCATTGTCTTTGCTTGCAGGCTCTGTGGAAGTTTAACTACACCCATCTTTCCTGTCTATTGGACACAACAACCGAAAATTATCGATCAGCTAGGTATGAACACAAAGCTTCCTTTCAACTTCCAATATTCCCAAAAATCCCTAAATTGTACATTAGATGTATATGACTTCACAACAATTCTAAAATCACCCATCAAATGATATTGATTTTGTTGGAAACTTTACTATACTAAGAGGGTGTGAATCAGTATAGTGCATTCATGGACATCAAATTTCTAAATACTTGAATAATGAATAATTAAATGACCAGCAGTACATCATATGAATAGCAGATTTAAAATGCAAACTGAATTTAACATACAAACCACAACATAAGAATCAACACATAAACACAGCACATATGGACACCAAATATAAGTGGAAACCCATAAAGATAAAAACAACGAATTTGTTGTTGTTGTGATGTAAAAGCAAGCTCCTACTTCCTCTATTACATCAGTTTTTGTAGGCTCAAACCTCTGCTATTTTGCAAGGTACAACGTGCTAAGAAGCTCCTACTCCCTCTTTTACATTGATTTTTTGTAGGCTTCTACCTACATGAGGCTTCTACCTTAATTTATTTTTGTAAGCTACTACTTGCTCGGAAGCTACATATGGACACCAGATATAAGTGGAAACCCATAAAGATAAAAACCACGAATTTGTTGTTGTTGTGATGTAAAAGCAAGCTCCTACTTCCTCTATTACATCAGTTTTTGCAGGCTCAAACCTCTGCTATTTTGCAAGCTACAACGTGCTAAGAAGCTCCTGCTCCCTCTTTTACATTAATTTTATGTAGGCTTCTACCTACATGAGGCTTCTACCTCAATTTATTTTTGTAAGCTACTACTTGCTCGGAAGCTCCTACTCCCTCTTCAACGGGCTCCAACCTACTCTTTTTCAAGCTACTACCTGAAAGGAGACAACAATCCCCGTGTACATAAAAGTTATAACATGTTGGCTTACCTGGTCTTTAACTCTGCATACCTCCATCTCTTTGTCTTTGCCTTCTCTTCCTCAAATCTGCTTCACATATTCTCTTCTTCTTTCTCTCTTTACCAGGCAATGCACGAACAAGGTCTCACAACAACTATTTCAACTAATAAACTAACCAACTGTTCTTCCATCCAAAAGCACATATTTTTATATACAACCTTTGCTGACTGTTTGTATTCCCATGCAGTAATCTGAAATGAAAAGTTTGCCTCTTTGTATTCCACCTATTCATTTCATACTCTCAGATTTTGAATATCAAAGAAAAATTAATGGTCCACCAAATTTTATTTAAAAAAGATATAGCAGCCAATTGTAATCATTGCATAAGCCAAAATAATGCCAAGACCATGTAACTTGAATCAGCCCACTGTAATCAGCCTTTAATCAGACCATTGTAGTCAGCTTTAAACAGCCTTACACATACAATCCACAAATCAACCTTACACATCACAACATATACAAGCACTTATATCACAACATCTGACAACAATAGTGGCCATACCTCTGACAAATAACACATACTTAGCAACATACTCACCTGCTTCAACACCATTTGCCATCGATGACAACTTTGCCAACATATTTCACACTAATCATAAAAGTTTATCATGAGTAGAATTGACCTTAAATGCCCTTCAGAATAACCCCAAAAACTATTTCACAAGTCAGAATTTAGCTAGTGAAAGAATTCCCCAAGGCATTTCATGATCATGAGGTTTAACTCTTCATTGTCTTTGCTTGCAGGCTCTGTGGAAGTTTAACTGCACCCATTTTTCCTGTCTATTGGACACAACAACCGAAAATTGTCAATCAACTAGGTATGAACATAAAGCTTTCTTTCAACTTCCAAAGCTGCCAAAAATCCCAAAACTTACATCAGATGTATATGACTTCACAACAATTCTAAAACCACCCATCAAGTGCTATTGATTTCATGCTAATCATAAAAGTTTATCATGAGCATAATGCACCTGAAATGCCCTTCTGAATAACCCCAAAAACTATTCACAAGCTATATTGGAGCACTAGTACTCCAAAACTGTCTTGGCATTCTCACATTGAACCAAAACTAAAATTGGCCGTGAGTATAAAGAACCCAAGGCTACCAACCATTCAGATTTACTATCCCTAAAACTAGTAATGAACTCGATATGAGTACAACACCACTAAAATTGCCTAAAAAATTCCTTCCACTTTGATCTAACAAAACACATCCCAAAACTGCCAATCAACTTTGATATGAGAACAAGGCAGAAAACTACCCATCCACTAGAATCATCGAAGGTGAAGCCCAAAACGGTGTATCCGAATTCACTGTTTTATCTTTTGCTTGCCCCCCAGCGTAGTTGTATGATATATTCCTCTAGCTACTTCGATTCTTGTTACCTGCTCATATGTATATGGCAGGAAACAAAGACCCCATTGCCCAATGGACAAGACACCTATAAAAATTTTGAAGATCAAAAATCCAGCAGGGCATTTCTACTCCTTTTCTCTCTCTCTATCTTCTCTATGTTCTCTCTATGTAATTGCGTACCCCCACTGGGGAATTGTAATACATGACACTAGCATGATGAACTTATGTAACAGACTTAGACAACTTCGAGCCTGGTTACTAAGGGAGTCCACTCTAAAGTGTTTTTTTCACTTAATTAATTATTCTGGTTTTTAACGATGAATAATTAATTGAGTTTTTTCACTCATAACCTCCAAAGTTGTAGTGTGTTTGAATAACTAGGCCTTGAATGTATTTATGAGTCTAGGGTCAATGTATATTACCATACTAGGTCATATCCAAAGTCTTACAGAATTGCTTTAGATATTTTTAGGAATTTTTAAATAATTAAAAATTTCCCGCATAACAAGATTTTTTAATTAATTTTGTATGTAATAAATAAAAAAGTGGTGCTAGGGAATGTTGGTGGCATGTGATTACTCAAAAATCATACTCAGAGTACCAATATTATCCTAATACACACTTTAGGGTCCACAAAATAAATATTGCCCCATGAAAATCCACTTTTACTCATAAAAGGGGGAAAAAACAAGGAAAGTGCAAAATTCAATAACTGAGGACAACCAAGAGACATTTTTTGAATCAACTAAAAGTAAAGGGGGAAAAAACAAGGAAAGTGCAAAATTCAATAAC
Organism: Pinus tabuliformis; assembly: GCA_031772625.1. Taxonomy (NCBI): domain Eukaryota; kingdom Viridiplantae; phylum Streptophyta; class Pinopsida; order Pinales; family Pinaceae; genus Pinus; species Pinus tabuliformis. The sequence goes on from CM062813.1 coordinate 404,054,918, forward strand.
TGGGGACAACCAAGAGACATTTTTTGAATCAACTAAAAGTCACAAGGCTGAGTTAAACAAGAGTTTGATGCCACCTAAGAAGGCCATGCCCACTGCAACATGGAGGCCGAGTCCACAGCCAGTTCGGGGGGCTGAGTTTGTTGATCATAGAGACCGAGCATGATGAGGCACGATTTCTAAGCGTGTAGTGTCAATTAGAGTTGAAGTTAAGGCCTAGTTTGGCCGAGCTAAAAGGGGAGTTAACTCTCCCTTTGTCCCCTCTCTAATTGTCAATCCTCCCCACTTGTGCTCCGCTGCCAGTCTACGGGAGATACACAAGAGGCCGTTGAGGCCACAAGCAGCAGCATTAGAAGACAGTTGTTGGTAGCAATGTTGACAATATCGGCGATATATTGCCGATATTCGGAAATATCACGATATTTTCGGGGAGCCGAAATATCAACGATAAAATATTGTGATATTTTCGCTCCTCGAAAACATCGTGATATTTCCGAGATATCACCGTTATCTCACGAAAATATCGCGCGACGATAGTAAATATCGCCGATCCGTCTAACCTGTGCCTAGAAAAGGGAAAAAACATTTTTTTTTGCTCATTTTGGTTTTTCGAGTGTTGGAGAAGGAAGGGGAGAATGTTGTGGTGGTTGTCATGGAGGAATTGAGGATCAAAGAGCCATTATCACCACCAACTATGAATTTTTCGTTGATCAAAGATTGAAGAACAGTGAGAAAATCTTCATTTCTTCCATTAACAGGTATGTTCTTAAAAACCCCTATGTTAATGATTTTTTTCATATATTTAGGGTTATTCTTGCTTGCCTCTTTGCCTACCAACATTTTGCTTCTTCTTTTTTTTCCATTTGCTATGATTTTCATGCCCATGAGCCAATGCAAGGGTTTTCTCCATATTTGGACAGCAAACTCCATTTCTTTTTTAAACTTTCAAATGCACCCTCTTATTGTCATTTTTCATAGAATTCACATTCCAAATAATGTAGAAAAAAAATTATTTTGTAAAATGAGGTGGTTATTACTTATTATTTTTTGTGTATGGGTGGAGAAACTTTAATCATTAATTCCAATTTTTTGTTTTTTGGGTGCCCTAGGTTTGAATTAGCTCACTACAAATATGCCAAAAGCCTTGGACCCATTTTGGGAGTATGGGAAGCTTGATGGTGGGACAAATCGAGCATATCTATCATGCAAATTGTGTGGTACCAGGATGACAGTAGGGGTTACGCGATTGAAATACCATTTGGCTAGACTCCCTGGACATGATGTTGGGCTTTGTACAGTTTCTAGTCCGGAGCTTATACTAAAATCTCTTGAAGCAATTGATGAAAAAGACAAAAAGAAGGAAGACGCAGAAAGAAACAAGGTTGAATGTGCAGGTAGATCTTTCGGGATATCTTCTTCTGATTTTGAGGTTGAGGGTGGTCGGAGGGGCTCCACAACATCACCTGCTACTGCTAGTGGGAGGTCACCATTTTTTGTCCACGAACAAGACATGGAGCACAACCTTCCATAAAATCAATTGTTAAAAAAAAGAGAAGCAAGACGCAGATAGAGTTATGGGGAGGTGTCTTTTCTGGAGCGACTTACCTCTCAGCATCACCAAAACCAATCCATTTTGGTAGCCAATGTGTAATGCTATTGTTGTTGAGGACCCAGGGTACAAAAGGGAAACATATGAGGAGTTGCGGGGGCCAATTCTTCAAGAAAAAAAGCAGGACATCAACTCTAGATTGGCGGAGTTGAAACAAACATGGGAAGTTTCTGGATGCACAATGATGTTTGATGGTTGGACAAATAGGAAGGGTAGGACCCTTCTAAATTTCTTGGTACACTGTCCTAAAGGTACCATGTTTATTAAATCAGTGGATGCATTAGCACATATCAAAAATGCAACAACGATATGTGAGTTGTTAGATGGGTTCATTCAAGAGATTGGTGTGCAGAATGTGGTGCAAGTCATAACAGACAATGCAACTAATTATGTAATTGCTGGCAAGATGCTTATGGAAAGGCACTGCACATTGTTCTGGACTCCGTGTGCAGCACATTGTATCGATTTGTTGCTTGAGGATATGGGGAAACTCTCCTTCGTCAAGGAGGTGATTGATATGGCTAGGAGCATCCCCAAGTTTATTTATAACCATGTTTTTGTTCTTAGCCTCATGAGGAGGTACACTACAAACAAAGAGTTGCGGCATCCTGCAATCACATGTTTTGCACTCTGACACGTTTTCGCAGTGAGTAGAAGAAGCATGCTCAGTTAGTGAACCTATAGTAAAGGTTCTGAGATTGGTAGATGGGGACAAGGCTACAATGGCTTATTTGTATGAGGCCATGGATAGGGCCAAGGAGACCATTCGTTCTTATTATGCAGACAAGGGTTTTGTTGGGCTTGATAGGCATATGATGTTATGCGATGTGATTGATAGTCGGTGGACAGGGATGCTTCATCAACCTATTCATGCAGCAACACTCTTCCTCAACCCCGCATTTTCATACAAATGTGCCTTTGATTTTGATGGCGAGGTGATGGAAGGGCTCCATTCTTGTATTCAGAGGATGGTACCTTATCCAAAGCTTCGTAGAAAAATCAACCGCGAGATACAGTTTTATCGGGATTGTGTTGGCCTATTTGGCTTTGATGATGCTATTAGGGAAAGGACCCTCTTCATGCCACGTAAGTGACAAGTCATCACTCATTAGAATTTTCAATTTAGAATTTCTTTATTTATAATTCTAGATTTTTAAAATTCAATTATGTAACTTTTATTTGAAAGTTTAATTATGTTTTAAGTTTTTGACTTTTTTATTTCTTTATTTTGTTGTAGATATTTGGTGGCGAAGCTATGGTGCAAGGGCACCAAATTTGCAGAAATTGGCCATAAGAATCATGAGTCAAACATGTAGCTCTTCAGGGTGTGAGTGCAATTGGAGTGTATTTGAGAAAATACACTCAAAAAAGTGCAACAGGTATAACTTTGAGCTTCAGCCTTCAGTTGAGCAATTACATTTATTGTAATTTTTAATTTTTAATTTATGACCCTCGAGTGTCAATACTCAAGCCTCAAGACTCATTAGTTTTTTTTACACTCTTACAGATTGGAGTTCGCACACCTCAATGATTTAGTGTATGTGCATTACAATATCCGACTTCGAGTGAAGCAAATAGAAGCACCAATGGATCCAGATGTCATTTCCTTAGACAATATTGATGTATTCTCTCAGTGGAGGGTGGAGTCTGAGGTGCCCATCTTGGAGGAGTTACCTTCATGGTTAGAGCCAGATGATCCATTAGAACAGGGGCAGCACTCGGAAGAGGAGGAGGAGGAGACTGTGGGAGCATCAGCGTCAACACCATTTGCTATAAATATAGGAGAGAACAGCTCCATACCTAGCACTCATTATTTGACATTAGGTGCAGGGGCAGGGCTAGGACCTTCTAACTAGGGGCAAGCCTGGCAAACAGCCCATCATATTTTCCAGTATAAGGGGGAGAGGGCACTAATTTCAGATAGATAGCTGCTAGTTTTATTTGTTTTGTTACATATAACTCATGATGATGAGATACTTTTATATATGTGATGTTATTTTGTATTGGTTCTCCACATTTGAGTCCTTGATTGGACAGTTATCAGGGATCAGTAGGATTCGGTATCGTCTTTGATGTATCATTTCTATTTGACATCATATATATATATATATATATATATATATATATATATATCAGTGCTTTCTTCATATTTATGTGCCAATGTGTTTATTTTAATTGTTATTGCTTTATATGTTTAAAAATCTAAAGAAAAAAATGAATATATTATGCATTTTTTATGCTTGCCGATATTTGCCGATATTTTCAGCGATATTGCCGATAAGATGTTTTGTTAAATTTAGGAAACAATGGTATGTTCTATGCTTTGGAGCATTTTTACTTCAATTTCTCTATTAGCCCAATATCCATATCCCGATTAGCAATCACATCAACATGATAGTAAAATGAAAATAGAACATAAACATAAACATAAATAGTAGAAGGCAAGCCAAGACAAGAGGACACAAAATGTGGCACCAGCCAAGGACAAACACCAATGTGGGGAAACCCTTGATCAGTTCTTCTTATATATATCCTTCAATAGTTCAGCACACAGAGAGAGAGAGAGAGTACAATGATTTAAAGTCAATATTGATTTGCCAAATAGGAGATCCGACATCAAAGTTCTTAGCCATGAAGTTGACTCAATGAAATTGCAATTCTGGCACCAAGGGCTAAAGATTTCTATACTACAATTTTGAATATTTGTCACTATTGTTCATGCACTGAGTTTTGATTACTGGTTAGGGCTTCTACTGAAACCTACAGCAACCCACTAACCCAACCAAAACTCACATAATCTATTGCAGCTTCCTTCCCTTTATCACATATGGGAACTCGCTCTCCTAGATGACTACTCCTGCACTCCTTTTAAGCATGTTTATACCTCTAAACAACTGTTACAGGACTGCGGCAAGTTCACCATAGGTATGTCCCCTATTTGGAAGAATTCCCAGCCATAACTATCCTAGAACAACCCTCTTTTATTGCGGCCTCCCTTTTATAAGCTCCTATCCTCCACACAAATTGGCCTGGGCACTTCTTACACCCAAACAGACCCACGCAACCTTGCAATAAGGTGATTAAGGCCTGCGGCCTACCCACATCTCCTTTCTATGTTGCGGCCTACATGAGACAATGGATACTCACCTACAAATATGCCCCAATAGATTTGCGGTTATACCTCTCCTTCTCGGCCTTCCTATAGGTGCATCTACCCATCAAACAATCATGAGAAGGCTCCAACCACAGCCGCTCTCACTGAAGTACCTTTCTTCCTACAACCCAAACAGAGGTATGAATGCCCTAATCCGAGTTTCTCCAACAAGCTCCTTTTTCTCCCTTGCGTTACTACTAATGGATGAGTACTTGGATGTGTCAAATGAGCGAGAGAGCACCTCTATATATACCAATCGGTGGGGGTCAAGAGACGTGACTACTGGATTAGGTGAGCCGACATATAGAAGAGGTCGACCTTGATAATTTGACCATAATCAAAATAAATTCATAACTTCATTTGTACATGTCAGAATCGGATGATCTTTAGATCAATCCTACACCTCTCGGAGAGAGGAATCCAAGAAAATTATTAACTATCATAAATAAGATGACCCATGTGGAGTTTGGCCCTAGTTTCCAATTTTAACATGTTTTCTAGACCCTCGCTGATATTTTGCCGATACCGATATTATCAACATTGGTTGGCACATTGGATTGTGGTTGAGATAAGTTGGGACAGTGGCCAGTTAAGTGGGAAAAGACTCCCCTTTATTGCACACTTGTAACAGCACTACTCCCCTTGATATATGCGTTGTCCCTAGAGACTGATACGCACAGCCAGTAGTCAACACACTTGGGAAATTGGTACAGCAGTAGAAGCACACTTGGATCAGCTCACTTACAATGCGATGATCACTTCTTTGACACTTGTTTGTTCTTCTCTTCTTGGGATCTTCTCCAATTTTGTATAAATGTAACCCCCATTGCTCATTGTTAGCTAGTTTTTGGGAAGCTTGAGCTTGGGAAAACTCTATCAATATTGTTTTGCTTCATTCATAATATAGTGAAAGACTTTGGAGGTCTTTGGATGGTGTGCTTTACAGTTTACTTGACTATTGTGGAGGTAACCTTGTATTTTTGCATTAATTTCTCTCAATCTTGTAGTCTACACCCTAATAGCGGTAGTGTTGTCTAAAGGGGAAAGCTAGTAGGTATTTACTGTTTTCATGATTGGCTTGCATATTTGTACTTTGAATAGCATGTTTAATCTGCTCTTTTTTCAAGTTATCACATAGTGCTACTAATTGTTTTGGGCAAGATTTTAAAGAATGATAAAGGTTATCTCAAGGATTGAAGTTGGCCATATTCTCGGTTGAATCAACCGATCTTTAAGTTCACTAAGGAACATATTTTCCACCACACCAAGCAATCTCCAAGGGGCTGCCAAAAGGACCTAAGAGGGCTTCAAAAGACCCCCAAACTTTCTCTTCCTTTACTCATTTGAAAATCAAATACTTATTGGTTACTGCAGAGATTATATTGTTTTATCTAGCACATAAGGCTTCATTTCTACTATTCTCCTAACAGTAGTAGATTAACTAAGAGAGGACCAAGTTTTCTTTGTTTTCTCTTGGTTAGTTAGTGTATGAATTTAGTTCTAGTCATAGGGATTCTTACTTAGCATTTTTGGCTAACAAATGCAAGTAGCATTAACGTGTTTTAATTTCATTTTTGTCACATTCTAACTTGATTTGTTTGTTGGTTTTTAGCAGACCCTCGCCATAACAAGGGTAGGTGCTGGCAAATTTTGTCCAGCATTAAGGACTTGGAGCACCTAAAGACAAACTAGAACCAACCCCTTGTAAAAACAATCATAATTCTCCATTTGTAACTTTTGCAAATGCTTCTTCTTCCCTTTGACATATCAAGGGATTCATTGTAACTCTTTCAATTTTCTCTCCATCCCTTTATTTATAAGGGATTTCCTTCCTTCTTATGACTTCAATCCCTTATTCCACAAGCGATCTAATAAAGCATTATAACTTTTCTTGGGAGTTAGGGGAAATCCCCCTAAGCATCCCTCATCCCCATTCAGGGATCTTCTTGTGGGTATGCATTTTCATGGTTTGCCTTTTGTGGATTGGATCTAAGATTAACTTAGAGTAGGTAATCACATCACATTAGAGTAGATTGCATTTCCTTTGAGTTAATTTCATTTGATGCAATTTAGCTTAGCTTTTCCTTCATTCTCACAATCTAATTGCAATCTAGTTTAATTTTCTTTCCCAGCTCATTGGAGCAATCTAGACTAGTTTTCTTTTCTTGCTTTAGATTAAATCTGATTTCAGATTTCATTTTTCTTGCAAATAAACCTCCAGCAAGTTCCAACAGCTTGTTGGTTGAAGTAGATTAACTAGGGCCCTTGCTCTTCCAAGACTTCTTATTATGAGATTAGGGCACCAAGGAGGAGAAGGCCCGAAGAGGAAGTTGATTTCTAACTAGTTTTTAATTCCCGCAACCACATGTGCATGTCAAGCACTTCACACGCTAAATCTACCTTAATTTAAGTGAGAACCTAACTTTAACTAAAACGAACCAAGAGACACTTCACAACATTTTGATTTCAGCAATCTTGTACTTTGTAATTGTCTTTACTTTCAAAGTATTGTCATTTTGGGCATTTACATTTCCAAAGAAATTATTTACTTTCAAGCAATCCTTTTTCAAACATTTATTTCCAAGCATTTTACTTTCAAAGTTATCATCTTTTACTTGGAATATCTACTTTTGCAAGTATTTTACATTGGGCACTGGTCTCTACTTGCTATATCTTATGCTTTAAAACAATTTCATTCAATGATCATTGTTGCAACATCTCTACTTGTGAATGATTATGGTTATTGTGCTCATAAAGTTGATCCACATGCTTTGAAGTCATTGTTGTAATTTGCATATTGATAGTTGAATGCATCTTGGTCAATTATAATTAAATCCTAGAACTAATTTTCATTTTTGCTAAATCCTGTTAAGCCTTAGTTATTTCATAGGGTCCACCCCCCTTGGCTTCATTAGGAGGTAGCCTAGAAGGAGGAGTTGAGATTTGAGTGACAGTTGCTCAACTCGAAACTTGCCCCCAAAGCCACATTAAGTGGAGTTAAAGATTTTCTCCACAATATCCGAGGTGTGGATTTAGGCGGCAACAATTCCCAATCTCTTGTAGTTTTTTTTTAAGTCTTTTACTTCAAGTAACCTCAAACTGCTCAAGATAAGCACTCATATACCGCAACTGCATTGACAAATCTGGCCCATTATGCACTCCTCAAGCTTGGAAATAACATATCCAAGCAGATCAAGGGGCGAACTTTCATCTTTCATCAGGGAGTCAAGGGTTACAGGAACCCTATTTGGGTTTAGCAGCAAGAGGAAAAATGAGTTGCTAAGGCGCGATTTGAATCTTGTTGTTAATGCCAGCTAAAAATAGGATAGAGACAAATATGACACACTTGTACAACCTGCACTGGGATTCCCTAGATGTAGAGGGAAGAAATAGGAAAGACAGTTCTATGCTAACAAGATGAGTGAAGGCTCTCAGATGCATTTCTGAAGTAGAGTGAGCAGAGTCATTTTTGCATAACACGAAGAGAATGGCAGACACACAAAGCAAGACTAATGGAGTTAGCCAACCTTGCTTTGATACCACTATTACATTCATGAAACTGAAAGAGTATTTGAGATAAGATGCCAGATGCATATTATTAACAAAATATACATATAAATATACAATTTTCTAATCCTTGGTTTCATATTCCAAGAGGTCTCTTAGACTTCTCATGGTTGTTGGCATTCATTTGAGGCTTTTCACCTTCCTTTCAAGTGAATAAGCCAAATTTACATAACCCCAAAGGATTATGTTTCCAACAACTACCATTAATTAATAGCATTAGTTGGGCCCTATGCTTGAAAAATAGGTTGTCACACTCATAATTATTATTTTGTTGTGTGTGTGTGTGTGTGTTCCAAGGATCCTTACTCGTATTATATGAAACCAGCCAGTTCCATAATCGTATCGAACCAGCCTTTTATGAATCTGTGACAATAGTCAAACTAGTTAAGTGTAATATTCTTAATGGAAATATACAATGTTAAACAAGCAAACATAGCAGAAACATACAAAAATTTACAGCACATTTAACACCCAGAAATCCCCATGGACTGCACTAATTTGAGCCATTTTATTAATAAATAAGAGGGTACAATGTGGTGCTAGAAAGAGTGCACCTAGGCTTGCTCAAAGCAAGCTAGCTAAACCCAAATCAACAATAAGAAATCCCTCTAAGATCTGTTGCTACTCTCTCCTGGCTCTGCGCTGAACAGAAAATATGTCGCTGGCTGCAAAGAACTGCTTCTAGGGCTCTCCACCAATAACCCACAAAGGAATTGGCCAAATGTTGACCTTGGAATTTCGGCCCAATTTTCCCCTAGGGAATGTAGTTGCTATTGAGTTGGGGCCCTTGTTTGACCCCTCAAATCTGCCCAGAAAATTCTACCAAATTAATCTTGACCTCTCCTCAATAAACCCAGAAAACCCATAAAGGGTTTGTCCTAGTTTTGACACTCCAAAATTGACCCCCAAAATGCTTGGCCCTCCTCCACAAGCAGAACATGTAACTTGTAACAAATGTTGTGTTTCTTTCTCCACCAAAATGCCGAAAAAGCCCCCACAACACCTCCCTAGACTCCATCTCAACTTTCAGCCCCTAACTCCCTTCACTCCTCAACCTCCAAGCATGCCTCCTCCAAGAACTGTACAATCCATGTGTTGTTGCTGCCAATCTTCTCCACAAACTCGCACTCCCTGCTGTTGGTACGAACCGGTATAGGTAGGACTCCCTCCTTGGTCTGACACTCGAAGTCCACCGAAGCAAGGGTTGAGATCTTTGCTCGAAGACACTCGTGTGCTAAACAGCACTACAGACTTGGCTTCAGCTCAATCGTGCTATGTCAAAGACACAATTTCTAAATAGATGAATGAATGACCAAAATGAGTGCCTCTTGCTCTATTTATCAAAGAGCCTCCAAGATGCCCATGTGGGCCCAACTCGACTTTCCCCACCAACTTCGCTACAATGAGAGTGTCTTCCACATGTGGGTCGTAATTCTCCATGAGATGGCCCCCACGCTCCACTGGAGTCGCAATATTTCCCTTCCTTCCTAATGTTTGGGCCCCCACTTAATCCCAAAATTCATGTGGGACCTCTAAACCCACATGTCCTAAGTGCGAACATGAAATAAGACAAAAATGGGCAAGATTGATATTTCCCTTAGCGCTATTTCTAAGTGGGAATATCACATTAAGGCCTGACAACAATCGAATTGGCCTATTCAATCACTTCCAATCTAGTTATGATAATATTGGAGGGCACCTTTTCGAACTTAAGTGAGTCATCCCTAGTTATGTTAAGAGAGCGCATGGCTCTTTTTCACTTCACTCAAGGCGCATGTGGGAGTTAAACTAGAGCACATGGCCTTTTCTCTCTTCTCACTCCATTTCTCTAGGTAGAACACATGAAGAACTTGAGGAGAACTCATGCATTTTGATCCAAATCACCTCTCTTCATTTCACTCTAGTCAAGGTGCATGGGTGAGTTCGACTTGGACATGTTTGAGATCACTTCACTCTTCATCACTTCTAATAGGGCACATGGGTTGTGCACATGGGTTGAGCGCATGGGTCTCCTTCACTTCACCTCACTTCATCATGAGTTAATGAAGGCATATTGCATGAGATTGGTGCCTCCTTTAGGAGAAGGGTTCCATAAAGAGAGGTTAAATGGTGTTGGTTTGGTACAGTTTTCTTAAAAATAGTCAACAACATTTCATATTCATCGTTTTTCTTCTTTTCGTTCTATGTATACTCTGAGCTGGGCATATTATCGCAAACTATCTTGTATTTTGTCTCTGCAATGCAACCAGTCCACTGACCAATACAAAGACAAAGTTCGACCATGCTCTTCTCATAGCTTCTCAATTCATGGATGGAATATTTCATGTTCTATGTGGTTATATGGATAGTTTTGCCTCTGTTTTGATTTTATTAATCACTTAGAGTGCATTCTCTTCTCTTTTTCATATTTTGCTGATTACAGATTGAAATTCTCACAGTAATTATTATTAATCAACCATTTTTATGATTTTATCCTTGGGTGTATGATTGCATACCAAGGATCCATATTATGTGTTGATCTATCTTGCTGATTTGCAAATTTTAGATGATTTTCACTGTGTGACAAACTAGGATCCCCCCTGACATTGGAAAAGCATGTAATGTCCTCTTCCAATCGACTGGCCAAGGGAGGATGAAATAACCTATCCAACCTCGTAGGCTATAGTCATTGATAAAGCAAGAAAACCATTATGCAATGTTTATCATGGAATAGTATTTGATGAGCAAAATGAAAGAGGCAGGTGGATGAAATGGTTGGGGTTAGCTCAACCATTTGTCATCAATATTGTTGGAGATTTGGCTAATTACCTGCCAACGGATGTTGTTGATTTGGGAAAGCATCGGATGTGCTCTAGCCACGAAATTTGTTGGAGAGGTTGGGGCATATGAGATCTCCAATACCCAGAAAGGGTTTGGGCAGATTCTAAACAAATCAGGAGATATTAAAATAATTAATATTTTTAATGGAGTCCCTAAGTCTAAACTTAGGGAAAATAAAATATTAATGTATATTAATATGAAACTGCGTTAGAATGGTCCAAAAGATATGGATCAAGCTAGATCTAATCTTAGCCACTGATTAGGGACTTAATCTCGATCGTTGATATGTCAAAAGGAAAAGTATAAGAGGAGGCTTGAGGGTCACTTGGAGAACACACCAGATGATCAATCATTCTATTCTCTAGAGCAGGGTTTGCTAAGAGAAAGAATCAGTGATCGGGAGAGCAGCTGAGGGGCATTGAATACAAAGAAACAAAGAAGGAAGAGATTGTGCTAGGAGAGCAGCGTAGCAGCCAAGGAGGGTGACGTAGAGCCAGCAAGGGCTCATACAGGGCCACACAGAAGCAGCGAAGTGTTGTGCAGAGCACAAGAGGGGCCAGTGCAGCTGACGCAGAGGCTCCCAGAGCTGATGCAGGGCTAGCGTGAGACAAAGAGGGGCTGACGCAGTCCAGATTAGGCAGACGCTGGGGTTGCAGAGCAGTTTTGTGTTGAGGAACTGCCAGAAGGGTTTACCAGGGTTTCAGCCAGGAGATTTCTCTCAAACTATGAGGTATAGCTGCTAAGGAAATTCACAGCTGACGCAGAGGCTCCCAGAGCTGATGCAGGGCCAGCGTGAGACAAAGAGGGGCTGACGCAGTCCAGATTAGGCAGACGTTGGGGTTGCAGAGCAGTTTTGTGCTAAGGAACTGCCGGAAGGGTTTACCGGGGTTTCAACCAGGAGATTTCTCTCAAACTATGAGGAATAGCTGCTAAGGAAATTCTCTGTTGGATAGGTCAGTTTCGGCACCCAGATTGTACTATGATATTACTTAATAAAAAACCCTCAAATAGCTACACCGATTTTCCCACATTGGGTTTTTCCAAGGACATTGGTCCAAAAATAATGGTGTCATGTGGTGTGTTTGTTCTTGTTTCTTTTAGTTGTTTATCTATAAAATGTTGAGCATGCATTGGTGTTTATTTTCAGTATTTACTTTGTAAATAACTTGTTAAAGAAAAAAAAACAAGTAGGTAGGATTAAATCAGAAAAATTGCATGAAGGGTTTCTAACTAAGGAAAATTAGAAACTTCAACATGGTATTAGAGCGTGATTACAGATCACGGGAGGACTAAACGACATCAGCTGAGCGGAGCAATAGCAATAGAAAACAGTTGTCCTGAGGTGACAGAAGTTGTTTCTAGCAGCGCAGAAACCAAGAAGTCTGACGCAGGGCAAGCATGAGACAAAGGCGGGCTGACGCAGTCAAGATTGGGCAGACGTTGGGGTTGCAACGCAGTTTTGTGCTTAGGAACTGCCGGAAGGGTTTTCCAGGGTTTCAGCCAGGGGATTTCTCTCAAACTGTGAGGTATAGCTGCTAGGGAAATTCTCCGTTGGGTAGGCTAGTTTCGGCACCCAGATTGTACTCTGATATTTCTTAATAAGAAAACCCTCAGATAGTTGCACCGGTTTTCTCACATTGGGTTTTTCCGGGGACATTGGTCCAAAAATAATGGTGTCATGTGGTGTGTTTGTTCTTGTTTCTTTTAATTGTTGATCTGTAATATGTTGAGCATGCACTGGTGTTTTATTTCAATATTTACTTTGTAAATAACTTGTTAAAGAAAAAATAACAAGTAGGTAGGAAGAAATCAGAAAAAGTGCATGAAGAGTTTCTAACTAAGGAAAATTAGAAACTTCAACATGGTATCAGAGCATGATCGCAGATCACAGGAGGATTAAAAGACATCAGCCGAGCGGAGCAATAGCAGCAGAAAACAGTTGTCCCAAGGTGACAGAAGTTGTTTCTAGCAGCGCAAAAGCCAAGAAGGGTGACACAAAGCCAACCAGAGCCATGCAGAAGAAGTCGAGAGTTGCACAGAGCCTCAGAGAGGCCAGCATTGCTGACGCAGAGGGCCAGAGGGCTGACGCAGGGCATCCCAGGGCTGACGCAAACTCATCTGGGGTGACGCAGAGCCAGCGTGGCGCAGAGAGGGGTTGACGTAGTTCATAGAGAGACAGTTGCTGGAGTCTAGCAGGCTGCAGAAATATTGCAGAGTGGAGCTGGTGAGGTGCTGTAATCAGAACAGTACCTGACAGAGTAGGGCCAGAGGAGTTGTTACCAAGGGTTGCTAGCCGAGGAACCTGGATCAGCAGTGCAGCTGCACAAGACGATCACAGTAGGGGGCATCTCGACAAGCGGCAGGAGGATTTCCAGGAGAGAAATCAGAACTCAAAGGGAGTCCAGAAGAGAACTTCCAAATGGGAAGTAGAGACTCAGAGGAGTCGAACAGAGAACTTCCAGGAGGGAAGTAGAGGAGCATCATGGCACTACATGGGGTAAGAGACCAGGATAGACTGGACGGAGCATCGAACTTCGCAGTCTGGAAGGCCAGAATCTTATCAGTGCTTGACAAGAATCGTGTCAAGAACTTCGCCTTGAAGACAATAGCTATCCCAGTCGACCGAAATGATAATGACAAGTACAAAGAGGCGATGGCGAGGGCCAAGTGCATTATCCTTGACGAGGTCAAGCATCATGTGGTACAACATATAGCCGAGAAGGAAACAGCAGTTGAGATGTGGGAGGCTCTCAAGAACCTGTACCAGCATACTTTTGTGCAAAGAAGAATGCTGCTCGAGAACCAGATGAGGTCGTATCAGATGAAGAAGGGTCAAACGATTGACTCCTTCCTCAGAGGACTGAATGAAATCCGAGATCAGTTGACTGCTGTAGGAGCAACACCTGATCAGGAGCTTATGGTGAGGATAGCCCTGAATGATGTCTCAGAAGTGTGGGAAGTGTTTGTCCAAAGCATCCTGGGCAGAGGGACTCTCCTCCCTTGGGACGAGATGTGGGCAGCTCTTCGCCAGGAAGAGATCAGACGGCAGTCAAAGACAGGTAACAGCAGCAAAGGGATCAAGGTCAAGCAGAAGGAGGAGGATGTGGCCCTAGCATCAGAGGGAAAGCAAGAGAAGCGGAAGAAGAAATATCTCTCCAAGATCAAGTGCTTCCACTGTGGGGAGATGAGTCATTATGCGACCCAGTGCCCAAGGAAGAAGAGTAAGGGAGAGTCTTCCGAGACTAAGGCAGCGCCAGCACAGGCAGAAAAGGAAGTTTTGACAGATGATGATTGTGCCATGAGTGCACACACGCCACTTGAGCGAAAGTGGGGAGACATTGAGCTATAGTCAGGTGGACTACAGGCGATGAGGGGCAGGATCCTTGAGGTACCCAGCCTCTTGGATTAGACCTTACTCTGGGAGCCCTGACGAGGAGTAGCAGGACTGGCTGAGTGGGTAGAGACGGATGCAGATGGAGAGGCAAAGAGAGCTACAGTGCAGGAGCCCCGAGACAGTGCAGAGATAGCAGGCTGCAGCAGTGCGAGAGGCATAGGAGTGTTGCACCAGTGTAGGAAGGCACAGCGAGGTGTGCAACGGTGCGAGATGCAGGGAGTTGTTGCAGCAGCGCAGAGGTCAGAGAGAGGGAGCACTTGTCAGTGGAAAAGGGAGCTTCAGCATCAGTGGGTGTTTCTAGCCCAACGGGGAGATCAGTTGGGAGATCAATTACTTACTTCTCAGTAACTGAGTTGCAGTGCAGCAGTGGACAGCACGATGCAGCATGATGAAGGGAGGTGCAATGCGAATGCAGTGCTGGGAGAAAGGACCAGCAGCAGCACGGATGTAGAGGGAGTTGTTATACAGATGCAACAATGGCAGTGGCAGAACCATGGGCAGCAGTACAGGAGGCAACAATGCAAAGGATGTTGAGCAGGAGGGCCTAGCATCAACACAGGTACCAATGCCAGATGATCAGAGGAGGGTTTGGGCGGATTCTAAACAGAACAGGAGATATTAAAATAATTAATATTTTTAATGGAGTCCCTAAGTCTAAACTTAGGGAAAATAAAATATAAATGTGTGTTAATATGAATGGTCCAAAAGACATAGATCAAGCCAGATCTAATCTTAGTCGTTGATTAGGGACTTAATCTCGGCCATTCATATGTCAACAGGAAAAGTATAAGAGGATGCTTGAAGGTCATTTGGAGAACACACCAGATGATCAGTCATTCTATTCTCTAGAGCGGGGTTTGCTAAGAGAGATAGAATCAGTGATCGGGAGAGCCGCTGAGGGGCATTGAGTACAGAGAAACAAAGAAGGCAAAGATTGTATCGGGAGAGCAGCGCAGCAGCCAAGGAGGGTGATGCAGAGCCAGCAAGGGCTCACGCAGGGCCACGCAGAGGCAGCCAAGCGCTGCGCAGAGCACCAGAGGGGCTAGCACAGCTTATGCAGAGGCTCCCAAAGCTGACGCATGGCCTCCTGGCGCTGACACAGGCCTAGAAAGGTTGATGTAGTTCCAGCGTGAGACAAAGAGGGGCTGACACGGTCCAAATTGGGCAGACGCTAGGGTTGCAGAGCAGTTTTGTGCTGAGGAACTGCCGAAGGGTTTTCCAGGGTTTCAGCCAGGAGATTTCTCTCAAACTGTGAGGTATATATGCTAAGGAAATTCTCTGATGAGTAGGCCAGTTTCAGCACCCAAATTGTACTCTGATATTGCCTAATAAGAAAAACCTAAGATAGCTGCACCGGTTTTCCCACATTGGATTTTTCCAGGGACATTGGTCTAAAAATAATGGTGTCATGTGGTGTGTTTGTTCTTGTTTCTTTTAGTTGCTGATCTGTAATATGTTGAGCATGCACTAATGTTTATTTTCAATACTTACTTTGTAAATAACTTGTTAAGGAAAAAATAACAAGTAGGTAACAATAAATCAGAAAAAGTGCATGAAGGGTTTCTAACTAAGGAAAATTAGAAACTTCAACAGATGTCAGGTTCAATTTCCCCTATGTGAGGTGCCCTACTCTGCATCAATTGATTTATTAAGGATGCCATCCACAAATGTGGAGACACATCCCTTGGGTTTCCGGTGACATTTTCCTTCGAGAAAAATGATTGTTGGGATAAAAAGGATAATAATAATCAGGAAAACATTAAAAAATCAACATGTTTCAGTATGATACTGAATGACACTGACGAGGGATGTATAGTCTGTAGTACTGTTCCAAATAGGAAAGAACTAAAACTCAACCCAAAAACATAGATTGATAAATACAAGAAAACCCAACATTGCGAGTGGGTGAAACAGGTGATCTTATAGTGCTCTTTCTTCTATATCTTTATTTAATATGTTCTGAACACTTTAGCACTGATTTGGAGATGATATTTGTATGCTCTCTTATATATATCTTTACAGGTCTGTAATTATTTTATGCTGTGTAAGTAATGTAACCTTAAGTGGATTTGACAGACCAGCTTTTCTATTAACCAGAATGGCCTTTTCTTAAGAAAAATGAAAAGCCATGGAAAATCTTCACCGCATACAACATAAAACAAACAAATCATTTTCAGCACATGGTTTATCATGGAGAATCATTGAAAACAAAAAACTTTACCATTAAAATTACAGGCTTCAGCTAATAAAACAGACTTACTGCTTGGTGAGGAACGCTGTTTATTTTGGACCTCCCAAAGTTCTCCATTTCCTGCCAAAAAGAAAAAATTACAAAATAAAGTGCATTCATTTGTTATATATAACAAACTATTTCTCAAGATTCTTTATGTTTATGGAAAAGTTCTACTCAATCCAAGAGTAGCAACTAAAGGTAAATGACAAAAATGGAGACGGTGGAAAATCAGCAGACAGAGAATGAAAACTTCAAAGCTAAATATTATGATGGTAAGAAGTTCCTTCACAGTTACCCAAAGTCTCGTTTCTTTGTGGTCTCGTTGCAAAGCCTTTCATATTTTTTACAACCTAGGAAAAAAACCATGATCTACAACTAAAAAACAGAAAGACGAGTTTTCAGGAAAACAAACTGAGAAGAAGATCCGGTTACACAAAATTCAAAAGAAAAGAAGCAGTTTGGAAAACAAAATTGAGATAAAGAGACTAGTTCTCAGTCCAAAGATAAAGCAATGTCCATCATGAGAAAGTCTTGCTGCAATGCCAAGAACAGAAACGTAGTTCTGCCAAACAAGATAGTGCTTAGTAATTCTGTTCAATTTTTAACAAAAATTCATGAATAGGAACTGAAATCATCTACTATGGACAGGATACACAAATATTTGCAGAAATAATAAAAAACTGATAAAATGATGATGATTTGTGCAGTCAGTTGAACTGCTACTTAAATAGCAGAAAGAGATAGGTTACAAATATAGACAGGCCCATGTACTAATATAATGTAAATAAGAGTAATAATACTTAATGATATATGTTTGGTGGATTACATGAACTATATGGAAATACCAAAAGCAGAGACCATGAAAAAAGCAATAGATGCAAATTTAACTGAGACCTCAAGAAATGAAAACACAATGAATTCTTAAAATTGTTCAAACATAGGTACAAAGGTTTTCTTCATATAGCAACCAGCAGTTTCTTGTGCCTTTCTGATGTTCTTGAGAAGCTTTAGTCCTTCTATCTCATAACTCAGGAAAAGCTAATATTTATGAGAGATGTGTTGACAATTGGGTAGGGCAAAGATTAATTCAAATTCTCTTACATGATAACTGCTTGTGTTATATCTTTACTTATTATATTTGTTCATCATTATTACAGTGTACAATCCATCAAACAGCTATCAAAACAATAACATTAGTGACACAATAGTTAGGCTCCAAGCCAGGGCTAAAACCCCTCCTCTTGAGGGGAAAAACCCGCAAAATGTATTCTTATAGATACTTCAATTGATGAATACCAAGACCCTTGACAAAGACACTTGACCAGAACTGCCTCTCCTAGATCAAGACACAGTCATCCTTCCTTGCAGCACCTTGTAGCACCATGTAGCACTTAGGAGCATTATCATCATGGTGTAGCAGTGACACCCATCTGAAGCCTATCCTTATTCATCTGAAACAGTCTCTCTGTGACCCATCCGAGACTGTCTCACTGTGACATCCGAATTCTGTCCTTCTGTGACATCCGAACTGTTCTTCTGTGGCATCCGAACTGTCTCACTGTCACTGTGGCATCCGAACTGTCTCACTGTGGCACATACCCGAAACTGTCATTCTGTGTTATGATCCGAAATCTCAGAGTGATCCAAAACTATGTATTGTGGAAATGACCTGAGCTTCCTTTATATAGTGGTTGGTGCCTATATTTAAGCCGACCTGTCCTTTGTAAACCGACGTGTCTCATAAGCAAGCCGACATCTCACTTATGTATATATACTTATATTGAGGCCGATAATTATCCAAAGGGTGTGTCTCCATTCGAAGCTGACATGAAGTCTTCATCATATATACATTGAAACCGACATAGTATGACTGTGCTTGTCTAGATTAAAGGACTTTTACATAGACACTTTACTTCTTTACAAGTGTAACAGCACTTCATATACATGACTCTAAATTATACATTTATGACAAGATGACAAACCCCTAAAGACATCAAGAAGAAGTCTTTGACCTATAATAAAAATTCCTTGCTCATGAAACCCATGATGCAAGCATTAGAAAATACATTTTATTATCTTTGTCTTCTTCATTACATAGATTCATAATTTCAATTCATTATGAAGACCGAATCTAGTTACACTTTTCAACACTCTCTCTTAACTAGGGAGGTATTCATAATAATACCTGGTCGCACTCAATCACTTTGAAGAGATCTCATAAGAAGAGTCGGATTCATAACCCATCTGCATCATAGTAACCAACATTGTTTCCACAGCAAGGCCTTGACTGACAGCTCTATCTCTCACCAGATCATAGCACAATGTTGGCAAGACCAATGACTATAGACACCTTCATCATTGTCTCTCAAGGTACATACCCACCCAGGTGTTCACTGAGTATGACCTACTAAGACTATTCTTATCTTGGGTTCCCAACCCTCAAAGAATATCGGTCCTCTTGCCTACTCTTCTCTTGGATGCCCTACACATCCTCAAAGAGTATCAGATGTCAGATTATTACCCAATCCTCCATTATTTCTTCCCAAGTGAAGACAAAAATGTTGTGTCTATCTCTCCCTCTCAACTAGGGAAGATATGCCCATTCCTGTAAAGGAATGTACCCAAGCTCCCTCTGATCAGGGACTTGCCCAAGCTCCCTCTTAATTAGGGACTTGTCAGAGCTCCCTCTCAACTGGGGACTCTCTTTTCATCAGGAACTTCTTGTTTGTGGGTCCTTCAGCTGCTTGATCAATTTCTTTCCTTGATGTCAAGAAATTCAATCGAGCTTCCTCCTTGTAGGGCATTAGCCATCGATCACTTTCCTCCTTGGTTCATGTTATTCTTTTCTTCATGGGAAGTGGCCTTCTTGGTACATATCTGGAACCTTCTTCATATGGCTACTTCTTTCTCATCATGCTTTTTTCAGGAATTTCCATTCACCACATGGATGCTAGTTGTACTTGCGCTTACAACTCTTGTTCCAGTAGCCCTGTATGAACTCATCTAGATATTATTCAAGAAATCAAAACATAACATTAAATCAAATAGTACCTTACACTATGGCTCTTCATCATGACATCTTCCAGTAGGTATCAGCATCCTACATACATGTTGACACATCTCCCAAAGATATCCATTGTCAAGGGTTTCCATCTTTTTAGACTCTCATCAGAGTCTTCATATCTTTCCAGGAGATTTCCTAGTCAAATATTCTTGGTCTTTTGGATGTTGATTGCCTTCATCATGGTTGCATATCTCATGATCTCTTCCTTTCTTACACATCCCATTTCCAGGAGCTTCAAACGAGAGTTCCTTAATTGTAGTCAACCACCTCATACTTCATATGACGACATATTATGTTAATTTCATCTAGTGTGACTTATGCCTTCTTGCATCCTTTCAGAGGAGGAGATCCTTTTCCCTTGATCATGCTTCTCAAAATAGAAGTAGTGATCCATGTTACCTGCAACCATACGACATGACTTTATAATATTAAATACAAGCATACATACCTCATTTTACCTTTAGGTCATCTAGGCTTCTTCTAGCAGCTTCCTTGATTGAAGTGTCTTCAACCCCTTGATCTGCTTCATCTCTTATGTCATCATAACATCATCCATGAATTCCACAAGTTGGAGTTTCTGATGAAACACTTGCTTCCTCTCTAGATTAGTGAACCCTCTGATGAGGATTCCATCAGAGAATCTTGAGGATCTTGCATATCCCCATCTAGCAGATGTTTCCTTTTTGACTTGATGTATGATGAGCCTTGTCCTGGATGACTTATTCCTTTCCTTCAATGTCCAATGAGGTTCCCAAGAGCTATATCCTTCATGTTTGACTGCCATGGATTTTGTTCCATTCGTCATTCATGATTCCCCATGGTGATGTCACAAGCTCTTGTTTCTAATGCTTCCATGATGCCATGATGCATCTTATTATTTATCATGGTCATATCTATAACAAAAGATTTAGGAGCTTATGATAAGACCCTTTTGTGAGGGAGGCCATCTTAATCATAGTAGAGATACTCGCTCTTTCCTTGGTCTTTTCCTCAGCTTCCCCTATCTTTTCGGTGATATGAGCTTTCTTTCCATATAACATTGAATCTTAGCTATACTCTTCTTTCTTTTATGAAGACCAAATTTTCTAAACTTCCCTTTCCTTTCTGAAAATGTTTGAGTGTTTTAGCCTTCAACACTTTTGTCCTCAACTTGTCTTTTTCCATCTAGCATAGAAACCACAAGTTGTCGAATGAGGCAACTCTCTTGTCCCATGGACATTTGTTACCTTGCTTATTAGTTAATGATGATTATCTTCTTATCATCTCTCCAAATCTCACAGTTGATATTTTATGAAGATATCCCTTCATTCTTCGATACCTTCAATATGACCTGCTTCATTGCATCATATATCTCTTTGATGTCTCCAATATTGTTTTGTGAGAGAACCTTAAGAGTGCCTTCCTATGAAATCAGAGGAGACCCTTTTCATTGATATGCTTAATGACTTCTCTTATCTTTGAGAATTATGACTATCCTACTTATTTCATACAAGGACCTTCGATTACCCAACCAGCATATTGATTTCCTTGCAAAACGAAGTCATTTAAACCAAGGATTGGTTATAAACATGAAAGATACTTACTTGGCATGTGAAGAGGAGATCTTCACCTCGATGCTTCCTTGAATGAGATCCTTGCTTGAGCTGCCTAGTAGGACACAACTGAAATCCTTTTACAAGACTTCCTTTGAGACCTTCTTGCACTGTCCAACACCAAGCACCATAGCATAATTATGACATTACCGAAATTGCTGCAGACTATATGTTATTGAGATCACTTGAGCCTTGAGATACTTTGACTCCTCATACATCTGACTCTTATGATCATTGATATGACAAATGACACTGATCATCTTATGGTACTATCATATAGGTCGAACCAGTCACTATTTGAGATCAATTGTAATAAAGTAGCAACAGCAAGGTGAATATATGACAATGACAGCGACAGTTCGACCTATTAAAGAAGTTTGGAACAGAGACAGTTTGACCTATTAAAGAAGTTCAGAACAACGACAGTTTTAATAGCGAGTAGCATTCTGTGGTATTAATATTTTCATTGTTCCAGACTCCTTTATAACACTGTCAAATGGCACCTATACGGTGAAGCATTGTCATTGTAGTACCACCGAAAGTTTACCCATCTTCTTGACCAAGGTTCTGAGATCTTTCTTGAAAGGATCCGAGACTGATGTCATTGTTATACTAAGCATTTATCCAAACTGTGGTTACCATCCGAACTGAAGCCAGCATGTAGATCATTCGAACTGCAACACCTATACTTGTAAAGATATGCCCAGAACTGTGTATCACTAAACCGAGACTGAGGGAGGTATCCGAGTATAGAGAGGACCCAAACCTATGATTAATTCTACAATGTATACTTGACTGTAATCCAACCTAGCCCGAGACTGTGGATTATATAGAGATATGCTAGATTTGCTTAGATGTCATTCTTGGAGTGTCACTGAAATGCACCAAAGAGTTTAGAATTGATACCGAACTAGAAGTAATACAAAGATATAGTGTTGAAACAATCACTGTGGTGACTTCAATCCTTTGGCCAAGAGATAGCCAACCCTTAAGTGTCACTAAGATGCCCTTGACTGTAACCATAGCTTTGATACCATGTTGAGAATTGGGTAGGGCAAAGGTTAATCAAATTCTCTTACATGATAACTGCTTGCATTATATCTTTTCTAATTATATTTGTTCATCATTATTACAGTGTACAATACATCAAATAGCTATCAAAACAATAACGTTAGTGACACAAAAGTTAGGCTCCAAGCTAGGGCTAAAACCCCTTCTCTAAAGGGGAAAAACCCGCAAAATCTCTTCTTATAGAGACAAGAACACAAATATTTGGCTTTCTGCCAGGGCCAAAACCTCTCCCTCTTGGAGAGGAAAACCCACGCAAAATTCTTCTTATAGAGATTCCATTGACGAATACCAAGACCACGACCCTTGACACAATCTGCCTCTCCAAGACCAAGACATCAACCCTCTGCTCCATCACTGTTGAGATCTTCATGACTGCTGCACCATTGAAGTCATCACTGCTGCATCTTTCTCATGTCACTGAGATCTATTGAGATCTTCACTGTGTTCTTTATTCGATGCTTTCATTAAGGGTTCCATTATGATGACTGTTTCACCATGTTTCCTTAAGCACTAGGATCATCACTATGCCTTACGATCATATACCAAGAGAATATGTCAAGACTGAGAGATCATTGTGATCCTTCTTATGCCGAGACAGTGAGTCTTTCATCATCATATAAATACGTCCTTCAAGACTGTGATAGTGTTCTAGATCCTTACCCTTTCATTAATGTCGAGACTGTAATGGATACTGTGCACCGAGACTACTGTTATCAGGACTGCATCTTCGATACTGTAACTAAACATAACGTTGCACTGGGATCTGTTGAGGGTATATGAGGTAGTAAGAGCACAGATATACTTATATATATGCCGAGATTAATAGCACAGACTTCATGCCAATATTGTGACCTTATCCGCAGTCCTCTCTCCTTCATCCATCCGAGATCTACTAGGTATGCCGAGTATGAGATCTGAGATCCATCTTGACTGCACCTACAGGTATGCCGAGAATAGGATCTAGCCCAGACTTTAGTCAATGTTGCATCCTCATCTGAAGTTGTTCATGCACCCGAGATCTGGCCATGACTGCACCTAATACCCAACCGAGGTGCAGTCAAGCCCTAATGTGGATCTGCTCCTTCATGCTAGGCTTCAGAGGAATGTGAGATCTCTTTCTTGATTGTGGATACCTTATGCGAGATCTGTCCCTCCTTGACTGCGTATACCTGCACCCAATACTCACATAAAATTTCAGAGGAAATGCGAAGTTGTGTTTTGCCTTTTGGTGGATACCTTGATGGGGTATTTATAGTGGTTGATGCTCCTATTTGAGCTGACTTGTAGCATGAACCGATGTGTCTATTCCCTTGAGCCGACATGATTTCCATTTATCCATTTAATTCTATTTTTTGAGCCGACTTGGTGATCTCTTCGTTGTTTTGCTTGCAGACTTCGGTGTGCTTGCTTTTGGAGGATTGTTCTTGGTCTTGGAGGGTTGTTACACACTGTTGAAGACTTGTATACATTTACATGAACTCATGAAGAGTTTCTTTTTCATATGACATGACTCTTTGACATATAAATAAAATCCTAAAGACATCAAGAAGAAGTCTTTTACCTAGTGACACTTCTTGCTCATGAAACCCATGTAGCAAGGCATATAAAAATAATTTATTACATCATTTACAAAGATCATGTCATTATGAAGACCGAACGTAGTTACACTTTCTTCAACATCACTCACACTATGGCATCCGAACAGTCTCATTGTGGCACATACCCAAAACTGTCATTCTGTGTTATGATCCAAAATCTCAGAGTGATCTGAAACTATGTATTGTGGAAATGACCTGAGCTTCCTTTATATAGTGGTTGGTGCCTATATTTAGGCCGACCTGTCCTTTGTGAACCAACGTGTCTCATAAGCAAGCCGACATGTCACTTATGTGTATATATTTATATTGAGGCCGATATTTATCCAAAGGGTGTATCTCCATTCAAAGCTAACATGAAGTCTTCATCATATATATATTGAAGCCGACCAAGGATGAATATGCTTGTCTAGATTGGAGGATTTTTACATAGACACTTTGACTTCTTTACAAGTGTAACAGCACTTCATATACATGACTCTAAATTATACATTTATGACAAGATGACAAACCCCTAAAGACATCAAGAAGAAGTCTTTGACCTATAATAAAAACTCCTTGCTCATGAAACCCTTGATGCAAGTATTACAAAATACATTTTATTATCTTTGTCTTCTTCATTACATAGATTCATAATTTCAATTCATTATGAAGACCGAATCTAGTTACACTTTTCAACAAGATGAACCATGTCTTGTTGAAAAACAAGTTAAGAAAAAATATTCTAATTCTATAGTGTGACAAACCACTGAACAGAACTGGTTTACAAATTTTTTTAGGGATCAACTGACCACAAATCCTTTTCACCCCAAACTTATCCTGATGCAGCTTCAAATAGTCAAAAAGATAAATATGATGACATCACGAGAACTAAGTTGCACTGAAATGGCTACGGGAATGGATACGGATATGGGGTTTGAAATGGATACGACAAATTTTCAAAAAATCTAGATACGATACAGCAAGGAAACAGCATATATATGTGTGTGTGTGTGTGTGAGACAAAATAGGAATTTCATATTACTATTCATCTTTTAGAATCTGGACTCTATATCTAAAGATACATAATCATCATCATTTATTCAACATAAACAAATCATCAACATCAATTCAACAATCAACATAAATATTGTCATCATCATTAGAGATTATTATAACATTCAACAAATCATCAAGTTTCTGTTTCCAATTTCAATCATCAACAATCATCACCAAAATGGCAAAAATTAATAATGTTAAGCACAAACTACATAGTACAAAATTAAAATTACAAAATGAACTACGACTAGCAGTCTATTATCATATGACATATTATGGTATTCGATGTTCATTGTTCAAAAGTTTAAAGCATCATCGTAAATTACATTTACAAATCATCAAATGTCTTCATCCATTTAATTAAGATCCACATCAATATTTGGATCCTCTCCAGGAGTAGGAGCATTTTTGTCGTGTCCACTTGAAGATACAATTATTGGTGCTTCCTCATCAAACAAAGTCATATGAGACATGGCATTCAACGTCATATCCAAGTTAGGTAACTCTGGTACCACATCCCATAGTTTGGTGGGCCCAAATTTGTATATATCACTCTTGTGTGAAAAAAGGCGAAAGCTCGAATGAACATACACTAGTTCCTCAGCCTTCCTGAAGCCCAAATGATTCCAGTTCCTCTCTGCTAAAGAGGAACTAGCAACCTGTGACAAGATCCTGATGGCCAATTTTTGGATATGTAGAAGTTCCCCACCATAGTAGTTCTAACAATCAATTGGACTTAATACTAGGTTGCACGAAATGGGGAAACGGGTACGAGTTTCCGAAACGGCAAGCAATACGAAACGCGACCTCCCCAAATTTTCGAAATGGGGAAACGCGAATATATATATATATATATATATATTGAAAATATTTTATATATATATATATATGTGCAATCATAAAGCATAACTGATACATTATAATTTATTACACTTAAACATTAATATTTAATTTACATCACATTTACTTATGAATGATCACATAATGAAAATAAAAATATCGGAATATCCAAAAGCAACCTTTATTATATATCCAAATCTCAAAATCAGCCTTTATTTATATTAATATATGAGGCTGCAAGTACAATAAAGACTATAAGGCTGCAAGAGAGAGATCCAAATCAAGATTTTCTGCATCCACATCCCATTCTTTAGAAGGACCACTGTTGAATTGGGAGTCTCCTCCTACATAGTCGAACGACCTTAGTGCTCTTGATTAAACACAAGTTTCATACCCTAGTACCCTACATGATCTTGATTATTGGGAGTTTCCCTTGCATAGAGGGCTTGGTTCTCTTGATTAAATACAAGTTCCATAACCTAGTACATGATAAAATCCAATGGAAACATTGCAATCCCCCCAAACCTGAAATCCTGAAAAACAGATAAGTCTGCTGGATTTTGAGTGAGATCTAAAATTCTATTTTCTCCATATGAAATCCAATGAGGATGAAACCACTCTCAAACATCCTGACTCATTTCATGGTAATGTTAAAAATTTAAGTAAAAGGATGAAAATGAAAAATAAAGGAGAATATCACTTTTACTTTAAGAATTTAACATTACCATGAACTACATACGCCTCAAACTTCCTGATGAACTGCATATCAACACTAGGGCAAAAATTCACTTTTATAACTTTAGACACGCATCTAGAAGTCACTAACATACCCTAATAAACCAAAAAAAAAAAAACACAAGTTAATGAGGAAACGTGGGTCGTACGGCCGTGAAACGTGTTTCCGGCCGTACTGGCCACGTTTCCGTTTCGGGAAACGTGGTAGTAACGTCGGAAACGCGTTTCACGGCCGTACCAAACACATTTCCGCGTTTCGTACCAGTTTCTGTACGGAAACGGACCTCTTTACCACGTTTCCTGCAACATAGACTTAATATGGTCTTATCTCGCATAGAATCAAGATCTACACCCAAACCCTTAGATCCCACAAAATGAGCAAACTCTGAACAAATTTGAATCCCAATATTAGGGTCTACAAATAGCTTTCTAAAAGCTTTCGTAAATCCTTGTGAGACTTCTTGGTCTTTGTTTGGTGCAATTCCTTATGGATTACTTAGCAACTCTTTAAAATAATATTTTGGATTCATTGTATAGGCCAAAAGGTGCAATAGGGTGGTCATCTTGTTCCACCTTTTGGTCAATATATCTTTTATTTATTTGTAAAAGACTTCATATGGGTCTTGTTGTCGCAAAGAGTGTCTAAGCATCGCGACAACGCTCAGACGGTGGGTTGTCACCTTGATCCCCGATCTCTCCGTTTAAGTCGTCTCCCTAGGCTAAGGGGGTTAGACCCTATGGGATAAAAGAAGACCAACTAGGTTGGGAGACACAGCAAGGCAAACAAGCACCTGAAGATTTTAATGATGGATAACTTGATGCATTTAAATGATTAAATAAGATAGAGTAAATGCCAAAACAAGACACGACCACAAAATAGAAATAATTCTAAACCAGTGCCTTCATTAATAAAACAAGCTATCCAAATCGATTTTCAATATGTGATGAAAAAGTGACGATAATCCAAAAATGCCCAAAAAGATTCCAGATTTAAAACAATTGTCATTTTTGACCATCATAAAAAATGCATTTAATGACACTAAAGAACTTCAAATTTTAACTTTAATTATTCTTTAGGCAATAATGCTTAATGGTAACTGAAAAACTTAAAATCTTTTAAGGTGATGAAAAAAATAAAAAAGGGTATAAAATAAAAAAAAATTAATGGGCCATAGGCCACATTTAAAAAAAATATATATTTTAAACATTAAAGCGCAAATCCTTTTTGCTTAGTTTTTAATCACCAAAATTTTTTATGATTTTTTAAATGTTTATGATTTTATAAATTTTTAGATATTTTAATTTTGAAAATTTAAAACTTTTTAAAGATTTTTTAAAGTTTTTATTTTTATTTTTATTTTTTTTAATGTTATATTTATTTTTAACTTTTCAAAATTTTATATAAAGATTCTAAACAAAACCAAATTCAAAATTGAAACTAACCTACCAAAATAAAATGGAAATTAAAATGAGACTTAGACTAAACTAAAACTAAAGACTAACTTAAAAATCAAAATCTAATCTAATTATGGAAATTGAATTTTTATTTTTATTTTAATCTTTATAAATCCAAACCAAATAAACAAAATCGGGACCTACACTATTATGAAACAAAATGAAAACAAAATTGATTTTTTCTTTTATTTTTATAAATGTTTTGGATTTTTTAGAAAAACATTTTAAAAAATAAAATAAAATAAAATAAAAAAAAGTTAAATGAAATCAAATTTAAAACTATACAAAAACTAAACAAAGTTTGAAAGAAATTCGATTTTTCTAAATTAAGCTAAGTGAAAAATAAATGAAACCCAAGAAAAATACATGTACATATGCTATCTATATAACCCTAAGGAGACTCACGCATACGGAAAAAAAATGTGCATTTCTCTTGTTTGTTGTTTGCAGGTGCGAGGAAACTTGGACGGCATAGAGAGGCAGTACGCAAGTAAAAAGGGAGCTGCGAGTTTAGAAGGCGGAGCAAGATGGTGAGAGCAGCGAAAGAGGGGCTGCAGGTTTCTGTGGTAGGAAAAGCTTCACGCAAGAGACATCAAGTGGATGGCAACAGCAGCTAGACGGAGGACGCAGGAAAATCGACAGTGCATGAGGATGGATCTGTTCAGTAGAGTCGTAAATCACTGTGTATGCAGATCGAAGGAGTGGTGGAGATTCACAAAGAAGGCTGACTGCATGAGGATGGGAGAGAAATCTCTAGTAGATGGAGGAGCGAGGGTGAATCGCAAGAGCCGGGCAACGAAAGGTGATGGAGTAGCTACGATGAGTGAGGATTTGAAGACTGAATGCAGTAGAAGGAGAGTACGATGGATGGGTAGGATTTGTTTGCAGGTTGAGGGCAACGTTTGAGAGCTTGAGGGATACATAGAGGAATGGGAAGCAGGTGAAAGTTTGATGGACGCAGAATGAGATATAGTTGCTCGGTCGAAGCAGCAAAAGCTTTGACGGAATGAGCAAGGCGTTTGCAGCGTTTGAGGATGAGGTTGTGTGGGTATTTCGGGCAGAGATCGCTGAGAATGATGTATGGCAGTGATGGGATGCAATGGGAGTATAGATGCATGTGATAACAGGTTTTTTGAAGGCAGAGATGAGAGATGGCAGCGTGGAAATGGCTGCGTGGAGGAACTTTACACAACCTGCCTCAAAAAATTTCGAAAATTTTTCCTGCAAAAAAAATTGGTTCTAAGGCCAGATCTTACCCTCCAGGGCCTAGATCTGGCTTCAAGAATGTGTCTCGCCTTCAGATCTGCAACCTGTAATGACAAAAACAAACACCCAGAAACAAAATATGCAAGAAACAAAACTAAAAACCCTAAAACTAGCTAAATAATTACAAGATTCACAGTCTAAAGGTTCTAAATAGCCAAATTTGTCAGTATGCCACAAAAATATTTTTTAAGATTTTGAATTTAAGATGAGGTGCTTCAGAAAACCCTTCATGCATTCACCAGAAAAAATTCTAATGATAAGCCCGGGATCAAAACCAGCTGGGCTCTTCAGAAAATGTAATCCGGGAGTTGGTTGGTTTAGCCGAGAACTTCCCTGAACACCTGGTAAACTCAAAATCAAGGATATCCTGCACAGCTTAATTCAACCATTAACAAAGAGGGAGAAAACGATACTAAAATCCAGATCTAATGGAAATACCTGCCATCATATTCAGAAATTTAACTACCATTCAAACCCTAGCAACTAAACAAGATACCTGTGTTTAAAACCACTCTTCATAAAGCTATCATCAATGGCTGAAATTAAAAATCATGCACAGAAATAAAACATCTTACAGCATTTCCGGAAAAGTAACACCAGCAAGATTTCAACCCCAAAGTCTTTCTTTATTGCACATGAAAAATGACTACAAGAGAGCTTTCTTTAGCACAAGACTCCCAGATCGAATGATCTCGAATGACCCCTGACACCCTATTTAAAAGAAAATTTCTCAACGGCTAGTTCGAGTGATCTTTGCCAAAGCGATCTCGACCGTCGATGAGGATCAAAATCTCTTTTGATCTCATCCGTCGAAAATTTTAAATGTTGAGGAAATTTCACATTTTAATATAAAAATTTAAAATTTTGCATTTATTTCCTCAAAACTTTGACTTATTATTATTTTATTATTTTATTTCATTCTATTTTATTTTATTTTATTATTTATTATTATTTTTATTTTATTTTTTTATATTTTTTATTTTTTATATTTTTTTATTTTATTTTATTATTTATTTTTTTTATTTAAAGGGACCCTCGAACTTAGCCTTTGGAAAAATCACCTAGGACCTAGGACTTATGAGGGGATTAATTATTTTCTAACTCTCAAGACACTTTACATCATGAATTTTACATTTTTACATCTTAAGGGGGAAAACCCATTTGACATAGACCCTCATAGACTACCCAGTTCTGTGACACAAACATAATCTAGCAAATTAAGCAATTTGTAATAAAATAACCGAACCAGATGATTAGAATTATTCCCAAATCACTTTTACATAGACTCGATTTAGCACACTAGGACTCCCCTAAGATTCTAATGACAAAATCCATTCCGGCTTTGGGATTAGGCTGAAGGAAAACTCTGTCGATCATGGATCGGTGAGACAAAAAACCTTCCGGAATGTAAATCATCACTAGAAAATTAGGTTTACCTAGGCAATTACATACATGATACAGATCTACTAAGATTTACAATTTACACATGCAGACTAGGTTTACAACATAATATGATCGGGCTGATGATGATAGTCGAATGGCACGGACACGTTGATCACGTGCTATCC
Source organism: Pinus tabuliformis (assembly GCA_031772625.1). Taxonomy (NCBI): domain Eukaryota; kingdom Viridiplantae; phylum Streptophyta; class Pinopsida; order Pinales; family Pinaceae; genus Pinus; species Pinus tabuliformis. The sequence goes on from CM062813.1 coordinate 404,085,916, forward strand.
CTTTTGCGAAAAAAAGTGGGTGTACTGCTATAGGTAGTTGACACGTAGTGGTCAACAGGTCCTTCTCCTTGGCATTTATAACCACCCTTATCTTCTCTATCATGGAGTCAATGCCCTCATACACCTCTCCCAAATTAGGCATATTTGTGTCAAACATGCGTAGCAAATCCACAATTGGCTTAATAAATGCCAGGAGGTACTCCACTCTATCCCACCATTCATTACCAACAACCAACCTTTTCACTGCTTGTGCTCTTTCAAATTGGGATTACCTCCATTGATTCCAAAGAAAACAGCATACCATTGATTATAATGCTTCTTTCACCTACATAAGCTATATTAAGGCTATGATGTGAGAAGCAAAATGAGTCTTAGCAAACTGCAAGTGCCAATGTTTCAGTAAATTAAAAATCATAATTGATTGAATCCCTATTAGGATTCACGAATCATGACTTATTTGAGAATCAAATTTACATATTTGAATTTAGAGTCATAGAAATTAGAATTTATGAAATAAACTTTAAATTTTGGGTAACTTAAGAAGCTCCAACTTTGCAAATTCTTTGTAGATGACTTGTGACATGTGGTGGTTTGTGATGAAGGCTTGAATTTAATTTGCTTCTTCAAAAATAATTCTAATCCACTCAATTTTCTTCCCCACCTTGCTCAACATGAGGTTCAATGAATGTACAACACAAGGGGTCCGAAAGATGCGCTAATATTTGCCTTCAATAATTAGGCTTGCTACTCTACACATCATTGAATTGTCAATTATTACCTAGACAACATTTTATGGCCCAACTATTTCAATTGCTTCAATCAAGATGTCAGCAATGAATTGGGAATCTTTCAATCGCCCCTCACAATCCACTGCCTTCAAAAACATTGCCCACTTTGGGCTTTGAGCAATCACATTAATCAAAGGCTTATTCCTTTGATCTTTCCATCCATCAGAAGTGATGGATACCCTGAAATGCACCATGAATTACGAATGGGGTTTAATTTAGCCTCCAAATCTAACTTCTTAGTAGTCAACAATGTAGTGCGGACTTTCTCATATCCAAGGTTCTTGTACCCTTTTGGGACTTCATTCACTGCTTTGATCATCTTTCCACAGTAAGAAAATCGCACAAGGTTAAAGGGAAGGCCATTTGCATAATTGCATTGACCTATAGTTGCATCTACCTTCTCTTGAGCATCATTATTCAAACTATTTTCAAGCAATCCCAAATTAGACTGCTTTGAACCAATGCTGCCAATTCCATAAGAGGGAAGTGGAGGCTTTGTTGAAGATGCTCCCAACCTTGTTGATTGTTTGAATTGAAAATTTGCCTCATTTGCTTTAGCAATCTACCTCATTTTGTTCTTTATGATATTTTGCAATTTTTTCCTTGCTTAAACCTTTTACCTCTGTCCCATTGTTTCTTAAGGCAAGTAAATGTGCTTTAACCTGAGTGTATGATCCCTTAAACTCCTTTTGACACTCATTGCAAACCCATACCAATGATCCCCCTCCTTGGATCTTCCCTACAATAGTTACATATTTCCAAAGTGGTGACTTTGGATCAACTTTAGGAGCCGATTCAATTTCTTGTTCCTCACTATGAATGGAATGTATAATGGTAAGAACACCTGCAATATTTATAATAATATATATTAATAGAACTAATATTTATGATTTTTGAATTGTTGAGAATTTTTGAAGTACTCAATACAAATTCCTACTCTAAATTTTGTATTAACTTGTTGGAGTGTTCAGATGCAGCCAATTTTTAATGCAAAACACATCCATTTCTATCAGAAAAAACAACAACGAGAAGATTTATAGCAGTAGCTTCTAAGTTCTCATTATTAACCCAACGTGCAGTGAAATACGACAAAAATACAATAGAAGTGTGTATTAGTGATGATATTGAGAGGTATAACTGTCAACATGTTTGGTGCCTTTAAAGCTTGGCTATCTACCTAGGAAATATTGTTCAACCTTCTAGAACAAAGGCAGGAAGGATTGATTTAATGATTAATGGGGTGTTAGGGAAAAATTTGGCTTTCTTTAAAGTTTACAATGTGGTAATAATCAGGAAAACCTTGCCTAGAAGCTGAATATGTTTAGCACTGGAAATGAATGAATCAATATTCCATTAAAATGTTTTTGTTTTGAACCTTACAACTCAATGGCTCAAGCTTACGAGGCAACGGGTCGCGAGACTTGCGACTCACAGTAGTTCAAAAACCCTTGCACTGACTAAATGACATGTTGAGCTCTAGTTGTTCAGCCTTCAGGTGCTCAAATGACGAAGAGTGGTTCAATGGCCAAGATTCAAGTCCTCAAGTGCTCGGTCTGTGCAATGGGTTGCTCGGTCTATGGTGACGATGAGTCACAGCTGCCTCCTCCAATAACATTGGTCGAACGATAGGTTAATGAAATACAAGGCGTCAGGAGATAGGTTAAGTCTTAAGAGCGGTTGGGCCCAACTTGAAATGGAAATTAAGTCCACCGCTCCCGGTTTTGACATTTCAAGGATGGATCCATTTCTGTATTTTCGAGATCCATTTCTAGATTTCCAGAAACGGATCCAAAAAAAATTTAAAAACTCTAGAAATGTTTCCATTTCCGAATTTGGCATTTCGAATTTCCTGAAATGGCTCAGAAATGTTTCCAAGGCATTTCGTTGGAATTTTGTACCCTTTTCCGTTTCAGAAACTCAGAATGGTGTTTCTAGCATTTCAGGGTGACATTTATATGGCATATCAGTATTCGAAGTCAAAGAAGTGGTTGCAAGGATAAACTGTAACAGTTTTTTGCTCAAAATTAAAATTTCATAAGTCATAGGTGATCATAATACATATTCATCCCTAAACTGAATTTTTCTTCCCCTTTGAAGGAAATTCACCAGAAATGTCCACAATAGAAGTCATTTTGAGAGTCGATGTTTCGAATCCTTAATTGGATTTATCTTCATGTTCAAACCCTTAACAGGATTCACCCTCATGAACCTAAAGATGAATCACATTAAGGATTTGAAACATCGACTCTCAAAATGGCTTCTACTGTAGACACTACAGATGATTTATCTCAGAACTACCACAAGAACCTGAGCACACTAGTGTCTTCCTTTTTCAATCTTTTTTTGATATTAACCCAAATATTGCAATTTTCCCCGTTCATATCTCGTTGAGGCTCATTTCAATGGGAAAGCAAGGTTTAAGCTTGTTACGCTCAATTTAGCAGGGGTCCTAGGAGGTGAACGTGAAGATAAATCACATCAAATCTCAAAATGACTTCTACTATGGACACTCCAGATGATTTATCTAAGAACTACCACAGGAATCTGAGCACACTAGTGTCTTCCCTTCTCTTCCCTTTTTCAATCTCTCTCCAATATTAATCCAAATTTTACAATTTTCCCCATCCATATCTCATGGAGGTTCATTTCAATGGGAAAGCAGGGTTTAAGCCTGTTACTGCTCAATTTAGCAACGGTCCTAGGAGGGGTTCCTAAGGGACTACTACTAGATCAAGTGGAACCAATGGGACAAGGACCCAGTCACCTCAGTCGATGTCCCCTGCTATTTATGGACTTTCACCAATGGGAGGAGTCCTGGTTAAGGGAAATCACTATGAATGGTAAGTCAATGATGGGATAGATAGTGATTACAAGAGCCCATTCACGGAAGAGACTCGAATTACAGGGCTTGCTTGCTTTAGAAGCAAGGTGTAGCGCCCTCCAAGAAAGGCTCAAAGGAGGCCTAGACCTAGGGATTAGAGATATTGATAGTCAGGGAATGCCCTAAACCTAAGATTCCTAAGAGAGGGGGGTTTCTAAGATGGTCTTCATGAAATAAGGAATGGTGAAGGCATGAAATCACAAAGAAGCCCAAGATAACCCAAGCAAAGCCTAGGGTTTTGAGTGAAACTTCAAACAAAAGATCTAGACTAGGCAAAGGAGAAGAAGAAGGTCAATGAAATTTAATTTCTCTTGAATTTGAGTGCAATGACCCTTGAAGAAGCCACTAACCAAGGAAACCTTGGAACAAGAACGACTTTGGAGCTAAGGCTTGGGATATTTTGAAATCTGTCCATAAAAAATGTTTCAAAATTTGTGAGGGCCTAAGGAAAACCCCAGTGCAATTGAAGTCCAACTTGCTCTCAGGGTGGATGATTCCAGTGAATTTTGCTTAATGCCCTAGGAGACTGCTAGCGTTAGGGCTTAGAGAAAGGGAAAAGAGGTGAAAGAGATAATCTTTATGGTGATCACCAAGGATAAGATCAATACCTAGCCTATTGGGAGAGATGGAGTCAATGTGCTTTCAATCTTGGAGTAACTTTACCCAATCAAGGTGTCCTAATGTCAACTTCGCATGGCCCTAAGAGGTAGCTACGAGGTCACCAAGGAATTTATACTCTTATTGCAAAATTTGATGACTTATCAACGTAATTAAAGAGATAATTTACCCCTAGGAGCATTCATTCACCATACTCAAACATGTAATATATTCAATACCTCAAGAATCCAAATTTTCATAACTTCGCATTCAATTAGGGCAAATTTCAAATCTCATGAGCAAAAATTCCATACATGGGTCATGTGTACAAGAGAGAAAGATAAACATAAAAGAGTACTTACAAGTATAGCAAATATATCCAATCATCAAATAGAGACAAAAACGAAGTTGCAAGACCAAGAAAAGAGTATCTAAACATCGAAATGCATTAAAGATTCTCCAATTCATCCATCAATGGGTAGTGCAAAGTTCTCAGGACAAGATAGATACAAATACAAGTGATGAGGAATGAAATGATCCTCTCATCAATATATATGATCCTCTAAGGGGTTTGATTTTCCTAATTAGGCATAATGATGCCCCTAATAATACAATAATGTACAAAATAACATCCTTCACTGACAAGCCCACCAAATAGCTCCATAATATTGAAAATAAGCCTCTCAAGGGGCCGAAATAGTAATACAATAGTTAGGAGGGCCATTTGAAAGGCCTAGTGAAGTCCTTCATCTGCCACAGTGAGTGGAAGGGCTCCAAAAATAGTGACGAAGGGGATGGCCCCTTGATCTCCAAGCAAATGACATGTGGTGCTCCCAAGTGGTTGTGAGGGCACAAAATCATCCTCATGGGACTCCAAGTGGATCGAACAAGCATGTATCCCATCTGCAAGGGCGGCAACAATGATGCAAGCCCTCCTTTTGTCTACCATGGTGAGACAGAACCTCATCTGGGCCCTAGATTAACTGCCAAGTGTGTGGGTGCAAGTGTGTAGTCGGCTGAGCAAGGTGGTCCAAGTGCATCATCATCAACAAACAAGGACCCTATTAGGTCATTTCAGCCTCTAAAGGAGTGACAGTCCATGGTACATCCGTCTTATGGCTGGTGCCATGTGATATAATGATGGAACCAAGTGGGGCATCAGGGGAAGGCTCCAAGGCACGTGCCATGGTATAGGGTAGCTATGATGAGGAAAACCCACACTTGGGTGTAAAAATGTAGGAGGGAACAATCGTGGTACATGAGTTACCCCAACCTTTGTTTTTCCACCCTTCTTCATATGCCTTTTGCCTTTTATTTATTTTTAATTTATAACTGCTCGGGGTTCCAGGGAATGAGAGCATGATGTGTAATATATACAAGTGCTTACCCCCTTAAGGTTGGGCAATTCATCGCCCACCAGGGGTTGAGACAATCATGGGTTCCTTAATGATGCAAGGGGCCAATATGAGGGGCCTTAGGAACCAAGGTGATGGCCATGATGATGGGGGTAGAGCTCATGATTGACTTTTGCCCACGTGCTAAATTTGTATGTCCCAGCCATCTTTTGCATTTTATGGTACATTACTTGTTGAGAGTGGCCAAATTATGCTTTTTACTTTCTTTTTAGCTGCATCAACCTTCGAGACATCATTCCAAGCCCAACTGTAAACAATGGGAGGGGGAGGCTAACTCCTTGTGGACCCAAATGGACAAATACGGACCTAGATGGGGGTTATAATGAGTAGGGGGGAGTGATGTATGTGGAGTCAGGATATGGGACCACACAACCAAACTAGGGATTTCCCATGTAATGTCATTCCTAAATCTAGTAGCCAATAAAGGAGACCCCACAAGACTAGGGTACAAGGTTAACCACCAAATTGGACAAGGGGAACAAGAGTACAAACCAAGCCCATTCTTTCTGTCGAACCCCACCACTAATCCATGCCCAGAAGTGTCCATGATAAGTAAGCAAAAATACCCAACTACATAATGAAAGCCATATCTTTGGGGTTAGAAGGCCCACCTTCAAACATATGATCATGACAGATGGGCGAAGGTGCATAATGGTTGGCTCGGGTGGTGAAGATGGTGGCAAATCAAGCTATCTGGGGCTACAAGGGGTTGTTCGTTGCTTGATGAAGGAAATCTAGGAGAAAAACATTTCCTATGGGTTCACCCACAAGTGGTGGGCAACATCTAGCTCCCACTGGGACATGATCTCTTAGTAGAGTGCACGAACATACTCAAACGGGGAGGTCATGAGAACACCAACAATCTCTTGGGACCGTAGACCTGTTACTTGCACATCAAAGACTAAGCACATGGGGCAACATGTTTTTATGGTGTCTAATGATCACCCATGCTTAATTTATTCTAAATGTGATTATAATCTAAATGTATCTAATCTAGCATGATAAAAGAATATGATGTAGTTCTAATGTGAAAATCAACATGCAATGCATCCTACCCTAACATGCATATAATACATCATCAAGTATCAATGAAAGGGGTGATTCGACTTAATTTGACCGGTTGGGGCCAAATCTCCTCGTCGAGTCTATCAATGTAATAATAATCTTCACCTACCTTCCCATGAATCTTGACGGGAATTGGGTTTTTGTCAACCAACACCACTTCCCCAACCTTGAATTCCCTTTTAGGTATCCATTTCTTAGTTTGCTTTTGATTTGGTCTTTTAAGGATACAAACCTCTTCAGAGGGACAAATAGGGGATGGTTTCTCAGCCTCAAGGATCTTATAATATGGAATAGGACCTGGATTTACCACATGAATTGAGAACAAAGATTCTCTATAGAGAATTAAGGAGGTTTCATCAGATTGTGGTATGGTAATATAAGATAGATCCATTTGAAGTTGACCACCTACGGCAACACCCCATTTCCTAGACAACAACATGCCCCAACCTCAGGTATGTCTATGACCAAAACATCCATGAGCAATCATATGTCCATATTCATAGCTAATGACACCTTGAGATCCTTGATAAGGCCTTCTACCTCAACGGGTTGCGAGTTGAAACCACAAACATTTTAGTACTTCTGACTGATGTTAAGATTTAGTTGCTTCATGACCTTTAATGGCTCGTGATATAGGTTACTATTAGAGAGGTGTATGTTTTGCAATGTGATAGGTGTGTCCTCTTCTTCTTCAAACCCTAATGCTTTCTTGGCTTGCCATTGTTGATGTGGGAGTTTAACTAGCTCTTTTAAGGGAACCTACATGGTCATCTTTCCTATAGCAACGTCTACATCAATATCAAGCTTGACCTCCTTAACTTTGGATTTGCCTTTAGGCTCCCTTTTTGGAGGATCCTTCTTGGGATTATCTTTCTCAGGAGGATCCTTCATTGGAGGTTCCTTAGGAGAATGTTCTTTAGGAGGTTGCTTCGGAGTAGATTGTTTCTTGTTAGGCTCCTTTGAGCTTGTGGGGTATCTTTATTGCTCTTTCGTGAATCTTGAACCCCTTTAAACATTCCGTTATTATCGGCATTGAGGATCATTCCCTTATCTTCTTTGAGAGTCACCTTACTAATCAGGGATTGGTCATAACTGCCACATAACATAATAATGAAGGTGCGAGTTTCCACAATGTTGTCTTGCTCATCCTCTTCCTCATCTTCACATTCTTCTTTGTCGCTTGCTTCTTGTTCAGAATATGACTCTTGCTCCACAACATTAGTTGGGGCTAAAGTGTTAGGAACTTGGGACAAGCTTGGCTTGCCTTCATCATTAGTTTTCTTAGGAAAGGACTTGTTCTTGGGAATGAAATTTGACTTTTGAGCCCTCTGCAAAGCAATGAACTTATTCATGTAAAGCGTATCCCTTGAGTTCATGTCCTCAAATAGCTTTTCAAGTTTCTTTAGCATGACTACAAGGGTTTCCTCAATTTGGTCTTTGGACTTGCTCTTCTTAGCTTCCACCTTAGCTTTAGGATGCTCAAACATCTCCATTTTGGAAATATTCAAGTTTTTCTCAACTTTCGTAACATTTCTTTGGCCTTGGCAAAACTCATAGGTTTCTTGTCTTTTAATGCATATGTCGGATGACCACCCACAACCTTAGTGAATTTATCAAGGATGATTGCATCAGGAGACCTAAGGTTATCAGGTAACCCACCTTGTCAATTTTTTGGATAAACTCTTTGATGTCTTCTTTTCCCTTATGAGGTAAAATTTTTCTATGTTGAAAGACCCTTGGGCATCAGATGACCATTTCTTCATAAAAACATCTTAGAGTCACCTATGCTACCTGGAGGGAGACTAAGATACCATTCCCTAACTTGTCCCTCAAAGGATAAAGCAAATAGCATCATGATCCTGTCATCATCCTCAATGAATCTAGGGGAAATCATCCAATAGAAGTCATCAACATGATCATGAGCACTTTTGCTGGCATCTCCTTGAATTTGGGCAACCAATCATTATATTTCTTAGCCAAAGGTTCAAGATTGACACTCAATTTCAAAGGTCCAAAAATAGCACCCAAGTGCCTCTTGCTTCTTAGGACTTTGGGTTGGTTTTGATTTTGGTTGGCATTGGAGTTGGTTGCCATATCAAGAGTTGAATTACCAACCTTTTCAAATTCAAGGAGAAGGTTAGTACTAACAGACGATGGAGTTTGTTCCCCCCTTCTTGCATCAGCCCTAGTTAACGGAGGAATGTTGTCACCTTCAAGCAAACTAGGGGATTGGACAACCAATGGAGTCACTAAAGGAATGTTTTGAAATGTCGTTAATGAATCAATTCCTCAATGATTCACAAGGGAGGTAGACTTGCTTCCTCCCCGGCAACGATGCCAAAAATGTTACCACTCAATTTAGCAGGGGTCCTAGGAGGGGTTCCTAAGGACTATTACTAGATCAAATGGCAAAAATGGGACAAGGACCCACTGTCACCTTGGTCGATGTCCCCTTCTCATTACGGACTTTCACCGATGGGAGGAGTCCCAGTATGAGGGAAATCACTATGAATGGTAGGTCAATGATGGGATAGATAGCGATTACAAGAGCTCATTCACACGAGAGACTCAATTACAAGGCTTGCTTGCTTTAGAAGCAAGGTGTGGGGCTCCCCAAGAAAGGCTCAAAGGAGGCCTAGACCTAGGGATTAGAGATATTGCTTGATAGGGAATGCCCTAAACCTATGATTCCAAAGAGAGGAGGGTTTCTAAGATGGTCTTCGTGAAATAAGGAATGATGAAGGCATGGGACTACAAAGAAGCCCAAGATGACCCAAGCAAGCCTAGGGTTTCAAGTGAAACTTCAAACAAAAGATCTAGACTAAGCAAAGGAGAAGAAGAAGGTCAATGAAATTTAATATCACTTGAATTTATGTGCAATGACCCTTGAAGAAGCCACTAACCAAAGTAAACTCCTAGATTGCCAATTCATTACTACCATCAAAAAAAATTGAAATTGATTTGAGATAAGCTTAGATCTTTCTATTGTGTGGCAACCAAAAACCTAGATTGAAAGGGAGCACATCAAACCTTGATTAAGATGTCTACTTTGTGAGGTTTACTGGAAAAAATTATCTTTGAATGGGAGGTAATAAGGAATCCATATTTCAAACTATGAAAACCTTCCTTTTAGATATATAAATTATCACAAACATGGCCATTTGTGTCCTCATTGTGCTCTCAAAAGATATTTTCTTCAAAAGGATACCAAGTAAGAGAGGAGAATCAAGCCCTATAAAAACAAGAGGCCACAAAGAATGATGACGTGCTAGCAACTAACAAGAGGAAGACTCACTCCAAGATAGCACTAGGTTTGTGTCAAGTGAAGCAAGGAGGGGTCAAAGGTGATGAATCAGAGAGCCAAGTGGCTCTTCCTTGACCCATGATCAACTCACCAATGAATGACACTATGGGTCAGTTGTCCTACCAATCATCAAATATCCACTATTTCCCTTTGGTGTCAAGACAAGAGTTTGAGTTATCTTAGGGGTCATGGATGTATAAGATGTACTCGAGTGAAGTTCAGTTGTGGTCCAAATTGTGCTTGGGCATGACATCATATGTTTTCAATATACAGTTTACGATGGCAACATCACAGTGTCTTGACATGGTTTAGATAGCGTCACTTGCCATATGTACCTAGCAGGGAATGAAGACACTGTGGCCAAACTCTAGACAGATTTTTTAAGTTTAGAAGACCAGTAGGGCAATTTTGCCCCTTCCCTCTATTCTTCTATCTTTTCTCTCTTCTTTCTTCATGTAAATTCCATACCCCCATGAGGGAGTTGTAAAATATGTCACTAGCTTGATGACTTATGTAAAACGCTGAGACACTTGGGACACGCTTACTAAGTAAGTTGGTCCAGAGTGTTTATTTTCAATTAGTTAATTGTTTTTGCTTTTCAGCGATAAATAATTGATTCAATTTTTTTATTCAACATCCATAGCTAGAGTGCAAATTAATAATTAGGCCTTGAGTGTGTTTTCTATGTCTAGGGTCAATGTATATAACCTTGCTAGCCATTATCTTAAGTCTCACAGAATTGCATTAGGTTCTAGTAGGATTTTTTAATAATTAAAAGTTTCTCGTAGAAAAGGAATTTTTAATTAATTTTTATGTTACAAATAATAAAGTGGCAATAATAATAATTGTATGGCATGTGAAAACTCGAATTTCATGCTCAGAATACCAACATTATCCTAGTACCCACTTTGGGGTGTAAAATATTAATTTTTCCTCGTGAAAAATCACTTTTACTCAAAAAGTGAGGAAAAAGACAAGAAAAATCATATATTAAATAATCGGGAACATGTTAGAAACATGTCTTCAATCAATAAGAGTGACTAAGCACTCAAGAGGCAGTTAGCACAACCCAAGAGATGAAGTTAAGAGACCAAGTCAAGGCCCACAAGATGGCTGCCATTGGAGGTCGAGTTAATGTGCTAGCTAGTGGGAGTTCAAAGGTCACATTGTCACATCAATTGGGGAATCGATTTGTTGCATTGAAGCCGAGCTCAATTAAAATATGGTCGAGTTGGATGGTAAGTTGAGTGAGGCATGTGGCAAAGCCACTCGCACTCTCTCTACATTTTCTCCACTTGGAACCTACGTGCTCCTTCCCTAGCATACACAGCCCTCTTTTAGATGCTATGCAATCCTCCATGGAGTGATACACATCTACACTTGGCAACTCGCATTCCACTTTGAGAACTTGCTTGGATTTCATTGGGATCAACAAATCATTGGGATCTTCTCTCCCTTTGTTATAAATTGAAGGCTCCTCTCTTGTGCAGCTAGTATTGAAGCTTGAGAACTTGGGGAATTGCTACTACTTTGTAATTGTTCATTTATTGTTTAATGAAAGAAGGCTTTAGAGGTTCATGGTACTTTGAATCTTGTGTGCTTGCTTGGAGTACTAATGGAGGTACAATTGCTTTAATTGTTTTGCTTTAGATTATTGTTGTAATAGGCCTTTGAAGGGGTGTTGTCACCCATTAGGAATAGACTTTCAAATTCAGTTATTTGCTAGTCTATTTGCTTGCTTACACTTTGAGATTTTACATTATATGTTCATCTCGGTTGACTAACATATTTTTAAGATCTCTCATGTAGGGAGCACCTATTTACTAACAATTTGTCTTGGCAAAGATCTTAAGTTTTACACGTGCCTCAAGCTTGGAGATTTGGGGTCCTCCTCAATTAAAGTACCCATCTTCAAGAACATAAGAAGCTTATTCCCACCTTGCATCAAGATCACCTCCAATCCTTTGAAGATTTCTCCAAGCTTCTTTCCTTTTCTCTTCTCACACAAAACTCTAAAGAAATTTCTCTCATTCTTGGTTCGATTTATGAGACATTATTGTTAAATCTAGCAAGTTAAAGGCTCACTTTTGTTGTCCTAACTCCAACAAATGAGCCAAGAAAAGTTGATTAAACTTAGCTCTTCTTGGTTGTTATAAAGTAGGAAATTTATAACTTTCATTAGCATTTTATTTAGAATATTTTTGGGATTTTGTACTAATCATAGTATTCAAAATCTTCGGTTCGAACGAGAAACTGGTCAAATTAGTCGGTTCATTCGCCGGCGGGGGTGAATAGGTTGAAAAGCCGGGTTAGAGCTCTTGGCGGGCCAGGGTTTTCTATAAATCGTCCATAAATCAGCCAATTTATGATGGAACTGATCGGGTAATGATACTACCTGCTGGTTTTTCCATAAACCAGCCTGTTCATTGCCAACTTGGCCACAGACCCACGTAACTTGTTTTTTTCCGTTTGTGAGCGGTTTTGACGGAAACTGGGGCTAATTCCCTCCAAAAACAACCCCTCCAAGCCCTTCAAAGCATGCATCCCCTTGCATTTGCCTCAAACATCTCAACCCTAGCAATGCTGGCAATCAATGGAAATGTTAAATTCTTAAAGTATGGCCACAAACCCCACGTAACTTGTTTTTTGGCATTTGTGAGTGGTTTTGATGGAAATTGGGGTTGATTTCGTCCAAAAACAAGCCCTCCAAGCCCTTAAAATCATGCATCCCCTTGCATTTGCCTCAAACATCTCAACCCTAGCAATGTTGGCAATCAATGGAAATGTTAAATTTTTAAAGTAAAAGTGACATTTCCTATATCTTTCATTTTCATCCATTTACTTAAAATGGATGAAAATGACTCGGGATGTTTGAGAGTGGTTTCGACCTCATTAAATTTGATATGAAGAAACTAGAATTTTAGATTTCACTCAAAATCTAGCAGACTTAATAGTTTTTAGGATTTCAGGATTTGGGGGATTGCAATGTTTCCATTTGATTATGTCATGCGTGAGGGTATGAGATTGGCATTTGATCAAGAGCATGAAGCCCTTTAAGTACCTTGATGTTGGTGGCATTGATTGTTGAACTCTGTTGATGTTGGTGGTATTGATTGTTGAACTCCTCTACCATAGCCTTAGCAAAAATACACCCTTCACTAGAAGGAAAATAATTGGTGAGGCATGTTAAGCTTTTTCTACCATATTATAAGGTTGAGGATATGAACCCTTCACTCAAATCAAAATCATTGGTTAGGCATGTAAAACTTTTTCAATTTCTACCATTTTATAAGGTTGAGCAATCCAAGTATGAAGACTTTGAGCTAGACGATGTTTATGTAGCTCTTGTTGATGATCCCATTTCTAATGGTGTTGAATCAATGATGAGTTTTTTGAGTGATCATGTTGATCAATGATCTGTAGTTTTGATGTCTAGTTTTGTTGTTGCTGCTACTACTACTGAGGTTGCAAAGGAGTCTAAGGAGTCCTTAGACTCTAAAACAGATGATGATTATAATATTTATAGCTCATGTTGACAATCTCATGTCTAGTAGTGGCGATGAGTTTGATCATGATGAGCAATGATCATGTTGATCACTAATATGTAGAGTCTAGACTTGTAGTAGGCCAGTGACCCCATAGCTTGTAGCATTTTTTTTGGACTCTAGATGCAATTTAGAGCCTCATTGATTGTGTATTTGTTGTTGATATGTATTGCACTTGACGCCATTTTGATATATTCAATTTTACATGGTATATTGATGAGCAAACATTGAATATTTTGTCTCTATTTGCTTGGAATCATGGTTTAAAATCTTTGCAATAGTTTTTATTAAAAAATAATTATTTCGTGTATTTTTTCAAAGATTGGTTCATTGAGACCTAACTCGTTTGGTTTTTTCGGTTCTGATTGAAAAACCACTTTGATAGGTGGACTAGTCCATTCACTGATTTCGCTTTTGAATACTATGGTACTAACAAATTGCAAGTGTTCCGAAAGCATTTTGGGCATTTTTTACATCGATTTGTTTGTTGGTTTTTGGCAGGTCATCGAAGTTACAAGGGCAGGTTTTGTCGAAATTTGGTTAGATTGAACCATTTCAAGCACCCAAAAGGAACCTCATACAATTTCCTCTGTAAAACAAAAAGTTCACCACCATTGTAACTTCAAAAAACCATTCTTCTCCCTTTATTCATAAGGGATACCATCACTACTAAGAATTAAGATAAGATCATTTTATTAATGTCCTCAGGTGACCATAAAAGTAGGTCAATGGGACTAAAATATATATCCGATGAGGATACAAGACATGTTTGAGTGCAAATGTGACTCCATTGTAGCTCCAAAGCTAAAAATACTAAAATGAAATAAAGGTATAATTAGAGAATGTATTAAATCACATGAAATAACCACACATGAGAAATATGGAGTATGTTTGTTGTTGTATTGTGTAACTCCGAAGAAGCAACGGAGGGGTGAAGGTGAGGCCAATGATGTCAGCGTCTCCCAAATTTGATGGTTGATGGCGAGGGAGGCGAGCAAGGCAATCTCTCCTTGTCTGGGCACTCTAGAACCATCAAGAAATCCAACTATATGATCCTAGGGGGAGTAGATGAGCAAGGGCTACTCCTAACATCTAAAGCCAAAAGGATGAAGTTGTTGATTATTCTTTGTTCGTTGTATTGTGGGTGGGAGGAGGTTTGGTGGGCGAGACTCTGTCTCAAACCATTCCCTTTGACTTTCTGAGGGTAGGTCGACTAAAGCATGTTACTACATTTACAAGCCGATCTCAAAGATACTTGTTTGTCTCATGGGGGGGGGGGGGGGGGTTGTGGTGAACCCCGAGGTCTCACCCTTCTTCCATCTATTGCATATTGAGACTCTACTTGTCGCTTATTGTTTCGATCAAATGAAACAACCTGGAAGTAAGAGGTAATAGTTCTAGAAATCCCAAGGTGAGTTGAGGCATGCCAAGCTTGCTTGCATTGTAATCTTGATGAAGTTATGAGAGTCTCCTAGGCATCCCAATCCCCCTACCCATCAAGGACCTCTCTTGTGTTTTGTGTCTCATTTTCATGGTGTGTTTGTATTGGGCCTAAAATTAGAGTAGATTTCATTTCCATAGATCAGATTTTATTTTATGCTTTAGATTAGATTTCAATTTTGAAAATTAACAAACTTCGTCAGGCTGTATCATGCTCTCTGCCATTGCAAGCCTAGCCTAATCCCTGCATGTGACCAGAAAGGGCTTGTTGGTGAGTTAGTTTAATTAAGGAAAACCAATTCTACCACTTACTGTGAGATTAGGAGAAGGTAAAGATTGACTTGTGAAATCATGCTAGGAGCTAGATTCTCTTCGTGTTTGATCTCCTTGTAACAGGCTGACTCGTGAAATCAGGGGAGTATCATCGAAGCGAAGCTTCCTCCCATTGGATCTCCTTGCGACCCTTTGAAACCCATTCAAAGGATAAAGGTAGAAGGTCATATACCCTCATCTCTATTGTGCACTCCATTAATTAATCTAAATCTAAGTGATATATAATTTAATAAAATTTAGCAAGAACATTCCACAATAATTCCTATAGCATTCTGCATTGGGTTATTATTTCATTTTCCATATTTATTTTCAAGCAAAACGTTTACTTTGGGCCACGTACGCAAAGCCTTTGTAATCACAACCGTGTTCACCTCTGACAAACCCTGACAGGTTCATCGCAATGACGATATGACGCATTCAGATCTCTTCCTCTGAAGGCGGCCTCGACAGTTACGACCTCCATCATGCAATACTTTCACCTCTTGGTTTTTACCAGGAATCTCTAGCTTAGTGATTTTTTTTATTTTTTTTTTCTCTGTTGGCATCATGGAAGGATGGTTTGGTATGTCGGAAGGGTTGGCAAATCTCAACCCAACCCTCAGGACCTTCTTGTGATGTGGGGGCTAGAACCAACCAAGCACAACTTGCAAAAGGCAGAGAGGACAGTTGGAGGTCTGGAGGGTTTTTCATGGTCCGAAACTATGTCGGTCGAGGTGGTTAGGGATGGAGGCCCTCAGAATTTTCTTCATCCAAAACATCCCCGAATCCACAGTCGAACTCTCCAAGAGCAGGTAACCCCATTGAGGTGTCATTTGATGGTTTCATCATTGGATTTCAGAAGAACACACAAAACCCTAACTTGGATCTGGGCATTGCCTCCATTTTCGGGCAATCCATTAAGGTAACACACTTGTATGGCTTCCAGCCATCAGAAAGGGAAAATAGAGTCTTACAGGCTTCAAGCTTCTACTCTCAACCTCTCTCTCTAGAGGTAAGTAGGAACCCTTTGAACCCTTTTTCTTTCTATTGGGGAGATTTCCACTCATCTCCTTTGCTTTCTGTTTCAAAGAATAGCCATCCTTTTGAAGCATCATCGCGAGGGCAACAGTCTGCTACTCTTGGGGGGGCTCCACATGCTCTGGTTAAGGCATCAGTTGGCTTGCAAGGAAGCTTCTTTCTGGGGCAAGGGAATTCTAGAGGTCCCCTCAAATCATGGCTTGCAGGTCTTCTTCCATCCTCAAAAGAGGTTAGCCTGAGGACCCCTGGCAGTAAATTTGGCAAGGGAAGAAAGCAACTCCAACCCCTTTACAGGCCAGGCCTCAAGGCCCCATCTGGTGGACAAATTGGTTGGCCCAGAGGAGGGCACAAACAACAAATCAATTTCAAGAAAAAGGAAGCGAAAATGCTTTAGGCTCAGGGAGGACGACAACAGCGTAATCCTGGGTGAAAAATTTAGAATGGATTCTATTTTGGAAGCATCGGACCTTATTCTGGTAGGAAGGGCAGCAGGGCGAAGGTTCAAGGTGGAGGAAATAGTTACTTGGTTCAGGAATTCTTGGGCAGATTCCCCAGCTATGGCATCCGAAGTAAGAATCCTGGCACGGGGTTAGTTTACCCTAAAATTTCCCTCCCCAGAAGGGGCTAGCTGGGCCTTAGCAAGGAACTAGAGTATTGACAAGACACTGATTATGCTTAAATGATGGAACCCCCTCCTTGATGCAAAAAGGGAAAGTATGGAGGAAGTCCCAGTCTGGGTCAGGCTTCCATGCCTTCCTCCTCTGTTATGGTCTCAAAACATTTTCCAAGCCAATGGGAACAAGTTGGGATCCTTTTTGGACGTAGATATGACTTTTCTCGAGACCAGAACCCAAACCATAGCTTGAATCTTAGTAAAGTTGGATCCTCGAAAAGGATTGATGCCAGAGCTAACTCTTCATTACCGAGGATGCAAACATATTCAGCAGACAGATTATGAAGACCTCCCCTTCAGGTGCAGGAGATGCCATACTCTTGGACCCTTGGTCTGTGAGTGCGCATTAGCATCCAGTAGTCACAACTCACCCAGCTCAGATTTGGACAGTCAATAGGAAGCCCCTCCACAGGTTTTCTCACAGAGGCAAGAGCCCAGCCTTTTCAAGAAAACACGACAGAGGATTAGATTGGCCACTAGGAGGCAAGAGGTAGCAATCGAGAGAGCATGCATGATATTCAAGGCTAGGCTTCAGAAATGTCGACTAGGTCTTCCCAGGCACCCATTGTTCCTTCTCTCTCGGGTACATCTATGACTCCTCCCTTTGTTTATTTATGTTCTTCTTACCATTCAAATGCAATGGAGTTAGAGCTTGGTCCATCCAGGCCAGATGTGTCATCAATTATTTCCCCCATCCCCTTGTCAAATCCTATGTCGACCTCTCCCTCCCACAAGCTCGTAAGCCAAAGGGAAGAAAGTCTCTCATTTCCAAGGCACAACTTAAAGCTTGTATCAACATAGAGGAAGGCAAGCAACAGTCTTTAATTAGGGCCCTTAGAGCATTAAAAGACCCCAGCCAAGTTCCCCCATGATCATCCTCTCTTTCAACTATCGGGGGCTCGCTAGTGCACGGAAGAAACTAGCCTTAAGGAAATTGTTGTCGACTACTGAGTTGGATATCATTTTCTTACAAGAACCTCGGGGAATGTCTTATTTGTTGAAAATGCTATGTCTAAAATTTGTCCAGGTTGGACCTTCACTTCTGGAGATGCAAAAGGAAGGGTCAATGGTCTGGCTTTGGGGGTAAAGTCTAGGTCTATACAAGTTCTAAACAGCGGGGGAGACGAGAATTTGTTAGGAGCCGAAATCTTCACGGATGATCTAAACTAAACGTTATCCATTATCAATGTGTATGGTCCCTGTCATGAGAGAGAGGCCTTTTTGGAGTGTTTGATGGCTAAATCCTTTATTCATCATCAAAGTCTCATTATTGGAGGTGATTTAAATTTCTCCATAGGAGCTGCAGAATCATGGGGTCCTAGAGCACACCCAAACTCGTCAGATTTTCTAAGCCATTTGCTTCATGACAATGGACTAATTGATGTAAACCCCATTAAATTAAAGGCCGCCTAGAGGAATAGGAGAACAAGTCAGGAGAGGGTTGCTAAAAGGCTAGTCAAATTTCTACTATCTGAAGATCTGGTAAATGCCCTTCCCCTTTACAGACAGTGGATTGCTTTAAGAGGCCTATCAAATCATCACCCAATAATCTTGGAAGTTATAGGCGGTTCCCAAAAGCTGACTAGTCCTTTTAAATTCAATCCCTCTTGGCTGGAAGATGAGAGTTACACTCATTTTAATCCAGAATGCTTGCACTCCTTTTTCACAAGAATCGAACTCTAGGTGCACCAAACATTTTGTTAATAATATTTAAAAAGTCAAGCACGCCACAGTGGAAAGGGCAAAGGCGAAGAAGGAAAGGGGGGAAGTAGATTTGAAACAAATTGAAGCAGAACTGGAGATTTTGGAATCTCCTGAAGGGGATATGTATGTTGAAGAATGTAACTAGTATAAGTCTTCATAATTGTACTTGAGTCATGATGTAATATATTTATCAAAAGAAAGAAAACGTAATTTTATTAAATAAATTGACTTATTAAAGCATGGGTTTCATGCTTGGCTCAATTGTTTTTAGGTCTAAGTCTCCTTGTCCATGTCACAATGTGAAGAACCCTTCTTGAGAATTATTTGTCAATGACGAAAATTATTTTAATTTAAAATAGATCAATTAGGCCTCCTCCACCAAGTCGAACTTAAGGAAGGACAAGTTGGCCTCAAAGGAAGAATTTGATCATGTAGAAGGACTATATATAAGCAACAAGTCGACTAATTTGGAAGATATCACTCAACAAGTTCGAATTACAGTAGCTGGAAGCAGAAAAAGGTACGAATTCTAGGAAAGAAGGAAAGGGCTAGCTAAGGAGAAGGAGGTCATTATCTTGCTAAGGAAATCGAAATTCTCTCTCTCTTGTCTCACACGTGCAAAGGAATTGAAGTTGCATGAGGGCCGAAATTGCAGTCTTGAAGTTGGGCCAAAATTCTGATGTAGTAGGTCAAAAATTTGTCTTTGATGCAGTATTGATGCAGTGTTGAAGCAATGTTGATGCAATATTGTTGCAGTTGATCTTTGAAGGTTGAATGCACAGTTTTAGGGCTAACTTGGTCGAGGAGGAAGGTTTATTGGTCTAGTGTCTTGGTCTATCTCATTTTGAATTACTAAAGGAAGAGTTCTTCACTGGGTTTTCCCCTATATATTGGCTTTTCCCTAGTTGTATGCCTACATCTGGTTTCCTTGATCTTTGTGTTTTGGTTTTGGTAATTGCTTTATCAACTAAGCTAAAAGAAGAAATAAGAAAGATTATAATAATAATTCAAAGAAATCACAAGTAATTATCAACAAGACAAATCTTTCTGCCTTTCTGATTTTCTAACATGGTATCAGAGCTAAGGTAAAGAAGAAGGAA
This sequence comes from Pinus tabuliformis, assembly GCA_031772625.1. Lineage (NCBI taxonomy): Eukaryota > Viridiplantae > Streptophyta > Pinopsida > Pinales > Pinaceae > Pinus > Pinus tabuliformis. Next base: position 404,105,778 of record CM062813.1, read on the forward strand.
AAAGGCAAGTCGAAGATCTATTAAGGAAAAGGAGATCAAAGAAAGGTCATCAAGGAAAAGGATCATATAAAGAGACAAGCCTACTATCTACAGGAACTATGACAAACTCAATGAAGGGAGAAACAAACTAGGAGCCTCCAACTATAGGGCCTGGAAAAAGAAGATAGACCTCATTCTCGAAAAGAACAAAGTTTTGGATCTTGTTAAAGGAAAAGTCAAGAAGCCTACTAATGAATCAAGTGATGCAAAGAAAGCAAAGTTTAGAGAAATCGAAATCGTGGCTATGAACCTAATAGTGGATGGAGTTAAGGATAACCTAATTCCAATCATATCCAACATAAATTCCACTCAAGAAATGTATGAGGCTCTCTCCAACTTATTCACAGTCAAGAACATTGGTCAAATAGAAAGCCTCAAGAATGAACTAAGAACTGTTAAGATGACAAATGATGATACCGTTTCATCATATTTTATGAGGATATCCAAAATCAGTGATGAACTCCAAGCAATAAATGAAGTTGTCCCAAAAAGGAGCTTGTAATTATTGCTCTTCTAGGACTACCAAAATCTTGGAATGCCTTTGCATCATGATTTAACAATTGGAAGGATACTCCAACATTTGAACAAATGTGGAATGCATGCAATCAAGAAGAAGCCAGAATATTGTTAGTAAACAACAAGGAGGAGGAAGAATAAAACACCTTGAATGTTTATTCTGCTCATCTCAAGAAGAACGGAACCTTCAAGAAGTTCAAAGGACCAAAGAATAAAGTGGACCTATCCAAGATTGAATGTTGCAACTGTCACAAGATGGGTCACTACAAAAGCCATTGTCCAGAGAATCCAAGAAATAAGAAGAGAGTGCAAATGTTGTTGATGAAGATCCACCTAAGAACAAGACCAAAGAATCAGAAGTCAAGGACTTATACTACTAAGTCTCTCTCTCTCTCTCTCTCTCTCTCTCTCTCATAGCCCTCTTAGTCTTTTTGTTCTGAATTGTTTTCCTTTATGTTTTCTAGTGTTTATAGGTCTAACATGTCTTGTTAGAACATTTTTCATTTTTGATGAAGTTGTAGGTATCCCTCAAGGTTGGAGGGAGCCCTCACCATTTTACCAAAGATAAGTATCTTACTCCTTGCCTTATCTTTTATGTTTGGTTTCCCTCTCTTATCAAAATGTGTTTATATTGTATGATAATAATTGTTTCTTTATATTTTCCCTAGATAGGAAGGCCTGCAGAATACACAAAAGTTACGAGGGAGACTTCAAAGGATAAGCTTGAAGCATGAAAGAAGTTATGTTGCAAATGAAGCTCTTCGAGAATTGATCTCATTCAGAGTTTGTTAAGGAACAACTCAAGGTATGTCTTTTACTAAAAGCTTTGTTAGAAAGTTCTCTTCATGCAAAAGAAACAGTCATTCTTCTTTTTAACTCTGCTTTACATCACTGACATTGTTATGTCTAAGGTTTTGAATCAAAGAGATTCTTGTTAGGGTGATTAATCATCAAATTGAATCTACCCTCATTATATTATTATTCTTGTGGAACCCTAAAAGGGTTCACTATAAAACCCTAACCTAAGGGTGTGCCAATATTGATTATGAAACCCTAGTCTACTTAGGGTTGTTGATGATATCTATAATTCCTATTCTTTTGATGTTTTGGTATTGTTATGATAAAAACCCTAGCCCTTTAGGGTTTACTATTAACGTCTATGCTATGTGTTGAAACCCTAGATCTTTAGGGTTTGGTGAATTAGGGTTTGTGAACAAATCCCTTGTAAGTTTCTAGAAATGAAACCCTAGGTGTATATTAGTCTGATAGAAACCCTAGTCTGAACGAAATTGTTGTATACTTAATTTCGATGTATTAATGTCTATGTCTTGGATTTACCAAGTAGATATTATTGTGATATGCTAGTATATGATTATAAAATCCTAGATATGTATATGCAAGTATGCTGACCTATTTGTTGTTACTCATGTTTTAGTTTATGAATTCTAGGGTTTGTAGCAATGCCCTAGTAAAAGATTGATATTATTAATACGTTTTAGTTTTAATGATGAAAATCTAGGGTTTGCAAAAAACCCTAGTAGAATCTAACATGCATAGTAGAATTGTTATTTGATTAAATTGCTAATATCTAAAGGATTTGTGTGGCAAAGGTGGAATCTAGGGTCCTCAAGAGTAAAAGTTAGTTATCTTGATTAGGTTCCTTTAAGTCTAATAATATGATCTAGGGTTTATGACAAAAATCCTAGCAGAGGATATGAGTATGTTTCTCTTGTTGATTATGAACCTAACTAGGTTTAGGTATTAGATGTCTAAAGTTTGAATGTCTTAAGGCATCCATTATAATGACTTGATCTTTGGTTAACTTCATACTTATGTATATTTGTATTCGGTTGTACTTGCTACTGAAGGATTTGCAGGTACACAATCTTCAAGATGATGAAGATGTTCATATAAGCATGATGAAGGAAGATGACCTTGATACCGTAAGAAAGAATGAAAGCCATAGAAGGTTCTCTAATGTTATAGAAGAAGAAAGTAGTTAATCTCCCCAATTGAGAGGGACGGCATATTATGAAGAATATCTTGTAAAAGGAATCAGAGAATGAATAGATATGCAATATAATTGAAAGTACAAGAAAGCTTCTGACAATTTGCATATGGCGAACTTGATGATAATATAAGCAACATCCAAACGAATGAGGACCTCGAAGGTTTGTATTTGTACAGGTAAATCTCTCCATGAAGAAGGCTGAACACTTGGGAAGCATGCTTGGACAAATGGACATATCTAGTTTACTAGGGAGAGATGAAGCATTTAATGGTGGATGCTTGGGAGGACATTTGGGCGGCCTATGTGTGGTTAATGTCTAGATCACGAAGAGGGAGTTTGTCGTTGGTCTTGAAGCTTTGACCTTGGATACGCACCTAGATTCCTGGGTTGATGGTTAGTTAGTAAGCTTGAAGTACCTAGACTAGCTGAAAGCTTTAGTCCATCTTAGTCCCACCCAAATAGATATCCCTCGTCAGGTATCTAGTCTGAGGCACTAAGTGTGCCAGAACTCTTCATAGTTCATTTTAGAGATCTTCTATGTACCTTTATATATAGGTAATTATGAATACCTCCCTAGTTAAGAGGGAGTGTTGAAGAATGTAACTAGTATCGGTCTTCACAAGTGTACTTGAGTCATGATGTAATATATTTATCTAAAGAAAGAAAAAAAGAAAAATTATTAAATAAATTGACTTATTAAAGCATGGGTTTCATGCTTGGGTCAATTGTCTTTAGGTCAAAGTCTCCATTGAAGACTTCTAGGGTTTATGTCAAGTGTCATTGTCCATGTCACAATGTAAAGAACTCTTCTTGAGAATTATTGGACAAAGAAGAAAATTAATTTAATGTAAAATAGGCCAATTAGGCCTCCTCCACCAAGTCGGCCTTAAGGAAGGACAAGTCGGCCTCAAAGGAAGAATTTGATCACCTAGGACTATATATAAGAAGCAACTCGACTCATTTGGAAGACACCACTCAACAAGTTCACATTGCAGTAGCTGGAAGCAGAAAGGAGATCATTATCTTGCTAAGGAAGTCGAAATTTTCTCTCTCTTGTCTCACACATGCGAAGGAACTGAAGTTGCAGGAGGGCAGAAATTGCAATCTTGAAGCTCGGCCAAAATTCTGATGCAGTAGGTCGAAAATCAATCTTTGATGCAGTATCAAAGCAGTGTTGTTGCAGTTGATCTTTGAAGGTTGGAAGAACAGTTTGAGGGCTAAATTCGTGGAGGTGGATGGTCTATTGGTCTAGGGTCTTGGTCTATCTCATTTTGAATTACTGAAGGAAGAGTTCTTGACTAGGTTTTCCCCTATATAGGGATTTTGCCCTGTTGTGCGCCTACATCTAGTGTCCTTGATCTTTGTGTTTTGGTTTTGGTTATTGCTTGATGAACTAAGATAAAAGAACAAATAAGAAAGATTATAATAATAATTCAAAAAAATCACAAGTAATTATCAACAAGAGAAAATCTTTCTGCCTTTCTAATTTTCTAACAAGTTACATCACACAAGAGTCCAAATCCAAGATCATACAACTAGAAATGAAGAAAAAAAAATCTTGGATGACAGAGAGGAAGCTTGGAGACTCAAAAGCGGATTTATATGGCTAAAAAGCAGAATGATAACACAAAATTCTTTCACAATTTCGCCAGGGGAAGAAAATCTCAAATACGATCTAGGAAATGCAGGCATAGGATGGAAGGAGGGTCAGAGCATTTAAAGACCTGGTCGAACTAGGAATCTCTTTCTTCCAAGATCTTTTTAAAGCCCCCAATGAAGTGACTCTAGCTGAGATCCTTCAAATTTCCCAGTCTTTCCCAAGCTTTGTAGAACAGAATGACATCCAGATAGGTGCTTATGGCACCTATCTCGAAGGAAGAATTAGAAGCATCCCTCAAAAGTATGCAGAAAGATAAAATTTTGGGTCCTAATTGTTGGCCCGTGGGGTTTTATCTGGGTTTCTTTAACCTTTTAGGAGATGAGTCGCTGCAAGTTGTAGAGCAATCCAGACAAACAAGTTTTATCCATGACCCTCTTTGTGCCACTTTTCTTGCCCTCATCCCAAAAATTGACAACCCCAAATCCTTTGATGAATTTAGACCTATATCCTTATGCAACTACATTTACAAATCCATAGTGAAAATCATTGCAATGCACCTAAGGCCTATCTTGTCACACCATATGTCTGAAGAGCAATTTGGTTCCCTGGATGGCAGACAGATCCATGAAGGCATAGGTGTAGCCCAAGAAGGACTACACTACATGAAAACCAGGAAGCTCAAAGGGGTAGTAGTTAAAATAGATCTGTCAAAAGCCTATGACAGGGTAAGTTCAGTTTTCATCAGAATGATCCTCACCCATTTAAGCTTTCTCATCCCCTTCATAAACTGGATTATGGGGTGCACATCAAATGTCTCCTTTGCTATTCTAATAAATGGAGCAGCCTCTCCTTTCTTTCACAGCTAGAGGGTTCTGAGGCAGGGTTGCCCTTTGTCTCCCCTACTATTCCTTCTCGCAGTCGAGGGTTTGAGCCAGATTCGACAAGTGGTAAAAGCTCGTGGGGCTTTAAAGGGCATAGAAGTAGCTCAAAATTTATATATCACACATCTTTTGTTCGTGGATGATGTGCTCATTTTTTGCGATGGCTCTCGACAAGATCTGTGTGCAATAAAACAGGCCCTCAATCTTTTTCAAAAAGCAACTGGAATGATTGTTAATGCTCAGAAATCATCTCTCCATATCTCAAGATTATCTTAGCCAGGAAGAGATAGGGCCACTTCCTTTTTCCCCTTCTAGGTAATCCCTCAAGAAGACAATCTCAGATGTCTGGGTTTTCTTCTTAAAGCATCCTCTTATAGGAAGAGGCACTGGTCTTGGTAGGTGGAGAAGATTAAAAAAAGATTGCAGCATTGGAGTTTCAAATGGCTCTCTAAAGCTAGAAGGTTGATTCTGATAAAATCAATCTTGGAAGCAATCTCGGTTTATTGGATAGCCCTGTCATGGGTTCCAAAGGGCATTCTGTCTACAATTCGGAAATTATGCTACAGATTTCTCTAGGTAGGATCAAAGGAGGAGGATGCATTTCCTTGGGTGGCATGGGATAAAATCGCCCTCCCAAAAGACCGAGGAGGTTGGGGTCTTAAAGATCTTCAATTATTTGCAAAAACTCTGTCTGCAAAGGTTAGCTGGCGAATTTTGACCTCAAACAGTTTGTGGACAGCAATAACTTTCAGAAAATATATCCACCCTCTCTCCTTGGACGAATGTCAGGAAAGAGGATAAAAGAGTTCATTCCTCATCCATTATTTGGAAAGCAGTGACCAACTCTTTTCATATTATTGGAAGCGATCTAGCCTGGAGAATCAGAAATGGGGAAAGGATGAGGATTGGAACTAATCCTTGGGCAAGATGTTCGAAAGCCTTCAAACTTCTGAAAGCTATGATAGATCTTCAAAATGAGAATGGTGTTGTGTTTTTAAGTCAAATTGCAGAAGAAAATAGATCCACTTTTTGGTCTCAGGGATGGAAGTCAGCAGCACAACTAAATTTCCCATGTGCGTTTCATGAAAACTGGTCAAGTTTCATATAAGATCTAAACAGATCCAATGTTCGTATTCAGGACAGGGAGGATTCTTTATGGCGGGCTTTTAGTCAATCAGGGCTTTACACTCTGAAAGAAGGATACATTTCGCAAATTGATCAACGACAGAGGATACAACCAAAGTGGTGGTGGAAGCCTTTGTGGAAACTCTCTTGTCCAGCAAAATCAAAACTGATGATGTGGTGCATCCTCAGGGACAAGATTCCGACATGGGACAACCTTCAGAAAAGGAAAAAAAGAAGGACCAGGTTAGTGTGTCTTGCGTAAAAACGCTTTAGAATCTACAATTCATTTATTCCAGTGATGTCCCTTTTCTCAAAACCTCTGCAAAAGTGTAAACAAATTCTAAATTTTCCTTTAGATTTGAGAGGGAATAGTATGATGGAAGCCTGGCACCATTGGTGGGATGGTTTTAGGGATGAGAATTGGCGCAATCTTCCTCCAATCATATTTTGGGGCATCTGGTTAGCCATCTTTAGAGACACACCTTCGGTTCCTGATATCATTGCCTCTAAGTCTACTGTTACTTTCTCCCTTATCCCAAGATATGATCATCCTTTGTTTCCCCGAGTCATCAGGGAAGAAGAAATAAATTATACACTGCCATGGGCATACTTTGACGAAGGGTTGAATGGAGAGAACATTTGTTGGGGAGGCCTTGTTCTTCGCCTTTCTCAACATCACCTTTTATTCTCCAAAGTAGGCCTTAGCATAGGCTCCAATAATTATGTGGAGCTATGGTCCTTAAAACTTCTTCTTTCCTAGGCACTAGAGCTTCAATGCAAGTCATTACAAGATTTTGGAGACTCCATGAATGTTGTTAATTGGGTCAATAAGTCACAGAGATGTCATAACCACACACTATCACATATTCTTGAGGACATACTTTCTATTAAACAGTCTTTTGATTATATCTCTATTTGCAATATCTACAGGGAAAGGAATTCTACAGCAGATTCTCATTCCAAAGAGGGTACTCGACAAATTCTGGGGCGGTGGTTGGTCACAGAATTAGTGAACGGGCAGGGAAGGCACTTCCTGCACCCTTCATCTCAGCATTAAACATCAGCAGCAGCCTCTGATCATATCAGGGTCCCTTCTTTTTTCTTTTATGCTACAGTATGAAGCACACAATCTTAAGCTAACAGACTTTGGGACAGATATTTCATGTCCTATCTCTTTTTGATAGGTTAGTTGATGATGTATAATCTATTAGGTGACGATGATGAGTTGGGTTTCTCAAGCATACAGTTTTTCTCTTTTTAGCCTTCTTAAAGGCATATTTTTGGAATATGCAACACACATATACAGAGGTAATCAATATAGATGCACCGCGACAACGACTTAGGTCGAGGGATGTCACCCCAATCCCCAACCTCTTTGTTCTAGTTGGCTCCCAACAGCAGGCTATGGGGGGTAGACCCTATGGAAATGAAATGATGAAAGACAAGTTGGGAACCAACGAGTCCGGGAGACATAGTTGAGTGGCCTAGCTACCTGGTTAAATTTAGCAAGATTTTAAGGATTAGATTAAATTTATATTTGAGACCAGTGCCTTATGGAGTCAACACTTTTGCTTGTTATAAAATTGAGACCAAGTGATTGGATGGACAGTTGTTGCGTTGATGCTTCACTAACCTATATGAAATGCAAGTCCTAAGATCTAGGTGTGATGCAAAGGTCTTGGTAATTTTTAATTAAATGCCTAATCTAATGATGACCTTCCCTTAATTGTTTTGAAGCTAGGCTCCAAGGTAGGTTGTGGGGAGGAGGCCAACGGGGAGCAAACAAGTGCTTGATTAACGATACCCTCTGTTAGGCTCCTATCACCTGATGCCTTCAGCGCTGCAGAGATTGTGGCTCTGACAACTGCAAGGTCAACATGTTAACCACCGAAGAGTTGTTAAGCCCCTCAAGCTAGATGAGAAGGGTTGCCCTAGAGGTCTATCAACCAAGCTTATGCTTGGAGGTAAGTTATTAATGCAGCTAAACATAGGATGTAATGCAAGGATGGAGAGTGAGTCTTAGGCTAAGATTTTCTTAATGACTAAGTACTTAGGCTATAATCTTGAGTTAAGGAAATAAGTACTTGCCAATGATATCATGAGACAATCTTAACCATCAGAGGATGTGCCAAGTTAACAAGATGTGCCCCATAAGATAAATGTTTTACCAAGATGTTCAAGATAGCAACAATATAAGACAATAGTAACAATTACTTAGCCAATGATTATTAGACATTGTAACCAATGTACCTTAGTCAAATTAGGAAATGCCAATGACTACTCAGCTTAAGAGATGCTCAATTGAAACAAGAAGACTTACAAAACTTAAAGCGCCAATGTAAGGTTATCTTTCAATAAGATGTATTAGCAATGAAACAAGAGAGTTATACCAAGGCAATTGTACCAAACAAAATGCTCAACAAGATATTTTTTATCCAATGTTAACAACCTTATGAGCTAATGAGAGCACTTAAAGCCACTTATGTATTCAAATTTCAAATAACACAAATGAGTAACTTAGGATAGCAGTAAACTACTTGTGTTTCAGACCTTTGTAATGCTTATGACAGTTAGCAACAAGAAATGAAATGAACAAAAGAACAGTAGGCCAACTAATGTAATGAATCAGAGTTGCGGGGGAGCGTCCCCCCCCGAACCCGCTCCCAATCCGCGCTCCGGGCGGGAGCGGCTCGGGAGCACGCTCCCGATAAAAAAATTTGCGCTCCCTGCCATTTTCGGGAGCGTTGTAGGGAGCGATCGCTCCGTCGCTCCCAGAGCGAAATTTTAAGCCTGGGAGCGATCACTCCTGATCGCTCCCGAGCATTAAAAAATCCCTCCGGGAGCGTTTCGGGTGGCGCCGGGAGCAATCCGCGGACCCGAATAAAAAAATAAATAAATAAATAAATTTTAAAAAAAATTGTTTTAAAAGCCCAATGGGCCTAAAAAAATTCATTATCACTTCATTGAGTTGAGTTTCTTGGAGAGCAAGAGCAAAGGAGCAAGGAGAAGCGAGGAGCGAGGAGCAAGCCTGCAAAGAGGTAAGTAACTTAGTAATTTAGTTAGTTTAGTTAGTTTAATTTAGTTAGGTAGTAATTTAGTTAGTTTAGTTAGTTTAATTTAGTTAGGTAGTAATTTAGTTTATTTAGTTTAAAAATCATGAATTTAAATTAAATTAATTAATCCCAATAAATTAAATTAATTTGCAGATTCAAAACCCTACAAACATCAAACACCATGGACCTAGCTATATTTCTTGGCATTTTCCTCTTCTTGGTCCCTTTTATGGTTATTATGGTGCTGGAGAGTAGGAAACGGAGGGGCCAAACTGAAGAGGGGGATGAAGAAGCTGGAGAAAGTCGAATTGATGAAAACCCCGATGAGGAGGAGCTGGAGGAGGGTGAACATGACCCTCCAAAAACTAAACAAGACCAAACCCCATTGTAGAAATATGTTAATAGGGCTGAAACAGGGAGAGGGGGTGGAACCACTAAATTTCATTGCCCCCATTGCAACAATGATTACACAGGTTCATACACCCGTGCTAGAAGACACCTCTGCGGGAAAAGGCCATGGGATGGAGACAAATAAATAGGAATCAAAACTTGTCCAGCGGTGTCAACAGCGGATAGAGCCAAATATATAAGGGAAGAGGAGGAAGCCCAATACAAATCAAAAAAATCAAGGGGTTTCTTTGAACCAAGCTCACAATCACAATGAACTCCTTCAGCATCCTCCCAAGGCAGTGGATATGGAGGCACAGGGTCATCAGCTTTAAGGCGTAGAACCATATCAGATTTCCTTGATGAGGGGTGTAGGAATGATGTGGATTCAAAGGTTTACAGGTTTCTCTATGCATGTGGTATACCATTCAATGTTCTTCGCTCACCTTATTGGCACGAAATGGTTTCTGCCATAAATGATGCCCCTAAAGGATACAAGAGCCCTGGGTATGACAAGGCAAGAACCGTTGGCCTTGATCATGAAAAAGCAAAAATATCACATTCTTTGAATAGAATGACAAGTTCTTGGACTGACCATGGGGTGTCCATTGTATCTGATGGATGGAAAAATGTAAAAGGCAAGCCATTGATAAGTGTTCTTGCTGTGTCTGTTAGTGGTCCCATCTTTCTAACTGCACATGATTACTCAGACAAGTTCAGGACCGCCATCAACATTGCAGAAGCATTACTTGAAACAATTGACCGTATTGGGCCATACAATGTCATCCAAGTCATCACTGATAATGCTCCTAATTGTAAGGCAGCGGGAGCAATTATTGAGGATAAATACCCCAACATATTTTGGTCTAGATGTTCGGTTCACACATTGAACCTTCTGATGCACGATGTTGTCAAGAACAAAAATGCACAATACCAATGGATTGGTGATTTGTACAAGAAAGGCAAACAAATGATAAAATTTATTACAAATCATAGCAATACCCATGGCCTTTTCCGCAATCACTCGAGATTGGAGTTGTTGAAGATTGCAAAGACCAGATTTGGTAGCTATTACCTCACCTTTAGGCGCCTTTTGAAGGTAAGAGAGTCATTGGCTAGCATGGTATCAAGTCCACATTGGCATGTATTAAAGGAAAGGGCTACAAATGCCGCTGACAAGCGAGGTTTTGAACTGGTGGAGGAGGCCGCTCTTGATGGTCAGTTTTGGACAAGTGTGAGGCAAGTATTGGATTTCACCAAGCCCATTTATCACATGATTCGGTTTGCAGATACAGACAAACCAGTGATTGGCGAGGTGTATGAGCAGATGGATACCATGTTGGGGCAAATAAAAGATATTGTTCATAACAGAGATCCCGACTTGTACAAACCGATTCACGATTGTGTGTGTGAACGATGGAATAGACTTAATCTTCCACTACATTGCTTGGCGTATATCCTTACGCCAAAATACTACTCTACATCTTGTTTGGGCCAAGCTGCACCAGGGGGTGGGATTAGAACCAAACCCCATTTAGATGCAGAGGTAACTAGAGGATATTTGGAAGCATTAGAAAAGTTGATACCTGACAGGGAGGAATGTGCAGTTGTGCGCCTTGAAATAGGCAAATACTTCAGTGGCACTAGTTTGTATGGTAACTTCCATGCAATGGACGACAAAGATAGATTTGATACTCTCACATGGTGGGAAACATATGGCAGCCAGGGACTTTTGCCAAAATTGGCAAAAAAAGTTCTTTCACAGGTTGTAAATACTTCTTCTGCATAGAGGTGTTGGAGCACCTACAACTACATACATAATGTGAAAAGAAACAGACTCAATGAAAACCGAGCAGAAAGCTTGGTTTATGTGCACTACAACTTGAGGTTGTTGAGTCATTACTGTGATCGGGCTTATGAGGATCCCGCATATAAAATTTGGGACAATCACCCAGAGGATGACAATTTGGAGGATGGCATTGTACATCTTGAAGAACTGGAAGAGGAACTAGATGAAGCAGCTGCAGCAGCCATGCCACCTCCACCTCCACCATCCAGTAGCAGTGATCGAGGTCCGCCTCTTGTTCCTTTGTTGTCGCCACCTCCATCTACACCCTCACATGGAGGTTCTAGTTCTGGTTGTCGGTCTGTGTGGGAGACTCCTAGAAGACCACCACGACATGCTTATACTCCTGGAGACTCTCATGGCAAGGGCCACATGTAGATTTACAGTTTACTTGTCTTTTTTAGTTTCTATTAGACTTTAGTTTTCATAACTGTTGAGTTTTGAGTCCTTGACTCTTGACTCTTTCATATCATAATGATATTTTTTGTAAACAATATATCACTGTGACAATGAAAATTTGAAGTTTGAAGTTGGGCCTTGGCAATTATAACTCATTGGTAATGATTGTGAATTATGAATATGATGCTTCGTGAAAGACTAAAGTTGTTTCATTTCATTTCATTATTCATGTTTCATTTTATAAATTTATAACATTTCATATCATGTTAACAGTTAGAAGTTAGGACTTAGAAATATCTAAGATATTACTTCTTGTAATGGTTAAACTTAGCTTACAAGTACATCTTTGGTGATCAATGATGATAAATGTTATTGAATTTTCAATTTTGAAAGCTTGAAGTTGAAACTTTAAGATTGAATTTGATGAATCATGATTCACGAGACTCAATATGTTGCAGTTGTAATATGTATTTTACTAACTTGTGGACATGGTTGATGACGATTATAATTTCTAGATGATTGATGTGATATGGTTCAATGATCAATCTATGTTTTTTTATGTTTTTTATGTCTAATTCATCATTCTACATGTTTTTGTTGACATATATGTATCAAAAATTTAAAAATATAAATATATATATATATATTTTTTAAAAATCGCTCCCGGATTTGCGCCCAAACCGGGAGTTTCTGAAAATGGTCGTTGCCGCTCCTGCTCCCAAGCAACATTGTAATGAATTGTTAATTTGCTAAGATGGTTTTAGATCACCCTTATGATTATTTTTCCACTGTTATGAATTGTTTTTGTGTTGCAAACATGAACCAATGAGGGTTTTGAGAAGCAAACCAGAGAGCCCTTTGGGCTTGGAGAAATTTGCCACACTTGTCAACAAAACTTTCCCAAAGATGGTCCACTTGCAACACAAATCATAATCCCAAATCCTTTGCACACAATGACGACTTAGCTCAGGAAATTGTTAATTATGCCATAGTAACCTAGGAGAGGCACTTGGAAGACAAAGTGGAGCAATGCTCACCCCACAAGGGTTAGCATTGAGGCAATGGGAAGCTACCAATGGAGAAATAGGCTTGTGACAGGGGCAATTAGGGCAACGTAGGGCAAAATAGCAGCTGCGTTGAAGGGATAAGAGGCGATAGAGGCTACAGCAGTGATGAAATTGATGAAATGGCTAGGAGATGGAGCACGGTTGAGGTGTTGAAGGCCTTAAAGGCCACGGCGGTGAGGGTCGAGAGGAGCAGAGGGAGATTTGAGGGCAGCGAAGGAGGGAAAGGAGTTGCAGCAAAGGGAAGAGGGTTGAGTGGAGGGTTTGGAGAGGCACCTAGGGCCATGGCAGACTTGGATGAGCCTGACGGGTAGCTAGGAGGCCACGGTAGGCAGGGATGGAGTCAAGAGGGGTTGTGGCCAGGCTTGGAGAAGGCTGACGGCAGAGGAAAAGGTTCAGTACAGCATGCGGCTAGGCTTGGAGGAGGAGAAGAGGGTTGCCATAAGGAAGAAAAGGGGCCACACCAGGGTAAGAGGCCCAAAATTTCTTGAAACCCTCACCAAATTCAAAAAAGATGCTTCAGATCTTGAAATCTCTTTGCAAATGATCACAAAAACCCTTTGAAGTTTGACGTTTTCCCTTCGGGCTTGTGCGTTGAGCCTAGAGGAAAGAATAGATGGTGGATCTTGCCTTCCTAGGCCTAGATCCACCTCTAGGAACCCTCTAAAAAATTTCCAAGGGCTAAAACCCTCGCAGAATCTTCAAATCTATCTTTAAGTTCACCTACAAAAATAAAATTTCAAAAGACCAAAACCCCAATATATACAAAAAATTAAAATGAACCCCAAAAATCCAGAACTCCAACTGCACACGAGGGTTAGAAAAAATAAAATTATCTACAAAACATCATTTTATAATATACACAATGATTTATGGCTCTCATAAGCAAATCTATTCGTTAAATGCAAAATTAAAAAATAAAAATAAAAAATAAGTGAAATAATTTAAATGGGTGAACAATGGTCAAGATCTCTGCAAAATCAATCATTAGATAAGGCTTGAAATTTAATAAAGTGGCCTCTTAAGATTTCTTGTCATAGGAGTTGGTTGGTCCAACTGAAGACTTCCCCTCACGCCCAAGATCTGAATCCCTGAAGTCTCTACACACTTAAGATCAAGTTATTAGATCAATAGGGGTTAGATAAACACCATAACCCTCAAAATCTGAAGATACCTGCTAGATCAATCAAGTTATAATGATTTTCTAAACCCAGTAACTAATGCAAGATACCTATGCAAATAGTTAATCCAATTAACTAGCTAAAGAAATAATAACTTACAAAATATTATTCAATAGAGCATTAAGAACATGATCCAAAATTTATGACAAGCAGAAGAGGCACACCACCATGAATAAACCCCAAAGTCTTTGTATTATTTTCAAAAAAAATTACAGCAGCAAAGCTTGGCTCGAAGCTTCTTTACAAAATTTTATTGTTTTGAAAAGCAAATGGCTTCTAATTTATAGATAAATCTTCCAAGTGGAAAATAACGGCTAATTGGCTTGATCCCCGTCAAAGTAATCTCGCCATTAGTAAATGTTTGATCATCTTTTAATCTCCACCGTCGAAAATCTTTATTTTTGAGAAATTTTCGAATTTCTCATTTAACCCATTATTTTAGCTCAAAAATAACTATTTTGAGTAAATTTCCTCAAAAAATTGTCTTTGACTTAACCACCAAGGCCCAAGAGTCCAATTTTTCTTGAAATTTACAATATTCCCTTGGTGGGGGACCTCCAAAAATTAATTTCTTTAAAACCCGCGAATTTTTCCACTTGGAGAATTTAATTTTTCTAAGACTTTAATTCTCACTCTAATTAATTAAATTTCTAGATTAGGGTTTTAATTTATTTTTGCCAAAAAAAATAATTAATTGACGCTTCAGAGGATTACTAATTTTTCCATATTCTAATATTTTAGCCATGGTGTCTAAGTATAAGGGACCATGCACTAAAATATTTTTTACATAAGATAATTACATTTCAACCCTCAAAGGGGAAACACCCGTTCATTATAGACCCTCAATTTATTACCCAATTTTACGACTCAATATGATCTAGTAATAAAATAATTTAGTCAATTAGCTTAAATTATTCCCAAATCATTTTTACAAAAGACTCAACTAAAACACTATGACTCACCTAAGACATTGACAATAAATTTCACCCTACCTTTGGGGTGAGGCTGGAGGGAAAAACTCTGCCAATCATCAATGTTTATAAACACAGATGAATCAATGAGGCGAAAAACCTCCTAGGATGAAATTCGTCGACAAAATAATAGGCTTACCTAGGTTGTTACATACATATATGGTCTTACTAGCATCATTTACATTAAAAAATTTTAGAAAGGGCTTACAACTATGAGAAACTAACGACTGTTGATGATGAATCCAGCATATCTCATTGCTCGAACATGATGGAATCCTTTGCAAAAATGAGTACTGCTATAGGGTAGTTGCAACGGAGTGGTCAACGGGACTATCACCACTTTCTTGTTGAATGTTATCCAAGCTATGAATGCTTTTGGTCTATAAATGGTGCATGGCAATTGCTCAATATTGATCCTCAGCTATACTAGTTATGATTACAAGTGGGTGGTAACCTAGTTACATCGGAACTACTCCTGATATCTTTTAACTTGTTGCTATGTCTATAGGAGCTTGGGAAGTTGGAACAAATACGAAATGTCCCAAATTGGCTAGGAATGGCTCAAGGATCCTAGGAGTATTATGGGAACATCAAGCTTATAGAAATGGGATCTTGGGAGCAGGTTTCCTTAGTGTTCTCTACACAAGGAGGTTGAGAAAGCTCCTTGCTTGTAGGGAAGCACCCACTCATTTCTCAACAAGCAGGGAGCCTCTCAAAATCATGCCCCCCAAAGAAGTGGAATGCTCATGGTTTTCTCTATTGTTTTTGTGCCAAACTAATAAGGGGGACCCAAAAAGCCTAAAATGCCTATTAAACAGTAATTTCTACCTATAAGAAGACCAGCTCTGATGTAGAACACACCTAGCAGTGGCATTTGGCATTTTACATTTTTGTGAGCAGTGTGAAAGTTTAGAGAGCATTGTGAGTTGTTGTGTGGTGAGGTGCATTGGGCCTTGGAGTTCAGACTTCAGTTTGGTGATCATCCATAACTTGCTATCAGCCTTTAGGCACCCTAATCTTCTAAGCAGAAATATGAGCATCTCTGTACTGTGACCACCACTTGCTATTTTCTCATACTACTACTGGCATTTTCTATTTTCAAAGTATGCTTGTTCATTTTTTACTCATCATTGTCATGGATGTTAAAAATTTAGAAATAGTTGCATAATGTCAATATGTCTAAAATTATTATAACACTTGCATAGTCATAGTAATTTTCAATACACTATTGCTACTCTGCTTAGTTAGTATGTGAAAATTTGTGTGAAAATGCTATCCATGTAGTCCTTGGTCTTTCTTAATTCAACCTTAATAGATGCCTAAGATGTTCACAATTACTGTGAAAATTGAAATCATCCCTTAGGCTCTATGTACAGGCTAAACACTTTATGCTAATACATTTACTTTGAGTTGAAGTTTCCAAAGCTGTCATCCATGCCTTCATGAAGAATGCTATTCTGGCTTCCAGGAGAACGCAAGAACATTTTAGCAATTATAGCAGGCCCTTCTGCTATCTATATCTTTTAACTAAGCTGCTGCATGCAAAATAATGTGGTTTAATTAGACTTTTGAGATTTGCCAATTAGTATGTCTTATCCATTGTGATTAAGTTTAAACCTGTCAAGTTTCATTTCGTTATTTTGATTATATTTAATATATTATATAATATATTGCTGCTCCCAAACTGATATTTCCTGTAAATTTGGGTGAAACTTCTAGCCATTCTGAACACTCATACCCTTGTTTCCAACATTCACATGTCCCACAAATTCATGCCACACAGGTGGTAACTGATGAATAGCAACTACTCAATCTCATAACGCACTGAAGTCAATTGCATGCAAGTACATTATGTGATCTTGTTGCACTGCCTCCCTCTGTATTTTCAGGTTTTACTAACTTCATTTACACTACTATTTGCATCATTATTCCTCCCAGCTACAGCTGCATAACTCCACATTACAGCCAGAAGATAATCATTCAAATTGGGCTAGACAAGCAGAAAATATACTACTTTCTCTTCTTCACAGACAAAAATAATAAAATTACTGACTCCACTCTACCACTCGCCAAGTATATATCTGAACATTAATAATAACCATGGATCGATCAACTAATGGATTTTGAGATATGCACATTTCGAAAGATGTTGTGCATGGAAGCATTGGCCAACAATAAATAGTTCCTAGAGCAATGATGGGCACTTGCACACCCTGATTTCACAGAGCTTTCAAGGAAGATTGTGTATGCAACGCTTCCACACTGACAGACTTCATCCTTGTGAACTTTTGCTTGAAACAACTTATGAAAAGAGAAAAATAAAGACCATTTCAGCAATAACACACCACTTCACCACTTTAGCAGACAAGATTTGCCAGGATACACATATAGAGATGATATGGATATATCACCCTGATAAAAATATTTGGGTGGGATACAGCTTGACATGGTATTGTTAATGCAGAAATTTACCCCTTCCGAAGGTAAAAAAATTGGGTAGATCTGTATTAGAAAATGCCTACAACATCTAGAAGAATTCACCCTATAGCATCACATGCAAACTTTTCACTCCATTCAGACTCGTACTTGCCAACCACAAGGGGGTATCTGTAACATTGCATGCAATGTTTTCCCAATAAATCTGCAAATTAAACACATGAAACAAGCATGCAATAGTTTCCTTCGACCTGCTGCCAGCAACTAAGCAGCCAAAGAGGTTGTAAAATAGCTTGTGGATAAAGTGGTGGAATTATCTTCAACATTAGCTTCAAATGGCACAAGAAAACATGGGAAAGATAGCACTTCAAATGGCTGATTTGTTACCAAGAAAAATGCTTAAAAACTTCTAAAACATTGTTAAATTCCTGAACACCATATCTAGTTTATATTCCCAAATTATTTTATATACCCTGAAATTTATTTTAACCAAGTAAATTATTTTCCAAATTGCTGAATAAAAATACACTCGAATTTTAACAATAAATATGCATCAGAAACACAGGTAGAAAATCAATCCCATAGTAGGAATTTTAAACCCACCAATTTATCCTTCACTTCTAATTACTCAGAATAAATAAGGGCTCCCTACAGGGAAAATAGCCTAGAAATCTCAGCCCTCTAGAAAACTCAGCCCTTGGAAAATTGGCTTCCCTATTCTAAAATTCAGTCTCCTCTCTCCTAGCCTCATATAGTCTACGCATTGGATGAGCCTCTCAGCCTTAGCTACGCCATGTTTCATACGAACCTTTGCGCAAGCCTCCACATTGGATCTCTGTCCCCTTGCAAATTTGGCCTTCCAAGATCTTGGCCTCCACAAGTTTCCTCTCTACGGAATTGCCTACTACAATGTTTCCTTCTCCTTAGCCCTAAGTCTCTCACTCGTCTCTTGAGAAAATCGCTCTCTCAATGACTCAATATGTCTTCCTCCTCTCCTTAGGCTTTCTTTTATAATTTACCATTGAGCTAGATCCCTAACCCTAATCTCCAAAGATGGATAGTTAGGATTAAAACCTAACCCGCTTGATATCAACGATAGAGATTAGATATAATTCACTAAAGTGAATAATTCACTTTTCTTTAGAGAAACTTATCTCAATAGCCAACATTAAATTAAAAAAATCAATGTGCTTTTCCTATGTTAAACTGATGAAAAAATCAAAAAAGCCCCTTAATAAATTAAGCAAGTAACCTCAAGAGGCTTTGGACAACTTCTGCATGTTTGACACTTAGCATATTGTTGTAGCGGCTACAACCACCCTCCAAAATTTTTCCTTAGCTTTGCTTTGGAGCCTCCCTACCAACCATCCTTAGCAGCATGTC
The DNA here is from genome assembly GCA_031772625.1 of Pinus tabuliformis. Taxonomy (NCBI): domain Eukaryota; kingdom Viridiplantae; phylum Streptophyta; class Pinopsida; order Pinales; family Pinaceae; genus Pinus; species Pinus tabuliformis. The sequence continues at coordinate 404,124,670 of CM062813.1, forward strand.
TTGCTCTGTCAAGTACATAGGCTTCACTTGTTTTTTAGTAGCTTGTCAGCTTGTGCATGCCAATTTACTTCACTCCCTTCATAGGCTGCCATTCCGGACTTAAGCTAATTGCTGCCTGAGAAGCTCCCTTAGAGAATTGCGCAATTCTGGAGGGGCACCAGCCTTCCCTCCAGAAATTGCACAAATCAGTTGGGCAGCCTGCTGGGCTCCAAAATTGCGCAGAACAGTCAGGCACTCCTCCTTCAAGAAACCGTGCAATCTAACCCAGAACTAGGCCTTAGCCTAGAAATTGCGCAATTCTGGAAAGCAGTGACCTGCTCAACCCAGAAATTGTGCAATGCCTGAGAGACAGCCAGCGCTTCTTAGCCCAGAAACTGTGCAAATTTTCATCCCAGGCTCACTGACCAATGCATGTGCCTTCAGGTTGACTGGTTCCCTCCAGGACCGAGCGAAACTGTTTTTCCCGAAATAGCAAAAGGCAACATGCAAAAGGCATCCCTAGATTTGGGGGATCTATTTTTAGCAGCTGGAGGTTACATTCATATGCATAGATCATTTTAGAAACCTCTCGCCAAGTGTCGCTTTTTCCTAGATTTGTCACATGCGCGTCATAACCTCGATCTTATCAAAACTTACGAACCGAACGCTACAGAGCTCATTCCTCACATCGACCTTGCAGCTCTAACATCCAACATCAAATCCAGGATTCTTCGGCACTTTCAACTTAGCTGTTTCAAGGTAAGTCTCTTCTCATGTCTTACGTTGCGTCTCTGTCACTTTTTGTGTTTCGCTTCGTGTAAGTGCGGTTTGCTTGATTTCAATGAACGCTTGTTGTCGTTTCAATATATGTTAGCTTGTAGAAGCACGTTTAAGTTTTCGTTTGCATCTCACTGTTGTCACATGCATGACAATGTTTTTGCACCGACAGTCGTCGTTGTGGCGACCTGCTTCACACACATGCATGTCTTCCTGTTCTTTGAATCCTGCACCTACTATTTGCATGCATGTTCATTCACTCTTGTTTACACTCAGTTTCACCATGCATTCAGACTTCTCATATTTTCAGTCGCTCGTCAGCGGGTCTGGGCTGCCTTGCTCGGCTAGCATTTCGCATTTCTGGAAGTGAAGGCTCTGCCTTCCCTCCAGGAATTGCGCAAGTCTGGCCCAGCATTGACCACCAGACTTGCATTGCACAATTCTAGCAGGTAGTGCCTTGCTGGCCCCAGAAACTGCGCAATGCAATTCGCTGGTTTGCATGTCACTGCTCACTGAAATTGCGCATTGCACATTTCCAGTCCTCAGCATGCCAGGCTGGACTGTGCATTGCACAATTCCAGCAATCCGTCAGCCTCTTGACAGCCCAGACTGTGCCTTGTGCAGTTTTGGTAGTCAATCTCCCAGCCTCCCAGTGAAAATTACGCAATCTTTACACACAGTCACACAAGTATGTTGCATGTCAATTCATCAGTTTGTTTTGGTTTTCAACTGACATATTGCTTGCAATGAGTGTTTCTATGTCTCCAAGTATCACAGGTGTCCGTCTGCCTCTCAACAACACAGGTACAATGGTTTCCAGGAGAGCAGAGTCAAAGACACCGTTGAGAGCGCAACTGGAGATGCATTAGATCAAGTGTCTATGAACTTGCCTATCTATGAAGACATCAAGTTGTTCATGAACAAGGATATCAAGATGAAATGGCAGCGGCATCACAGTGAGCAGCACCATCGGCCGCAGCAGAAGGTAGCAGACCTACATGTGACAAATGCAAGAGGAAGGTTGTTGACAGTGTAGAGGCAGAGCAAAGTTGCAAGTTTAAGCAAATCCACTTGTGATGAAAGCATCTTTGGAGATTGAGGCTATGAGGTGACAACATGACAAGAGGATCGCACGAAGGCAGAGAGATAAATAGAGAAGGAGTTGCAGGTGCTGAAGCAGCAACTCAAGGAAGAACAGGAGCTACATAGACGAGAGAAAGAGTTGCAGCAGGAACAGGTATAGCAGGAGGCGCAACATGCACAGACTGATGAAACTGCGCCCATACAGGTTATAGACCCAGCCCAGCAGCTGGCACAGAGCCTGAACAATCAACCTGCGTTGTCATCGATGAAGAGTATGGTTGGGAGCCTGAACTTCAACCCGCGGTGAAGGACGATTCCCTTATGTCCATGCCTCCTCCGATTTTCCCTGACATCTCTGGTGATTCTCCCATCCTTAATTTCGCGTGTGTATCTCCGTCTACGAATGCACCCATTGTTGATCATTCACAAAACACACCAGATGTCAGTCCATCATCCGACAATGAAGAGAACAAATTATTCATTGAAGATCCACTTGATTTTTCATCTACTTTTTCCGGAAACACAGAAGGTGAACATTCTTGCTTCTCATCTACCCCTTTATGTGATTCAACAAATCACAAGGATGCCGACAAACATCCTAAAGTTTATGATCGTGGTTGTCGTGATCTCTCTACTTCTTCATCTGATCACAATGTTGATTCAATCATTGTTAATCTGTCTAAGACACTAGTCTATGATGATCTATCTGTCGACGAAGTCGAAACCCCGCAGACTGTCGAGGCACTTCAGCTCGAGCTTATGGTTATGTCAAGTCCTCGCTGTCCTAAGGTTGGTTTCACTTCCAATCAGGAAATTGTTAAAACACCCAAGGCTCCTCATCACTCATCTGTATGCATCGAAGATCAATCTCACACACAGATTTCGCTTCCTCCACTCGAACTACACAATCTCGTCGCTCATGCATTGGAGGAATCTTACATGGCAACCACACTTATGCAACATAAGTGGTCTACCTTTCTCACGTTTGCTTGCATGTCACAGTCAAGAGAATGTGTACGCTTAACATTTGCACGTAGTATAGCACAGCACCATGGCAAGTCCACAGAGTACATGTCATGCGCTTTCACTCACTTCTTTTCTGTGGACGCACTTAAACCCGAAGTGTGTTTGTCTTCATTGTTATATCTTTCATGTTTGCTAGTTCGCATTGTTGTGCTGTTCGTGAACCATGCCTTCACCAACATGGGTCGACCAATGCACCAGTGGCTGCATTGGAAGTATCACTTTACATAAGCAGACCCATGCACCATTAGCTTAGGAGTAGGAGTAGTGTTTGATTTTGGTTTGTTTGCTTGCATGCATGTTTGCTTCTTACTTTGCATGTTTGTTTGTTTGCCTACTTGTTTGCTTACTCGCTTTGCTTACGCATTTACTTCTGCTTTTGCTTTGTTTTATTGTTTGTTTGCTTGTTTATGTTCGTAGGTTAGTTTCGCATGACACCGTGTGCGACTCTTGAAACAAGTTGGGTAAAGTACAAGAGGACTTGTGTAGTTATCAATACTTGGTTATCTGTCATCCTACCTCTATATGAAGAACTTGTTGTCTTCAGTACATGATACATCAATGGAAAATACATTATGATCGAAGTGAACCTTAGTAAAAACACAACGGTTGCGTGCTAACTAGTGTCACCTACTCTAGTCGGTTGTTTTGGGTTAATCCTTGTCAGCTCAGTCAAGTAGAGTAAGGTGAGGGGGAAAACCTTAACAAGCATGTCAGAGGTATATACAAACTACTTCTCTGAAGGAACAACCTCTTATGCTCTTAATAAGTCAGGATCCCTCTTCCGCCTCTGAAATGAATAAGTGCTATGCATAATTGTGAAAATGAAAATGTGAAAAATTTTGAAAAAATGAAAATGAATAAGGCAAAAGAGAGAAAGGCTTTCTACGCAGAGAGGTGATACAAGTAACTCCGCCAGGGTACTGACCAGGCTCGCTAGAAGCGGAGCGATGCTTGTGTTCCTGCGTGACTCCGCCGCGGTACTGTCCAGGCCTGCAGGCAGCGGAGCAACACCATTGATGAAAACTTAAACTTTGACTATCATATGGCTTGTGCACCAATAAACCCCTCATCTCAATCGAAACAATTGTGTTGGCTTGGCTTGGAATGTGTGTCGACCGACCAAGAGCTTGGCAGATGCTACATCTTACAATCAAGCAAGTGTGGAAACTAAGACAAACAGAGAACTGAACAATACTTCCAGAGGTGTTAGACTTGCTTTTCACGAACAAGGTCCATTTAGAGAGCTGGAGTTCTATCAGTGTGTCTCCAAGTGTTGTAGCGGCTAGAACCACCCTTCAAAATTTTTCCTTAGCTTTGTTTTGGAGCCTCCCTACCAATCATCCTTAGCAGCATGTCTTGCTCTGTCAAGTACATAGGCTTCACTTGTTTTTCAGTGGCTTGCCAGCCTGTGCATGTCAGTTTGCTTCACTCCCTTCACAAACTGCCATTCTGACTTAAGCTAATTGCTAGCTGAGCAGCTCCCTCAGAAAATTGCGGAATTCTGGAGGGGAACCAGCCCTCCCTCCAGAAATTGCGCAAATCAGTTGGGCAGCCTACTGGGCTCCAGAATTGCGCAGAACAATCAGGCAGTCCTCCTTCAGAAAATTGCGTGATCTGACCTAGCACTAGGCCTCAGCCCAGAAATTGCGCAATTCTGGGAGGCAGTGACCTGCTCAGCCCAAAAATTGCGCAATACCTGACAGACAACCAACTCTACCAAACCCAGAAACTACACAAATTTTCATCCCAGGCTCACAGACCGATGCATGTGCCTTCAGGTTGATTGGTTCCCTCCGGGACCGAGCAAAACTGATTTGCATGCATGGGCTGTTTTTCCCGAAATAGCAAAAGGCAGCATGCAAAAGGCATCCCTAGATTTGAGGGATCTATTTTTAGCAATTGGAGGTTACATGCATAGATCATTTTAGAAACCTCTCACCAAGTGTTGTTTTTTCCTAGATTTGTGGCATGCACGTCATAACCTCGATCTTATCAAGACTTATGAATCGGACGCTGCAGAGCTCATTCCTCACATCAACCTTGCAGCTCTGACATCCCACATCACATCTAGGAGACTTTGGCACTTTCAGCTTAGTTGTTAGGGTAAGTCTACTTCTCAAGTCTTGCACTGCATTTTGGTCCCTTTTTGCGTTTCGCTTCGTGTAAGTGCGGTCTGCTTGATTTCAATTTACGCTTGTTGTCGTTTTAAAATATGTTAGCTTGTAGAAGCACCGTTTCAGTTTTCATTTGCATCTCATTGTTGTCACGTGCATGACACTGTTTTTGCACCGACGATCGTCGTTGTGGCGACCCGCTTCACGCACATGCATGTCTTCCCGTTTTCTGAATCCTGCACTTACTATTTACATGCATAATCATTCACTCCTTTTTACACTTAGTTTCACCATGCATTCAGACTTCTCATGTTTTCAGTCGCCCGTCGACAAGTCTGGGCTGCCTTGGCCCGAAACTTGCCTTGCCCGGCTAGCATTTCGCATTTCTCGAAGTGAAGGCTCTGCCTTCCCTCCAAAAATTGCACAAGTTTGGCCCAACACTAACCTCCAGGCTTGCATTGTGCAATTCTAGGAGGCAGTGCCCTGCTGGCCCCAGAAACTGCTCAATGCAGTTTGCTGGTTTGCATGTCATTGCTCACAGAAATTGCGCATTGCGCAGTTTCAATCCTCAGGAGGCCAGGCTGGACTGTGCATTGCGCAGTTCCAGCAGTCAATCAGCGTCCCGACAGCCTGGACTATGCATTGCGCAGTTTTCGTAGTCAGTCTCCCAGCCTCCAGGTGAAAATTACACAATCTTCACAGACAGTCACACAGGCATGTTGCATGTCAGTCCTCCAGTTTGTTTTGGTTTTCAATTGACAGATTGCTTTCCATGAGTGTTGCTATGTCTCCGGGTATCACAGGTGTTCGTTTGCCTCTCAGCAGCACAGTTATAATGGTTTCCAGGAAAGCAGAGTCAAAGACACCATTGAGAGCATCACTGGGGATGCAGTCAATCAAGTGTCTGTGAACTTGCCTATCTATGAAGACATCAATTTGTTCATGAACAAGGATATCAAGATGAAATGGCAGCGACATCACAGCGAGCAGCACCATCGGCGACAGCAGAAGGTAGCAGACCTGCATGCGATAAATGCAAGAGGAAGGTTGTTGACAGTGCAGAGGCGGAGCAAAGTTGCGAGTTTAAGCAGATCCACTCGTGATGAAAGCATCTTTGGAAATTGAGGCTATGAGGTGACAGCACGACAAGAGGATCACGCGAAGGCAAAGAGATAAACAGAGAAGGAGTTGCAGGTGCTGAAGCAGCAACTCAAGGAAGAACAGGAGCAGCACAGACGAGAGAAAGAGTTGCGGCACGAACAGGTACAGCAGGAGGCGCAACATGCACAAACTGATGAAACTTCGCCCATACATGTTATAGGCCCAGCCCAGCAGCTGACACGGAGCAGACAGGGTGAGCAGTGTCATCGATCGCATGCAAGGGTGTTCAAGAGCATGGATGTCATTATGCACACGCATGCGATCCCACCCATCAGCACACTCACCAAGGCGAAGACAAGAACCAAGTCCGACTGGAGCTGAACATGTATTTCGACAGGTTGATGCGCATAGTCACCAGCACACACTTGAAGATCAGCGCAGACACTATGCATCAGTATGTTGCTGGTCCAGCTGCACTCAAGACGATGATGTGCATGTTATCAGACGAGTTGGACAGAGGAGCCATATCAGTGTACCCAGATGCAACGAAGGCAAGAGTTCGCTTACAGCAGGATGTCACCATTGAGCGCACAGACACCATCACGGACGACCAAGCTTGGCATCAGTTCGCCACCGTCGATCATCGCAAGGATGTTGAAGAGTTGGTCTTACCACAACTATCTGAGTGTTAGTGATAGCTTGCATGGCTTGCTTAAGCCTATTTTATCTCACATGGGTACATGTGCAGATTGTATGTAACATCTTGTAAAGTGAAAGTCCAAGTGTCGATAGTTGAATGTAACAGTCATATAGTAGTTGAACAGTCATGTAGTAGTTGAAGAGACATGAGGATAGGTGAAGAGTCACAAAGGGGAATGTCAAGGTTCACCCACCCTTTGTTATTTATAGAACCTCATAACTCATTATAAGGGTTTTGGTCAACCAAGCTTCTGATAGGAGTATCTTAGAGAAAGCTTGGAGAGTATTGTAACGAGCCTTGGCTTCTCCACAGTGCAGAGCTAGTACATCTCTTTGGAGGAGCAGGCGGCAGTGACTGTAACGTTCTGTTATCAGGACTAGTGGTTGGTCATGGTTGTACTGTATGATTGGAACTTTCACTTCTTAATATAACAGAGCCAGCACGTTTCATGCATATGTTGTTATTGTATTTCAGTTAACTTGGTTACTCTAATGATATGTATCTATTTGCTTACACATGTATGTATAGACTCTTTTTGTATATGTATGTATGAATCTTACCGAGATGTGTTGTTGGTTTAACCATCACTTTGGATTGTTGGTTCGCCTGCCTTCCAGTTCGTGATGCATCTTTGCTCATGTATTCCCTTCCAATCTACGTGTTTACACAGGTTTCCAAGGCGCACACTCATTCCACCTTTCGTGTGTTAAAACCATTCATGCACCTTCCTTGGCTTGTTGCGCATGTCACACCCTTGCTACCAACAAGGATATCTTACTTATCTCTGCGTGCAACCGCGATCAAGGCAATACCGTACGACCCACTGTTGGGACTCCTACACCAAACGGTTTGAAGTCTAGTTGGGACTTCTTACCGGGGAGATCCCTTGACATGTTGGTGGGTCAAATTCCCTCAACACATATCCAGAAGCACTTGTCCAAGCTATAATCATTAACACTCCCTCCAAGCAAAGAAGGTATTATGCACCACTCCCAACTTATCTCTATAGAAAACAAACTTCCCTTTCACCAAGGACTTGGTTAGAATAATTACAACCTACTCATTTGTGGAGATATATTGAAGCTTCGTTGCTCCCCTCTGAACCCTGTTTCTGATGAAATGATCTATGATCTCTATATGCTTGGACTTGTCATGAAACACTGGATTTTCCTAGTTTGATACAACTTTGACTATCGGAATGTATCACAGTGAGATCCAACTCATGATCAAATCAACCTGCGGGCACCTTCCGAAGCCAAATGGACTCACAATTTGTCAAACTTGCTCAAGTAACTTGTACATAGATAGATAAAAGAGATTTTCTAATATCTTATTACAAGTTTGTTAATTTGAGTTAACATGTTCTCTGCTTAGGTTAGTTACTTCATTCAACCATTTTCTCATTAATCCATTAGCAATCACATTAAACATTATATGACAATAACTAACGAAAGAACATAAATGATAAATGTTCTTATTATATGACAGTAACACAAGAATATGGATCAAGCCAAGGAAAAACCCCAAGATGGGGAAAACCCTTGATCAAATCTTCTAATTATTAATCATCAAATGTTCAGCAAAGTGAGAGAGAGAGAGATAAAGTACAATGATTCAAAGTCAATACTAACTTGTCAATTTGAAGATGTAATCATAACAGCCCTTAAACAAATGAATGATCTACTCAAAACTGAAATCATGGCATGAACAGGAGACAAATAGTTGAGCAGGGTAAGTCTGGTTAGGGATTCTTGAGGGTCACTGTCATCCATCCAAAATAACTCCTCATAACTGCAGTTGAGCTTAATATGCAAGGAGCTTCCATTAGGGTTGGTCTCTGCTCATATAAGGCAACTCGACCTCTTTTATTTAGGCTATATATATAGCGGCCCTTTCTGAGATAATAGGTCAGTGATGTGGCCTCATAAGGAGAGGGTTTCTCCTTTACCTTAACCACAGACAAGCCCAGAAACTAACTCAACCTGCCATTCTGCTCCTGAACATGGACCTGCAAGAATAAGATAGCCCATATAAAATTGTCTAGACCTGTGGTTGTCCATCTGAGAGAGACTCAGCCCTAGTGCAGAAGTTAACCCAGAAACTGACCATCCTTCGACCTCCTTGAAGATCTCGGTTGCCTCGTACATAGATCCAAGCCCTTTTGGTGTACAATTTGATGGGGTTGAAGAGACGTGACTTTTGGGCTTATTGAGCCAACATATAGGTGAGGCCGACCTTGTTAATTTAGATGAGAGAAACATAAATTCAAAATCACACTTCTCCTTAACCAAATTAGATGATCTTTAGGTCGATTTTGGTCCTCTCGAAAAGAGGAATTTAATGCCATAATTATCTTTCCCAAAGGAGTTGTCCAGAGTGGAATTTGGCCCTAGTTGCCAATTTTAACACTCCCTCTCAACTAGGTAGAATTCCACCTACCAATCCATCCATCATCAATGAACAATCATCATGTCATCCTGATGTCATAAACCATCTTTGTATCTCATCTCTGCTCTGTTGACCACTGATATGAATAATAAAGAAGAATCGATCGAGAGTGAGTCACAAGACCTTACCACTCTCCACTGACAAAAGTCAGTCCACATAACCAAAGGGTGAACTCCAAACAGACTTGATCCCAAGTGATCAAGTTAAAGAAACATCATTCATCCTAGATATAGGGAGTATGGCAGTACATGATGTGTCCATCGGTAGTGTTATGGTCCCAAACCACTTTTCCCAACTCATTGGCCAGATGAGAGGTACTTCCCATGTGTCTCGGACTACGAGGGTGGGATGATGTAACAACATCAACAAGGAAAGAATATATTACATCTTGCTCACAACCACTCATAGGGAAAGGGGAAACCACATCCAACAAACACATGTCATAATCACATGTAGGGAAAGGATGAACCACGTCTAAGAAAGCATTGATTAGAAGCTCCACTGATCAAGAAACACTAAAAGGATGAGGAGCTCCTACGATATGGCCATGATGCCCCCCATTTGATGAGGAATTTGGATGTGAGGATCAGTAAATTGGCAAACAAGACCATCTTCATTTGATTCTCCTTGTTGTGTTGAATTCATAGCTCCAAAACTCATCACAATTGAGGAGATATGCCTTGCCAAAGTTGGAGCCCCATTTTATGGTCAAGAAGCCCCAAAGGAAATGCTACACGCAGCGTATTGATTTGTTTATTAGTGGATTTTATTCTCAAAAAAATAAATTAAATTTTGTTGGGCCTATCCTAGCTAAATTCGCTTGCAAAAGAGCACCTTGACAAGGGTAAATTAATTAGGTTTTGGAAATTAAGTCAACCCCCAATGGTAGATTGTTTTGGCTCCAAAATTTCAATTTCAATTTTAAATTTTTGGAGGGTCGGCTTTCCTCCTCCTTTTGAATAAGTCAGCTCCATTAGAAGCACCCACCCACCCCCTTCATCACTACAAATATAGGCTTGGATCCTAAGTCACATGGTTTGGGTTCAAGTTCGTGTTCAGCAATGATTAGGTTCAGTTCGAGTTCGAATTTTTTCATGTGGTTCGCCATTAGGTTCGTCTATATACATATATTAACTTTAAAATGAAACATAGGATAAAATAGTAAGATATCAACATCAATAAACATAAAAAATGCTATCACAAACATGGAAATTGCAAGGATAGAATACAAGCTTGAGTTGTGACATGAGGTTATGAGTTTTGATCTATGGACTTGGTCAATGACTATAAGGTTCAACGAGGTTTGTTGAACCCCAAAAAAAAATTAAGATTCGCCAAAATTCGATCCTTAAGGTTGAAGTTCGACGAACCTTATGACATAGCTTGGATCCTCCACAAATGCATCAAATAAGTTCATATACATTTGTTGATTTGAGGCCTTGTGTAGTCACAAACATCTGAAGCAGTGGGTCGAGGTTTGGAGACAGTTTTGCGCATTAAAGGTTTTATCTTTTTATTGGCTCATCATTGGGCTATCAAGCATTTCCTGAGGCCTACTCGGCCCTCTTATTGGAAACTCTTGTAGCATTCAAAGGTGGAATTTCTATGGATTACTTTGAATCTCTTTAGCACAAATTCGCATCTTCCTGAGGCCCATTTTCGCACCTGTCTGAGGCAAGTTCACTGGTCTTCTAAGGCAATCTTTCTAAAGCTACTACGGCCATGTTATGAGGCAGTTTTCGGCATATGTTTGAGGCCTCGTTTTCGTTTTTCTGAGGCATGGTGTGAGGATAGTTGCGCTTTAGTTGTTGAGGCCTAATTCAGCCTCTTTTCTATAACGTTTATGAGGCCCTATTTGGCCTACCTGAGGCACGCATTCAACTCTACTGAGATCTAATTTTCGATTGTTCAAAATCCCTTCTTCTAAGGCAGATCTGAGATAATTTCTAAGGCCAATTCTGAGTTCTTTCTTAGGCAATCTATGTGGGTTTTCTAAAGCAATGTTTAAGCCTAATACAATCATGTCTAAGGTATTCTTTGTTGATTTCCTAAGGCCTCTTTGTTGATGATTCAGAGCTCTTTGTGGGACATTTTGAGGCTCGGATCTCCATGACATTTCTAAGTGCTCTGTGGGTTGATACAGACTTGGTATGAGGCTCTCCTTTTTGTAACAATTTCAACGGCTCATATCGTCCTTTGCACCTAAGGCAGAAGTTCTGAGGCAATTTTCTAAGGAGATTTTCATCAAAGATCAGTTGGAAATCAGGGGGTGTTAATCTTATTAATAGATTTCCATTACATGTTAATTAATTGTGAGATTGTTAACAGTGTTATTATTATGTTTTTCTTCCATCATTAAGCAATTACCATAAAACATGAAGATCACAGAAAACAATAGAACACAAGATATAGGCTCTAAGCCAGGGCAAAACCCCTCCAAGGGGAAAACCCATAAAATATCTTCTTATAGAATTAGATCAATTGAGAAATCCAAGACCCAACACCACAAGAATTTCCACCTCTAGATGCCAAGACAAATCATTCCTCCTCCCATCAGATTCACCAGCAAGAAACTAGCAACAAGAGACGTACCAAGGCAGATCTTCCAGACTTCGTCCTTCCTCATCTTTGTTGAGAAATCTAGGGCATCAAAATTAGGAGATTTCTCTTTGATGATAACTGCTTGTGAATGCTTTTTAATTCTTTAGATTAGGATCTTTTCTTTACTTAGATTATTATAGAGTTCTTCTTCAAACATCTACCATAGCATAAACAATAAAGACACTGAATGTATGCAATTAGCCAAGGCCAAAACCTCTCCAACTTGAGAGGAAAACCCAAAATGAATTCTTCTTCTTATAGAGACTTCAATTGACAAATACCAGGACTCAGACCCTTGACCTATTAACCTCTCCCAGACCAAGTCACAAGGCTTCCTCCTCTTCCACTAGTCAATGATGGTCAAACTACCGACTTCTCCCTCTTTCTCGACTATACTTCAGATTTCGGCTTCTTGAAACAGACTTGCAACCTTTCGACCTCCTTAGAAACCCTAGTTGTAGCAAATGAGAAAAATTTTGTTCCTTAGTTTCCTTCTCTTCAAATGGAGACACTTTCTTCTTGAACTTAGCTTAAGGGTCAACTTGTTTTCTCCTTAAAACTACCCTCTTAACATGATTTTGATACCTCGGTGCTTGTTGCAGTAGATAGTACTAGATCTTCGCACGTGTGGAGAGTATCAACCCAAAAATAGATCAGAAAACAAGCTCAATGATGATCCTTCTTCCTTCGCTTGGTGATGGGACTTCTTCTTGTGATCTTCGCACCTATCTTTCTATCTTCCTTGCTTGGTCGAGAATGTGTCCAAATGAAGGTCGAGATCCTTCAATATATAGTGATTTGCCTATAAGCCAACATGAACCAAGGGGTAGGCCGATTTTCCCTTCTAGAGACATCTCTTTCTCCTTTTGAAAGCTAACTTGAGGCATAGCTTGTGACAAGGTCTTCGAGGGCTTGTGACACATTTAACTTCAATTTTACAATGTATAATATGCCCAAATGGGTCTTCAAACTTTGACAATGACTCAATGAACTTTATGACATGATTAACAATCCTAAAAGCTCACAATGGAGCCTTAATGAAAAATAAAATTCCTTGAGCATGAAACCCATGCTCAAGCATTACAAAAATAATTTTATTTTCTTCTTTACATCAATTACACAAAATCATGATTACACGTCATTATGAAGATCGAACCTAGTGACACTATTCAACATTCCCTCTTAACTAGGGAGGTATTCATAATCCATACAAGGTACTTGGACATTCTCAGTCTGAAGAATTGTCATAAGAAGAGTCAGATTGCTAATCCATCTGTATAGCATCATATCAACCAGCGTTGTCACATAGCAAGGCCTTGACTAAAAGCTCTATCTCTCCACAAGATTAGAGTTCAATGTGTTATCACAAAATCAGGTACTGAAGGCTGCCAATCAGCAAGACTCTGTGTAACTGTTTCAAACCAGGCTTTTAACTAAGGCTTAGCCTCCTTAGTCTGAGAGGGCTCTCTCATAGGTTATTGATATTGAACAAGATGGCTAACTCTTACAAGACACATGAAAAATGTACTGGCTGGACAGAATTGCTTCCCATTGGGCTTATGGGGTCACTAATATCTCAGTAAACAATAACACTATCCTTTCATAGAAATCAGGGCACTTTACATCTAATGTTCAAACATAACTTACATGAAACACAGTTTGCCTAGGCATACAGGGAGTCAGAGCATGATTCATGAGTTCTGAGTGATTATGCATTAACCAAACTGTAAAAGAACATTAAAGAGAATAAACCATCATACATTTGAACAATAAGATCTATTGTGAATCCTGAGAAGAAACAACAGTCATTTGCATTACTGAAATCTGCTATACATAAACCAAAACAGTGTTCTCCAAAAACATCCAACCCCCATTACATCCAAGTCTGATCTATATATAGGGATACATTCTTAACCATCTTGAGCTTCCTCCTCCAGCATGAGGGGAGTTCGAAGACTGCTATTAACTACTCCTATCTAATGTTTAACTAATTCATTAAATACATTAAGTGCTGAACTGTAATTACAAAGAGTCCTAATTTAATCAAAACTCAAATTCTGTCCTCCTCGTAGCATGATTCCTTCTTGATTCTTGACACCTGTCTTCTTTCTGTTTTGGCCGAGATAGCTTAGAGGAGAATGCAATGAACAAGCTGGCTTTGGATACTAGATGCGTTGATGGTTCATTAATCATCAAGATAAGTCCCCTGTTTTCCCGGTCCTTGTCTCCCATCATTCTTCACAAATTAAGTAACATGTTCCCAGCTCTTTAATTCCTCAAAAACTATGAGCATCACCATATTCCCCAATGTGCTGGAAGCCTTGTTGATTGAACAGGTGTATAACCCAAAATCTCCGTATGCATCTCCTATCAGAACCCTAACAACCGGTAATAAAGTACCTTTATCAAAGCTTTCACTAAAGACAAAATATTTCACCTTTTCAAAAAGGCACACTTGTCATTCTCTGAATAGCTAGGATAGCCTCATGTGGTCTCCCTTATGTTCCTTAGGCGTTTCTTTCAAAAATTTGCTGATCTCATCATTAAACTATTTGTTTTCATCATAAAACAGCACCTACAGCAGTTTCGTAGCGCGCTACGAAACTACTGTTTTTGCTAAAACAGAGTATATTTGCATTAAGGCGTCTTTTGCTTGAACTTATGACTCTTAAGACTTCTTCTACAGGTGTCAGAGACTTAGATGACTTCAAAATAATGGAGCTTAAACAAAATTGACCAAAACTAAGAATGGCACCTTTTTCTTCAAATCAGTGAGCTAGTTGACCTAGCTGTATCTTCAAATTTGCAACCTCCTTCTTTAAGGCTTTGTTTTCAGCTCTCAGGCTCATGTTCATTTTCCTGATGAGTTTAGCTTGCTTGAGGGCTGGAACCGTCCATGTATACACATCAGCCACTGAATCTACCTGACCCACTAGGTTTTTGCTACCTTTTAACACAGCTCTTCGATAGTTGGCATATCTAACTGCAAGCTCCTTAGTAACATTCTTCACCTGGGCAACTTCATCTTTTGCTGCTCCCGCTTGGTTCTTTATGGCTATAACATTTCCTCCTTGAGTAATAATAACCTTTCTGTTCTTGTCTTTATGCTTGACTGCCTCCACTGTTTTGGTCAATACTTCAATTACCTCTGTTCTGGGCATCTTTACAGCTATCTCTCCTTTATGCACTTTCTCAGCTTCTCTAACTTGTTTCCTTGTAACCGGCCTTCGTGGTTTGAACATAAACTCCTCACTAGGTTCATCAAACCTTAGTCTCTTCGAAGCTTTTGATTTCTTAGTGCTCTCAGGTGATGATTGAGTCAAATCAATATGCATAGGTTCAATATGCACCGGTTCTACCTGCTCAAACTCAATGGCCTCAAGCAAATCACTTAAGCTGGCCTTTGATATTGGACTTTCCTCAACAGCTACTGATTTGCCCTTCTCTTTGCTTAATTGACTCCTGGTCTTTACTCTTGATACCTTTTCAGACCCACTTGATCCAGGTGCATCTTTCTTGTGCTTAATCCTTTCTTTTAATGATGGCTGAGATGTCTCTTTAATAACCAAGGGCTTTACTGGTTTTTTCAACTGAGACCTGGTTTTCTTTTTATCCTTAGCCTCCTTTCTAAGCTCAGCTATTGTAGGTTCCTCCACTGATTCTTCTCTTTCTCTAACCGGCTGTGGGGTGAGGCCTGTCTTACTCTGAAAACCAGCCATATAGATGAAAGAATTCCAATCCCTACCAATTTTCTGAAGACCATCCAGCACTAACAGTTTGACTAGACCATGGTGAAATAATGATGTCTCACAATCATCCTTCCTCAATTGGACTTTGTCACACATCTTGCTGAGGCTACGAAACAAGTAAAATGGGATATCTATAGATGCTTTACCCGTAAAATGCAGCAACAACTTAAAATGATAGGAATAAACCTTATTATATCTGCCCTCACAGGTTAAATACTTTTGAATACAGTTAAGAAGCATGGCATAGTGCTCCTTAACATAACTTCTAGGCACAGCCTTGGTTAGATCTTCATTCACATAGGCTTCTTTCAAGAACTCTTTGCAGGGGTTCATGTCAAATTTGAAGTTTTTAAACCACTCCTGCCCTCCTCTCGGAATCTCAGTTACATTAGCAATAGCCTCTGGAGATACTTGGAATTCTAACATAGACACTTTAGAATTTAAACCTGTAAAGTTCAAGGAAAACTCTTTTGTTACCTGAGTGTGGCCACCCTTCAGTTTTTCACAGAAACTCTAGCAACCAGCATCTTTGAAAGCTTTTCTTACACTTTCATCTCTCAATGCAAGGTCCAATCCTTCAGGCTCTGCCCTCTGACATCTTCCAGACCGATGCTCCTTCTTCTCCATTCCGCTTTTGAAATCTTTCGCACAGAGAAACACCACCAGCCTCAACTCAAATGGCAAATTCAAATTTTAGAACGCAGGCTCGCTTGCAATCAGGCTCTCTTGAAGAAGAAACTCGGGCTCATTTGCAATTCAATTGTCTTATCATCCAAGCGGGTCAGTTTATGCATCATTAACAAACATCATAACACAACCATGCATGACAAAACCGTTTGAATGATTTTTATGTGTGTGGCTATGAACCTATTGGTGGAGTGAAGGCTCATAATTGCTTGGAAAGAACGCCAACTGACAATAACCGGACGGACACAATGACTCATCCCCAGACATGACACTTTAAGAATCTGCGCTGCAAAATCCCCGAATCCGCGATTTCGTAGCGCAGATAGTTATAAATTAGCAAAATGCGCTGCGAAATGGCTGGATACTGACGCGCTGCGAAAAGGATAAAACATCATTGCGTTGCAAAATCAACCAATAAAACTGCGCTGCGAAAATGCGGAAAGGACCAGTGACGTATACAAGATAAGACATGTCTTATACAATCATGATGGAGGATGACTAACGGTATTTGAAAATGATTCACATCAATATCCTTTAGAAACATGACCCCTAAGTAGTAAACATAGGACAACAACCATTTGACACCCATTTTTGACAATGAAATTTTTGGACAAAATTTATGTACATGTGACTGCAGTTCTAGGTGATAACACAATGCAGGCAAGACCAATGATGTATAGACACCCTCATCATTGTCTCTCTCAGAACACACCCTACCCAGGTTCTCAGAGTGTGTTCCACCAGGACTATTCTTATCTTGGATTCCCAGTCCTCAAAGAATATCGGTCCTCTACAACTACACTTATCTTGGATGCCCTAACTCATCCTCAAAGAGTATCAAATGCTAGATGTTTACCCAATCCTCCATCTTGTCTTCCTAAATGAAGACAAGAATGATGTCTATCTCTCCCTCTCAATCTAGGAAGGACATCCCCATTCCACTGAAGGAATGTACCCATTCCTATAAATAGGAATGTACCCAATCTCCCTCTTAACTAGGGACTTGACCAAGTTCCCTCTTGACTAGGGACTTGGATTCAGCAGCTCATCAGGTGGAGAACATGGGATAATCAGCTGCTTGTAGAACTCCTTCATTTGATGTCATGAATTTTCTTCTTTGTCATAGAGTCTACATTTTTCGAGACTTCTTCGTAGGGCAGAGACCATCCATCACTTTCATCCATGAGTCAGTCATGTCATCTTTCCTTTCATTGGAAAGTGATTCATTAGTCCATATTTGGTCCTCCTTCTTGCTTTGCTCCCTTCTTCATGCCATGTTTCCTTAAGGATCTTTCATCCAGCTACATGGTCATCAATGGTGGAAGACATCCACAGCGCTTCCCTTGGCAGCCCTTCATAAGCCCATCCAAATATTATTCAAAAATAAGAACGAACATTAAATCAAAATTACCTTTGTAATGGTCTCTCATCATGACATCTTCTAGTTTGCATCATGACATCCATACACATTGACACATCTCCAAAAAGATATATATTGTCAAGGGTTTCTTTCTTTTTGAGACTTCATCAGAGTCTTCTTATCTTTCATGGTGATTTCATAGTCAAATATTTTAGTCCTTGGATGTTGATTTCCTTTTTCCATGGTTGCACTTTTCATGATCTCTTCCTTTACACATTTTCTTTCCAAGAACTTCTAATCAGAGTTCCTACAACTATTGTCAACCACCTCATATTTCATATGAGGACATATTATGTTGACTTCTTCTAGTCAATGTGTGACCCATGCCTTCCCGTATCCTTCCAAAAAGGAGGAGATCCTCTTCTTTTGATTATGCTTTCGAAATAGAGCATTTATCCATGTTACCTGCAACCATATGACATGACTCTATTTTACCAAATACAAGCATACATACCTCATTTTCTTTTATGTCATCTTAGACTATCTTCAGCAGCTTCCTTGATTGAAAGATCTTTAATTCCTTGATTTGCTTCACTTCTTTTGACATCATACCATCATCCCATGAATTCCCACAAGTTGGAATTCTTGATGAAACCCTTGCTTCCTTTTAAATGGTGAATCTTCCAATGAAGATTCCAATAGAGGATCTTGTGTATCCTCATCCAGCAAATGTTTCCTTTTGACTGATGTATGATGAGCTTTGTACTAGATGACTTTCTCCTTTTCCATAAGTACCACTTACGCTTCTCATGAGGTTACTAAGAGCAATATCCTTTCATAGGTTACTGCCATAGACTTCTATTTCAGCTATATTTCATGCTCTTCTATGATTTTCACGAGCTCTTGCTTTCAATGCTTCTATGATGCCATGATGCATCCTATCATGCTCCTTAGAAACTCATGA
Organism: Pinus tabuliformis; assembly: GCA_031772625.1. Lineage (NCBI taxonomy): Eukaryota > Viridiplantae > Streptophyta > Pinopsida > Pinales > Pinaceae > Pinus > Pinus tabuliformis. The sequence continues at coordinate 404,143,259 of CM062813.1, forward strand.
TAGCCATATCTTACAACAGAAAACTTAAAGACAAAAACTTGAAAAGAACTAGGTGGGGAAGACTTGGATTTCTTCTTTTCAACTTCCTCCACTTCTTCGGTGATATGGGTTTCTTCTCTTCCTCTTTTGTTATTGTCCTTCTTGAGCTTAGGACAATCTTTCTTATAATGCCCATATTCTTGACATTCATATCATTGAATCCTAGCCATATTTTCCTGAGAACTAATCTTCTCGAGCTTCCCTTTCCTTTTAGCAAATGTTTGATCCTTCAACCTATCTTCTTCTATCTTGCATAGAGACCACAAATTATTGAATCGGATAGCTTTCTTTTCCTCACAGGGATTTGATACGAGGTTACCTTGTTTATCAATTAGTGCATTTAGAACAATGGTGATCATTTCTTTATCAGATATCATCTCTCCTACATCTTGAAGTTGAATTCTTATTTGAGATGCTTTTGAACAATGGTGATATGATCTTTCTTATCGCGCTTTCAAAGAATAGTTCTACTAGCTTACCATATACCCCTTTTAACGTCTCCAGGTCTGCTATATAGGGAATGAGAGAGTCTTTGACAGACTCAATAAGAATCTTTTGAGCCCTTTAATCCTTTTCCATATATTCAAATAACGCTTGTCCTTTAGATGGTTTGGAGACTTTTCCTTTGACATGATCAATTACTTCATTTTCTTCTAAGACTATGTCTATCCTCCTTCTCCATGCAAGGAAGTTTGATGGCCCTACCAACTTGGTGATCTCCTTGCAAAATGAAGTCAGTTTACTAGAGTTAATTATAGAAATAAAGGTACCTACTTGTCAAGTGAAGATGAACTCTTCAACCTGATCTCACGGTTGATGATGATTGATGACTTCTTGGATGATCTTCTTCGAGGATAAGGAGGTCCTTGCTTCAACGAGAGGGAGATTGCCTTAGAACTTTTCATGATGATGAAAATGTCCTTGATCTTTCTTCTCTTGGATGAATAGACTTCAAGTTACTTTGATTTGTAGATTTCTTCTAACTTGAGTAAGATCTTTGTGGTCTTTAGATGATAACTTGAGGATCCCAAGACTTCTTTCCACGTAGACTTCTTTCTTTGATATAGGTTTTGACACTTCTTTGAAGATCTTGATTTCAAGATGATCCTCTAGATTTGCTTTGGTGCCCTTCACGAGATTTGGTCCTCAAATGCTTGAGTGTCCCTTGATGAAATGTCTTTTCCTTGATTTTGTCACCTTAGCTCTGATCCCATGTTGAGAAATCTAGGGCATTGGGATTAGGAGATTTCTTTTTGATGATAACTACTTGTGAATGCTTTTTACTTCTTTAGATTAGGATCTTTTCTTTACTTGGATTATTATAGAGTTCTTCTTCATCAAACAGCTACCATAGCATAAACAATAAAGAGACAAGAGACACAGAATCTAGGCGATCAACCAAGGCCAAAACCTCTCCAACTTGAGAGGAAAACCCAAAACGAATTCTTCTTATAGAGACTTCAATTGACGAATACCAAGACCAAGACCCTTGACCTATTAAAACCAAGTCACAAGGCTACCTCCTCTTCCACTAGTCAACGATGGTCAAACGGTTGACTTCTCCCTCTTTCTAGGCTACACTTCAGATTTCGACTTCTTGAAACAGACCAGCATCCTTTTGGCCTCCTCAAAAACCCTAGTTACAGCGAATGAGAGAAATTTTGTTCCTCAATTTCCTTCGCTTCAAATGGAGACACTTTCTTCTTGAACTTGGATTGAGGGTCTACTTGTTTTCTCCTTAAAATTGCCCTCTTAACATGACTATGATACCTCAGTCCTTCCTGCAGTAGATAGTACTAGATCTTCGCACATGTGGAGAGTATCAACCCAAAAATAGGTCCGATAACAAGTTCGGTGATGATCCTTCTTCCTTTGCTTGGCGATGGGACTTCTTGTGATCTTCACACCTATCTTTCTATCTTCCTTGCTTGTGTTGATTTGGGGTAGCGTCGGATGTGCTCTAGCCACGAAATTTGGTGGAGAGGTTGGGGCACATGAGATCTCCAATACCCAGAAAGGGTTTGGGCAGATCCTAAACAGATCAGGAGATATTAAAATAATTAATATTTTTAATGGAGTCCCTATGTCTAAACTTGGAGAAAATAAAATATTAATGTATATTAATATGAATCTGTGTTAGAATGGTCCAAAAGTCATGGATCAAGCCAGATCTAATCTTAGCCGTTGATTAAGGACTCAATCTCGGCCGTTGAGATGTCAACAAGAAAAGTATAAGAGGAGGCTTGAGGGTCACTTGGAGAACACACCAGATGATCAATCATTCTATTCTCTAGAGCGGGGTTTGCTAAGAGAGATAGAATCAGTGATCAGGAGGGCAACTGAGGGGCAGTGGGTATAGAGGAACCGAGAAAGCAAAGATTGTGTCGGGAGAGGAGCGCAACAACCAAGGAGAGTGACACAGAGCCAACAAGGGCTCACACAGGGCCATGCAGAGGCAGCCAAGTGCTACGCAAAGCACCAGAGGGGCCAGCGCAGCTGACGCAGAGGCTCCCAGAGCTGACGCAGGGCCTCCTGAGGCTGACACAGGCCAAGAAAGGCTGACGCATGGCTAGCATGAGACAGAGAGGAGGGGACGCAGTCCAGATTGGGCAAACGCTTGGGTTGCAAAGCAGTTTTGTGCGAAGGAGCTGCCGAAAGGATTTTTCGGGGTTTCGGCCAAGAGATTTCTCTCAAACTGTGAGGTATAGCTGCTAAGGAAATTCTCTGTTGGCTAGGCTAGTTTTGGCACCCAGATTGTACTCTGATATTGCTTAATAAGAAAACCCTCAAATAGTTGCACCGGTTTTCCCACATTGGATTTTTCTAGGGACATTGGTCCAAAAACAATGGTGTCATGTGGTGTATTTGTTCTTGTTTCTTTTAGTTGCTGATCTGTAATATGTTAAGCATGCATTGGAGTTTATTTTCAGTATTTACTTTGTAAATAACTTTTTAAAGGAAAATTAACAAGTAGGTAGGAATAAATCAGAAAAAGTGCATGAAGGGTTTCTAAGTAAGGAAAATTAGAAACTTCAACATGGTACCAGAGCATGATTGCAGATCACCGGAGGACTAAAAGACATCAGCGGAGCAGAGCAATAGCAGCAGAAAACAGCTGTCCCGAGGTGACAAAACTTGTTTCTAGCAGCACAAAAGCCAAGAAGAGTGACGCAGAGCCGGCCAGAGCCACACAGAAGAAGTCGAGAGTTGTGCAGAGCCTCAGAGAGGCCAGCGTTGCTAACGAAGAGGCCCAAAGGGCTGACGCGGGGCATCCCAAGGCTAACGCAGACCCATCTGGGGTGACGCAGAGCCAGCGTGAGGCAAAGAGGGGCTGACGCAGTTCACAGAAAGGTAGTTGTTGGAGTCTAGAAGGCTGTAGAAATATTGCAAAGTGGAGTTGGTGAGGTACTGTAGTCGGAACAGTACCTTTCAGAGCAGGGCCAGAGGAGTTGTTAACGAGGGTTTCTAGCCGAGGAACCTAGATCAACAGTGCAGTTGCACAAGACAATCAGAGTAGGGCGCATCTCGACAAGCGCCAAAAGGATTCCCAGGAGGGAAATTAGGGCTTAGAGGGAGTTTAGAAGAGAACTTCCAGACAGGAAGTAGAGACTCAGAGTCGTCGAACAAAGAACTTCCAGGAGGGAAGTAGAGGAGCGTCATGGCACTACACGGGGTAAGAGACCAGGATAGACTGGACGGAGCATCGAATTTTGCAGTCTGGAAGGCCAGAATCTCATCAGTGGTTGACAAGAATCGTGTCAAGAACTTCGCCTTGAAGGTTATAGCTATCCCAGTCGACCCAAATGATAATGACAAGTACGAAGAGGCGGTGGCGAGGGCCAAGTGCATTATCCTTGACAGGGTCAAGGATCATGTGGTACCACATATAGCTGAGAAGGAAACGGCAGTTGAAATGTGGGAGGCTCTCAAGAACCTGTACCAGCATACTTCTGTGTAGAGAAGAATGCTACTCGAGAACCAGATGAGGTCGTATCAGATGAAGAAGGGTCAAATGATTGACTCCTTCCTCAAAGGACTGAATGAGATCCAAGATCAGTTGGCTGCTATAGGAGCAACACTAGATCAAGAGCTTATGGTGAGGACAACCCTGAATGTTGTCTTAGAAGATTGGGAAGTGTTTGTCGAGACTCGAGAGTATCCTGGGCAGAGGGACTCTACTACCTTAGGACAAGATGTGGGCAGCTCTTCGCCATGAAGAGATCAGATGGCAGTCAAAGATAGGTAGCAGCAGCAAAGGAATCAAGGTTCAGCAGGAGGAGGAGGATGTGGCCCTAGCACCTGAGGGAAAGTAGGAGAAGTGGAAGAAGAAAGATCTCTCCAAGATCAAGTCATTCCATTGTGGGGAGATGAGTCATTATGCAACCTAATGCCCAAGGAAGAAGAGTAAGAGAGAGTCTTCCAAGACTAAGGCAACGCCAGCACGGGCAGAGAAGGAAGTTTTGACAGACGATGACTGTGCCATGAGTGCACATGCGCCACTTGAGCAGAAGTGGGGAGACATCAAGCTGTAGTCAGGCGGACTACAGGCGATGAGGGGCAGGATCCTCGAGGTACCCAACCTCTTGGATTAGACCTTGCTACAGGAGCCCCGACGAGGAGTAGCAGGACTGGCTAAGTGGGTAGAGACGGATGCGGATGGAGCGGCAGAGAGAGCTACAGTGCAGGAGTCCCAAGACAGCGCAGAGCTAGCAGGCTGCAGCAGTGCGAGAGGCATAGGAGTGTTGCACCAATGCAGGAAGGCATAGCGAGGTGTGCAACGGTGCGAGATGCAGGGAGTTGTTGCAGCAGCGCAAAGGTCAGAGAGAGGGAGCACTTGTCAGCGGCAGAGGGAGCTTCAGCATCAATGGGTGTTTCTAGCCCAACAGGGAGGTCAGTTGGGAGATCAGTTACTTACTTCTCAGTAACTAAGTTGCAGTGCAGCAGTGGGTAGCACGATGCAACATGATGAGAGGAGGTGCAGTGCAGATGCAGTGTTGGGAGGAAGGACCAGCAACAGCACGGATGCAGAGGGAGCTATCGTACAGATGCAGCAGTGGCAGTGGCAAAACCATGGGCAGCAGTACAGGAGGCAGCAGTGCAGAGGATGTTGGGCAGGAAGACCTAGCATCAGCACAAGTACCAACGTCGGATGATCAGAGTAATATTTAGTGAGTATTGCTAGAGCACAGTCCTCGCTAAGAGGGAGTGTTGATTTGGGGTAGCATCGGATGTGCTCTAGCAACGAAATTTGGGAGAGGTTGAGGCACATGAGATCTCCAATACCCAAAAAGGGTTTGGGCAGATTCTAAACAAATCAAGAGATATTAAAATAATTAATATTTTTAATGGAGTCCCTATGTCTAAACTTAGGGAAAATAAAATATTAAAGTGTATTAATATGAATATGTGTTAGAATGGTCCAAAGACATGGATCAAGCTAGATCTAATCTTAGTCGTTGATTAGGGACTTAATCTTGGTCGTTGAGATGTCAACAGGAAAAGTATAAGAGGAGGCTTGAGGGTCACTTGGAGAAGACACCAGATGATTAGTCATTCTATTCTCTAGAGTGGAGTTTGCTAAGAGAGATAGAATCAGTGATCAAGAGAGCAGCTGAGGGGCATTGAGTACAGAGGAACAGAGAAGGCAGAGATTCTGTCGAGAGAGCAGCATAGCAGCCAATGAGAGTGACGCAGAGCCAGCAAGGGCTCACGCAGGGCCACACAGAGGCAGCCAAGTGCTGCGCAGAGCACCAGAGGGGCCAACGCAGCTAACGCAGAGGCTACCAGAGCTGACGCAGGGCCTCCTGGGGCTAACACAGTGCAGATTGGGCAGACGCTAGGGTTGTAGAGCAGTTTTGTGCTGAGGAGCTAGCGGAAGGATTTTCCGGGGTTTCAGCCAGGAGATTTCCCTCAAACTTTGAGGTATAGCTGCTAAGGAAATTCTCTATTAGGTAGGCCAGTTTCGACACCCAGATTGTACTATGATATTGCTTAATAAGAAAACCCTCAGATAGCTGCACCGGTTTTCCCACATTGGGTTTTTCCGAGGACATTGGTCCAAAAATAATGGTGTCATGTGGTGTGTTTGTTCTTGTTTCTTTTAGTTGCTGATCTGTAATATGTTGAGCATGCACTGGTGTTTATTTTTAGTATTTACTTTGTAAATAACTTGTTATAGGAATACTAACAAGTAAGTAGGAATAAATCAGAAAAGGTGCAAGAAGGGTTTCTAACTAAGTAAAATTAGAAACTTCAACAGCTTGGTCGAGAATGTGTCCAAATGGAGGTCAAGATCCTTCAATATGTAGTGATTTGCCTATAAGTTGACATGAGCCGAGGGGTAGTCCAACTTGCCCTTATAGAGACATCTCTTTCTCCTTTTGAAAGCCGACTTAAGGTATTGCTTGTGCCAAGGTCTTCGACGGTTTGTGACGCGTTTAACTTCAATTTTACAATGTATAATATGCCCAAATGGGGCTTCAAACTTTGACATTGACTCAATGAACTTTATGACATGATGACCAATCCTAAAAGCTCACAATGAGAGCCTAAACTAAAAATAAAATTCCTTGACCATGAAGCCCATTACTCAAGCATTACAAAAATATTTTTTTTTCTTCTTTACATCAGTTACACAAAATCATGATTACACATGTCATTATGAAGACCGAACCTAGTTACACTTTTCAACAATCTTCTCCATCTTCTATGCAATATTTAATACCAAAAACATCCTATTGTGTGTAAAGGAGGTCCATCTACCCTCTATTTATATAGATTAGATGGGGTGTGAATAGACACGTCCATTGGGGCAGAGCCAACTTGACATGTAGGCCGACTTGGCATCTAAAGGGGTTTTTGTCCCAAACTTTACATTTAAAAAATTATTTTCCTGTTACTTTTACAATAGGTCCAAAATAGGACTTTGACTCTTTGACTCAAAAACCTAAAAGAACAAAGAACATGCTTATCTAGAAAATAATAATAATTTTCCTTTTTTTTCTTTTGCTTTTTACATAAAATACATAATGATACAAATTATGAAGACCGAAACTAGTTACTTTCTCCAACAAGATCTGTGGTTTTGGAAGGGTTCTTATAGCAAAGTTTAAAGTCTCCCCAAGGCATATAACTTCAACACCTTATACTATTCAGAAGCAACCCTGGAGATTAATTTTTTTTGTTGAAGTTTCAAACTTATTTGGAGCAATCTTTGATGGCTAAGTAGATCGGTTCAGTGGCTGAACCAAAACTTGGTTTGAGGGCTTTCTGTGTCGGGTCTTTCGGACAGATTTGAGGCTACTTTGAGGGCGGTTCTCAGTGACCATTTCTGTATTGTGCTAGACTCATTTCAACGACTTGATCAGAAATCTAATTGTAAATTAATCTGAAGGCTTGCTGAACTTATCATTGTTGAAGTAAATCTCAGTTTGAAGTCGCTTCAAACTTCAAAGGATTGTTTTAAGGATGTATTAGGACTTACTCCAGAAGTGGTTTTTGAGTCTTCTTGAAGTCTGAGCAATACCCTTGTTGTGACATTTGTCCACATTCTGTCAAAAGCTTGTTCAGGTCAGCTTGCTAAGGCATCCTCAAGGCAAGGTAGAGGTCGTGGTTAAAGAATATGGTCGCAGACTTGCTAAAGTAAGATCTAGCAAAGGTGAGATTTGGACCTGATCAGTGACATCATCAAGTATCGTAAACATAACCTGTTTTGGCTTATCTTCAGAGAAGCGCTGCAACCAGGAGTTCATAGAAGGACATCTTCTGGGCAGAATGCTTGGCAAAGCTGAAGCAAATCAAGTGAAAAATCTTTTCATCAGAAAGCTTAACTAAGGTATGGAACAAGAATTGGAATTGCTTTGTTCATGATTGAGTTATTAGTTTACAAGGGGTAGTTCTGTAGCTTGCCAGTTAACAAAGTTTCGACATCTGAAGCATACATCAACAGAGAGGGTTGTTGACATTTTACTATTGCATATCTGACATACAGCAGTTTCATATATCTAGGGCAGAAAAGCTTTGAACATTACTTATTTGTGACTGATCTCTGGCTGAGTTTGCATGATGACATACGACTGAACGAAAATTGACCAGCTAGGGTTTGATGCACAGTTAGGAGTACCTTGAACTGATCAAAATACTGCAAGACAATGTACATATTGAACAAAAGCAAGCAGAGTTTGTAATTGCAGGTCGATATTAGAGGGCAGGGGTTGATAATGGACTTGATAGATTTTATGCTACTAGGGTTTGATCGTTTGAGCAGAAGCAAAGAATAATTGCTGGGGTTATATGATGATGTCATTAGGGTTTTGCAGAGAGCTTATTGAAGTCATGAGTAAGATGAGCTTTGTGTTGTAGTGTTGCTGCTACATTAATGTTGTTGGGGTTTCAGGTATGAGACTTACATATGGTATTGTTGATGTATAATCGCTGAGAGAGGTAGGGTTTTGTATGGCCAGAATTTCTCAGGGGTAGTTGTTGATGGGACAACATATAGTGCATTGATTGCATGGCATACACTGTGATGATTGCAGGTTGATGTAGTGACAGACACTGGCAAACTTTATTCAGTTATCTTCTATCTTAATGGTGGCAAGGTGGTGCACAGCAGAGAGTGGAGTCTTCTTCAAGTTGGAGCCTAAGAACACTTCAGGGCGGCAGGGTGGTGCTAGGGCAGGTTAAAGCCTGTGCCGGGTGTTAGAGCATCCTTTCAGTCATATCTGATAAATCAGGGCGTTGGAGCGTCCTTACAGTTGGAGTTGGTAAATCAGGTTGTTGGAGCAGCCTTTCAGTTGGAGCTGATAAATCAAGGTGTTGGAGCATCCTTCCAATTGGAGCTGGTAAATCAAAGTGTTGCAGCATCCTTTCAGTTGGAGCTGATAAATCAGCGGGTTGGAGCCTCCTTCCAGTTGTTGCTGGAGAATTTTGGATGTTGGAGCTTCTTGTTGATGTAATCCTGAAAAGACCTATATTAAAAGCATTCAGTGGTTTTTCTCCTAAAAGGGTTTCCACCTAAAAATCTCGTGTACTGTCTCGATGTTGTGCATTGTTGAATGGCGTCACTGACTTATGTTTTGATGCTAATGTTATTTAATTCTCTGAAGATTAAAATTATCTACTTGAAATGAAATACTGATTCAACCCCCTCTCAATATTTCCAACAAAAATATTAGTTGCAGCTCAAAGATATCACAGCAAAGGCCTCAAAGATGATGCACCTAAGATGCAAATTGACGAGAATACAAATGTCCAAATTAGTTGACCCACCAAAAAGAGGCTACCAACATAAGTAGTCCAATGACCTCTACAGACCTTACCTCAGTGGGCATCCTTTCTTTCTGTCCTTGTATTTATTGTGAACTTTACAGTAATTTTAAATGTAATACTTTGGCGAGGTATACCCATTCAAAGATGTAACTTTTCCAACAAATGGAGCAAATGCCCTTGTGGACGTTTTAATAAAATTATATTCTATTCTATTCTCTACAAAGATCTTGACACCACACAAGACTTTTTCAGAACTTCTCAACACGTTTTGGCCCTGAAACTAGTCCTACTCTGATACCATGCATAATTTTATATGCATGCATACATAGCAAATTCAACACAATCACACTAGAGAGAATAATAAATGCCAGGCAAGTTTTTTTTTCAAACCTTCTCAAACACGTTTTGGCCCCGAAACTAGTCCTACTCTGATACCATGCATGATTTTATATATGTGCATACATAGCAAATTCAACACAGTCACACTAGAGAGAATAATAAATGTTTAATATATCAATGATACAGTTATGACATCACCCAGAGCCCAAGGTGAGCTACCCACAGACAAGACCACCCTCTGAAATTAATCTTCTTTCATTGCATATATGGCACCCTTATTGGTCAAGTGTCACTAACACAAAGTAACTATATTACACAGACATTTGTATTCATGGTATATTCTAACACCCAAAAATATCATGTGGCATGCCAGCAGCGAGACATCCCTTTGACATCTCTAAAATGTGGGAAATCATCAATGTCCTCACAAGGACATTTCCCCACATCCACATCTCCTCGAGGAACAAGAAAACAGAACAGAAACATCCACATGGAAGAATGTGACAGAAGATTAATAGCCCAATTTTCTCTCTTGCTTTAAGAATATATCATTATAATCACAAAATAGTTTCAACTTTGCATACAAAAGATATATCATATGTTATGTTGTATAATCTAAGAGGTCAAACTAGATTGTTACTAATCTATTAGTATTGTGGAAATCAAACAATGGTTTCAGAAGAAAAGGCTTAATTTAGACGAGCTGATACAAATGAACATAAAAGACGAAGTGAAATAGGGTATGCACCACCATAGAGGAGCATAGGAAAATACCTCATCACCATCAGACCCAGATGTTGCCTGATTCCTAGAAAACAATCAATACAATAAGCAGTGTGTCAAAATTCTAACTATTGTCCTTTTTATGTAAAATCAATGTATAGATCGTACACAAACAAAGCACATTTCAAGTCCCTTTGAGGCAACATGTCTCGAAAAATTTACTAAGTAGAAACTTTCACCACGTATGTTGATAAATTGCTAGACTTAAAACATCCAAAATGCATAAAGAAACAATAATGCCTTCAAAATAACAAAATTTATGAAGGATCCAAATATGTAGAATTGTAGTGACACCAACATTAGAAAACAAAATAACAATTTTTTGGCAACTCGAAATAACATGCATAGCCAAACCTGTATGCTTGGTCTAAGAAATATGACCCACCTTTAATATGCACAAAACAAAATCTATTGAAACAGGATGAACTCCAATTTTTTTCCAATCAGAAACAGAGAGCTCAAAGTTTGAGGACAACATATACCCAAGTTAAAGTTGAGAATGTTACAATGTGTAAAGATTATGCTATCGCTCCCAGCTGGAGAAAAATTTCAAAAATGAAAAAGGGAAGCATAGCTAGAGGTAGAAGAGGTAGCACATCGTAAGTTGTATTGGAACCTTAAAGTCAACGTAGGTACATTAAAGTAAAACACTAATAGAAACAAGTTCACCCCATGCAAAGGATAAATAGAAAAAACTAAAAATGAAAGCTTTAGATGGCCCTTTAGGTTGTATGGTAAGGGATGCTTTAGGGAAGGTTTGTTGCAAGTGATATGTGAGAGATGGACCCATTGGCCAAGTGTAGCATCCATGCTGCTCTTGGAGACTTTTGGGCTTGACTTGGTGTCCACACATTTATCAAACTCGTATGCTTAGTCTAAGAAATGACCCACCTTGAATATGGAGAAAACAAAGTCTATGCAGCTAGGATGAAGTCCAGAAGTTTTCTAATCAGAAACAGACAGCCCAAAGTTTGAGGACAACATATACTCTAGTTCAGGTTGAAAAACGCCGCAAGGTGTAAGACTATGCTATTGCTCCTGGCTGGAAAAAAAAGTCAAATATGAATAAGGGGAGCATAGCTAGAGGTAGAAGGGCAGCATATGGTTAGTATAATGAAAACAGAAATTGAACACATAAAAAAATCCAAGATAAACTCAAGAGGGTTCCCGGTTTGCATTGCATATATGAGAAGAGAAACCCTTATTATAAAGGGTTACATACTAGTCGACTCAATCCACTTTATGAATGTGGGATAGACCAAGAAACAAACTAAAGCAGAATAAAATAAAAGCATAATATAAACTAAAGGAAAAATGACTTTATTAATGCCTCTGCATAGTATGTAATTGACCATTATTAAAATTAAATTAACACCCTCCCTTAATGGTTAATCTACTAACCACACCAAGCTTATCCAGAAATTTTACATATTGTGAAAAGCCAAATACTTGGTAAAAATGTTTACAGTTTGGTCCTCTGTGTGACAATAATTAAATTCAATAGATCCATTCTCCACTAGTATGATGAAGTGACAATGTATTCCACACATGCTCGGTATGCATTCTCCGTAGCCAAACTGCCTCACATGACTTCCTTTCACTGCTCCTCAATATTATGCTTCAATCAATGAAAGGGCTATTGCATGTTGCTTCTCGCTAGTCCATGTGATAGCGCTCATGCCAAGAATGAATACATATCAGAAGGGACATTTCTATCACAAGGTTGCGTGGGAGCACCCCCCCTCGAATAGCGCTCGAAGCGCAAGTCGGGAGCGATCTAGGGGCACGCTCGCGCAAAACAAAACAAAAAAACAAAAAATTGCTCCCTAGTTTTTCACAAATTTTTTGTCACAAAGATGTTCCAAACACAATATTTTTTCAAAGAAACAACAGTTTCTGAGTAGGGCAGCCTAATATTCAAGCCTATGGCCCTAGTATTCATATGCAATTCATGGTAATGTTAAATTCTTAAATTTTCAACACTACCATGAAATGACTCAAGATGTTTGAGAGTGGTTTCGACCTCATTGAATTTCATATGGCCTCCTGATTTCATTGACTTCCTTTTCACACTTACAACATTAGGTGGAGTTGGTTGAGGCTTTTAGTGTTGTGCCCCCCTTCTTGGACACAGTTACCAAGGCATGCATTATTTTATTGTTTCTTGGAGAGGTTGGCACATTTCTCTGGGGCGCACTCTCTTGGGGTTGGCCAGATATCTTTATGACTTGGCACATGGAGTAATATTTTAACATTGAAGTGCAACCACTCCTGGCACTTTCTCCTAGGGCACACTTTAATGGAGCACTTTTTATTATTTGGGGGTGTGTGGGTGGTTGAGGTAGTTACATGGCACAATTTTCTACCATGCACCTCTCCTAGGTGCTCTCTCATCTTCATTGCATAGATCTTCCAGCTTCTCTTCCCATCCTTTAACATTCATTAGAGAATGCCCTCACATCTTTGACTTGGCATCATCAATTATTTTATTAGCGATGGTTATGGGAGAGTTTTATTTTATGGACGATTGTATGTCATACTTGCAGGGCCACACGTGAGGCTTTTGCATGTATTTACTTGGTCCTATTACTAATTTTGAGCATATCCTTGGAGGGCGCACTCATGGAGATGCTTCTTGTTATTCTTGGAGATATATATTTTATTATTTCATGGACTTTTGGCATGATCAAAGCCCTAACTCGCCCTTATCTCTTTGGATTTGTCTCGTGGAGATGGTCCACTTGCTAACGTGGGGTTTTGACTACTTCCTTTCTTGTGGAGCACTCCATCTACTAGGCATCTTGCATTGTACTCCAAGGAGTACATTGCTTTGGGATTCACATACGTGGATTAGTTACATGCTTCTCGTGGACCACTTGCTACTTTTGGAGGTTGGTTATGTAGCGTTCTCCTACGAGGAATATTTTGTCATTTGGTCTCTCATGCACCTTGAAAGGCACACTTTGTGAGCTTTTATAGGTGGACCCATGGGCAAATCCTCCTAGGTTTAACATCATTTTAGTATATTTTTCTTGCATCCATATTAGAGGGCAAATTCTTTGTGGACCCCTTGCATGTTGACCTAGTTCTCATGCCTACTTTTAAATGTACTCTCCCTTGGAGACTCTTAATGTAATTGCTTTATTATTTTTGGAGGACAAATTCCCTGTGAGAAATTTATATCCACGCGTTGTGACATGGTCAACCATGGATTGAGGAGAATTTTAACTACTCCATTATTACAATACTTGTTTGAAGTGCCATGGAGTCAGTTAGCAAATAGTAATTTTATTGTATGGGAGAAGAGACTCATTGTATAAAGAGAAGCTCTCTCTCCAGTGCAATGGTGATTGGGAATTTGGGGTTTGGGGAACTCTCCCCTTGGGCTACATTGTACATTTTGGCAAGCTTAAAGGAAGATTCGAGGTGTCATTTTATCATACGTGAGGCTTAATTTTTGCATGCTTTTAATGTTATTGGATAATTGTAGGAACTTGCAAAGAATGTTTTATGAAAGCCTTGTAATGGAATATTTTCCATTTGGATAGGAGAAATGTGAGGAGGTTCTCCTTCTTATTTCCTTTTGTTATTTTATTTATGATATATTAATCCTTAACCTATCAAACAAGTGGTTGATGTAATTAAAATATCATTGTATGGCAACACATTCATCAACTTGTTCAAGAGTTACACCAATAGGACTCTCCAAGAGTTATGTATATAGATATAAATAATGTGAATATAAATAATAATAACAATCATAATAATGATTATTTAGTGATTAGTATAGAAGAGGCATGTTTCCAAGGACATGACCATTCATGAAGGGGAACCTACCTAACTATATAAGCAGGTCCTCATTTGTAACAATGATCATCTCATATCTTTGGTACATTTCTATATAATTATATTTGTCCTATCAAGGATATTTATATATTTCAGATCTTCTGAGTATTCTGTTGTGTTTATGAACTTTCTTCATAACAGGCTAAAGTTGAGATTATGAGGTCTTTCTTGAGCACATTTCCGACCTTGTTCAAAGGAGGCAATGTGTTGTCCTAAGGCATAATTTTGGCCTCTTTTGAAAATATCCCTAAGGTAAATTTGAGTTGAGTTAGAACTGTTTTAGGGTCGCAGTAAGCCTTGTGGAAGCTGCAACTCTGAGCAACCATCTTGGCCCTTCTTGAGGCCATTTTGAGATAGCAATGAGCCACAAATTTCGGCCTATCTAAGGCCCTTACTGAGCCAAATTTCGGCCCTCCTGAGGCTGATAATAGGTCTGTTCTGAGGCCACTCTTAAGGCTCATACATGATGTGAATAGTCCAAATTTTTGAAGTGCATTTGAAGTGATTTTCGCCCTGATCTAAGGCATTCATGAAGCTAGTTTTAGGCTTGATCGATGGCCTTGTCTAGTATTTTTTTTAAGAATAAAGAGACCGAGTTTTGACTAACTCTTCAAAGGCTCCTTGTGAAGTCCAATCCAAGCATTGTGTGAAGGTAGAGTTGAGTTGGTTGAGATTGAGTTTAAGTGTCGAAGTTTAGGACTAAGAAAAGAATGTTGGAGGCAGAATTTTGTAGCATACTCAGTACGAGTTTGTAGGTCATAGTTAAGGAGAGATTAAGGCCTATTCTAACTGCAGATAAAGAGTAAATATAGGCCTCTGTTAAACCATAGTCTGAGGTGACTTTGACCAATGTTTGGAAGCAACGTAAGGTTTGTTTCAGATCTCAGTTAAAGGGAACAGTCCTTCTGGTTTGTTCTGGCATAGACTCCCTTTGGTTTGCTCTGGTTTGTTATGGCATAGTGTCTGCTTTGATCTGGTTCAGGTATATGATTGTGTCCTGATACAATCAATGGCAATATGTGTCTTAGTGAACATATCAACAATCAAGGTAAATCATGAGAAAAGTTATGATCAAGGCTATGGCAATATAAATTATCACATGGTGGCACATTCTTTGATCAAGCACACAGCACGTTACTTTCGTATCATCTAAGACCGTAATCTGATAATTATTTGTTGCATTCGGCTGATGTATGCGTGTGTGGCAGCTGGCTATGTTAGACTTATAA
Organism: Pinus tabuliformis; assembly: GCA_031772625.1. Taxonomy (NCBI): domain Eukaryota; kingdom Viridiplantae; phylum Streptophyta; class Pinopsida; order Pinales; family Pinaceae; genus Pinus; species Pinus tabuliformis. Next base: position 404,158,765 of record CM062813.1, read on the forward strand.
GAGTGATCAACACGAGAATCAATCTTCTATAGTCAAAGTTCAAGTGTTGGCTGATATGATTAATGTCTATCTGATCTGAGCACATGAGTTGATGTTCTAGCATGTATAAGCTTTGGACCTAGGGAGATGGTTATATTACTAAGTGTTCATCGTAGACCTAAGTTGTTTTGTTAAAATTGGCAATTAGGGCCAAATTACACTTTGGACAGCTCCTTTGGAGAAGACTGTTGGAAATAATACTCGCGGGGGGGGTGAATCACTGTTTACAGTTCAATAATATTTCATTTCCCAAACAGATTTATATACGCTACTTCAGTGAAGTGAACTTGCGTGTACATACTACTGTGATTAGAGAAACCAGCGTATATCCAGAGAACTTAGGATTTAGTCAATTTATCATGTGTAGATCTTTAATCAGTGCATCAGTAACTTATTATACAGTAACTATGTGCAGTAAAGACATAATAAACCATCACACATAAGCAACACACATGAACACCAAGATTTAAGGTGGAAACCCAATGCGGGAGAAAAAACACCTGCTGCTGTCGTCTCTGTCTTCTTTTAATATAAAGAAAATTTGTTTACAATCTTGTACTGGTGCAGACTCATACCAGTACGCAGGCACCCACCTGCATAAAGCTACAACCTTCTCTCGTTTTTCAGCTTCTACTAGAAGGGAGCTACAACCCCCTAGCTCTTGCACTAACCAATGTGTTTACTAGTACGTAGGCGTCGGCCTACAAAAGGCTACGACCTTCTCTCTTCCTCCAGGGACCACGTTTCATTAATTTTTAGGCTGGATGCTCCTGGTACACAACAATACAAATGAAGGCCTCGTTTCATCAAATTTTCATACTAGACCCATCAGAAATTTTGAAACTCAAACTACATCAACCAACAATCAGTTAATCTGAACAATCGAATCACTGTCACCAGAATATTGTGCTGAACCCAGAAACCTGCATCATCATTCAGAACCAACTGCAACCTCAAAAATCAAACACTACTTTACTGAACCCAACCTGCGTGTATACGCTACTTCCTTTATCCAAACCTGCGTATACCTTCAAAACTACTGAAACATAAAACTTTTTGAATCAAGTTTGTACCAACCAACAATATACTGAACATCTACTGTCAATTTACAGAGCTCTAGACAGGCAGTAGCAGAGATAACCCTTCTCACTTAAACAATCAATCAATCAAACACCAAACTCCTTATGCATTCAGATTTACATTCAGATCTAAGAAGACTTCATTGGCATACAACAGTAACACAGCAAAACTGATCAGATAGATCAATGATTTTTGAAGAATAGGCTTTTCTTTTGTATACACTACTTGGAATAGTCGAACGCGCCTTTACAGAGGCGAACCAGCGTATAGATCTCTAAATATTAACTCACAACTTCAATGCTATTCCAAACTTCGGACATAACCAGATCATGACATTTAAAGAATAAAACAGGTGTACGCAATCAGATCTAGCCCAACCAAAATCAGATCATTCAATGATAAGTCATTTCAGGTCTCATGATCCTGATCCAACATTGAATACAAGGTGCAAAAAATATTTCAAATCATATCACAAACATAGCCCCTGCAACGTAAAATATACTTCAAATAGAAGTATTCCTGATAAAACCCTTCACTTGCACACCTTGGCCATTTGATCTTCTCCTCCTTATACAGTTTTTGGCCTATCTCAATACCTTGGACCAAAACCACACTTAGGACCTGTGGTATTCTTGAATAGGATCAAATAGTCGTTACTCCGCTCAATATTGTGGGCTAATACCATGGTATTGACCCCTGGTATTCTTTCTTGAATTTCCTTGATTTTCCAACCTATACGCTCTTTCCCTCTTGTGAAAGTGCGTGCATGCTTATACGCTCTTTTTGTTTTGTGAACCTGCGTGTATACGCCACTTTGACAAGGTGAACCTGCATATACAGCTTAAACAGCTTTACACCATCCTTTTCCTTCAACTTCTTCATTCTGATTAGTGGACCTGAGTTCCATCTTCTTGTTCTTCTGTACCAATGCCCTGTTACATTGTGAGTTGCTTTTTATCAAAAACTGAACTGACCTGTGAGTGAGTTGCCATCAAGGACAACACTTGTATCATAATGCCAACAATCTCCCCCTTTGGACTTGATGGCAACCATGTTGGTGTTGATTATTGCAAGCTATAGAAACTATTAAAGATAACAAGCAACACCAAAATACTCTCCCCCTTTGACATCAAGGGCAAAAGGGCGGACCAAGATAATCTCCCCCTTTGATATACATTATGTTGTCCATGCTCCCCCTGAGTATATGCAGAGTCTGCAGAGATATGTTTCAAAATAATAACATGACTCTATAACTCAACTAAGTGATTATGACCTCCCTAAGACCAAAGACTCATACATACATCAATCTCCCAATCAAGTGGAGATACATCAAATTTAACTCATCCACCCAACCAAGTGGGGATATACCAATTGTTTATACATAACTGAAATATAGGAATTATTACATCATCCTTCCCATGCATAGTGGGGATACAAAATTACATCATATGTCCAATAGGACTCATTCAAAAATAGACTATGACAGACAGAGACATATTACCCCCTAGATCTTTTACATGACCTATGCATCAATTGATATGAATATCTGAAACCATAGTTGAAACCATAATGCCAACAATGCAGAATGTTTGTGAAGGCTAATGCTCCCCCTGAACCTGTGCTACCTGTGCGTTTTCAACAAAACATTCATTAAGGCATATTTGTCAGTCAGATAAAAAACAATGAACAAAGCATATCGTCAGACTGTAATCATCAATATCAGACTGAGCACCCATATTAGAGTCTGACCCACTGTTTTTCTATCAGAAAAACATATACACTTCTGCAGCCACAGAAACCCGCATATATACGTGATTATCCTTCATGAAACCTGCGTATATGAAACTTCCTCTGAAAAACTGTATTTAACAGCAGGATGATGCAACAACTACTCCCATCTTTTGTCTGAGATATTCAAATGTTTCTCTCAGAAGCGGGTTTGTGAATATATCAGCAACCTGTTCTTTGGAGGGAACATAATCCAATTTTACCTTTTGTTCAAGCACTTGTTCTCATTGAAAATGGTACTTAATGGGTATGTGCTTTGTCTTGGAGTGCATGACAGGATTTTTTGAAATACTAATGGCACTTGTATTATCACATAGAATGGAGGCGGGTGGAGTACATGTGAGGGAAGTAAATATTTTTTGCTCCGTTTCATTCTTGCCTATATTAATCCAATCTGGGCTTGGGACTCCTTGGAGGTTTGCCTCTAGTTCCTTGATTGCAGTTTTGGGAAGAGACTCCATCAACAGCACCAGCAAATGTTGCTGATGTTATCACAGTTTTGCAAAGGAGATTCACAGATAAAAGCAAGGCCTTCATACCTGTGAAAGGGATATAGTAAAGACACAAAAATGTGATCTAGTTTAGTAGAGGAAAAATAGAAAATTGGCACAAAAATCAGATTGCAGAGGACAAAAGGGTTAGGGATTGGTTTAAGGTGGAATATCGGAAGTATCTTCTGGCATGTTGAGATTAGGGACAAGAATCTCTCTCCACCTTGAGCATCCTTTGTGAGAAATGCCTCAATTTAGAGGCTTCTCTCTCCACAGTCCTCTACTCACTGGTTCAGCTGTCAAACTTCGTCACTTCACCAACCCCACCACCCCCAACAAGATATAGTTCTAGTCACCCTTGGACACATAGGACATACTGGAGACTCTAATAAGGACCCTACCTCTGAGACCCAGGTTGGATCTATTGCTAGTTCTCGTTTAGCGCCTTAAAGTTTATTATGACGGATATGTGTTATGTCGTTTTATTTTTATCTTAGGGCAGTTTGTTAGAAACTAAACTGCAAGCTATGGAGCAGGTGGACCTGGCTATGTCTTCACAGTAATTTTAGGGTCTGCTGCAGCTCTCTTGTATTTTGTAGTGAAACATTGGACAGGCAACATTGTATTCAAAGATTTTCGTAAATATATAATGATCAGTTTTATGCAAACAAAGGGCTTTGTCACATTTATTAGTACTCGATCTTGAAATTAGGGCTTTTACATCTTTAGGGAAAAATAAGGTTTCCGCCTCTCATTGTAATGTTTATCATTTCAAAAATATAATCAACAAATTTCTTTAGAAAATTTCCTCCATTAATCAGGAATCCACCTTTAGTTCTACAAGTGCCCCCACTACCTTTGTTCTTCGGTTCTTAACTATATGAGCTTCACTCCTATCATTACTTTTGTTGCTATTTTCAGTTCCTTTGATAGTTGCAGTCGGAGTGCCAATTTTTGATACAGATACACTGGAGAATCCAACTCAGTTGATTTCATCAGCAATCTGAACACTAAACAGTGAAAACATGACTGCAATTTTGTTATAGTTTGCATATTTTCAAATATGGCAATATTCATTCCTTATAGCAAAACCATAGCTGTTGCTCAAGCTGCAGATTTATTCTTTACGCATGCATAGAATCAATCTGGGTTGCCACTCACTTTCACTTCTGACTGGGACTCTATATTCTAGTGCTACTTTTTGCAATCTTTGTGGAAACCGTCAGGAGGTCAAAAGAGATTTTCTACTTCATTCCACGCTCAGAATGATTGTCAGGTTGCAGTTGTTAACAGAACATTGGTCCTGTGTTTACTGCATATATCATCAGCAAAACAGAAAGTGATGTAATGCACATTTTTCAGCATAGTTGCAACAGGTTTATTCTTTTCTCCACAGGGTATTCTCCTTTTCAAGTCTGCTATGGCCTAAGTCACAGGTTTCAGATATGAGTTTGGGTTCAGCAATGATTAGATTTAGTTCCAGATGAGGTTCGGCTGAGGTTCACCATCAGGTTCACAAACACACACACACAAACATCTTTAAAATGAAATATAACAAAAATAGTAAGAAATCAACATCAATAAACAGAAAAAATGTTATGGACACAGAAACTGCAAGACTAGATTACAAGCTTGAGCTGTGACACGAGGTTATGAGCTTGAGCTGTGGAGTCAAGCAACAGCAGTGAGGTTCAAGGAACCTCAATGAACCTCTAAATTAGGTTTGCGGAATTTCAAACCTCATGGTTGAAATTCAGTGAACCTTGTGACATGGGCTAGGGCTTCCAGCCCTTGAAACCCTGTGGCAAAAATGCATGCTCGAGTACATGACATACTCTAGCAAACTCAAGGCGAGCACAAGACACTCCGTGATCGGCATAGAGAACCACCTTGGTTCCATGGTAGGACGAATTTCTAGTTACCCATGCCAAGGCCACAAATCCATATTTTCAGCCTTCTTTGACCAAGGACACTTTGTTTAAAGTCTGCACCTAAACTACTCATCATAGGCATACAACGACTTGGTTGGCAGAAAAAGGCACTTTACCAACTCAAGGTAAGAATTGAGCAGATACTTCCTTGCCCATAGCAAAAAATGGGGACAATTTTCTGAGATTTAATAGGTGAGATAATATGATAATTGTGATATAATTGTACATTTCTATTTGTAACTATTGAGTTCAAGAGACAAATTGCAGATATATCATATCAATCACTCGATCCATTTCTGGATTCTATGTAAGGCATAAGAAAATAGTTAAGCAATAAATAGACACACATATACATAAGAGTTTCCAATTATATAAACGTATGTATAAAAAATAGAAAAACAAATCCATGCTAACGGTCATGTCACAGAATATAGTTCTACTGATCAAGGTTAACAGCTTTTGCATTTAGGCCAAGGACGACAGCTTAGTCTTATCAAGGGGTCAAACCAAAACTTTTAAAGACAAATTCCGAAAATTCAAAGATATAAATGGTTCAAACACATATAGAAGCCACTCACCGCTTGGCCCTCTGCCTGTAGATGGCCACTAGAGAAAACATAAGAAAGATGATGATCAAGTTGCACACTATAATGGTGGAAACGCTGATACGGGCGGGTCCTTTTTTCTTTTTGCTCTGCTGCAACAATGTCTGTGGCTTAATTCTCCCCATTGCCCCTGACTTGTCTAAAAGGTTTCTACTCTCACTTTCTGAAACGAACAGATTAACTGAGTTAACAACAGCCAGCCATAGGAGCATGTAAGTTACAAGATATTAATCAATTTATGGCATCCAGACAGATACGTTAATTTAGGGTAGATCCAATTAGGGTTAGGTTGAATATTTTCCAATAATGGAGCAGCAGATGAGCCCCTTGATAAAATACCGCTATGTCTAGCTTAATTTACCAGCAGAGATGATCGAAACGATTCTCCTGCTGACAGAGCACAAGAACAGGGTAAACAATAAGCAAAATCGTGGTTAAACAACATTCGTTTGGCGAAAATGTTCATTGCATATACGATTTTTTTCCTACAAAAGGTTTTAATGTTTTGACAAATACAGAATCAAACAAGGCCTCTCGACGAATAGCTTTTTTGGATCTGTCAGCTCCTCCATAAATAAAACTCCAATAATCTCTTCCCACCGGAAGGAATCAAAGGAAACAGAATTAATGCAAAGCTGTCTGTCTTACCTTCGGAGGAAGATTGATCTGGGGACCTTGAAGATAGATAGACCTTCGATTACACAGTCCCGAATATCGAATTTCGAATTTTGAATGTATAGTGAATCTGAAAAGCAGGAGATGGGGAGATGAACTATTTGGTTGTGGAGGAGCAGAAAACAACGTTGGCCCTCTTAGAAATCAATCGATCAATCAGACAAATATTTTTTGGGGTGATCCTCTGTCTTCCCTTCTATTTTTACCCAATTCTGACTCACCCATCCTCCATATTATACCCGAATTTGTCTCCGACTCGACTTCCCTCGACGAAATCTAGCCATTAGATCATGGTTCCATTCAGATCATGCTTTGTGTAGTTATTTCACCGTGTTAATAGAGTTTGGGGAGGACTTTGAGTTAGACTCGTGAGGTAGGGAGAAATTTGTGGTATTTTGAAAATGCAGAGATCAATTGGAACTATTAAATTTTGTTTCTCGCACTTTTACAATTGGTTTACGGAAAAGGTACATTAACATTACATTACCTATTAATAAAATGTATTTGTTTTACCAATGGTTTATGGAAAAGGTGCATTTTTTTTTCGTGGATCAAAGAAAATTACAGTGTTTATTAATAAAATGTATTTTATTATATAATTATTTATATTTAATTAGGTTAACTATAGGGTTAATAAAATTTAAAATTAAGAGTTTAAAAAAATTAATAGAATGTAGTGAATAAAAAAGCATATATAAAATATTAGATGGTATAGAATTATATGGGTGAAAGGAATGATGGAGGTGTAAGGGTTTGAAGTCGAAAGGACGTCAGCTTTGCAAATCTATGGTTACATGATCCTTGTACACCCTCCAACATAGTTTGACATGCATCGCTCTCTCTTGTGTCACCTCCTCTTCGACCACTCTAATGGATGTTGATCACATGTTGATCTAGTGAACTACTCTACCAATCTGTTGCATATCACCTTCACAGTGGTCTTCACCCATCGAAGCAATCCAAACCCTATTATCACACCAGGTTCCTCCTTACTCTTTGATGGCAAGATCATCATTCCCAAGGGAAATTTGATGGGGAAATTTGTCAGCCTTGATAGTGTCATGATGAAAGGTGACCTCCACAACATTGGCATTACTCTCATTCGGACGCAATTAACCTTCTCCCTTCCTGTTCGTCACCTCCTATGATTGAAGCTTTACTCTCGCCGTAATCCCTAATGGAGGTTGCCTCTATTATTCGTACCTCCTTTCCTTGTCTGTTTTTTCTCCCTTGCCGCTCTCCCTCCATCCCACAAACCAGTTTCCTTCATGGTTTTCTAATGTAGAATATGTTTAGCAGCTATGCTAACCTTACTCAACCTACCTCTTTTATGGCTTCCCCTAAGGGTGACCCCCCAAAACATAATAGGAAATGCACAAAGCAAAAAGTGGACGAAGCAAGTTTGGTTATGAGCAAGGACATACAGCTCATGACATACATGAAATAGAGGAATCCACCATCATTGGCAGATTTATTAGTAAAAGGATCTCCATGGTTGTTCTCAGGAAATGGACAGAAACAATTTCTTCACAACTTCTTGGTTGTACACCCCACTGCGTGGTCTTGGCAAAAGGATGGATGGGTTGGATAACGAATTCAGTGGAGGATGCTCAAAACATCCTACAGGGACATTGGCACTGGGGCTCATATGCCCTCTATGTTAAGAAATGGTTAGTAGACTTTGATGCTCGCTTGGAAAAACTAGTTATTGTTACAATCTGGGTTCAGTTGCTTAGTTTTCCTCTAACATTTTGATATGGGGATTTCTTTAAAGAAATTGTGAATACATTTGGTTTCTTCTATAAAGTCAGCCTCTCTTTTCAACAAACTAGGCATATTGTCATGGCTCGTATTTTGGTAGGCTTAAACCTCTCATCAAGACTTCTAGATTCTATTACAATTAACTCGAAGCACTTGGTACATCATCAAAGTTTGGACTACAAGGGAATACCCTTCAAATGTAGTTGATGCCATGCTCACGATCACCTCGGCAAGGACTACCCTCTTGGAAAATCAAAGAGGAAATGGGTTTGGAAGGACGTTCTCTATTCAGTCACTTCTCCTTGTATGTCTCAAATTGCTCAAACTCTAGTAATCGTCTCAAAAGGCTCACTTGCAACTATGCAAAAGTCTACTTTGGTATCTAACATGGAGGTTGTTCCCAATGTTGCTTCACAGTTATCAATATTGAAAGCTCTTAAGGAGGATGTGCCTATTGTGCCTATTATTTCTTCAAAATGTTTTCCTTCTCTAGGTATGTAGATTTCCCCCAATCCACCGTTGTCATTTCCTTTTACTTGTCCTACTACTCCCCCTCCTCTATGACCTCCCACTCCCCCATGTCCTTTAGGAACCTTTTGAACTTTCTCTTAGAGCTCTCCCTTCCTATGTCTTCTTCCCTTCTCTCCTTCTGTCCATTCATACCCTTTTTTCCCTTTGTGTTTCCTATTGTCCGCATCTCCCTTCTCATGTTTGGCAGTATGGAAATTTTGACCTCTTGCCCTCATTAGAACCTTCACTCACTCTCAAAATCCCGGCTTCACCTACAAACGGATTCCTTAGATGAATTTTGTTAAATGTCCAAAAATGGGCTAAGTTATTCGAATGAAGGGGATCCGAAGCCATCTAGCATAAGAAGGAAGTCCTTTCTCTCCCTAACAAAATGGTAGGAAAATTTTGATATACACACAAGAAAATAGACATTTATTCTTGAGGCCCTTAGAGCACCAACCTCTCATATGGTTCCTAAATAAAAAATTATGTCCATTGATTATAGGACTCCTAAAAAATGGTGATCAAGAGACTGATTGAAATGCATACTCCACAAATTATCTTTCTACGTGAAACCATGATGGAAGGAGAAAAGGTAGAACCCCTTCTTAGGAAAACCCTCACCCACTGGGACCTTGTTGCTTTAGATACAAATGGGAGATTAGGAGGGATCATTATTAGATGGAATGTTCACAATGTGCAGTTAAATTTGACTTCGTTTATATGATCAAGGCTAGCTTTATATCTTCATTCAAAATATCTAAATGTGCCTTTCATTTGTTACAGGATCTATGGGCCATACCCAGATAGGAATGAATATTGGGAAAATTTCTTCAAATTGCCTCATGTTGACTCTAATAGATCAATCATGGGCAGGGACCTAAATTTTTCTCTAGGGAAATAAAAAATCAAGGCCTCTCGACCCTCCTTGATCCCCTCTCTAATTTTCTCATTGAACACTTGGATGAAGTTGGTCTCATCAAAATCCTCCCCTAAAAAATTCAACACACATGGACAAAAAATAAATAAAAGTCAACAAAAATGCAAAATGGTTGGATTATTTCCTCATATATGAGGCTCATCTCAATCTCAACCTTCATATGCACCAATGGGTCTTTATGGATGGTGATTCTAATCACAACCCCATTCTCCTTGAATTTGTTTCCTCCCCCCAAACCCCCTTTCCCTTCTAAACTAAACCCTAATTAGTTTGAAGATCATTCCCTACATGAAGTCATTAAACAGGCCCGGTGTCCATTATCCCCTAATTCATTGGAATCCCCCTCAATTTAGCTCTGAAGGAACCTAAAATTGACCACATTCATTGTCTCAAATTAGGCAAAACAAATAAGGAATCATGGTACACAACACATTCGTTGGCATAGAAGCAAAACAAAAAGATTTCTTTCAACGAGGCATTTTGGAGGTTGGATTGGCATACCAAAAGGAATATATCAGAGACCTTGAAGCAAAGGGAAAACAAATACTTTTGGACAGAGAAAAAGAGTGGAGAATGGAGAAAATGTCTCTTTGGTTATAGACTAGTGATGAAAACACCAATTATTTTCACAAAATTGCAAACCACCAAAATACCATAAATACTATTTGGGAGATAAAAAATCATGATGGATCTGTTGCCTCCTCCTTCCAGAAAATATCCTTAAAAGGAGGTATATATTTCAAAGAGAGCTTTTGTCGAGATAATAAAAAGCAATGATTGATTAGACTTTAAAAGTGTGAGGGTTATTTCCTTGTTTTGTAAATCAAGAAGGAAATGATGCCCTAATGGCCAAGGTTACAAAAAGTTAACTAGAAATTGTCCTCCATGGTTTTCAAAAGGTGAAGAACCCTAGACCATATGGTCTCCCAATAGAGATTTATCTTGAACACTATGATTTCCTTAGTGATGATCTTTTAAAGGTTGTTAAATTTTCCAAAACTTATGGACAAATATCAACCCCTTTCAACACCACGTTTATTGCTGTGATACCAAAAATCAATAATATTGACTCTTTTGATCTTTTTAGACCCATCTCCTTGCATAACACCATCTACAAGATCATTTCCAATGTAATTTCCCATCTCTTGAAAGAGATCATTTCAAAACATGTCGCCCCGAAACAAATTGGTTTTTTGGTAAGACATAAAATTCATGAAGTTATAGGCCTCACTCAAGAAGGATTGTACTCAAGCGATACTAAGGATCAAAAAATAGTTTTGTATAAAGTATACCTCTCGGAATTTTTTGAAAAGGTCAACTAGATATTTATCAAACTTATTCTAATTCACCTACTCTTATGCCATTCGCTTGTCTCCTGGGTGCTAAATTGCATCAGCTCCACATATTTTGCATTTCTAATAAATGGAGAAACCTCCACCATTTTTAATGTAGAGACATGTCTTCATCAACGGTGCCCATTACTCCCCCCCACATCTTTCTCCTTGTAGCAAAATTTCTTAGTGCACTCATTACATATGCAAAACACATGGCTCACTTCAAATGAATTTGAATAACCCCCCAATGTACCATCACACACTTACTCTTTGCGAATGATGTACTTATTTTCTATGATGGTAATTTGGATCATTCATAATATTTGAAGGATCTACTATACACCTTCCCTTAGGCCACATGTATAATGATAAATCTCTCAAAATCCTCTTTATATTGGTGGGACTATCCATTAGGACAAACATCAATTGGAGAACCCATTTACTACTCAGGTTTTGGAGATAAATTAGGAACTCAAATATTTGGGTTTTGTCCTAAAGCCCAAACATCACATAAAATCTTACTAGCATTGATTACTTAAAAAATTAGGAAAGAGAATTTGTGTATGATGCAACAAAAGGCTCTTCAAGGCTGACAAACTAGTTCTTTGCAAAGTAGTTATTTAATCTATGTATATTGGGGCTCTTTGGTTTGGATTCCCATTGGGATCCTTCATAAAATATGTAAATTATATATATGATTTCTATGGGTTGGAAAATAGAGGAAAAAACGTTTTTGCAGTTACTGCCTTAAACACAATTACCGCCCCAAAATCTCAAGGAGGTTAGAGACTAAAATATTTACTCTGGTTCTCAAAATTCCTTTTTGTAAAAGGGTTTGGAAATTCATATAGGGGATTGGTCTATGGGCTCAAGTCACTTATCAAAAATATATAAGTCCTCTCTCTATGTTGGAGAGGATCAAAACTCCTCAAAAACTAGTAAAAAATGGCACAATCATCTTGAATGTTATCACAAAAGTTTTTCCTCACACTGATCAAAACCTCAAATGGAAGGTGAGAAATGGAACTCAAATACAAATAGGATTGAATCCTTGGATAGGGTGTCAACAAAGCCACCTCCTCCCCCACCCACTGGTACAAAAATTAAAAAATGATAATCTCCACTCTAAACCAAATATCAGATTTCAATTATGTGAGGGGTTAACAAGATTAGCTATCTTTTGACAAACTCAACCTAAAGGGTGAATTTGCAATAGACCAAAATCACCACATCAAAGTCCTAAAACATTCACATGTCTCCCTATTAGACATTAAAGATCTATTGATTTAGGCTACTAGTCCACATGATGAATACTCTCCAAAATTTGGGTACGTTTTCATGGAAATGGAAGCCAGAAACAACGAGCCCCCATGGTAGGTAAAAGTCCATGGAAATTAAAATGTCCTCCAAAAGCAAAACTCTTTATGTGGCTTCTCCTCTAAAACAAAGCTCTAGCGTTGAATAATCTACAAAAACAATCCTTCCATGGCCCTAGTATTTGCTCCCCATGCTCAACAAACTCTGAATCAATGGGCCACTTATTCATAAGATGCCCCTTTGCACAAGATGTATGGAAGAAAATCCAACAATTTGAAGGCCAAACATGAGTCTAGGATGATCCCTCGATAGAGGAAAGTTTAATACAATGGCTTTCAGAAAATCATAAATTACACATAAATCACTTCCTTTAATTGTGGCATGGGGCATATGGTTAGAGAGAAGCCAAACCATTTTGGAAGACAAAAGTCCATCTTCAATACAGATAACCCTCCATAATATGGCATTTGCTAACAATATGATCATAAAAGTCTCATCCTCCCTCTCATGCCTTCTCCTCGAGCAAATAATACAGATAGACTCCCCATGGGCTTTGTGTGACAAGGTTGCTCAAGGTCCCCCCTTGACAAGTGGGGCACATGGAATCTTTCATTTATCCAATATTGTTTTTCTCTCCTCCTTTGCAAACTGTGGAACAACCTCAAATAATTATGCATAATTATTTGCACTAAAACTTTTATTACAATTGTCCACAAACCAGGGAATAAACTCCATACAAGGATATGGAGATTCTTAAGTTGTAAGAAATTGGATGAAGAGAAAAGTAAGCATAAAAAGTTACATACTTCTGCCCATATATCAAAAAATTAGACAATAACTCACCATTTTGATAATGTTTACAGGCATAGGAACACCACTGCAAACTCCTTTTTGAAAGCTAGACTAGATATGGACAAAGGCATATTTCAAATCACAAGGACTGAAGAACATCAACAGCAAGAATTTATTCTTGACCCTTGGGACAGATTGATAAAAAAGTTTTATTTCAAAGCACACAAAACTTCCTTATGTATTATTGGGAATTTTTGTATATAGGGATATATATGAGAAATATATATTTGACATGTGTAAATGTATGGGAAAATGTTAAAAGAATAGACATTGCATCCCCATGCACAAGGGACATAGCATTAATCATATACTCTCACAAGGTAGATTGTCATAGGAATGCCTTCTCACATATGCAAAATGTAGTTTTGTTGTACATATAAATAAAATTGCAATTTTGTTTATTTGGTATGAGTAAAATAACAAGGAGACATGTAATAATGAAGAGTATGTTCAAGAGGATCAATTTGGTGGGATCATCCCTAGGGTTGTATTGGGTCCAAATGATACCTACTAGAATTGATGACAATGTTGGTATGATGGTCATTTACTGTGAGGTGGACTAAGCTTAATGGTGGGATCCTCTCTATGGGTGTAATACAGGGCGAAGGGTTTACTGAAGTTGATAATAATGTTGACATGATGACCATTTAATGTGAGGTGGAATGGATCAACTATGTTTATTATTATTAAATAAGCCCACAAGGTAGTTAACCTTGAATAAATGTAATATGACATCATTAAAGAAGGCCAACTAGGTGTTTGGTATTTGATTATGATTAGGGTTTTCTATCTCATTATTTTTTTCTAAGGAAAAAAAATATATATTTGATATTTCAAATATGAAATCAAAATGTACATTGACAAGTTGGCACAACTCACAAAACAGAAGTATTTGGTATTTCATTGTTCAAATCCTCTAACACTTATTATAGTCATCGAATATCCAGAAAACAACAAAGGTTACATGAACCATTTCCCATGCAAATAATCTTAGACAATCTTGAACTTCAAAACTTGCACCCATCACTAAACAATCTACAATAAACGCAAGCTCACATCTTTTATTGTTTCCTAGTCATCTATAAATAAGTATGGAATCCTCCTTATGGAGCATGTAAAGGAGTATGTTGTACTGAAGTTTAGCTCATTAAGAGGTTGTCACCTCGAAGAGGTAAGTAACTACCTTAAGGATATTAATATTGAATAAACTATTAGTGTTATTGATATCTAAATTGCAATTTAATTTAAGGATAAAGGATCACTATAATTGGTATCATAGCTCTTTCTCGAGTAAAAGTCTAGGAGTTTTTTTTTTCCCTTTTTGCACATATTTCAAGGGAAACAAATAGGGTTGTGACATCTAGGTCCATTTATAAACTTTTATGTGTAGGATTTGAAAAACTAATTGTGGATTTGAGTTCCTCTCCCAGAAATACCAATTAAAAAAAAAAGGTGAAGATATCACTAGCTTAATTTTTATTTTTTTTTTATTTTTTTTTGACTTTGAGTATCGCGTAGAGTAGATATATTTGACAAAGCACCCATATTAAAGCTAAATTGATGATAATTAAAGTAAAGTGTTTGTGACATTTTAGATGCAAGGTTATAAGCGGGAGTTAGACAAGTATTGCAAAAGTTACACCCATTTCAACCTAAAATTCTTGTGTAACAACCTGAATGCGAGTGTTTGATCTGTGGTCATGTCGTGCCATGAAGCTAGGTAAGTGGATCGTTAAAGTGGTTTTAAATTTGGTAGATAGAGGATCGATGAACAATTGGTGGTGTACAACTAGCAATTTTTGTCATGTGGACACATTAAGGATAGCAGTTGGCTCAACCACTGTGCTATCTTGGCATTTACTATGGCAATATTTTAGTCTGGAATTGGAAATTTCTATCTCAAACTCAAAGCGAAAGGGTACTTCTAAATGTGAAACAACATGAGTGGCTATGGAAATCTTAGGATTTCAAGCCACAAAATGTTCATACATAGAGCTCTTTCTCGTGGCATCTTCACTCATCAAAGCAACTGGTTATTTTTATGGTTTCTTGGTGTCCTCCTGTGGTGGTGGCCTCCTGTACAGGGTCTTCAAGTGGCTCACTATGGAATCGGCATAATCACTCCTGGTTACCAATCTGCAACTACTTTAACTTCAACATTCCTTCACCCGACAAACATGTCCCCTTTTGGCTTGTCTTGGAGGGAGTGGTGAAGGGCGATTGTAGCATCACAAAGTCTGTCCAAGCGTTGTTTTTTTTTTCTGTATAAAGACTAATTCTATTAGGAGGAAAAATATAGTACAAGCAGGCTTGCGAACAAGCAAAGCAAAAAGTGAGGGAGCCAAAGGGGATAGGCTCTCTACCTCGCTCCTTAGAAAACAAACAAGAGAACACTGAGAAGCAGAAGAAAGAACTGAGCAAAGAAAACTACCCAGAGGGGTCAGCTCCTACCAACCGACATTTTTTTCCTTTTTTCTTGCTTACTTTGACCCACCCAGAGGAATTTGGCTGAGCCATTACAAGTTGCAGACTGTTCTGCACTGGCTGCGGAATATCCTTGTCAGAGTCTGAGGACGAGGAAGAATGAGTCCGTTTCTGAGAAATCTGAGGGTTAGATGGGGCTGCCGGGACGACCGAGGGAGCGTCCATCGGAGTCTCATCATCTTGCCCGTCTGCTTTGGTTTCCTCCTCATCCGAGCTGGAGAATTCTAAATCGTTCATACGACATGGTGGCTCACAAGGATTCCAGCGCTTGGATTTGGGCTTGCGATTCAGTTTCTTCTTTTTGTCGAGGAACTAGGTGCAGGTACTTTGGAGGTGTCCGGCTTGATTACAATGTCGGCAACGGAAGGCTGTATTCTCGTAATCCAATGATTGAGTCCAGTGGAAATCTCCCATCTTGAGATTGATCTGATCCGGCAGTCCTTTGCTGATATCTATTTCAGCGCACAGTCTGCCATAAGTGTAGAGACCATTATCCTTTCTGGAAATATCTGTAGCTAGGTATCGTCCCAAAGTGTCTCCAATGGCTAGGAAGACAGAGTAATGCCATAGATGTGCCGGAAGATTCGGAAGCCTGACCCAAATGGGAATCTTGGTGATGATGGCTGTAGAAGGGTCAAATTCTGGAAACCAAGGGGTGAGAAAAAGCCCAGCTGAGCCCCAGAACCAAGGGCCTCCCGTTAAGACCTTTTGGTAGTCTTCATCTGAGTAAAAAACCACAATGAAGAATCCTTTTGAGCATAGGTAGATCTTGCTTTTTTTGGTCCAAAAGTCATGGATCCATTGATATAGCTCTGCTGTGCGAGGCCAAAGCCCATTAAATCTGCATATTAGTGCAGATTCAGCAAATGTTTGGTAGCGATTTTCAAGCTCAGGATGAGAGCAGTTGATACAAGGAATTTCCTCTGACTGTCCAAGCGTTGTTACAATCAACAATGGCGAGGGAAAGGATGTGTGCCCAGGTTCATAGAGGCACTACAAGAAGAGGGGGCTCATGGACTGGGTGTCTTCAACATATTTTGAACTACTGTAAAGGCTTCTCTTAAGACTTCCGTCGAAATAGAGGAAGCTACACCCATTACGATGAAGTCGAGGAGATGTAGAGAAACTTGGCAAATTGTTTTGCAAGAAATGAGAGAAGCTAAGGTCGAACTATTAGCAAAAATGGAGAGGCTGGAAGAAAGGGTCTCCTGAGCAAGAAGCAAGATTTGTGCCTATCATGGCTCTAGGTGCTAGCCTAGGGGCTAGAGGAAGATCTTGAGCTAGAAGAGGATCCTCAACCTCCTACTCCATTCCAAGGAAATGCTAATTAACCCGCAAGAAACTAGAAAATGACATCCAATCTGTGTTTTTTGTATTTTTGTAATAGGACATGTCAGCTTGGTCAAGAGGTTAGCAGGATTGGGTTTCCTTGATAATGTTTATAGTTTATTAGAATAATGAAGGAACAAGGTTATTTTTGGAATGTTTGGACCAAAGGCTTCAAGATAGGCTTCTACTACAACCATGGATGGTTTGCCATAAGGCATCCCTAGATGTTATGATTGTACGCTATGTATATTATGTTTTAATTATTAATGTAGTGATGAATTAAATAATAATAATAATAATTGTATAACAATTATCTCCTTATTTATAAACTCAATTATAGCCAGACAAGCGCCATTAAATGTGAAATGGTTGTGCCATTTCTAGATTGGGTCATAGTAACAATTCTCTCCAAATTTAATAAGTCAAGGTCATTTAAAATTCACCATCTCAATACCATAATTGTCATACTTATAGTAGCTTATGGCATGCTAAATTTTTTTTCAACTTTTCATAAATTTGCATACTTATTAGTCCCGCCCTTACCTCAAAACTAGTATCAATCCAATATAACTATACTCCTACTAATTTTTATTTTTCAATTTGTCTTGTCATACCACCACTTTTAACCACTATTATCTAGAGTCAAGTGAAACAACCAAAATAAATTTGACATTAAAACATATAAATAATCATATTTTTATTAAGAAAAATTATATATATAGAATATTGTTTTATTAAATATATATTTACCCTTTTGTGAAAGTAATTCTTATGCATGAATTTTATATTAAAAGTTATTTCAATTCATTTTAAGATCACGTGGTTTATGTACTTTGTTGACTTCTTTAAACTTTCAACGCTCGTGCTTTAGATAACGTTTTAATACCACGCGTCACTCTTATCCGAAGTCACATTTTCTTGCGTTTGGAAGTTACGGAGGTCGAGCTTCCATTTACCCCAATCGCCAAATCTTTGACCGAAGCTAAGTAAGTAGTTTAGGGAGACGAAATAAATGGGTTCATGAAAACTATTCGAATGTCTTCATTCACGGGATGTTGACATGTCATTACTCGGTTCGAAATTTAACGCCCCATCTCTCGTTAATCTCCATGCATGTTGAAGTCCCCAAATGAATATAGTTGTTGATTTGTAGAGGGCATGGTGAACGTGTAAAAACAACACCACCTTTATGTAGTGAAGTTTTTAAGTGAGCAGGTTTAGCAAAACCATGTAATGAAGACATTCATCTCACATAGAGTGTGAGAATTAACTAGTTAATTTTTGTACTATCAAATGTTATTCATGCATCGAATGTAAATGAGAGTCATGTGCTATATTCTTTGATGGGGTGTAAAATTAGAGGTTACAAACATCTTGGAGAGGGCGCCACTGTAACACTTGTATTACGCATATGTGTAAGTGGCAGGCTGAAGTTAATGGCATTTAGTTATTATGTATGCCGTTTGGTGCCTTAAATTTAGGCTCAGGGTGATGGATGGACAATAGTTAAGGTATTGCACGGGAAGAGGTGAGTTTCTCACATCGACCTCCATTTATGTTTATCTCTTGCTCATAACTAGAGTATGGCGGTCATTTATCAGGTTTGCATTTTTGTTATTACGCCTTGGGCTTCTCTCTCTGGAGTCTCATGTGTGTGATGTTCGAGTTAGTTGGTGGTCCTGTTTGTTCGCATCTCGCAAGCTTCTTTTAATATGGGTGTGGTCTACTTTGTTGGTAATTGTCTTTCATTCCAATTCGCTTTTCTTTGGGAAGGTATTATGTCAATTTCCTTGTTATAGCACCTTATGCGTGGCCTATGATCTATTACAATGGTTAATTTGGGATATTTGAGCTTCTAGCTATTAGTATTTTGGTGGGGTGGTGTTGGATTTAGTTTTCTAGGCATTCCAGTTCCTTAATCTATTGCAAATTGTAAATTGTCTGGGTTTTTCTCTGTTTCCTAAATCACTGAAGACATCTTTGTATTCATCTTTGGGTTTTGTCGTCCTCGTGTCCAGACTTGCTGGTAACAATTAGGTAATGATCTTGTAGTATGGTGAGCTTGATAACTTGCTAGGTCTTGGGCCCATCGAGTGATTTTTTGTTGATAACCTTATTGTTTATTGTTCTGGAATTTAGGGCACTCCTCATTGTCCTTCCTCTTCCTTTATTAGCAAAGGTCTTGTTAGTGGTTGTCCTCATTGCTTATCCGTAGTTGTACTCATGGCTCTAAAGCAGAGAATGAGTAGTTGACGAAGTAGAGGTAGAAACATCAAGCATAAAAGGTTGCCCCCTTTCTCCTATGATTCAGTAGCCACAACTTTCAATTATGTTCCTATTGAGGCGCAAAAGGAGATGTTGGCGTTGGAAAGTGTGGATGTTGAGGATCGCCCCTATTGTTTCAACTCTGAATTGGTGGGAAATGAAGCTAATTGACTTCCTAATCTTGGTAGATTTCGGAAAACAAGGTTGCATTTTATGAGTTTGTTGGCTTTATACCAACGAACTACAACATTTTTGCATCTCCTCTTCAAGGATAAACATGCAGAAACTTACAATGTTTTCTCGTCAATGGAAGATGTCAAAAGGATGTTATCCAATTTTTGTTTTTGTCTAGACAATGTTGATGCTCATTTGGCGCTGGTGGAGAGCTTTTTTGTGAGTGATTATGGGTCGGGAGATCTTACTGATCCTCTTGTAGATAGCATGCAAACCCCTACATTAATCTATTCTGACAACGACTAATATGATGATGCTATGCAATTTTGTTTTCGGTTTGGCGATGGTATTTTGTTTTGAACTTTTGGGATGACCTATGATCACAATGGCACATTATATGCATTCTTTATTATTATTTTTTTTAACATAAACGGTTATGGGATTTTCATTAACTATCTGGCAAAATACCATGAATTCGGTTACAAATGCTGAGGCTAGTTTTTTGGCATCTCTCCAACCAGCTAAGCATGCCACAAACGCTTGTGAATCGAGTCTTTTTACAGTTTTTCACATGAACTTTTTCTGCTGATATCCCAAGCTTATGAATACAAACGAACTGATTTAGCAAAAGACGGAAAAACATAGAGAATTTTAGGGAATTGGTTTTCAAGAGGTTTCATTGTCCCTAAGAATAGATCCAGCTCCTAGCTGGGCTGCCTTATTTGCTTCTATATTTGCTTCCTTGTTATTAATTCTCAGGATATGGAAGAATTCCAGTCTTAGGAGCTTTGTCATGCCTTTAATTCTTGAAATTGTCCTTGCAAGTCGAAGATCTGCCAGATTTGCATTAGTCACCATTGCATTGATGATGACTTGGGAATCTCCGAAAACAATTGTTTATGTGTGCCCCAGGTCTATAAGCGTTTTGATCCCTTGAAACAAGGCCATGACTTCAGCTTGGATGCTTGTGGTGTGGCTCAGACCCCATGCAAACCTGTGGATGGAAGATTCTTTTGGATTTATAATTAGACCCCCTGCTCCAGCCATTCCCGGATTTCCCTTGGCTGCCCCGTCGAAGAACAGAGAGGGGAGTGTTTGATTGAGCAACCAAGATTGAAATTCTTCATCATTTTTCCTGATTTGCCAATCTTTGAGACATATGGGCAATATTTTCGATTTTTGGAAGTTTAGATTGAGTGCTGCTCCAAACTCAATGTCATGCTGGCTTAGATTTGTGTCATCATTTTTATCTCTCAACCACTCATTTAATTGACCTCTAACTGTATTTTCTACCAGCTTATAGTTTTGTTCCTTATCCCTGAAGATCCTTCTATTCCTCTCCAACCAGATTTGCCAATTGATGAATTTGGGCAGAACGGTCCATGCTGATTTGACAATCTTGTTTTTGGGCCTGGTCCAGGATATCTGGGCAACCACCCAGCAAACAAATCCGGGACTGAGTGGGGGAAGATGGGCATAGAATTCGATGCTCCAAGGAGCTCCTGCCAGACTAGACCTATAAATTTGCATTCCAGTGAAAGATGAACAACAGTTTCTGGATTTTATTTGCATATAGTACATCTTGATGGTCCTAGAAATCCCCTTTTCTGAAGCCTATCCTCTGTTAGGATTTTTTGGTGGCATAGCAGCCAACAGAAAAAATCAATCTTTGGAATGGTGGAGAAATTCCAGATTCCAATCCAGGGTGCTTGGTTAGGAGGAACGTGGGGCCTCTCCATGATTTTGGCATAGTCTTGAGCCACCAAGTACCCAATCTGCTTCATTCCCAAACCTCTCGAGTCTTTCCTTCTTGCGTGAAGAGGTGCAGCTCCTTGTAACATCTGTAGCAGCGTATCATAGTCTGGCTGCCACACAGATGGCACGCTTATCGTTTTCCAGCCAGCCCAGCTGTCTCCACTCCAAGTTGATATGTCCTAGAGCGTTTTAAAGTTTGCTTCTTCCATCCACACCTTCAGCTCGTTCCTAAGGCTCGAGTTCACTAGAGGAGGCCTGTTCTGTTATATACCTAGGGGGGATAATATGGGGTACCAAGGGAGGTACCCAAGGTAATAATGTAATAATGGGATGGGCCATAGTAATAAATAAGGTGGTTAACCCATATCATGTAAGGGACCACAAGTAGTTAATAATAATGTAATGGGCCCATGGTATTAGTTGATGGTATGAGGGAACCATGGTAATGACCCATGGTATTGTATGTATGAGGCCTATATAGAGGCTAGAGACTCCATGTTAAGGAGAGTGAAGGATTATTGTATGTACAGGCATATGGCTTGTGGAGTGTTCTCCTTCCTTAAGGAGTGAATGTATGGTGTTGCCCTACCTTAAGGGTTTTGATCAATAAAGAATCATTTCATATTATTTCTGGGTTTATTTCCATTATCATATATTTCCGGGTTAGATCTATAACAAGTGGTATCAGAGCTATAACAATGAAAGTTGTATCTTGGAACATTTGTGGCTTAAATAGAAAAGGTAAGCTTTGTTCCCTAAAAGAAAAAATACTTAAGTATAAATTGGATATTTTATTGTTACAGGAAACCAAAATGACAGTAGACAAATTATTGGAGGCTAGCCAGTGCTGCTGGAAGAATAGTGAAGCAATGATGATAGATGTCGTAGGACTGGATAGCGGCATCACAATACTTTGGAACCCCAATTAAATCATCTTCAAATATTGTATTGGATCTCATTTCACACTCTCACGAACCTTTTGACCCATTGGCTCTAAGGCCTGGTATAGTCTGACAGCGGTATACAACCCTCAACCCCCCAAGAAAAGGATCTTTTTCTCAGAAGTATTCATGCCACCAAATCTAATATGTCTGCTTCCGATTGGATCCTAGGAGGGGATTTTAATCTAATTCGGAATCTGGAAGAAAAATGTGGGGGAGTTTGAAAATTATATCCAAGGTCCATCACATTCAATGAGTTGATCAATGATCAATTGGCGGATGTGAATACAAAGACGGGGCTTCACACATGGAACAATTGGTGTGGAAGTCAGAACCAGGTGACCTACCGTCTAGACCGTTTCCTTCTATCATAAGATATAATCTTAAAGGATTTATCTATTAAAGCATCCATTTTCCCTCTCTAGGCTTAGATTACTGGACTATATGCCTCAATTTGGCCCCCAACCCCCCCCGCAAAAAAAAAAAAAAAAAAAACAAACCCTTCCGCTTTGAAATCTTTTGGATGCGGCACCTGGGTTTTGTGGGAAAGCTAGAAGAATAGTGTAAGACCTTGGAGGTGCCCCCAGGATATTACATGTAGATATTCCAGAGAAAACTTAAATCCCTAAAGCTAAAAATCGAAATCTGGAATCGAGAGGAATTTGGGGATATATTCTCCGAAAAACATAAGCTAGAGGAATGGATGGTGACGCTCCAAATGAGGATAGTATGTGAAGGTTGCACTGAGGAGATAGCAGTTGAAGAAGGTCATTTGGTATCACAGTTGGAAGAACGGAGGCTTTAGGAGGAAGCGCTCTAAAGGAAAAAATCAAGAATCCAATGGCTTCGAGAAAGGGAGCGGAATTCAAAATTCTTTCACAGATCTATGATCAGTCACAGACAACACAACCACATCACTTCGCTTACTTCATATTAGGGAATACACTTGGAGAATCATCAAGACATGGAACGTGAGTTGATCTCATTTTAATCCACTCTCTTGACCAAGGAAGACATAGACAAATTAGAATATATTGAGCATATCACCCGAAATATCCCTACTTGTGTGACTACAAAGAAAAATGAGTCTCTACTACGACCAATCTCATACGAAGAATTGGAATCAGTGGTCAAAGAGATTCCTTCAAATAATATTCCTGGGCCAGATGGCTTCATCTCCGAATTCTTTAAGGTTTGTTGGTCGTTTTTGGGCCCAGATATTGTCGATCTAGTGGAGGAGTCCCGTCAGAAAAAGCATATATGGTTAAGCTTAAATGCAACATTAATCACCTTACTCCCAAATCTAAGGAGGCCAACACTCCAAGTGGATTTAGGCACATTGCCTTATGCAATGTGATATACAAGATCCTTTCATCTATTCTTGTTCATTCACTAAAGCCAATCCTCCATCACATAATTAGTCTGTAGCAATTAGGGTTTGTATAAGGGCGACAAATACTAGATGGAATAGTTTCTGCCCATGAAATTATTCATTTGCTCAAGAGCCAAAAGAAGCAAGGGATGTTACTGAAGTTGGATTTGTCAAAAGCATATCACTGGATTAGTTGGTCATATCTCCTGTTGGTCATGAGAGCATTTGGTTTTGCTGAAGATTGGGTTCGTTGGATTAAGTCAATGATTGCAGCTCCCTTCTTCTCAATATTGGTAAAGGGTGCTCCCTTCGTCGCCTTCATATACTCCATAGGCCTCAGGTAAGGGGACTTGATCTCCCCTTTCCTCTTTATCATATTTGTTGAGGGACTAGGTTGTTTGATCAAAGAAACACATCAATGACCTAAAAGGCCTCCAAATCCCACAAACAGATATCGTTAGGACTCATCAACAATTCGTCGACGATAATTTATTGTATGGTGAGGCCATTGTCCGGGAAGATCTTCAAATTGATGGAATCCTTGTGGAATTCCAAGTTTCCTTGGGTATGCTTCCAATCTTCCTCAAGTATGCTCCTTAACAAGGAAAAATCTAATATGTTTTTGTTTCATACTCTACGTCCAGTCTAGCGTTTTCTAGCTCGGGTCCTAGGCTTCTCCACTAGATCTCTACCATTGAAGTACCTTGGGGTTCCTCTGCTTGAAAATCCCCTTCGCATAGCTCATTGGAAGGATCTATGCTCCAAATTCATAAAAAGGTTCTCGAATTGGACCTTCCAGGTCCTTAACTTGGTTCGACGTGTTACTCTCCTTAAATTTGTCTTGCAGGGGACCTTACTCTACCAGCTCTCAATCCTCCTTGCCCCAAAAAGCATATACAGAGAGTTGACATCCATATTTAGAAAGTTTTTTATGGCACAGAGCTACCCTTGAGAATAAATGGCCCCTAGTCTCCTGGAAAAAACCATGTCTCCCCAAATCCCAAGGGGGTTTAGGTCTGCGAGATCCCGAGGAATTGAATGTAGCATGGATACACGGTGGTACCAAGCAATGGAAATGGATATGGACGCAAAAATATGGTCAAGGTAAGTCTCAAGGTACATTATTTCTGGACCATTCTTTCTCTTCAGGATCGGTGATATGGAATTTGCCAACCAGAATAGCGACCTCATTCGGGAGCACTTCTTCTGGGAAATCAAGGATGGTCAATCTGCCTTATTTAGGGAAGATTCATGGCAAAAAATCCATCGAATTTATTGAGACACATCACTTTAGGACCTTAAGATCCTCCTTCATGACCAGAGTGAAGGGCGAGTTGTTGACTACTGGATTGAGCACCCAACCCACTAGGGCTGGCGACATTGGAAAAATGAGAGAGACTGACAATTGGACGTCCCTCTGGAAGCAAGGTAGAATCTCTCACAATAGCTCCACCAATGGTGTATACCTCACTCTTTGGATCATGATAAGTTAAGGTGGGGGTATTCAACATCGGGGACCTTCTCTCTCAAGGAATCCTACCTCATCAAAGTTGATGCTCACAACAGGCCAAGAAGGAAAATCTTGAGCAAAATTTGGGGGGAAATTTTGGCCAAAAGTTGCACATTTTCTATGGCTAGTCAAACATATGAAGATCCTCACTTGGGATATATTTGTGAAACACGGATATTTGGGCTGTCATGATGCCCCTATGTAGGAGAAACGAGGAAACAATGTAGCACCTTATGAATTCATGCTCGATCACTAGAGAGGTTTGGGAGAAGGTTGCTCATACTTTTGGACCCTTCCACCACCATCAGGAGGACATCTTGGAGACTATTGAAGGTTTTCCAACCAACCCATTTAAAACCCCAATTGTTAACAGAGCACGGTGTGTGTTCTTGGGATTTACCCTCTAGAATGTGTGGAAAGAAATAAATTGTGTTATCTTTCATGATCAAACCCCATCAAGTGCTTCTATCTCAACTCTAGTGAAAGAAAATACAAGGCAGTCAATTCTATCGAAAAAATGGGACTTTAATGACTAGTAGACGGATCTTCAAGAGTCTCGATTCTCCTTTCAACTAATCTATCTTAGGACATGACCCCCTCCATTTCTCCCTCAGTTAGGGATCCCCCAAAATCATCTCTTTTTGTCTTCCTTAGACCCCCTCCAGGTTGTATTCAAATCAATTTCGATGGAGCTTCTAAGGGCAACCAATGTCCTACAAGCTATGGAGTAATATTGTGTAACTTAAAGGGATCCCCCACTGGGATATATGCTGGCCACTGTGGATGCACAACGAATAATGTTGCAGAACTAAAAGCTTTAGAGAACAGCTTGTATCTAGACCGGAAACATGAATGGTTGATGATTCACATCGTTGGGGATTCCAAATTGATAATTCAAATGAATAAGAATATTATTGATGGTTCCCCCATCTAAAAAACGCTAGGATCTGGCGACTTGAGGCCCAACTAGAGAGAATTAAACATATCTTGGAAATATTTGAGTATTCTACTAATGGCCACGTCTTTTGTGTTGTAAAAAAAGCCCCTGATTGGTTGTCCAATCTCGGTTCAATGAACTCTCACAAAACAATTTCCACTTCTTGGTACAAAGTATTAAGTAAGGCAGATCTGGATCTAGGAGAATTTCAAGCTCTCCAGGATCTTATTGACACTGATTTTCCTGCCCCCCGATGGGGGTGACCCTCCAGGATCGCACTTGTCATATGAGCACCCATTAGGGCTCGTCTCGCCTCCACGCACACATTCAATTTGAGATCATGTGTTGACCCTGCATTCATTTCAGGCGATTTCCGAGACTGCTCGCACACTTCACATTTAAATACATGGGAAGTCGAGTATGGTTCTTCAGTTTGCTTGTGTGGGGGATGAATTTTGCTAGAGAGGAGAACAGAGGAGCGTGTGTTAGTTTCCATGGAAACTCACTCGGGTCACGGCCTTGGTTGAGCAGCGGTGTGGATGCATGTGCTAGGTTGGTTTGGGTTGAAGATGGATTGTTGGCATGCCCTTGGGATATGGGAACAGAAGAGTTTGGCGTGTCGTATCGTCTTCATGCCTTCAGAAATCCATCGAGGAATCTAAAGCTCCGAGAGCTCACGCTTGTTGTTTGGGGTAAGGTTTATGTGTATGTAACTTTCATTGCTTGCCATCATAAGAGGGGGGTCTTTTTGTGTATATCTGGGCTCACCCTGTTGTCTGATAACTACTAGGAATTATCTTTGGTTCTTGCCTGTGGGAGGATTATATCCTGGTCTTTGTTCAGCCCTTATGGAGGTTTGGGTGCCCATTAGAGCTAGGGGTTAATATTGTTTTGTCTTTGTCCTCTCGGGGTTGTATTGTTGTATACAATGGGTTAAGTGGGTGGTGGAAGACATCTTCCCTGCCCAGGCCGACGCGGGCTCTCCCTGTGCTACCAATTGTGTCTTTTAGTTGTTCGTATGTACTCATCTAGGGCAGAGGATTCATGGTTTTGGTTATTGTTCTTACTATTGCAGGTGTAGTGAGGTGTCTTCTCTGGACCTCCCTTTCATTCGGTGGATCTATCGTGTCACTTTTAGCATGCCCTGCCAACAAGGCCGGTCTCGTCGAGGGGGGGTCAAATTTTCTGTGCAGGGCGTACCGAGCTAGGCCATAGCTTGTCCTCGGGTAATTCGGTCATTTGAGAGATAGAGGAAGTTGTTGCTATCTCTCCAGCTCGCTCTGGAGGTCACATTATGGCTCGTGCCACCATGGAGTCCATTGTTGAGTAGCTTCAAAACATCCAAGTCAACATGGACATTCTCAAGAACCGTTGTTATGAATACCACAATGATATCATGGCATACATAAACGACATCCAATACAGCCAAAATAAAATTCTTGAATAATTGGACAGCGTTCGTCGCAGCCACCGTCGCACCAACGACCACCTACGAAACTTGGAAGCATGAGTGAAACACATAGATTTTCATATGCATGAGCATGTAGGCTACTTTCCATATCCCCCAGTAATGCCCCCCAATCCCCCTCATTTATATGTTGCTATCACTTATGGTTATATTTTTGTTTTTTCCTAGTATGCTAAGGCTACAAAGCCTCTCGGAAATAATCGATGTCAAATTTTTGTTATGGTTTCCTCCAGACCCCAATCTTAACAAGTCTGGTCGGAATGAGAGAGGGGCTTGTTGAGATGATCTTTATACACAACTCTTTCCTAAAAATATAATGAAACATTTTGAACAACAAAAAGAAAAAATTGCTAAACATTAATAATTATATAAATATATTTTAAAATAATTATAAATAATTAGTTAAATTTATGATTTTAATAATAATTTTTTTTATATATTATATTTAAACAAATATTTTAAATTATCAAATTTAAAGAAATATATTTTCTAATTTTTAAATTATTTTTTAAAATATTTTTTTAATATTAAAGGAAAAAAATTGTGTTCACTATTTATTATCAACTGTGTAGAATATGCCTACATTCATTAAACAAAAGGTCATTTTTATAATCAGTGAAAATGCTTTAACTCTTAATTAATTTGTAAATTTTTAGAAACTATTTTCAAGTTTATTAAAGTTTCGGTAAAATTTAAATATTAAACATATTTTTTAGAAATTGAAAATTATTTTTTGAATTTTCAAAATTTGAATTTCTATTTTTCTTTTGGTTTGAAATCAATTTTTCATAATTAAAAATTGTTTTAAAAAAAACTCTAAACATTATTATAAAAAAATTCAAATATATGAATTTTTCCATAATTAATAAAAAAATTTCCCAAGAAAATTAATATATAGATTTTTCCATACTTAATATTTTTTCTATTCATTATCATTCTTAGTTTTAACATTAAATATTTATTAACCTATAATCACTCCTTGTTTGCTTTATAATTGTTGTGCTCTTTGTAATATCAACGCTTTTTTCTAATAGCAATATTTTTTCACCTTTTTCCATTAATATATTTTTTATTGTTTAATTAATTTAATTGTTTTCAACTCTTTTTTCATAAAACTATGTTATCATGTACCAATAGATTATTAGCAATTTGATTCCCCTCCCACCAAGATTGTGGTGCTTAAATTGTGCACTTAATATAACTAAGTTATATGATCACATTCACCCCATAAGGGTTCTCTACATTTTTCATAAGAGGCAGGCATTGAGCAGCAACACTGCATATTAACTATGTCATGTCATTAAATACATTATAATAATGTGGCCTCTTGTGGAAATTTATTCTCTACCGTTCGGAGAAGTGAATAATGAAGTCACTTAACATAAGTTTTAAAATATTAAATTAAGAATATTATTTTGTTTGTTTTTTTAAATATTTTTATTATTTTATTTGAATGTGTGTGTGTGTGTGTGTTGAGGAAGCTATTACAACCAAATTTATCATATTATTTGTTGAAATTGAATTTAGCTATATCATTTCTCACAATCACCATAAAAAATATATTACTTCTAATAAAACAATTATAATTGTGTTGATAGGCATCTCCCTTGAATCCATATGTATCTTATGGTCATAAATGATAGATGTTGGCACATTCCCCTCTATGTCATCAATGGAATTTCAAATATTAATTAGCTTGGATCTATAAATCTATGTTTACCTTTTCACATATATCTATCACAAATTACTATGTAAATTATCAAATAGCAAATATGGAAAACTTGGGGTTCGTAAATATATATCCCTTGCCCCCCCCCCTCTCCCTTCATTCTCATTATTATCCCCTCCTCAACCCTTCCTCCCCCTCCCCTCATCTCCCATTTCACTTCTCCTCCCTAACCCTCGACACCCTTCTCCATCCCATTCCAATAAGCCTCCATTCCATTCCTACATGCCACCCTTCTCCATTCCATTTCATCTCCCGCTCCCCAGTCTCTGGCTCATCGACCTTTACTCGTCTCGGCCCTTCCTCATGCCTCATGGCATTGATAGGCTTGCCTCGCTGCAGCCATGTGGCTGCTCCCATCACATATGTACTACACATGGTTCCAGGAGGTCTCACAGCGTGAGAACCTAGCCCCCACGACATAGAAACTGTTGCAATGGCCGGCGATCCAGCATAGGAGAAGGTAAGATAATGGGAGAGTGTGAGAAACATTTAATCCCTTTGCTCCAAATTTCTTAGACCGCGTGTGGGAGGAAGGCGTGGGTAAGGATGAAGGACGAAGCGAAAAGATGGGAAATTATGGTGGAGCATTGGGATCTCAACTTCATGAGTACCAACTTCCAGTCCTGCATCAAAATCTAGACCTGCACCTTCTATAAATGGGGTAACGGTTTGATCTTATGTCATGGTTTTTGGTTAATTTCTACTCAAGTGGTCTCTGCGAAGGCCCAACGGTTGAGGTTGGGGTCACTGAGCAATTGTTGCGGGTTTCGGGTCAATGTGTTGGCCATAAGGGTGGTCTTTGGTGGTGTATGCAGTCAGGAGGGGAAGTTGGGTGTTGATAAGATGAGTGTTAGTATGCTGAGTGATGGAAAGTTATGTTTTGGTAAGCTGAGTCAGGCAAGGGAGTTTGAGCAGCAAAATGAGGGCTTTGGGTTGATTGCCTGGAACAATCTTGAGTGGAGGGTTGTGGTATCTTGGAGATTAAGCACTCTGGTATCTCCCTGGTGGAGAAAATGAGTGTGCAAAATAACTCAACAAAGGAAGGTTCTTTATCTCATTCTTGGGGCCATCGCTGGCCGAGGACGGGGGGGTCAAGGGAGCACGGAGCTCGGGAAGGTGGCAGCAATATGCATACATGTAAGGTCTATGTGCAAGAGCATTTGGAATTCAAGGAGGGTCTCACTATTTTGCATAGGTGTATCCATCAACAGCAAAAGGAGGCACTGGATATGCAGGAGAAGCAACTCGAAAAGGAGTGCATTCGGCAACTAGAGGACGAGGTGGATGCGTTGAGACAGAAAATTGAGCATCTAAAGCTAAAAATGGAATAGAACAAACTGAGGACTAAAGAAGAATATACTAGACTCGATCTTAACAATCCAGCATCGATAGAGGAGTAAATTGTTTTCTCTCTCAGTTTAAAAATGTTTTTTATGGAAAACTATATGTGTAAACATTTACTATATTAGTATTGCACAATGTATAGCCACAAGCTACCAATTATGGGATATTTTTGTTGG
Source organism: Pinus tabuliformis (assembly GCA_031772625.1). Taxonomy (NCBI): domain Eukaryota; kingdom Viridiplantae; phylum Streptophyta; class Pinopsida; order Pinales; family Pinaceae; genus Pinus; species Pinus tabuliformis. The sequence continues at coordinate 404,189,572 of CM062813.1, forward strand.
AATTATGAGGAAAATTCTCAGGGAAGGGATGGGGAACAAAATAATTTTCAGAAGCCCTTAACAGGCTCAAAATTTGGATGTAAAATCCTGATTTTGAACATGAACGGGCGCGATTTATATATAAATATACTACTCTTTCTAGTTTAAAAAAAAAAAACAAACCAACTTATCAACTTCAAAATTTATCAATTTTTTTTGAATCCAGTCAATTTCCCTCAAAATTTTCCATGATTTCTTTAATCCAATCAATATCCCTTGTTACTTTCTAAAGGAGCTTCAATATCAACCATTGATATGGTATACAATCAACATTAAATCTCCTTCAAATAATATTTTTTGAACCCTTCTTCAAATAATTCCTTCAAGGCTTGAATCGATGTTATAATTTCTACACGATTATTTGTCTGTAGAAGGAATTCACAAGTCATTTTTACAAGGCCACCTTTTCTCTTGCTTCTCCAAGGTTTCTTCTAAAGGCTCCATCGAAGTTATATTTAATTTATAGAATCGATGGTGGGCTTTAAAAATGCTAGAACTATTTTGGATTGCTCAATCCCTATTCCTTAATAATGTTATAAAAATTGAGATCAGTAACCCTGAGGAGGTGGTGGGTTTCATGAATGATAAAAATATTTAGGATTGCTCAATCCCTATTCCTTGATAATGTTATAAAAATGGAGATTAGTAGCCCTTAGTAGATAATGCATCCTCTTTACTCCCAGTTTTCTCTTTAGCATTATCCTTACATTTAAATTTTACTATTTTCATTCAAAATCTTTTACCCTTATTTTCATTCCATTCTAAAGTCATGTATTTATTTTCAAATATCTTTTTACCTTTCAACCTTTCTTTTATCAAAGAAAGAAAAGGCCAACTCTTAGTTAATAAAGATCATCTGTTAGATAAGGGGGCAGGACTTTACCGTATTAATTTGAAATATTATTTTCTTAGTTAATTTCTTCCGAAGTTGATAAATCATTACAAATTATTCACCCAACAGACTTAGCATCATTGCAAAATATTCACTAAATAAACTTAGCATGTATCATTTTTTCATTTTTCTCTTTCACAATACATAAATATAATAAAAACAACTTTAAAAAACCAACTATTTTGAAAGCTTACTATCAATATAATGTATAAATGATTTTTATTAAATATATTATTAATATAAATTTGAATATAATGTTTATATTTATAGCAATAATCTATAATTATTCAATTATTTGCATTTTAATGATACATGTTGGTATATATTTATTTTTTGATTTTTTTATATATTTATATGTGAGTCATACTTTTATATATTAACTTTATAAGTCTGTAACTGTACTCGTGCATTGAGTACAATTTTTGCACCCCATTACTAAATCCTGACTGCAATATTTTTCTTGTTGTACTAAGTCATAACAGAGTTTTTAGTGTTATACTAATCCATAACAGCAAGGTTTTTTCTTTGATTTAATATGACTGTAACTAGCAAGAATATGATTCCTTGTAGTGGATTATGCAAATTTGAGATGTTATCAACAATCTCACGGCCATTGATAGTGATCATTGTTATATTGAAAAGTAATAATATTGATAATTTATTAGTGGTGGTTAAACTATTTTAAGTTCTGTTTTTTAATTAAAATTCAGTAATATAATTTATTTTATTACATTTCTCCACATAACTACACTTTTTGAAGGCACATCAACCTTGTGACGGGGTCCTTGTTACATGTCCCTCCTCACGCCATACAAGAAAACTCCGTCCCCATGTGAGTTGATTGCCCTAGAAAAATTAATTTTCCTTAAAATCTTCAAAATTTCAGAGTCTACCTTTTCGCACCTCCTTCATATCCAGTTAAGATGCAGTGGGATGTTGACTAGTCTCACCTCTCCATCTTTGATAAAATTTTGGCATCAATGTATGTGTTTCATAGTTGAGCTTTTAACCAACAAGTTCCTAATATATATGTTTCATGGTTGGATCTTTGGTGGGTTGAATATTTAACCAACGATAATCCATGCTTAATTTGAAGTTTGAACATTACTATTTAGCATTGATATATCTGGTCATTGTTGCAACTTGATTACAAGGTGAATGTTACTCAGTTTGCACTTTGCCAACTTGAGGTTTGGCTCTAGCTCTATGTTATTTCATTTCATTGAGGAGTTTCAGTCTGATTTATAATATGCAATATAATGATTTGATGTGAATTGGTGTACTCAGTTCATTTCATTGGAATGTCGGAGTAATTTTCTCATTTATAATATGAGATATTTTGATTTGATGTGAATGGTTAATTAGTCGGTCATTGCATTGATGCAATGAATCTAGAATGGAAATAATAATGTTTTTTTAAGTGAGTTTTCTTATTTTTATTAAGAGTTACATTGATTTTTTTGAGTTTTTAGAAAGTCTTCAACTTTTTCTAAATGTAAATATAACTTTGATGGCAGGTTTTTTAAAGTTTGATGCATAAAAATGAAGTTAGTTGTTTAATTTCATTTTTATAAATCAAATTTCTTAAATATTTTGAAGTTTACAATAGAGATAAAGAGGATCTTAAACATAATTAGTGTATTTTTTGAGCAATTTTTTAGCATAATATAAAGGAGCTAAATGCTTTCATAATTTTTCTACTAACAAGAAACTTCCAAACCATTATCATTACTTACCATTACCTTGAATGGGTTGTTAGTCTCATGTTTCATGTTTCCAAGGTGGTTGTAAGTCTAAGTAATCGATTCCCAATGAACTGAGTGTGACAATTACTTGAACACCCCATATTGAACCCAACTTGGGAAACCTAACCTAGGCCAAGGCTCTAATAACATTTTGAGATTTTTCATTACACCAAAACGCACGTACAGTAGTAAACTTCTAAAACTTTATCATCATTTTGAATGAGACCATATTCCATATTTCCAGAATTAACTTATTTAATTTCTTACCAACCAAATGAGTGTCACAATTATTCCAACAAACACAATACAACATAGAAAAACAGCAATATTCTATAGAAAAATTATTCCAACCAACATAATATAACATAGAAAAACAATAATATTCCCTATCAATTTTTCTAAATGTTAAAATATTAATTCACCCTCATTCCCGTGGCCTACCCCAATAATCCATTAAATTTCTTAACCATTTCCATTAGATGTTCGAATTCATTGAATAATTAAACTTCTTAGTTTCTCTCAACTTGAACATTGTTTGTAGAGACAACATTTAACTTCAACGAGAAGACAATTATTTAAAGGTTTTTATTATAAAGTAATTTCTAGGATGATATTAATCATACTCCAATTAAATTACAGAGATGTTGACTGAGATCGTCGCCCCAAGATTACACTTCAAGTAACTATTTATGTTATACATAAAGAAACTATAACAAGAACAACACATGCTCTTCTTTTCTTCTTACACATTTTCTTTGTAGATCTCTGACATACTATTCTTACAAATATCATCGTCTAACACATAAATGAACGTACATTGGGCTTATAACGCAGACTTCTTTCTTTAGACAAGTACATTGTTATATATTTCATACGAGGAATAGATATATTGTTAATCAAGACCTTCCCGCGTGCCTCCGCCACCACCAAATTCCCCACCAGGTCCACCTCCACCGTCACCAAACCCATCACCTCCTCCTCCAGGTTGTCCTCCTCCGCCACCACCGACAGGTCTTCCTGCTCTTCCCCCACCTCCTCCGCCGCCACCAGCCATGCTTACCTATTTAACACAACACAATTTTACCCTTTCAACTACAGAGAATAATAAATATATATCGTCTTTCCTTCTCTCTCGCCCATCGCTCTTTTATGGGCACCTTGTTGCTGTGACTTCAACGAACATTCAACATTGATTACCACCGCAACCAATTTTAGTTGTTAGTTAGGGAGTGGCGGTGCGATTACTATGTATATATTCTTATCTTGTTATGTATATTTTTCCAAAAAAGGTAGCCAGATAGTTACTGCTATGACAATATTGGCCCCATCCCCTGCAACTCTTTTCATCCTTACAAATCTCATGTAACTACCTATGTTCATGTCAATTCCTCATGAAAATACCTTCACGGTGAAGGAGACCCGTAACGTATATCACACTCAATAAAATCACATTAAACTTTATTTTATTTTTTATATTACATGCAACATTTAAATTAAAAATGAAATACTATTACCAAAATTACTTACATTTAATATATTTAGACATTTTTGCATGTAATTTTTGCATTCATCAAAATTACATGCTTTTAATATATTTTAGAATTTTTTTCATTTACCTTAAAAAAAAAAAAATCCTTTCATACCTTAAAAAAATTCGCAAAAATATTTAATTTTTCAAATACTAGTTACGTATCTTATAATTAAACAAATCATTCTTGAACATTGACGTTGCAATGAATTTTTATAATCCAAGTTGTTATGGAGTTATAACTATTTGCCAAAAAAATTTAACTTAAAGGCAAGGAAATTGGGATAATTGGTATATACAATTTGTTGTTAGAGAATATAATTTTATTTTTTTTAATGGGTGTGTTCATTAGTTTTAGAAAGTATAGTTATAAAGTATAGTTATAGTTATTTTGTTATAATTCATTATCTCAATAAATGATAGAGAAAGTATATAGATTCAAGATATTTGCTTAATTAAGATGTGGAAGATGGAGATATTTACTTAACTAAGATGTCGAAGATGGAGACAGAGATGCCCAGTATGTGAGAGTGTGTTTTAGAAAGGATGGAAAGAGTTTGGACACAACAGAGATATTCGAGTAGCAATTGAGATTGGATGATGGAAAAATGTAGGTTAAGTCATGTGAAATAAAACATACTCACTATCATATTGTTATGTGACTCGCACATATTGTAGCTCTATTATGTTTTAAGTTCATATAGTTGGTCTTGAGAATGTTTGTACCTAGTATCTCCATGAGTGGAGTTTTCCATTGAATGTACATTTTGATATAAGCCTAATAAAGCTTATGTACCCCTGTGAAGTATGTGGTAATATTAAAACCACCTTGTAAAGTGAAAATTTGTGGTAATCCAGAAACCACTTTGTAGTGCAGGTTTATGGTGAGAAAAAAACCACTTCTTAGAGGGAAATGGACAGAGATTCCTATAACATGGTTAAGGGTTAAATGAAAAATCTCTGAGGATGGTTAATGGTTAGCCAAGAAAACCCAACGCATGGTTAAGGGTCAATCAAGAAAACCTAAAGCATGGTTAAGAATCAGTCGAGAAAACCCAGAGCATGGTTGCGGATAAGCCAACAAAACCCATAACATGGTTACGGGTAATCTGAGAAAACCGATGATGATGTAGGGGGGACTGAAAGTACATGTATGGTTATAGGTATGCAGATATGATGGTTGAATGCACAATATATATGAAAGACATCCTAGGAGACCGGTAGTTGTAGCAATTAGGTACCCGTGCATTATGGTGGATGGTTGTTCCTTTATATGGACGTCAACATTTTTTCATAATGGTTGTAAACACCAAGTTGGACCATAGATATACTTTGTTTATTAATACTAAGACAAGTAGTCGTTAAGGGGGGGATTTAGAAAATATAACTCCTACTTGTCTTTGGTGTGCTCATTAGCTCTAAAAGGATTATATTCCTATTAGTTAGGAGGTTGTTGAGGCCTAGTTGGTTGGGAGATTCTCTCCAACTAGTTAGCCTCCCAGATTGGAGTGCAGTTGAGATATTCCCTCAACCTATTGATTTTGTGTCGAAAATGGTTTGTCTATCTTGAGAAAACACTTCATTTATTTATATGTAACATTTTTTTATTGATGAAAGTGTGCTTATGTAATTTTATTTTGGTATTAGAGTAGGCTTAGGCCTACTCCTTCATGAGATGGCTTAGGGACATGAGAAGAGTATATTTCCTATAGTGAATTTTGTGACTGTTTGTTTGTCAATTGTTTTAAAGAGAATTGCCACCAGTGAAGAGCAACAAACAAGCAATGGTGCCTATTGGATTTGCAGGTGGTGTAGCACCCATACAACAAAAACTACAACAAGATCTACCACTTATACAATAGTAGATGATACCTCATTGTAATTTCCTATATTGTTATCCACTTGGAAGGGATATCAATGAAACTCCTTTATCTAGAGTTGTGGGCGAGATACATCCCTTACCAATAGACATGTATGGCCTTACATGTAGCTGAGACAACCATTTCATAGCCTATACCTATTGGATCTTTGGCTTTAGCTCTTCCAAATGCAACTTTGGAACAAAAAGTAACCATGCTTGGAGAAAGCTTGTACCCTTTGGTGAATCAGTTGGAACAAAATCATGCTACCAAAATTATTGGTATGCTTTAGGAAATGGACCAAATCGAGGTTCTTCATTTGTTGGATTATCCTAAAGCATGAATGACTAAAGTTGCAAAAGCAATGGAGATTCTATAGAATGTGGCACAAGCTCAACCAAATCCATCTAATCAAATTGCAGCGTTATCTTTGAATGAGTCTCTTCTATTGTAATTTCATGTCTCTTAGGGTTCTAAATTTGTCTACTACTAGTTTAACAAGATTTCCAAAGACAATGGGGGAGCTTAAACTGATTGTGTTCCTTGATTTTAGTAGTTGCGAATTGACAGAAATTCCCAAGAGCATTAGTAATCTTTCAGTGATTCAATTTTTAAATCTTAACTTGTGTGTGTAGTTGAAGGATTTTCTCAATACAATAAGAGGGCTTAAATATTTAAAGCCCCTGATTTTAAGATGGTGCCATAAGATGGTGGTCAATTCATATGATATCGATCAACTCACTTCATTAAATCGATGGGTCTTGCCCATAACTTTGGACCCTGTCAGGGATGTCAGTGTAAGTGATTTCATAAATCTCACAAATATGAGGATATTGGAAGAATATCTAATGTTAGATGGTTTAAAGGTGGCATCCAAGGTAATTTTCCTCCATTTTTATGAGATAGATTAATAGGTGATGGTTATCCTATTGTTAACGATGACAATATGTGGACAAGATGGTGAGAATGTATAATTATTTTATATTTTTGGAATCTTGGATATATTGAGCCTTTGTTAAAGCTAGCTAACTCAATATAGGTATATTTGTTTTGTTAGAATTCATGACTCTAACAAATTATAGAGAAACTACATAGATCCAAGGCATTTATTCAACAAGATGCTAAATATGGAGACCAAGATACCCAGTATGTGAGAGTGTATTGTAGAAAGGATGGAGAGTGACTAGACATAATAGAGATATTGGAATAGCAGTTGAGATTGGATGATGGAAATATGAAGGAGCCAGTGTTAGCTCTGCTACAAAACAAGGATTCCATATGGTCGGAGACAGGCTTGGTTTGCTTGGTTGTGCCCAAAAGGATCCATGCATGTTGTTCAAATCTTCAAAGTTTGGTTAATGGCCCTCCACCGATCAAACTATTGCAAAGGAAAGCCCTCGGGAAGGTGGAAATAATCTATCGGGAGGCCTAAAACACTCCAAAACAATCAAAAATCAAAAGCGCAGGCCTAACAGTTCAAATGAGCGACAACCGTTCGATCTGGCCGATCAACGGTCCAGATCGCGTCGGCATATCGCAAATCGGCAGGAGGCAGTGGCAGCGACAAGACTTCGCCGATGGGCCGGACCCGATGGCGGTATTAATTCCTTCTTATAAAATATCGGGTCCGCAGCAATCGGCGCATCGACGGGACGGTGGTATGGGCAGTGACAATGGAGATCAACGATTAAGTGAGGATCGTTGATCGCGTGCGTGGATCAACGGCTCACGCTGCGTCGGCTTTTCGCTATCGGCAAAACCAAAGGGGCAGGCCTTTACCATTAGTTATGTGCCGATGCGATGGGCCGGACCCGACGGCCATTCAGAACTTCATTGCATAATATTTCAAATCCGCGCCCGTCGCTTTTTCATTGTTTTTATGTATTTTCTTTGTATAAAGAAAATACAAAGGAGGCCTTTTCAATGGTTATGTTTGCGATGCGATAAGCCCGGACCCAATGGCGATTTAAGTTATCTTCGATGAATTATCGGGTCCAGGGTGATTTTGCTATCAGCGTTTTCTAATGATCGGGGCCTTTACATATGACATGCCTCCGATCCGATAAGCCGAACCTGATAGATGATTGAACCATGCTTGAGCCTTTTAAAGCCAAAGTCGAAACAGTGATGGGCAGGAATGAACAGTGCAACAACGTTTCTCTGATTTAAAGCCAAACAGTCATGATTGAGCCGTTTTAATGATTCAGCAGCTGCCATTAATCAAAAGTATGGCCGAGGAGGAAGCAGGACGTCGTTTATCAATGCAGAGCATTCAATGGTTATGGTTCCTTTGGTATTACACGCCACCTGCCCAAAGAAGGACCGCAGAGAGCCAGAGGGAGGCAAATCCATTTACAGCACAGCCAGATTCGTATCAAAGGCCCATTCCTGAATGTAAATGTTGTTGGCCTTCATTTATTGTTTCCTGCACGCATAACCAGCAGAGCAATTTTGTAAACAAACTCTATATATACCCAGAACAGAGATGTAATGGATGGATGAGTGTTTGATGAATGAGAGCTTATTGTAGCCTTTTAACTTCTGGAGACTGTTAATACTATGAGACCTGCAGTTTCTGGTCTTGATTTCCATTAATACAAGCTTCTTTTGCTATCACCTGCTTGCTTTTCACTTCTTCTATGTTCTAGGCTCTGCCTGCTTTGCATTTTGTTAATGTGCTGTGAATATTTGGCATCTGAGGGGCTGTCATCCCACCTCTATGTTAAAATTTAGTAGTTCATTGAAAATTGTTTGCAGGTTGCTGTTGTTCAAATAGCAGAGAGCTGTCATCCTCACTGTCTATTGAATAATAGTCGTGCAGATCCTCTAACTGATTGCAGCTGGCCATCACAGAGCTCTGTGCATCTGCTGGTGCAATCAGTCTTCTCCATCATCACTTTTACCTTAAACCATGACTAGTTGGTGGTTGAAAGCCTTGTAGTTTGGGGGTCTTCACCCATGTCTGGGGAAAATCATAATAGGAGTGGTTATGTGGCTTAAAAGTTTTTCACATCTTCCATTTATCCATCATCTTATCCAACACAATTGTTGAATTTTTAATGTTCCTGAGCATCACTGATTTACAACCTAGGTGAGTTTCTTGGGGTGATAACATTAATTGGCGCCATTGCCGGGGATCGGAGAATCGAAGCTCAGCTTCCCTGGGAGAACGACACAGCTTCAAACTTTGATGAAAGACAAGGTTTGAACACAGATTTTGGTTGTAATCATCTATCTGGCGACTCCACTGGAGGAAGGCCATCCTTTGGCGACTCCACATTGAAGTTCTGGCGCAGTTTGTGAAGCATGCTCGGGGAAATATTCAGAAATCACTAGCTGACCAGTTCTTGATCCTGAGAAGACCGTTAAGCAGAAGAAAATATTGCAGAAGGAGCATCAGGGTCAGGTAAGCCTTAAAGAAGTTTATGTATCTCTGCTGTTGAAGTATTTCCTTCAGGGATTCATTCAGCTCCTTCCCCATTCAGTTCCCTTTCGGACCTCAGTTGAAAGAAGATTTCCATGTTGTCCATCGTATTCCTCTGTTTCTGTCAACCTTTTCATTGATATCTAGGTTATCAGCATAAAAATAAATGTCTTTCCGTTGATTATTTCCTCTCAGCCTACCAGTATTCTTTCATATACCTCAGTCATGGCAAGCCAGCAAGCTCCCACAAAAATAGAAAAAATCATTGCTGCTAGGTATAGACCCCTGGTCTTGCCGGTCCCATTACATGCCATGCCTGCAGGAGATTATCAAGAATACATGCCTAAGTTTACTGGTACAGAAGGAGTATCAGCAGAAGAGCACCTCGAGTCTTTTTATAATTATGTTGATAACCTGGACATCTATGAAGAGGATGTATGGATGAGGGTGTTTATCCAAAGCCTAGAGGGAGATGCTAAAAAATGGTTCAATGAACTAGCCCCTAGGTCTATTGCAGACATTGAGGCCCTAGATGAGGTATTTTTAAAGTACTGGGGGAATAAGGAAGATCTGCTCTATGATAATACTAAGTCTGGAAACTCGCAGAGGGATGGGCTCTCATCATCATCAGATCATGAGATCGACGAAATGGCCAGGATGATAGAGCTATTGGCCTTTGAAATTTCCAGGTTAAGAGCTGCGCAGCATTCAGAAGAAGAGCAGTTTGATGAGGAGGAGGAGGTCAATGGTTTGGAAAACAAGGGCAATGCCCCCTTCTTAACCAGAGCTGCTTATGAAGAAGCTTTATCCAGAGGCGCTGCTTATCAGTTTGTTGTACCTGCAGAACAACAAGCTTATCAGCAGAGGCAGCTAGCAGCAGATCCTTCCGTCCTCGAAGAGTCTGAGCCCAAAGCCAGCTCAACTTCCCATGACTACGCAGATCTGCAATTTGAGCAACCTGCCGATGTCCCCGCACCAGTAATCAAGAAGGGAGAAGAATGCTCCCCATCATCTTATGTTTCTCTGTCTGCTCAAGTAGAATTCCCTCGAAGTTGTTCCTTGAACACTGAGGCAGCAAGTAATTTAATGCTCAAGGCTGAAGCTGATCATCTCAGTCTTGATATTCTAATGTCTGCTCAGATGGCCTCCACACTGAATGAGAGGGCAGCTTGCCAGATGACAGAGGAAGAAAATGTTCAGTCATGGGAATCCTCCTTGGATGAGGATTGTTCAAAGAAAGATTCAGGGGCAAATGTCGTCTCTGTGTCTCCTGCACAAGAATTCAATGGTGCCTCATTCATATTAGTCGTGCAGACCACAGAAGACAAAGATAAGTACACAACAGCGATAATTATTCAGCAGGTGTACAAAGGCTCCTCTGAACAACGTCCAAGGAGGAAAACACACAGAAAGGGAATGAAGAATCGATCATCTCTACCTATTAAGCTCAAGTGTCCTAAACTGTTTGAGGTGGATGATCAAATCAATCCTGTCCTGCTGATATATGATGAACCGGGCTGAGAGCAGGAGAAACAATTTTGGTGGCCCAACAAATGGGCAAATTTTGAAGTTTGCATTTTCAGGCTTTTATGTTTGTAATTAAGTTCTTTTACAGTTTTATGTTGTATGCTTAGTTGACTCCATGCCCAATGGACACTAGGCAAATGTTTTTAAAGCTTGTTTTGTAGGAAGGCATTGGTCTGCAGTTCTTGAGACCTCGCAGGGAGGATCTCATCCCCAGAAGGAGCCAACGTTAGCTCTGCTACAAAACAAGGATTCCATATGGTCGGAGACAGGCTTGGTTTGCTTGGTTGTGCCCAAAAGGATCCATGCATGCTGTTCAAATCTTCAAAGTTTGGTTAATGGCCCTCCACCGATCAAACTATCGCAAAGGAAAGCCCTCGGGAAGGCGGAAATAATCTATCGGGAGGCCTAAAACACTCCAAAACAATCAAAAATCAAAAGCGCATGCCTAACAGTTCAAATGAGCGACAGCCATTCGATCTGGCCGATCAATGGTCCAGATCGCGTCGACATATCGCAAATCGGGGAGGCAGTGGCAGCGACAAGACTTCGCCGATGGGCCGGACCCGATGGCGGTATTAATTCCTTCTTATAAAATATCGGGTCCGCAGCAATCGGCGCATCGATGGGACGATGGTATGGGCAGTGACAATGGAGATCAGCGATTAAGTGAGGATCGTTGATCGCGTGCGTGGATCAACGACTCACGCTGCGTCGGCTTTTCGCTATCAGCAAAACCAAAGGGGCGGGCCTTTACCATTAGTTATGTGCTGATGCGATGGGCCGGACCCGACGGCCATTCAGAACTCCATTGCATAATATTTCAAATCCGCGCCCGTCGCTTTTTCATTGTTTTTATGTATTTTCTTTGTATAAAGAAAATACAAAGGAGGCCTTTTCAATGGTTATGTTTGCGATGCGATAAGCCCGGACCCAATGGCGCTTTAAGTTATCTTTGATGAATTATCGGGTCCGGGGTGATTTTGCTATCGGTGTTTTCTAATGATCGGGACCTTTACATATGACATGCCTCCGATCCGATAAGCCGGACCTGATAGATGATTGAACCATGCCTGAGCCTTTTAAAGCCAAAGTTGAAACAGTGATGGGCGGGAATGAACAGTGCAATAGCGTTTCTCTGATTTAAAGCCAAACAATCATGATTGAGCCGTTTTAATGATTCAGCAACTGCCATTAATCAAAAGTATGGCCGAGGAGGAAGCAGGACGTCGTTTATCAATGCAGAGCATTCAATGGTTATGGTTCCTTTCGTATTACACGCCACCTGCCCAAAGAAGGACCGCAGAGATCCACAGGGAGGCAAATCCATTTACAGCACAACCAGATTCGTATCAAAGGCCCATTCCTAAATGTAAATGTTGTTGGCCTTCATTTATTGTTTCCTGCACGCATAACTAGCAGAGCAATTTTGTAAACAAACTCTATATATACCCAGAATAGAGATGTAATGGATGGATGAGTGTTTGATGAATGAGAGCTTATTGTAGCCTTTTAACTTCTGGAGACTGTTAATACTATGAGACTTGCAGTTTCTGGTCTTGATTTCCATGAATACAAGCTTCTTTTGCTATCACCTGCTTGCTTTTCACTTCTTCTATGTTCTAGGCTCTGCCTGCTTTGCATTTTGTTAATGTGTTGTGAATATTTGGCATCTGAGGGGCTGTCATCCCACCTCTATGTTAAAATTTAGTAGTTCATTGAAAATTGTTTGCAGGTTGCTGTTGTTCAAATAGCAGAGAGCTGTCATCCTCACTGTCTATTGAATAATAGTCATGCAGATCCTCTAACTGATTGCAGCTGGCCATCACAGAGCTCTGTGCATCTGCTGGTGCAATCAGTCTTCTCCATCATCACTTTTACCTTAAACCGTGAGTAGTTGGTGGTTGAAAGCCTTGTAGTTTGGGGGTCTTCACCCATGTCTGGGGCAAATCATAATAGGAGTGGTTATCTGGCTTAAAAGTGTTGCACATCTTCCATTTATCCATCATCTTATCCAACATAATTGTTGAATTTTTAATGTTCCTGAGCATCACTGATTTACAACCTAGGTGAGTTTCTTGGGGTGATAACAGGTTAAGTCATGTGAAATAAAATAGACTCATTACCATATTGTTATGTGAGTCACACATGTTGTAGAAAATATACCTTTCATGTTTTAATTTCATATAGTGGTTCATGAAAATGTATGTACCTAGTATCTCAATGAGTGGAGTTTACCATTAAACTTATGTTGTGATATAAGCATGATATGGCTTATGTAACCCTCTGAAGTTCGTGGTAATCTTAAAACCACCTCGTAAGTCTAGGTTGGTGGTAATGCAGAAACCACTTTGTAGTGCAGGTTTGTGTTAATCCAAAAAACACTTGTGAGAAGGAAATAGATAGACTCTTCCTATAGCTTGGTTGAGGGTAACCTGAAAATCCCTAAGCAGCTTAAGTGTCAACCAAGAAAACCCAAATCATGGTTAGGGGTTAGGTAAGAAAACCTAGAGCATCGTTGCAAATAATCTGACAAAACCCAAAGCATGGTTATAGCTAATCTAAGGAAACCTTGGATGATGATGATGATTTAGTGGGATTTAAAGGTACAGGTACATTTATAGCTATGCAAATATGATGGTTGAATGAACCATTTACACGAAAAGCGTCCTAGTAGACTTGCAGTTGCAGTGATTAGGAGCCCATACATTATGGTGGATGGTCGTTTCTTTACATGGACGTCAACATTTTTTTATAATGGTTGTAAACACTTGGTTGGACCATAGATAGACTTTTCTTATCGATATTCAGACAAGTAGTCGTAAATGGGGAGAGTTAGAAAATATAAACCTTACTTGTCTTTGGTGTAATAATTAGTTCTAGGAGATTTACTTATTAGTTAGGATTTTGTTGAGGCCTAGTTGGTTGGGATATTATTTCCAACCAATTAGCCTCCCAAATTGGAGTGTGGTTGAGATATTCCCTCAACCTATTAAGTGCGTGTCCAAAATAATTTGTTTATCTTGAGAAAACACTTCATGTATTTATATGTAACATTTTTTATTCACCAAAGGTGTGTCTATGTAATTTCATTTTGGTACCAGAGTAGGATTAATCCTACTCCCTCATGAGAGGACCTAGGGACATGAGAAGAGTATATTTCCAAAAGTGAATTTTGTGATTGTTTTTTTTTCCATTGTTTTAGAGAATTTCCACCAACGAAGAGCAACGAACAGGAAATGGTGCCTATTGGATTTGTAAGTGGTGTAGCACTCATACGGAAAAAAAATACAACAAAAAATACGACTTATACAATAGTAGATGCTACCTCATGGTAATCTCCTATATTGTTGCCCATGGGGCTTTGGATTGATGGTGAATGGGTGCATTGTTAAAGCACTCCTTGTGATAGGTCACCGGTTCAAATCCCCGTGGGTACTTAGGTTAGTCTTAAATAGAAAAAAAAAAAAAAATCTCCTATATTGTTATCCACCTGGAAGGAATGTCAATCAAACTCATTTATCTGGTGTCACGAGAGGGATACATCCTTTACCATTAGACATGGGTGGCCTTCCTTTATGTCGAATTGAGGCAACCATTTCACAGCCTATACTTATTAGATATTTTCTTCAACTCTTCCAAATGCAACTTTGGAATAACAATGAACAATGTTTTTAGGAATCTTGTATTCTTTGGTGGATCAATTGGAACATGATAATGCAGCCCAAATTATTGTTATGCTTTTGGAAATGGACCAAATTGAGGTTCTTGATTTGTTGGAGTTTCCTAAGATTTGATGGATAATGTTAGGTCCCTATAATACTAGTGATTCCCCCATTACTATTTTCATTGTATCCCTTATTATTATTGTTGTGCCCCTATTGTCCCCATATTGTTATTATTGTGCCCCATAGAAGCCCACTATTGTTATTTTTGTGCCCTTATATTATTATTGTTAGGTCAGCTTTGGTTATATTGTGACCCCTTAGATTCCTATATATAGAAAGGAGGTTTTGTCATTTGTATCATCCAAGAATTGTTCATTTGTGTAATGTAAAGGAGGTTTCCCCCTCGAGGCTGAATTATAAGGCGTTTATCTCTCTTTTCTATCTTTTTGTGAGCTGGTTTCATAACATTTGCTATCAGAGGTTGGATTCTAGGGTTTCACTGCCCCAAACAGGTCATCATGGAATTTTTGCTATAACTTTTTTTCTGCGACGTTTCACAAGCACAAAAAAAAAACCATTTAAGCCAAAATATTTCTAAACCGCGGGTCCAAATTTCAGATCTTGTCTTGCTATATTTTCGGATATATGATTCAAGGAAGTTAGGGTTTTGGCAGGATCCCGAATTATATCTCAAATAGGTGACCTCAGGAAAATATTCATAACTTGTTTTTTGAGCATCAGATTGAAATTTCGTAAGAAGTTACAGAGAGAGGATGGACTGTAGTTTTCTATGTATCAATTTCAGATCCTAAGGTCAAAACAGTGACACATGGCACTTCGTACAAGCTCGCTCTATTGAACCAATCTATAATCAGGTCATCGTGGGAGATTTGGCATAACTCTTCATTGGAGAATCCAATATTGGTTAGACTTGCACGGTTAGAAAGAGTACTCAGACGGTTACCGCAGGAAGAAACTTCAGACCTTGGAGATAAAAAATTATAGAGATACAACAAATTCAATATCAAGCTCCTACAAAGTGAAAAAAGGTGCGTAGTTTTTTTAAAAAAATTTCATAAGTTGGGTTAGAAAAATTAGTTTGAAGGAATTCAAAGGGCATAGTGAAGCATTATTATCAGTAATTGATCCCTCGAAGAAAGAAAATGGAAACACCTAGTAAGCAACCTGAAATCTATAGCATGATTCATGAAGAAGAGGAAGAAATGCAACATGATATATCAAAATTACAAGACCAAGTGAAACAAATTTCACTCACACAAAAAGTAACAGAAGATAAGATGGATGGTTTAAAGAAAGATGTAGTGTTGGGTAGCGTAGGCCACACATAATGGTTTTGGGGCTTAAAGCCTAGAAGTTAGGGAAATAATATTGTAAATCTTCGAAATCAGCGGAGTGCGAAATGTAATAGGTCGAGTCAAGGGGTTGTCCGCCCAAAAATAACATAGAATAATAAAAAGTAAGTCGGTCCACCCATGATCCGCGGACCATGGGAATGTATAAATAGAGCGAGGCTCTAAGGGTAGGAGAGAGTTAAGTTTTTGTTTGGATCATGATGATTATGGTTTTGTGAAGGCAATATTCTCCGCATCTATAAGTCCGAGTCAAGGGTGTTGGTAGATAGATAGAGGTTATACGGCTGTGTGTGCAGAGGCCTGGTAGAGTCCGCAGTTGTGTGCGCAGACCCCTGCAGCCGAGTGTGCAAGGCAGATTTGGTTGTATTGACGAAAGATATTAATAAAGATAATTTGTTTTATGAAATATCGTGGATCTATTGTGTTCTGGTTTATGCATCTGTTATATGAGTTTAGACCTCTTTATAATTGTGTGTACTGGGTTTTATTGTTAAATGTTTGCTTGAAGACTATAACAAGAAGATCAAATCTATAATAACTTCCTTAATAAGAAAGTACGCCTACAGTCCGATACTAGTACAGAAGTGGTGTGAGGCCATAGAAAGGTTCGCGACCCCCTCCAGACCACATCAAGACATCCCAAGGGTGCGGAAACCTGGTTCTAGCACCCTCCCCTACTACCTCGAGTGAGAATTCAGTCCGCGCTCCGCAGGCTGTTGCCGAAAGGGCCAGTAGCTGCAGGATTTGTTTGGATAATAACTCTTCCAAACCTAGGTCAAGGCCCAATAAGCTAACAAATGGTTCTGTTGTCGGGACCGGGATTTTCCTAAGGGGTGTTTTGATGTTGGTAGCTTGGAACCCTACGAAAAAAGAGATTGAAGATTAATTGGATCAGAAGCGGTACAAGTTCATAGGTGGCCTTAGCACACCTGCGTGCAAACCAGAAGTTTAGCATGGCAAATGCAATTAAGTTGCCTATGTTCAAAGGAGTAGGAAGTGAAGATCCAAAACAGTTTTGGTTCGTAGTAAGGGAAGTGTGGGAAGCACACAAAGTTACGGACGATAATATTAAAAAGGCTACCTTGGTGAGTGCACTACAAGATAGCGCATTGACTTGGTATATTAAGCACTCTAGCAATTACCCCAATGCCAGAATAGCAGAGATCCGGGATGCGCTAAAAAAGGAGTTTAGTCAGCCGAAATTAGAGACGCAATCGATCATAGGATTCAAGGAAATCGTGATGCTGCCAGGAGAAACCCCTTGGGATCTGGATCAAAGACTGAAGAGTACGACCCGAAAGGCTAACATGACACTAACGGATGCGCAACACCGTGCGTGGTTTGTGGCATCTTTAATGCCACACCTGAAGATAGAGTTGTCACAACAGAAGATCTCGACCCAGGCTGAAGCATTAGCAATAGCAATGAGGTTGCATGAGACTCCAATACAGGATCCTGGGTTGGGAGTTCAGCAGATCCACAACAAATACAAAATCTATGCTTGGAAATGTAGAGTCTGAAATAGGAGAAGGCGCCCAGGCTGAAAGTGCGCAAGGAGGTGTGGTGCGTAAAGTTTAAATGCCATGGCCACGATAAGGACCATTGTCCGATTTTCACAAACTACTTAACAGTGGGGGCACCAACGTCATTGTGACCAGAGGCACAAACGGGGCCAAGCACGGTGCCCTCGCTCTGGTGCACAATTTGTCAAGTGGGAGGAAAGAATAACAGAGACAACTGTCACCTACTGCAAAAGTTTACCCAAACCCCCCAACAGCTATTTTGCAATTTTTGCAAATCGGTGGGCCACAATGAACAAGACTACTGTAGTTATGAATTATTGATGGATCAAACACCGGCCTACAGGATGTAGACCAAGGCGCGAGGTAAGGATCCAGCCGCGTCGATAGCGGGCGATGGGTTCTAGGGGCAAGGACGAGGACGGGGAGGAATGGGGCCAGGAAGGGGCCATAAGTAGCTAATTTGTTACAACTGCGGAGGACCAGGACACTACGCGCGAGATTGTACTAATCCGACCATAATATCGTGCCCCTACTACGAGCAGTTCGATCACGAAATGATAGATTGCCCCACACTGATAGCGCAGATCCATGAGAAAAGGGCAGCACAACCCACGGTGACGCAGAACGTCCAAATGATGAGGTCCGAACTACGCGAAGAAGACCCCAATATGAACATGATGCTCAGAAGTGGCATGGCCACAAGGGAGGATAAAGGGAAACTAACCAAGGAAGACGCAAGGGTTCGCAAGGAGTCATGTCTGGAAGCTAGGAAGAGCTTCGCAGAGGTCTCTACCCCAGGTAGTAGGGATCAACCCGAGCCAGAAAAGGATCCCTCGATGCTAACTACCTTTTTAGAGACACGCATGGAATTGCTTCGCAATAATAGGGTGGTTAAAGGCTTACAAGAATTGATAATTGGTGCGCAGGATCGAGTGAACCACGTGTGGTCCGAAAATTGGCGAAACATGCTTCGCGTACTGGACGAGAAATGCGATTTACGGTGCAGATTGGCGACTATGAGATGGATCAGATCATTCTGGACTTAGACTCGGATGCAAATGTGCTACCTAAACAGACTTGGGAACGCATGGGCAAGCCCACACTGCAATGGTCTCCTATTCAACTGTGGATGGTGAACCAACAAAAGATCCTACCCATGGGAAGACTGCAAGGAATTAATATAGATATAAAAGGCACGAGCACGCAAACAAACTTTGAGGTAATAGAAATTTTGGATGAAAGTAACCCTTACCCTGCGTTGTTAGAAATAGACTGTGCCACTGATATGAATGGGGTTATTAATTTAAAGAACCGAAAAATGATATTTGAGAAGAAGTCACTCCGTATAGTCATTCCGCTAGACCTGGCTGAAGGACCGCGTTACATTGAACCAGTGCACAAAGAAGGAAGCGATGATGAACTGGATTGTATCTACAAGACTTTTGCCCAAGATTGGGTCAATCCAACCATGGAAGGAAGAATATCGTGGGGGCATGTAGAGTCCTGCATCGAAGATTCAGATGAAGAAGACGAGCGGTAGCATAATCGGTTGAACAGAGTAACAACGTTAAACTGCAATATGCTGACTAGGTCGTTGTATAGCATAAGAGCTCAGGATCGCGAACTGCCAATGTATGATGGGCTGACAGTAGTAGATGAATTCCTAACCAAGTTTGAAAGCATAGTACCAAAGCACCATTGGCTCGATGTGTTGAGATGGGCATTGCACGCGACGCTTGCACGTTGGTGGGGAACACATGAAGGAACCTTCGAAGATTGGCACGGCTGTAGGCGCATGATGCATATAAGATTTGGGAAGTCGAAATTACAAATAACTGAGAAATACAATGGACGTGATGACCCGCACATGCACCTTACCCGATGGGTCCAATCCTATGGAGAAGAGCCTCAACCGGAGTAGGTACACTTGTTTTATCATTCCCTGGATGTCATCCCAAGGAACTAGTACACTGAAACAGAGCTCCGACATGATACAAGCAAATGGGATATCTTGCGCAAAGGGTTTTTATTAACATTCTTATTTGAGGACCAATGGATGGACACTATTGACGATGCGTTGCAAGTAGTAAAGGTAACCATTTTCAAAGTACCTATGGAACCGGAAGAAATAGTGTGCCCAGACTGGTCACACCAGCTGACCCGGGCCCTTGAATGTTACAACGTGTAGATAGAAGATGATGAGGACGACCCCAGAAACATTAATATTCTAGAAACAGAGGGGAGTTGCGAGGTTCACGGACCACCGATCGAGGACCCCGACATCTCCGCGCCACTAAAAACAAAACAAGTGAACATTGGTACAAAAGAGGAGCCAAAGTATGCAATGCTTGGGGACTATTGGGATGATGCCACAGTGGAGAAGGTCGTCAAGTTATTGCAGGAATATCAAGATTTATTCCCGACCAAAATCACGAAGCCAAAAGGGATCCTCAGTGACCTAGGAATGATGAAGATAACTCTGAAGCCGAACGCGAAGCCATTCAAATAGCGGCCTTATCAGTTGAATCCAAAATATAAAGCAAAGGTCTGCGAAGAGTTGGAAAAAATGCTTGCAGCAGGAATAATTGAACCAGTGGAGGAATCTGACTGGGTAAGTCCTATGGTTGTACAGGAGAAGAAATAGAAGGGAGAGATTTGCATCTGTGTGGATCTCAGGAAGCTCAATGATGCATGTGTTAACGATCCATTCTTGATGCCATTTACAGATGAAGTACTGGAAAATGTGGGAGGATAGGAAGCTTACTCCTTCACGGACGGTTTCTCGGGGTACCACCAGATCAAGATTGCGCCGGAGGATAGGAGTAAAATGACTTTCGCAACTAAATGGGGCTGCTTTCAGTATACTGTGATGCCCTTCAAACTGAAGAATGTGTCAGTGATATTCTCGCGTGTTGTGGTAGCTGCGTTAAAAGAATTTATACACAAGTCCTTAGAAGTATATCTTGATGATTGGATCGTATTTGGGCTAGTTAAGAAACATACCGCGAGCTTACGGTTAATGTTGGATACGTGCCGATGACACCAGATTGCGCTAAATCTAAAGAAGTGTACTTTCCTCGTCCCTTTTGGAACTTGCTCGGCCATGTGGTCTGTAGGCAAGGCCTCATGGTGGACCCGGTGAAGATGGCTGTCATACTCAATCTGCAAGCGTCGCGAAGTGTCAAGAAGTTGCGCACCACACCGGGACACACTGGTTACTATCGAAAGTTCATCAAGAGCTACGCACAAATCACAGCACCGATGGAACAATTATTGAAAAAGGACACTACTTATTGCTGGAATGAGGAATGTAACAAAAGTCTAGAAACGCTCAAGGAAAAGATGGCATCAACTCCTATATTGGTATTTCCAAAATGGGACATCGAATTTCACGTGCATGTTGACGCATCATGTATTGCATTGGGCGTGGTACTCACACAGGAAGGAGCGGAAGGAATTGATCACCCAAGCGTGTTCGCAAGTCGACAATTGTCCAAAGCTGACAAGAACTACTCCACTACAGAGCGTGAGGGATTGGCGATGGTGTATGCGCTCTAGAAATACCGCCACTACCTACTTGTAGGACACTTTAAGATGTATACTGATCACTCTACGCTAAAATACCTAGTGAATAAGCCTGTGTTGGGGGGGCGCATTTGTAGATGGTTGTTATTATTTCAAGAATATGATTTTGAAGTCATTGTAAAGCCGGGACATCTAAACGCAAGCCCAGATCACCTGTCCCAAATTGAGAATGGTGAAGAACCCACAAACTTCGAGGAGGGGCTTCCTGATGCACAGCTCTATGCAGTGCGCATCACGGATGGCCACATTGAGGACATCATCCAATTCTTAACCATAGGAACCGCGCTGCAAGGGTATTCGGTTCATTAAAAGAAAGAACTGGTGATACGTACAACAGACTTTACTGTCATTGCAGGGCACCTCTACAAAATGGGCAACGATGAAATGTTACGCCAATATGTACTGGAATTTGAGCACGGACAGATCCTTACCGAAGCACATAGGTGGGTTTTAGGAGGACATTATGTAGGACGCGCCATAGCAAAGAAGGTTCTTCACGCAGGACTATGGTGGCCAACTCTACATCAAGAATCAAAAGCGTACTGTTAGGCCTGCGACATATGTCAACGGACTGGGAAATCTTCGCGGAGGGATGAAATGCCACTCAAGCCACAGCTAGCACTGCAGCCATTCGAGAAATGGGCAATCTATTTTGTGGGGCCTATCACACCTCCAGGAAAGATAGGGGCACACTATATCATCACTACGATAGAATATTTGACCTAATGGGTGGAAGCACATCCAGTTAAGGACTGCACGACCGCTACAGCTACGAAGTTTTTGTTCGAGAATGTGTTAACATGATTTGGATGTCCAAAAATCCTAATGAGCGACCGTGAAATGTACTTCCCAAATGAAACTATCAACGCGCTCACTGAGGAGTTCTAGATATATCATCAACAAAGCACACCGTACCATCCGCAGGCAAACGAAACCGTTGAAGCTTTCAACAAGATCTTGGAGACTGCATTGACAAAGGTATGTAATGTGCAGCGGAACGATTGGGATTTGTGCATACCCGCTGTGCTATGGGCATATCGAACAATGTGCAAGAAGTTGACGGGCTAGACGCCTTTTCGATTAGTCTATGGAAAGGAAGCCGTCATGCCAATGGAATACATTATACCCAGTTTGCAATAGCAACAACGACAGGCATGGCAGACCGCGTGGCTTTGGAAGAAAGGATCGCGCAACTAGAAGAACTTGAGGAACGATTTCTGTCCGGATTCCATCAGCGGGTCTAGAAGCAGTGGGAAAAAGCTTGGCATGATCGCCATATCAAGATACGCACGTTCAAAGAAAATGATTTAGTATTACTCTATGACAGCAAGTTTGAGAAATTCCCTGGAAAACTCTAAATGCATTGGTTGGGACCCTATGTAGTACAAGAAGTCATAGATGGGGGCACAGTCCAGCTTGCCAAGCTAAATGGAGAACCTTTCCCAGGCAGAGTAAATGGCAGTCGCCTGAAGCTCTACACGGGTGAGCCGACCGCATGACTAACCGACCGAAGGACAATCTCACCGCTCCAAGCAGTGGAAAGAGAGCGTAGGATGTTAAAGCAGTCTGTGGGGAAGCTACGCGACAATCAAGGGGCATGTAGAATTGGTATGTCACCAGGATCGCGGTTACATAGAAGGGGCTGCGCTGCTGCAAGGATAAGCAGAAAGGTGATTGTTGCTGACACTATTCATGACAAGATGTCTGAGTTATGGCAAAAGGGAGTGGGCGACGAGCAATTAAGAGGCATGGTACAAGCCAGATCTGGAACGATCGCCGCATGCTCAACGCTACGACACCAGAAAAGGAGGGAACCACCGAATTTGAATTTCAAAACACTTATAAACCACAAAGGGGCATCCGTCGAATGATCTATGATTGCGAGGAAAGTAAGTCAGTGTGCCTTCCCGCTGATATGGAACTGTTCATTATTCATGCTCAAGGAGTAGGCCCAAGTGTTGTGATATGGCCAATGGAGATGTAGGAATTTCTGGATAGTATGGCATCGATGGTCGCTGACACCGCGCAGATTTCAGCACCAACGATGGGGGATGTGCCGGAAATTCTTAGACATGAAGCAAACTGATCCGGATATTGTAGCCTAACCCATGGGCTGGCTAGCGGACCATAAAAGATAAGGGAAATGCTGTAAGTACGGAGACAAATTTTGGAATTGCAGTTAATATTTCGTC
Organism: Pinus tabuliformis; assembly: GCA_031772625.1. NCBI lineage: Eukaryota > Viridiplantae > Streptophyta > Pinopsida > Pinales > Pinaceae > Pinus > Pinus tabuliformis. The sequence continues at coordinate 404,212,924 of CM062813.1, forward strand.
TCTAATGCACCTTACAGAGTGGGATCTCGCGGATAGCAACAAGTGTCTTGCAAAATTGCAACACAAGTTGCAGCAAACAGTGCATACAAGCGACCAAAAATTGGAAACTTGTTGCATTGGCATGAATAATTCCCATAGGCAGCACCCCAGCCTAAGCTAAAATCCTATGAGGGTGTGCTCTATGTAAACCGAGCAGAGCAAAATGAGCATCATCGGTTGCGCAAAGTAGTGGAGGCAATGGAGCAGGAGCTAGAAGAGGAGTTGCAAAAGACAACAAGGGAACAACAGAACAAAGGACGTCACTCACAGGGATGGTGGACCATGAAGCTGAGGCAGCGCGTATCACCGCACCAACGAGTGACTCGGGATGAGTCACAATGATTGTTTTGGGAGCCTGTTGGGTAGCGAAGGCCTTGCGTAATAGTTTTGGGGCTTAAAGCCTAGACGTTAGGGAAATAATATTGTAAACCTCCGAAATGAGCGGAGAGCGAAATGTAATAGGTTGAGTCAAGGGGTTCTCCGCCCAAAAATAATATAGAATAATAAAAAGTAAGTCGGTCTGCCCATGGACCACGGACCATGGGAATGTATAAATAGAGCGAGGCTCTAAGGGTAGGAGAGAGTTAAGTTTTTGTTTGGATCGTGATGATTATGGGTTTGTGAAGGAAATATTCTCTACGTCTGTAAGTTTGAGTCAAGGGTGTTGGTAGATAGATAGAGGCTTTACAGCTGTGTGCATAGAGGCCTGGTAGAGTCCGCAACTATGTGCGTGGACCCCTGCAGCTGAGTGCGCAGGGCGGATCCGGTTGTATTAACGAAAGATATTAATAAAGATAAGTTGTTTTCTGAAATATCATGGATCTATTGTGTTCTGGTTTATGCATATGTTATATGAGTTTATACCTCTTTATAATTGCGCGTACTAGGTTTTATTGTTAAATGTTTGCTTGAAGACTATAACAAGAAGATCATATCTATAATAACTTCCTTAATAAGAAAGTATGCCTGTAGTCCGATAGTAGTACAGAAGTGGTGCGAGGCCACAGAAAGGTTCGCGACCCCCTCCAGACCACATAAAGACATCCCAAGGGTGCAGAAACCTGGTTCCAACACCCTCCCCTGCTACCTTGGGTGAGACCTCAGTCCGCGCTCTGCGGGCTATTGTCGAAAGGGCCAGTAGCTGCGGGATTTGTTTGGCTAATAACTCCTCCGAACCTGGGTCAAGGCCCAATAAGCCAACACGTAGAAGCTAAGATGTATGGCGTGGAAGCTAAGATGGATGGTTTAAAGAAAGGCATATCAGTTAAGATGAATGACGTGGAAGCTAAGATGGATGGCGTGGAAGCTAAGATGGATGATTTGAAGACAGATTTGACAAAGTTTCTACAAGAAATTCTTACTAATGGCGAAAGGATAGTAAAGGAAACTCATGATGAGAACAAAATAAATGTTAATCATGATTTCATAGACTCTAATGTTGGATCAAAGAACCACCATGTTCCAAAGATCGATATGAAAAAATTTGATGGCAAGGATCCCGTAACATGGATACTATAGATGGAGCAATTTTTCGATCTCCATAATTTCCAAAACACACAAAAGGTACGCATTGCAACTTTATATTTGGAACCAAATCAGTTTGTATGGTATCAATGGCTTTGCTCTCGTAAACAAGTTGTCACTTGATACAAAAAGCAACACTTTTTTTAGCCAATTGATAAATCTCAAACAAAAGGGTTCAATGATGGAGCACATTGAGGACTTCCAAAAATTGAATATAAGGGTAAAATATATTCCAGAGGATCATAAGATTGATGTGTTCATAGGGACTTTAAAGGATAACATCTAACATGAGGTTCGCCTTTGGGAACCTGATTCATTGGAGAAGGCATTCAGGTTGGCAAGAAAAATGGAAAGAAAACTTATGGCAACAAGGAAGCCTACCACTCACAAACATAAATATGGAAGTGTTGTTGCCCTTAGCCATCCACAACCTACAAGCTTGACACCACAAAAATTGGAAGAAAAAAGAGAAAAAGGGCTTTGTTACAGTTGTGATAGAAAACACACTAACGGTCATAAGTGTGCTGAGAATAAATTATTTTACATAGATTGTAAAGAGGAGGACGAAAAGGAACAAGAAGCATCTACGAGGATTTCTCGGGTTAACAGGGTATTATCGCAAGTTTGTTAAGAATTGTCAAACTAGTTGAATATCAATCTTCACAATGACATGCATCAAGAGTACCCATGAAAACTTGAAACATTGAGAATCATTTTCTATTTGTATTCCTTTGATAAAAGCTACAACATAAATATATGGTTCCCTCAAATTATTAGATGGGTGAATACCAATACCTTTTAATTTGGATTGTTTCCCTTTGATCCAACAATTCTTCAACACTTTGTTGCAATGTTACTAAATTATGCAATCCATTTTGGTGTCACCTAGAATTTTATCTCGATGAATTCATAACACCTCTAGAGATTACTTGGTTGGAATGAAGCTATGCATTGACCCTTGTCACTCACCACTGTTATTTCCTCTGACTTCACACATTCAATGATCCATCAAATTATGGTTGCATATGGTAAAGTGGCAGACCTTGTAGCTGCATTATGCAAGTGAGATTTCTAAATGTTAGAATATACATATTTTTCCTTATCATCACCATCAACTAGGTCTACCAGAATGGCTAAAGAAGGGTAATTGTAGTCCTTAAAAATATAAACATGTTTTGACTAATCAAGGAAATTGGACAACTCTAAATGACTAGTAGTATATGAGAAAATCGACCTCTTAGGCTTAATAAGAATTTCCTATGCAAAAAACTATTCTTCTTCTATTATTTTATTTTCTTTCTACTATGGCTTAAGAATCTTTTTCGTGGGTGACATGTATAAAATCATATTCAAATTTCACAGGAGAAATATCAAAAAAATCATAGAATGGAAATGCAAAACAAAAAATTAATATACATAAGTCTTCAATTTCTTCTTACCACCTTCATTCAATTTATTTTACCACCTTTATCCTTCAAATGAAAAGAAAATTGAATAGTCATGCCATTATTCATAGAACCATGCATTGATACTACAAATGCATTTAGGTATGCTAGAGTCACACTCAATCCCTAGTAGAGTTACAATTCAAAGAATCAACGGAGATTTCAATACAATTTAGCAATATGGGAGAAAAAGGGACCCAATTACCAGAGTTCTATGGATTAAGTGTAAATCAAAATCTGTGTGAGAATCCAATAGTTTGGAAACATCACATTGGCATAATCCTCAACGGTAATAATTTGTAGTCATCATCACATGTATATTCTCCACAAATCTCATATATATGGAATCAAGATCCTAAGACATAAAATGCATATTACAGAGGATGAAAATCAAATTTACCTAACAACGTCAGTGAAGAGACCAAGGGAGGAGATTGTGTTAGTAACTAAATTTTTTTAATTTAATTAGTTCACACTATCATTAGTTGGCTCTACCTCAAAAGGCTTATGCAAAGAAGTGTGGAGCAACAAGATTAATTAAAATGTTTTCTAAGTAACAATAAATTTGATTGTGTCATCAATCTATTGGATCATGTCATGATTGGTAATGATTGGGTTAATTAAAAAGAAAGGTGATGATTGATTGATGACATTAAAGCAGCAATAAATGCTTAATGTTCAAAAGAGCATGCGATTGCTAAAGGTCAAATATGAAATGGTCCTCCATAGGCATCAAAAAGAATAAATTTGTCATGACCTTCAAGCCCCTTACCACTGTTAGAAACTCTCTTAGATCTGTTAAAGACCCGGTTAACCCTAAAGACATGAAAGGGGTATACTCAATTCCTTGCTCCTGTGGGGTTCCTTACATTGGTGAAATTGGTTGATCCATAAACGAGAGAATCCAAGAACATGCATCACACATTAGACACAGTGGCTCTCATTCCCCAACTTTAGCCGAATATGCGGTGAAATCTAAGCACCATGTCTGCATTGAGGATACCAATGTCATCGCCAAGGTTGATCATTTCCATCATAGGAAATTAAGAGAAGCCATTGAGATTGAGAAGCATGTGATCAATCTCAACAAAGATGATGGTTGGAAATTAAGCAGGAATTGAATCCCTGCATTTTCCTCTTGATTGCTTTCTATTCTATCCTCTAATTTTTTTTATTTTAATTCTTTTTTCATTTCTTTCTCATTTCCTTTCATTTTTTTTTAGTAGCTAGTTTTAATTTCTTTTTATATTAAATATTAATTTAATATGATTTCATCCTTATTCTTTATTCTATTTATAATTAAGTATATTACTTTATTACTTTGAAAATAAATTAATTATTAATACATAAATACTACATCCCTTTTCTAACACTGAGAATGAATAGAAATATTTAATAAATAAATATTATCCCATTAATTTATTATTATATTATATTATAATCCTTTTTAATTTAGTTTATTGAATATGTAATTAATTAATTAATTAATTTTATATTCTATTAACTAATTATTTACAACACTTTCCTAACGGCTAGCTCATAATGGCTGGTTTTTAACTAGCTTATAATGGCTAGTTTTTAACTGCTATTTCATAAGGGTTAATTTCAGGCAAGGATGCTTCTCTGTGATTTAAACAGATTGATTTTTTCACCTTTATCTTAAAAACAAGAATGTGATTAATCCGAAAGACAATCTTTAAAAAAAAATAGTTTTGAATAAAGCCTTAAAAAGACAAAAAAATAAAAAAAAAATCAATTATTAGATTACTTCCCTAATTAATAGACATGATAAAAGAGTAAAAACAAGTAAAAAATCAACAAAAACACTTTCAATATATCAAAGCATTCCAAAAGAAGAAAATAACCATTACAAGTAGAAAAAAAAAACAAAATAATATACACAAACATTCGTTGGTTGTGGAGCCAAGGTATGAAACAATATTCATAAAACCTTTGCAAGTAGTGGAAAAAAAGAAAAGATCAATTTTTGAAATCCTTCCACCAGCATCAAGATAAAACAAAAGATCAATTGTGAAATGGTGAAAAGCAAAAGTCCAAGAGAGTTCTTCCATGTGAGCAGAGGTAAAGAAAAGTTAAAACTCAATCATTCTAAACACTGCTAGCCCAACGGAATGGCTTAAAAGATTAGTCGTAAAAAGAGTTATGATCACACATTAATGGAAACTAAAAAGTCAATCTTTAAAAGCGCCATTTACTAGTATTAGTATGAGAGGGCAGAGTATAAATGTTCTATATTTGTTTTTTAAGCTATAATTTAGTTATACATTTTTTTTTGGTAAAATTATGATTTTTTATTGTTTAAAATAATTTTTTGAATGCATAGATGGACTCAACGTCTTATAAAAACTCAAAACACTTGAATTAGACAGACTACATATCTCAAATTTTTGGTATTTGTCAAATTAAGCCAAAGGCATATGATTGAAAAAAACCAAAACCTAAAAAAAATTAGACTATATATACTTGGATTGAAAAATTTTGTATGCTTACGCCCCAACATCACTATAGCTAAGAATAAGAATAAAATGTCATCAACATGTGCAATTCCTTTCAAAACTATGAATGTCGTTAATATAATTAACGGTTTCTAAATTTAGCAAATTATGATAATAAAAAAAAAAGTCAAATTTTGAAAAGTTGGCACAATATTCCATTAATAAAGTTTTAAAATTTAATAATTTTAAGAATGTTGCTCAAACAAATATCAAAATTTTAAAATTTAGCAAATTATGATTGTAAAGATGGTGAAATTTCGAAAAAAAAATAGCATCATATTTTCTTTTCTTAACATTTTATTTAGTTATATTTATAAAAAATGTATGTATATGAATTTTTTTTAATTTGACAGTGTAAAATTTAATATTTTTTTAATAATAAATAATCATGTTGATAAGCATGTTTATTTTAGAATAGAGTTTCTAGAATTTTAATTTAAATATCAATAATTATTAGATAGATGGTACAGATTTAATCACCATAAAATATTCTCTGTAGTATACACAAATCATGGCTGAGATTTATTTCCAAAATAGTTGTCATTTTTCCTCTTTTAATTAAATTCATTAATTTAAAAAAATATCACATGAACAAGTGTCATAAGAAATGAGTTATAGTTTTCTCAGTATGTGGTATTGATAAGTCATGGTATTGGCCCATGGCACTATAACAAAGCTTATTTAACCATTAAGAATTTTCTTGATAAAGTGACGGAAATCTCTATAGTTGAAAATATTGTTATTTTTTTTTTTAATTGTATATATGTATAACTTATATTTTTTCCAAATAGTGGAAAAACCTATCATAACTCAATTGTCAAACCAATATTGGGGACACTATCTGCAAATGCAGTTGACTCATCATTGTTATTCAAGGAAAACCACGAAACTTGTAATCACCCATCCCATTGGTTACTCGTTAAATGCCTCTAGTATTGGGTCGTTAAATTGTTTCTTTACATGCTAAGAAGACAAGCTCTTAGCCAAAGAGAAACTATTTAACTTATATATTATATATTAATTCTTGTTATCATTAAATAACAAAAATTTAAAATAAAATGATATATATATATATATATAATTTAAAATAAAGTGTTTTGATGTATATAATGCATTAATGCTTATCCACATTTACCAACCATTTAATTAATTTATATGACTATTAAATATGGCATTCTACTTTATTCACAATTTCTACTTGATTTGAATTATTTGGCTTTTTTATTATTTGTTTTTTCTAACTTGATTTAAATTATTTGTTGGGTCTTTTTTGTGCATTCTACGATAAATTTTTGTAAACGCATTCTCGTCGCTATATTCAGAGGATTGGCATGTTGAGAGGAAATCTCCTTCAAATGCATCTGGCCAACAATTTCGTACCTCTTCTATCATTTTATTATGATCAACCAACAACCTCCATCCTAAGTCACAGGACATGTCCCTCAGAGTCACGTGTCCCGTATTTCACATGTCAGACACAAAATATGACCTAAAACGTGTCCAAAACATTTTTTATCGTGTCCTCTAATCGTGACACGCGCTTTCGACGTGGACCCCTTAGGACACGTGTCCCATAAAAATTCACTCATAAAGCCCACACATGGTTCATTTTTTTGGTTTTTTCGGTCATTTTTCGCTGTCGAAGCTCACTGGAGTCATTGTTGTGTTGGAACTTGGTCATTGTTTGCTCGTTGGAGTCGTTGTTGTGTTGTGTTGGAAGTTCCTTTAACGATTCCCAACTGTCAACTTCACATCAACCTGGGTCCTGGATAATAGCGTTCATGGTTTGGAGCTCATGGTTTGGGGCTTAAATTTTTTGTTTGTGAGCGTGTGGGAACCAGGTCAACGTTTTCTTGTATTCCATATGCCCATACCTATATAATTTGTATCAATGTATTCAAGAGCCTTTTTAGGAGTCGGTTGTCATTCACGACTTTTAACTTTTGAAATAGCTTTCTTCATGGTCTTTATAGCTCGATTCATTTGCTTGTTCTCTAAATATCCATCCACAAACATTTCCCGTGTTTTGAAATTTGGTTTTCCTCGTTTTTCTAAAATGTGTTCAAGAGAGACTTTGTGGCCTACCTTTTCAATCATTCCTTTTGTGATATAGGCATCAATTAATACATTGGGCACTCTGATATCATAACTTAGGCCATCGCATTCCCAGTCTTCAAAACATTTTTCGACTCCCTGCATATCTCCAAGTTTGACCAATGAAGAAAGCATGCATATATAACCATTGTATTGTTTTAATTGCAAATTTCAATGGCTACAGAAAGTTGACTTAAATATATAGGGCTCTACCTAGTTGAGTCTATCTTGCAATTGCCCACATTTTCCAAGATGTGCAACTTGAGTAAGTCAGATTCATATGCTAGTCAACAAGAGAGCTAGAACTGCCGAGAAAGAAAATATCAGTCTCTGATGTCATATGTGCAATATACAGAATGCCCATGTTGAGATCCTCGATTTGGTTCTCAATTTGTTTAATAAGTTAGTAACATGAAGATTCACGAATGAACATTGAACTGAGAGCAATGAACATCATTGATGTTGTAAATTAATAAACTAATACTATATTTTAGTGTATATATATATATAATGTGTCCCTCATGTCATGTTTCCGGGGTCGTTGTGTCTCGTGTCGAATACTCGTATTTGTGTCCTTCGTGTCTCGTTTCCTCGTGTCATGTGACTTAGCCTTCATCTATTGCTTATTAACACATCCACTGAGCTCTCTCATGTCAACCATAACCAGCTTATAGGATACTTGGTTGGTACTCGTCCTAGATGAATCAGAAACCAGTTTGTGTCCCCTCAGCGGCGCCTACCCGGTCACAAGTGTGGTAAGGGGGTTGATGCCAACTTTGCCACACAAGATTTGAAGTGGCAGATGCAAGTGAAAGAATTCGTGGTGTACGAGCCTTCCAGTACAAGGTTCCCATGACTCCACAGCTTGAGCAGTAAGCCCTCTCCGACCGTCCTATTCTTCTTTGCAGTCCAAATATCCATCGCAGGAAGAGATGTGAGATCCAATACCACAACCACATATAGAACGATTTCACCTGACTTTGCAGTCCAAATATCCATTGCAGTAAGAGATGTGAGATCCAATCCCACAACCACATATACAACGACTTCACCTGACTCTGTAATTCTCGTTAACAATGGCTTTCCCATTCCCATCTTGACTGCTCTGTAGAACCCCAGCACAGTGATGTCGCTCCAGAGTTATTGATTACTACTTTCCAATGGAAGGCAATGCAAAGAACTCCCCTTCACTAGTCCTGATCAAACATAAGAAACTCAAACTACACAACGTCACAAGACTCCGTGACCATTAAAAACCATACCTACCTTATTTCAGTCCAATATATCTTTTTCTTAATTGTTTCCTCTGTATTTTAAATATATGGCCTCGACATACCCTTTGGATTGACACCGGAAATCGGTGGATTTTCTGCAAGTTCTGCCTGTTATCCTTGGTGATCAAGGTCATGCATACCAATTTCGTTAGAGAGGAGAAGAGGTTTATAAATTCAGTGTGCTTCTTTTCATGTGTATTAGACAGCCCCTTCATAACCAGTTATGGAAAAGTATTTTTACTCATCACAATGCAAAGGATATATTCAATCCAAATATTTCCAGTTTGAGCAAGTTAATGGAGAGGATTTAGATAAATATGCACATGAAAGAAATCACAGATCTAACCAGTGGGAATAGGCAAAGCCCTCTGGATGGTAGAATGTCGTCGTTTGTATCTGGATGGTTGTGAATGGCAGAGATTGTCGTTTGTAACTGAACTGTTGCATGCTTCAATTGCTCGTTGGGATCGGGCAGGGTTTCTTTGCACATTATAAATAGAGTTCTCAATGTTTTAAATTGTCTTGTGTGGAGTTGAAGGGCTACAATTGGATTGATAGGCAACCATAGCAGATTGTCTACTCCCTCAAAAACATCAACATTATAGTATGCTGTTTAACTAATTGCACTTACAAATGTATTTATTTCACAAACAAACAAATGCTTTTATTCTTTTCCGGTATGTAACTTTCTTTTCATCAACAAATTAAATGTCTGTTTTTTCTGCATTAATAGATCCAATTCTCAATATGAACTTACAATACCCAGTCTATTGGCATGTCTTGGCACCTTTGGGGGCAATTGCCAATTTAAATATTAGAGGAATGCTCTTTTCATAAACTACATTCATGAAAACCATGGTGTAATATCCTAGGGTAATTTCTTGACCTAGGTTTTCAGGTATCTAGGGTTTTCAATGAAATTTCTTTCACTCATTCAATAAATAAAACATGAACTCATTCAATAGCACAATAAGATATGATCCACATTAAGTATGATTACATTAGTCAACAGCCATGACACTGTTGATGTAATGAAATTTAACAAATAGAGAGTCCCAAGTACCACAGAAATAACCAATGTTTATATACTAACGATCTGATTCCACCTGAGCACAGTGAGTATTCTTGTAGATTCTGATCAGAAAACTAAGTATGAACATCCTCAAAACTATATCTGCTACAGGATGCTGCGCCTAGTTCCAAAGACCTGTGGACACCTTCCATTTACTGGTAATCCTGCCTCTGGGTCTGCACCAAACTTGCTTCAGGAATGTCGACTTTGCCAGGATTCCTTGGACTACTTCAGGCTGCTAATTCCGCCCAACCTCAGACTAATCAACGAACTTCAGAGACCTTCCTCAGGCTATGATTTGCGGCTACAGGAATCCTCATTAATCTGCCTCAGTATTTCTCTGAAAAACAGTCCAAGACATGCAGTGATTGCTTCAGGGAAACTCGGCCTGTTTTTGTCCCTATCCAGCACAGAAAAGACTCGGACTTGTGCTCTTGATCAGTTCGATAACAACAGCGGGCTATTACTGAAAGGCTGACGTTAACCCTAGAAATGATCCGCCCTGCCTTAATAAAGCTTTTCTTGGCTACAGGAAGGCTGCGCAAGGGTTTGGTTACAGGGGACTTGACCCAAACCAGATAATTAACCTCAGAAGGAAGTCACTTCGACTTGGAAATTTCACTCTGTTTTGAGATAATCCGTCCAGCTTTACTATGTTTAGGTCTTCCTTATCCTAGGCCCTTCCACAAATATATTTTGCTGCTCCTTGTAGAGAAATCCCTGTGCCAAAACAAAGTAACAAAAGGAAAATAGGACTAACTAGGGTGGAATCTTTCACCACCGAATTTAGTAGGGTAAAAGGGGTCTTAAAACCCTCAGAGCCTCAGGCTCAAAGAAGAACAGAGATAAATGATCCAATCCAATGATGCCTCAAATGAATCGAACCCCCTTGTATTTATAGATTTCCTTGAGGGGATTTTCTCCTTAATTAATTGAGTGAAATTCACATCTAACCCCAACTTTGGGCTTTTCCGCCCCAAACTTGCCCAAACATTGGGTATTTTGGAGTTTTTCCCCTTTCTCGAGGACTATATCCTACGAAGATCGATAGACTACTTCGTCCCTTGAGCCAATTAATCCCACGGGGATATTACACATAAATTTCTGATAAACAATAAAATGTCAAGACCACCACTGGAGAAACCCTCCTCAATGCTGACATTCGCAAAGGGCAAAACCTTAACAGCTCTATGTGATAAAATTCAGAATTCTTATCCATCACCATTTTAATTGTCAAAAAATAACAGAATAAAATTACCAGCTATTATAAACCAAGCCAAGACAATGGTGTCCAAACTAATATTCATCATTACTGAGCTTGATTTGCCCACTGTTACTCCAAACCAGTAAGACTGAACAGGATATTCCCTGAATAAATGAGATGCATGTTAAACCAAGCGTCTAACAGGCCTGTTATTAATCTATCAGCATATTCCAGACCACATTCAGTGTGATACAATTCCATGCACAAGTTGGAACTTAAAGACCATGGAAGAATACCATTTCCTGCACTAAACATTTGAAACTAGATGAACCTGTTATCTTGCTCATAAAAAATATGAAAACAAATTTTGGGAAAAATTTGTTCATACAAGCCGTTATTTTGGCTGCACAAAAGATAGTTTGAAAAAGGACCTTACTGAATCTTAAAACACACCGCCCACCTCACCCTCACCAAAAAATATGCTTTCCCAGGGCTCAGACATTTTCTTTACATGCCCATTTCAGGAAAAGAAATGTAGCACTCAACATGAGAGATTGAATCTCATCTATTTTTCTATAAAGGACTGTAGACTTTGTAACCAAGTAAGATATTCCTTCTTCGACTTATTCATCATGTACTCGTACAAAAAGTTTGATAGATCATCATCAATACCTCGTTCCTGTAAGAACTCTTGGAAAGCTCTCTGGAGATCTTCTTTCATGCGCCTGAAAAGATAATCTACAGAGGTCAGGAACCTTAAACAGAAGAATTTTATATATGAGCATGTAGGTGTATAATCCTATACAGAAACATAATTCCTTGAGACGAAATTAATGGTGACAATATGATTATAGAAAATTCCTTGACAGTTCCATTCCTTAGTTATAGAAAATTTGATTATTTCAAAGAAAATGCCAATGAAAAGAAACTTACTCAAAACCCGGCCCTTCATAAGTCAATTCCTGAGATGATTCTGCTTCCATGATTACCACTCGGTCAACGGTTATCTCATCAGGATATCCAGAACATCCGATCATCATTGACTTGGTTGCTTCATCTTTAGAAATGGTAACTGCTAGACAAATTTTACACGGTATATCATCTTCCCCAAGATCCTCATGTGAGTCAGCTGAACCTAAATCAAGCATTGTAGCTTCTACCTTTATGTTTTCCTTGCCATATTTCCTGTGCAATGCTATCCATTGCTCACCCGGCTTGTCTTTAACAATGAAGGGAATGTTGTCATGAGGAATCTGAATATTCATGTCATCACAAAATATACTGTCAAGTGAAGAAGAGGAAAATAACAGTACAAATTTCACTATAGCTCTAAATATAATATACAAGGATCCTTATAACAAAGGGCAACAATACAGCATTCATAATATGCATCATCAAAAATCCAAATTATATACATATATAGCTCAAATGGTATACATGTTTTTCCATATTGATCTGAACTTTAGGACTAGCGCAGACCCGTCCAACCCGAGTCTCGTATGCACCTTGAGGTTGCGATGCCTGAAGTTGTGTATCTTGAGTTCCAATATTTGATACCAGGTATTTGAGAGAACTTGAGATATGCAACCTTGAGCATCGCAATCTTGAGGTGCATATAAACCTGGTTTTCAGATATCTATGTACTACACTGCTAGTGTCCATATCCAATGCACCCATAACACCATTTTGATCCAATTCTCTATTGCACAGACACATTAAGAATTGATAGATCACCCAAACCCCCACAAACGTTGAAGAAAGAACCTCGTTTTTCTTGGTGCAAATTGCATTTAGTAATGAAAAATATTGCTCCTGCCTCAAAATTCAAACTCTGGTTGAAGTTGTCCTAAATGTGTATTGTTGAAATTTGCAGGAAATAGCAAGAGAATCGAACAAAACTAACACAAGCTCAAATTCTGCAATAAAGAGAAGAACAAACCAGCAGTAGGGCAGCACAACACTGGAAGAGAAATCAGCCAAGGGGATCACAACCCTAGAAAGATAGTGAACCCACAAAAAAGAGCAATAGATAGAGAAATAAACCAAAGCACGAGTTCATAGGCTCCCTGAGGCACATCACCTTATTAAGAATGAAAAAAAGTCACATGATAATAAATGAAATGACAAGTGAGAGTTGTGTACTTATCTACAGCTTGTGAGATGGATGCTTTCCCCAAGAGGGATAATGAGCCTATGTGTACAAGGTTGGTTCTAGCCAAACCTAGAAACACAATAATGGTTACAATATAAGGTTGAGCGTGGTCGGAAGTGAAGCTTGCACCTTTTTCAACATCCCTCTTATGCTAAACAGGGGCCATGGAGAAAAAAGATGACTAGAAATGAGAGTGGGTGTATAGATTCTCAACTCAACACAAAGTCAATCAAGGCCAAAATACAAATGAGAGTAGGTGCATAGATACCCAACTCAATATAAGGTTCGACATGGCCAATATAGAAATGAGAACAGATTATAGATACCCACCTCAATATAAGGCACATTGTGGCTGAAATATAAATGAGTGCATATAATCAAACTCAATATAAGGTTGGTCTTGGCCAAAAATGAAATTACACAACTATTTTCAACATCCCCTCTTAATCTATAAAATGGAAGCCTTGGAAATAAAGGCATTACATCGCAAGATTCACATCCTTAGTGTTGATTAATAGTCACATAAAGAAGACATTACATATTATCCCCCCTATATGCCATACCTCCCACACAAATATGACTCCAGATGTTGTTGAAGATGGGCACTAGTAGAGGTATAGAAGAAGAAATTTCTGCAAATTAATAATCAAACAAGTCATCAATAAAGTCCTAATTATGGGGATGAGATCGCCGGAGGCCGTAGGAGTCGAACCAGGGCAACCTAGGCCGATGGCCTAGGATGCTGCAGACCAGGGAAAAGGTAGGTTGACGAGGACACGATGGTACGGGATGGGGCAGCTGGCTGTTCCACCGAGGCAGAGGACGTTTAAGCCATGTTAGGAGGGGACAGCTGGGTATTCAGCAGAAGGTTTTCTCGGAACGGGTTCGCATTACCTCTCACCGGGCTAGTTTGTTGGTAAAACCATTTTGGAGCTCTTGCGGTTGACGTTCCCAGGCGGTTTTAGGAAGAGTAGCAGGTAACGGACCGTTAGCGGTGGCAGTTTACTCGTTTTTATTGCAGATAATTACCATGGTGAAACCTAGAGAGGCAGTTGACCTAGACCCTGCACCGAAAGATATCCTGTCGGTTTGGGGAAAGGAGGTTAACGCCCAGAATATTGTCAAGTTTTTCGGGTCAGCTGGCAGTCATGCACCCGCGGATTTCGCTGTGGAAGGTTCGTGGAGTAACAGAGCAGCAAAAGGTCTGTTGGAGGAAAGCTTGGAGCTGGCTGGACTGCACAACAAAGGAGGAAGGGGCGTCAAAGTTTCAGGCCCTCTGGAGAAGGACTACCAGCTGACTGAAAAACCCTACGGCGCCCATGTAAGTAAGGACAAATCTCCCTCTAATGCGTTTTTTCTATCTGGAGGGCTTGAAGATATCATAAATTTCAAAGCAAACCAGGGAGTCTGGAGGTCTGTGGGTGGAGGTTTAAAGCCGAAAAGTGTAGTGACGGAAGGGGGCGGCCAGCCGGCTGTTACCAGACATTTTATAACAAAAGGGTCACCCAAGCCCAGCTTGGGAGCTGGAGGGAGTAATACAGGTCCCGGCGAGCCTTCGAAGTTAGGGAAGGAAGGACAAAATCTAGTTACTGGCTGGGAGGAAGAGGCTTTAGGCTTTGGCACAGGCATAAAGGAAGGTTTCGAAGGCGGACTCCATGCAACTATCTCAGATAAGGACGGAAAAACCCTAGCAGATAGTGAGCCTGGAACTCAGGTGGTTTTGGACAAGGCAGACCCAAAATCTCAAGCTAGGGAGGAAGATTCCGGACAAGAGAGGGCTGGGGGAAAACGGAAAAAGGCGAAACCACTAAAGAAGAAAAAGATTGAAGGAAATTTGGTTCTAGGCATGGATGTTCAGGTCGAGGATGCGCTAGAGGTGGCGGAATGTACTCTAGTGGGTAGAGCTAGAGGAAGGGTTTTCTCTGGTAAATTCTTGAACCAGTGGGCGGAGCAACAGTGGAAGGAGGCCCCGGTAAAAAAATTTAAGATTGCAGCGCTTGTGAAGGGTTGGTTTATGGTGAGATTTGAAAACAAGGAAGCGGCAGATTGGGTTGCAGGGAGAAATTGGGCTTTCGGGAATCGTCCAGTCATGTTCAAAAGGTGGTCGCCTTTATTTGATGCGAACAGGGAGAAGGTAGATGAGTTTCCGGTTTGGGTCAGGGCACCCGGCCTTCCTCCCTTCCTGTGGGTAGAATCTGTCTTCAGATCAATAGGGAACCTACTGGGCACCTTCCTGGAAGCAGACATGTCTTTCCTTCACACCCACGAAAGAGCCATGGCCAGGATCTTGGTCCGATTAAATCCAAAAGAAGGGCTTGCGGAATCCATAAATCTACAGTATAAAGAATATGTTTTTGAGCAACCGTTGGATTATGAACATCTTCCTTTTAGATGTCACAGGTGCCATGAATATGGGCATCTGGCAAGGGACTGTCCGCTGGGTAACCGTAGAAGGAGGACTCAGAAAAAAGGTGAGCAGCGGGGGAAGAAATCGAGGAAAGACAAGGATATTGAAATTGAGGATCATCCAGAGGAGAATATTATGGAAGCGGTCCAAACCCAGAAAGAAGCCCTTGATAGCCAGGCCGGAGAGGAACCGCCAGAAGAAAAAGAGGTCCAGCGCAGCCCGGAGAAGTTAATCAACGAGATTACAAATGAGGCCGTAGACATCCCTGTCGAAGACCCAAACGGTATGCAACTAGACTCAAGTAATACATCTTTATTTTCAGAACCTAAAGATGCTTGCTTGAAATCTGGCTCTCCTCTAAAAAATTGTTGCAATGATGATCTTTTAAACATTGAAAATCTCACTGCTGCTATCCCATCCATTGACCTGAACTGTGAAGATGATTCCCTTAGTAGGATGGTTCCTGTTTTTTCTACACCGGTGTGCCATTATAACCTAAGATCTCTCGACAAAAAACATGTCAAAAAGCTCGAAATCCCTGATCCGGTTGGTGGGCTAGGCCCAACCTCATCTTAGGCCTTCAAAAGGAAGGCCAGAGGCAGGAAATCAAACTTGTCTAAAGCACAGGTTAAAGCGAAGTTTGATGTGGCTGACGGTAAACAAATGTCTATCCCTGGGGCGCTTAGAGCAGCAAATCCCCTTGAAAATGTTTTAAAATGATCTTCCTATCTTGGAATTGCAGGGGTTTAGCCAGTAAACCCAAAAAACTGGCCCTGAAGGAGTTAGTTTCGCGATACAATCCGGATGTCATCTTTCTCCAAGAGACCCTAGGCAGAAGCTTTGAGGTGGAATCTTCCCTTAGGATCTCTCTCCCTGGATGGGTTTTCTTTGCTATAGATGTTGTGGGACATTCGGGCGGCCTGGCAATTGGTGTCAGGGAAGGAAGGATGCAGATTATCAATCATTGGGGAATGGCTCATGTGCTAGGTATGGAGATCCATTCTCCTGAGTTTGGATTTCCCCTTCTGATCATAAATATCTATGGGCCATGCCAGGGAAGGGAATCCTTTTGGAATGACCTTTTGTCAAAATCTCTGCTGAAAGACAGAAGTTTGATTATAGGAGGAGATTTAAATTTTTCACTGGGGAGTGCGGAAGCTTGGGGTCCCTCAGCCAGAGAAGATCCACTCTCGGATTTCTTTACAAATGCTCTCCTCTCTCATAACCTGATAGATGTAAATCTAATCAAAGTAAAACCTACCTGGAGGAATAGAAGAGCAGGGGAGGAGAGAGTGGCAAAGAGATTGGACCGATTCCTCTTATGCGAAGACCTGGCATCCAAAATCCCAATGTTCAGGCAATGGGTGGGCGAGGGGGGGAACTCAGATCACTTTCCCATCCTAATGGAATTATCAAAACCTCCCATTAAGCCAGCGGCCCCTTTCAAATTCAATGCTTCCTGGTTGCAAGAGGAATCTTTCAATAAGCTTTTCAGGGACACTTGGAGACATCCGGGCAGAACTTCTTTGGAGAACAAAGGGGCCCTTTTTATGGAAAACTTAAAAAGACTCAAAAAAGCTACCATGGAATGGGCAAAAGAAAGGAAACAAAAGCAGAATGAGGAACTCTCCAAAATTGATGCTGAACTGCGGGCTTTGGAGGAACCTGAGGCAGATGGGTATGCTACTCAGGATTCAAAAGAAAAAATTCTGATGCTTGAAAAGCGCAGAGGCAAACTCTTACTAGACAGAGAGGAGGAATGGAGGCTAAAGAGCAGGGCGATCTGGTTAAGAGCTGGGGACGAAAATACGAAATTTTTCCATAATTATGCAAAAGGGCGGAAAAATGCAAACACAATATGGAAGCTAAAGGATCTTGAGGGTAGAGAAGCCACCTCTTTTGAGTCTCTATCAAATATGGGAAGGACTCACTTTCAGAATCTGTTTACTGAACAAGGAGGGATAACATTAGCAGAAGTAATCAGAACAGCTCAATGTTTCCCCCGTTTTGTGGAGGAGGAGGAAGCAGAAGACTTAATCAGAGAAGTGACAAAGGAGGAAGTGGAAAGCATTGTAAAATCAATGGCAAAAGACAAAAGCCCGGGCCCGGACGGGTGGACTATTGAACTTTTCCATCATTTTTTTGAATCGATTGGAGCAGAACTAACTGAGGTGGTGGAAGAGTCGAGGAGGAAAGGCGAGATATATTCTCCTTTTAATGCAACTTTTATAGCTCTTATCCCAAAAAAGGAGGATCCGGATTCCTTTGAAGATTTCAGGCCTATTTCTCTGTGCAACTGTGTTTATAAAATCATTGCAAAACTTATAGTTGTCCGTCTAAAACCGATCCTATCCAAATGCATTTCAAGTGAACAGTTTGGGTTCCTAGACGGTCGACAAATCCATGAAGCCATAGGAGTGGCACAGGAGACAATTCACAGCATTAGACAATCAAACAAGAAAGGGGTTGTGATTAAAATTGATCTGTCAAAAGCATATGACAGGATCAGCTGGACATATCTCAGGATGTTGTTGACCCATCTGGGGTTCAATCTGGAGTTTATAAATTGGGTTATGGGATGTGTAACCAGTGTAAGTTTTGCAGTCTTAATCAATGGGGCTTCATCACAATTTTTCAAAGGTCAAAGGGGACTGAGACAGGGATGTCCTCTATCGCCACTGCTTTTCCTTCTAGCGGCAGAGGGTCTAAGCAGACTGATCTTGGAAGCCAGAAGAACAGGTTTGGTAAAAGGTTTGGAAGTTGCTGTAAATATGTTCATTACTCACCTCCTTTTTGTAGATGATATTTTATTATTTACAAATGGGAGCTTGAATGAAATTAAAGAACTAAAAAACATTCTTGATCTGTTCATGAAAGCCACAGGGATGCAAATTAACCTCAGAAAGTCTCAGTTAATAATGGAAGGATTCAATAGACACGAAAAGATCCAGATCTCCTCTATCCTGCCCTTTGAGGTCTATAATATGGAGAATCCGTTCAAGTACTTGGGTTTCTGGCTGAAGCCAAATGCATACAAAAAGCAGGACTGGAACTGGCTGGTGGCCAAAATAGAAGCAAAAATCACTCATTGGAGTTACAAGTGGCTATCTAGAGCTGGCAGACTGACCCTAGTAAACTCTGTGTTGCAAGCCATGCCAGTGTTCTGGGCAGCCCTGACTTGGATTCCAAAAGGGATTCTTCACAAGATAAAAAAGATCTGCAGCAGATTCCTATGGTCAGGATCAAAGGAGGACTCTGTTCTTCCCTGGGTTGCTTGGGAGAAAATTGCAAAGCCAAAAGATTGGGGAGGATGGGGAATAAAAAATCTTTATGATTTTAGTGTTTCCTTGGCAGCCAAGTCCGGATGGAGGATCATCAATTCTGAGAATTTGTGGACGAGAGTGGTGAAGCGAAAGTATATAGATCCTGTTCCTCTGGAAGAATGGATTCGTAACCCAAATAAGAAAGGAAGGAATGTTTCAGTGGTATGGAAAGCTACTACTGAGGCATTTAAAATCATAGAACAAGGATTGGCATGGCAGGTAGGAAACGGAGAAAATTTGAGGATAGGTAGGGATCCATGGGTGGGCTGCAATGAATTGTTCGCTTTGTCCCCAGGACTGATCAGACACTTGGAATCAAAGGGCATCATATATTTGAAACAGATTGAGAAAATAGGTCAGTCCACTATATGGGGGCAAGCATGGAAATCTGGAGAAGAATTAGAGCTTAGACCTTTTTGGTGGAATGAGTGGCAGGTTTTCATTCAGGAACTTACCAGATCCAATGTAAGATTAAAGGATAGACCAGACCTTCTGGTATGGGCTCATGCAGACTCAGGAGCCTACTCCCCTAAGGCCGGTTATAAGTTCTTAATGACGAAAAAAGGATGGGATGAACCAGAATGGTGGTCAAAACCTCTGTTGAAATTAAAATGCCCAAAAAAAGCTAGACTGTTCTTTTGGTGTGTGTTAAAAAAGAAAATTCCAACATGGGATATACTCCAATCTAGATATAAGCAAGGGCCTGGAAGATGCCCTTTATGTATAGCTGACTCTGAGACCATCACTCATCTTTTTTTGGTCTGTCCATTCGTAAAAAAGGTATGGGAAGAGGTGCAAAAGTTATTAAAGAAACAGTTAAGCTGGGAAGGGGAAAATTTATCTGTAGCATGGGAAAAATGGTGGAGACTTAGCTCAGAAGGGAATATGAGGAATCTTCCTCCCATCATCTGTTGGGGGGTTTGGATAGCAAGAAACAGATGCATTTTTACTGACAGATCTACCTCAGCTGAATCTATTGCAATTCAAAGCACAACTATACTGTCCAGCATCCCTGAACCAGAGGAGTCAAGAAAAACAACTCAGAGCAGGGAAGAACAAATCAGAGTCGGGATCCCTTGGGCCTACTTTGATGGGGCTTCTCAGAATAACGCAGCTGGGGCAGGGATAATCATCCATTTAAATGAATCACACTCTTTAAAAGCTTCAGTGGGCCTTGGAACCGGATCAAACAATTTTGCTGAACTTTCTGCATTAAAATATCTTCTATGTTGGCTTATCCACAGGAACATCTTCACAGTTCAGATCTTTGGGGATTCTTTGAATGTTGTGAAATGGGTTAATGGAAAAAGTAGATGTCAGAATTACATGTTGAGGCCTCTATTAGAAGAAATCCTGAATTTAAAACTCTCTTTTAATGTGTTTTCAATTGGACATATTTACAGGGACCGAAATGAAGCAGCGGACAGGCTTTCTAAAGATGGTCTGCAGCAAGCTATGGGCAGTTGGATATTAACTGAGCAAGTCCATGATCAGATCCGTGTGTCGGATCATCCTCCATATGCTTAATTTTCAAATTATCTGTTGTTTAGAGTTTTTTTTTGGTACTTTCATATATTATATAGCTGTTGTAAAAAACGATGATACAGACTTTGTTATTGGACATGTTAAAATTTTTGTTGTCACTGCGTTTATCCAGGATATCTTGTTTCCTTTTAGTGGGTTGTTTTCCTCTATGAGGAGACCCACGAATCGAAACTCGACCTGTGATATCGCGTCTCTGCTGGTCTTTTAAAGGACTGTTTTTAGCGATCTACCGGAATGGGTGAATGTATTGTTCAGACTCAGGAGAACAGAGTCTTGTTTTTTCCCAGTTTTGTACAGAGGAGATAGTTTTCTTCTCTGGGGCTGTTGTGGTTTTCGTCCCTACAGCAAACTGAATGCTATGCATCTGCTTGTAACTTTTTATTTATCTTATATAAAAAGTTCATTTTTTTCTTTGGAAAAAAAAGCAAGTCCTAATTATCAACATCATGTTAAATTTCTAATACCAGCCAGACTTATTTTCTCATGGCAATTTATTTTATCCCCGACAATTTATTTATTTACCCAAATAAACACTAAATCACCAAAAAACTAAAATCACTGGTATTTTTAACTTCTACAATTAAATATATGCGGTGAAAATAAACCAAAGAGATCAATCACACTGCAAAATAATTCACCCACAAAAAATCTCCGTAATTTAATTATCTAGAAAATCTAGGTTTTTGACCCACAAAGGTACAAGGGAAAATACAAAACCCCGAAACCTATAACACGGCTCCTTCAAAATGAATTTGGCCCAAGGAACTCAGCCTCTAGGAAACCAACCTCCAAATGAAATAGGCCTGGAGAACTCGGCCCAAATACTCAGCCAGAAACTCGACTTGCGCCCTCCTTGCGTGCCACTAATGCGCACTAGGGGAAACTCAGCCCTCCAGCAACTCAGCCTCCTCCATATAAAATTGATCTCCTTCCAGCAACTTGGCCCTGCAATCTCCTTGTACTCGGCCCTCCTCGATTCACCCCAATCCACTCTCACTTCTCCTTCTTTGCACACCGGGTCCACAAAGCCACTCGCACTTAGAGAAAATCGCTTTCTTTGAATGATGACACGCTCACACAACTTGTGTCTTCACCTCCTCACTAGGCTCCCTTTATAGTTTTCTGCGTGCTAAGAAACCAAGCCTATGTAGAAGACCTTCCGAAGTTATCACTAACTTTAGCGCTCCCTCCTAGCAAGGAAGGGATTCTCCACCACCCCTAGCTTAGCTTGGTACTTCACAAATTTCCCTTTCACTAGAGGCATAGTGAGAACATCTACCACTTGCTCCTTTGTATAAATGTATTGCAATCTCACAATACCCCTTTGGACCCTGTATCTAATGAAGTGATATCTAATCTTGATATGCTTGGACTAGTCATGAAACACAGGATTCTCAAAGAGCTTAATGCATTTCTGATTATCACAGTGGATCATCGTTGGCCACATCTGCAGATCAAATAATCCTGCAAGCATCTTGCGAAGCCACGCTGCCTCACAACTCGCCATACTCACTGCCATGTACTCTACATCTATTGAATTGAGGGCCACTAACTGTTGTTTCTTATTCAACCATGAGATCATGGTTGATCCCAAGTTGAAACAACATCTAGATGTGGACTTTATTTCCACTACACTCCCTGCCCAATCAAAAATTGTGTACCCCTGCAGCTCCACTCCTCTAGCTCTGACATATCTTAGTCCAAAGTCTATTGTGCCATGCAGGTATCTCAACACATGCTTCGCTACCACCCAACAAACCTGCCTCGACTCCACCATGAACTGGCTGAGTGTGTTCACATCAAAATGTATATTTGGCCTAGTGTTGACCAAATACATCAAGGAACCTATCAGTTGCCTATATGGTGTGGGATCCACCAATTCACCTTCAAAAGCACTCAGCTTATTCAGGTTAGTGATCACCAATGTAGACATAGGCCTGCAATCCTCCATCTCGAACCTCCTCAAGATCTCAACTACATATTTTCCTTGTCCAAGGAAAATCTCTCCTGGTTGTTGCCACACTTCCAATCCCAAAAAGTAATGCATCAAGTTGATGTCCTTCATGTTGAACTCTAAAACAAGATCCTCCTTGCACATCCCTATGATCTTCTCCAATCCTGTCAAAAATAGATCGTCCACATATAATACCAAGATGAGCGGTTTACCCTCAACAAGCACAAAGTAGAAGTTGGGATCCGTGTCACTCTTGGTGAAGCCCAAACCAAGAAGATATCCATCGATCCTGGCATACCATGCATGCAGAGCCTGCTTCAACCCATAAAGGGCCTTCTTCAACCTACTTACATGGGAATCTCTCCCATACACCTCAAAGCCTTGAGGTTGCTCAATATACACCTCCTCCTTAATCACCTCATTGAGGAAAGTAGTATTCACATCCATTTGATGTATCCTCCCCTTTAATTCTTAAGCAATGGACATAACTGCTCTAATGGATGCATATCTGGCGACAGGTGTGAATGTCTCCTCTTAATCCACTCCCTCCTTCTCGGAGAACCCTCTCACCACAAACCTCGCTTTATACTTTCTGATACTACCATCAACTACATGTTTGATCTTACAGATCCATCAAGAAGTGACCACAGAGTTTCCTTCCAGTCTCGACACTATATCCCATACATCATTGCTCATGATGGAGATATACTCTTCTATCATGGCATCTCTATAGAGCTGCTCAGCTATAGTGTTGACACCTAATCTTTGGGATTAGGTAAACTGATGTAAATATTGTAAATAGTAAAAATAAAAGGAAGCTGGAAGACAAAGAGACATTGGGAGATGAAACCTAATAGCCTCCCTCTCTTGTATATAGCCATATGCTATCTTAATGAAAAAACATCAATTCATTTGTGGAGTTACTCCTAGCCTGATATGGTATCAAAGCCAACTAAATTAGTCTTTTGTGATGTAACTCGTCCTGCAGAACTTTGCCATTATTCCTCTGCTTTATGCCCCTCTTCATAGATCCTATTGAAAGAAGATGGTGTAGTGGTGATATGGATGATTTGAGCGTTGGCTTTGTACGTTGAATAATTTTGAATACCATATGTTGTGGTTTGCGTTGTGCTGGACTGTGTTGAATGTTGCTTTCATTCCTCTCAAGCTAGATTGAAATTGGATGTTGTCCATCTAGAGTCAGTGGAGGCCTCCTTGCAAAAGGGAATCATTTGGTAGCCTCCTCCTCATCCTAATCTACCCAACCATTTTGGACTGCCTTTGGTGGGAGCTCCTAGAAAGTTCATTCCCTCGGTTTATGTTTATGTGAGGGAGAACAACGGTTTCTGTTTATGAAAAGGACTTGAGTATTTTATAACAAGCTTGATAGCGACTTGAAACTAAAAAAACAATGTCCATCATCTGCCCACTTCCGAATTTTGTGCCATTTAAGTGGAGCGAGCATGAATATGAACTGATTAAAGAATGTATTTGATACTTGGTTCGAATAGTATATGGTATGAACACTGTGTAATGAAGACCGTGACCACAGTGGCTGCTCATTGAAAATGGTATGTAATTTTTTTGTTGGAAGCCATGAAGTTGTGTTCTATTGAGTTTTTCAAGGGTGTATATATATAATTCATATATTTCATATGACTTATGGTTATTTGAATGAGATACATGAATGCGATATTATAATGTGAGTGGTATATAATGGATTTTTAAAAAAGAAAAAGGATGGTGGAGGTTTATATGCTCATATTAAAGTATTGACTTTGTATAGTGAAGAGTGAAGTTGGCAGTGAAGTTTTTTTTTTTTTTTTTTTTTTTTTTTTTTTTTTTTTTTTTTTTGTAAGAAGGCAGAAGTAAGCTATAACTATTTTAGAAATCAAAAGAACATAGTTCTTTTTTATGATGCATTCACTAATCTCCATTTTGGTAGTAGTTCTCTTTGGCAAAGAGAAATATCATGAGTGGTCGAGGAAGATAAAGCACACATTAATTTTTAATGAGCTATGGAAAGGAATTTGTGAAGGAGAAGGAGATAATGCACCTGAAAAGCCCACTTCAAATAAGAAGCTTGCCATTTGGGAAAACAAGAATAGCAAAGCCTATGCCTTGATTGCAGCGTCAGTAAATGAAGAGGTGAGTTGTCATATTTTTCCATTTTCAAATGCCTTTGAAGCCTTAAAGAAGTTGAAGGAATTGCATGACTCCCACTCTAAACTTGAAGTTGTTCAATTGACGATTAAGTCATTCAATCTTGAGTTGAAAAATGATGACCCTCTTGCCTTAGCATCAAAAGTAAGATGGATTATGCATGACATAAAAGCCACTGGTGTTGAAATCGATATTTCTCTCATAGCTTATGTCAAGGCACTATATCCCACCTATTCACATTATCTTGAGTCGTTGCAAGCAAGCGGCAACCTTAAGGAGATTACTTTTGACTCCCTTCAGAAGAAGTTTGCAGAGAGAGAGAAGGCTTTTGAGAAGAAGATAGCTCCTCAGTCTACTGAAGAAGTTGTGTGCCTTGCATAGAAGGAGAAGAATCATGCACAAGATTCTTCTAGAGGAAGAGGTGATCTAAGAGAAACAGGAAGAAAGAATTTTAGAGGCAAGGGGGGCAAACATTTCCAAGGAGAAAGGTATGATCTTCATTGCATACGATGCAATAGAGATGGACATGATGCTTCCACATGTAAGCTGCCTTGGGACAGAATTGAGCAGGAAAGAAATGAAGGAAAAGGTAAAACACCTGACAAAGGGAAAGGAAAAGCACCCGAGTCCGCTCATTATGTTGTGGCACATTGCAACATTAGAGTAACTAAAGACTTATTCAATGCTTCACTTGCTTCATGGAAAGATGTTTGGTTGCTTGATTCAAGAGAAACTTGCCACATGACTTTCAGGAGAGATTTCTTTGAAGAATTCACTGATAATGTTGATGGAGCAGTATACTTTGCAGACAAGTCAAAACTCAAGCCATCAGGGCTTGGCACCATCAGGCTCAAACTGCCTGGTCTTCCAAACTTTCTTCTACATGATGTTCTATACCTCTCGGAGCTAAGGAGAAACTTGTTGTCTTTGGTCCACATCCATCAGCAAGGACACTCCATTCATATATTTGATGGCAAGTCGAGGTCAGAAAAGCATCAGATCACTCACTTGTCATGACTGGGATAGAAGAAGAAAGACTTCTGAAGCTACAAGGAACCTCTGCTCGTGCACAGAACTTTTCATACAGTTCTCACTATGATGAAGGTACATTTCCATCAAGTCTTTTATGGCATGCTAGATTTGGACATGTGAACTATGACAGCCTCTGTTTGTTGAAGAAAAATGGTGTTACTGGTTTGCCTACTATTCCTAGGAAACTTAAGCAATGTGATGCTTGTATCTTAGGAAAGCACAGCAAACAATCTTTTCATGATTCTCATTCCAGAGCACATAGAAAACTTGAACTCATTCATTCTGATTTATGTGGCCCAATGCCTATTCCTTCTGCAAATGGTAATAAATATATGATGACATTTATTGATGACTACACCAGAATGTGTTGGGTTTATTTATTGAAGAACAAATCTGAAGCTTTTGAAACATTCAAAAACTTTCATGCATGGATTGAAAATGATGCACAATTTCATATTAGATCTATTCATACTGATAATGGAAAAGAATATACATCAAATGAATTTGAAAACTATCTTCGCCAGCATGGGATCAAACATCAAACAACCGTCCCTTATAATCCCCAACAGAACGAAGTAGCTGAAAGAATGAACAAGACAATCTTAAATATCGTATGTTCCATAATGTTTTTCAAGAATGTTAAATTGATGTTTTGGGTTGATGCAGTTCTATGTGTTGTGTATATAAAGAATAGGTGTCCATCTAATGCTATCAAAAACAAGACTCCCTATGAAATGTGGTATGGCCACATTCCTTCAGTGAGGCATCTCAGGGTTTTTGGTTCCACTTATTATGCCTTGATACCCAAGGAACAAAGAAACAAACTCGGTGCAAGGAGTTGCAAATGTATCTTCTTGGGGTACTCAAATACCTCCAAAGCATATCGTCTCTATGATGAAGTGAATAAGAAATTTATAATATCTAGAGATGTGATCTTTCTTGAATCTTCCAAGACTGACAATGTTGTTAAGCGACAACTTGATCACTTGGATAGATTCGGACATGCAAAGTCTTTTCAAGAGTTTGACAATGAGATTCCACATCCTTAAGGGGGCATCCCTATACTGGATCAATCTGTGAAATCTTCTTTTGAAGCACTCTCTCCCCCACATGAAGCTCCAGCCACTGATGACACTTTGAGTGATGTGATTAATAGAATTGGGAGACTAAATCTTGATTCAGCCCCATCTCAGTCAACTGAGCAGCCTGGGCCATCTCAGAAAGGTCCTCCAAAATGGTTGACAAAGACACTTGAAAGTGTTCGTCCTAATGAGGTTGGAAAGACAAGAACAAGAAGCTCAACTAGACAAAATGGAGGTGATGTAGATGATTCTGATTCACCTGTTGATATGGATGTTTCTTATGATTGTGAATTGAATTTGTCTACAGATTTCAAACCAACTTCCTTCAAAGAAGTCGCTTCTCATGATGAATGGAAAGAAGCGATGCAGAAAGAATATGATGTTTTGATAAAGAATGGCACCTGAAGCTAATTGATCCTCCATTGGGAACCAAAACAATAGGTTGCAAGTGGGTCTTCAAGAATAAGCATAAAGCAGATGGCTCACTTGACAAGCATAAAGCCAGGGTTGTGGCAAAAGGTTTTGCACAAAAGGAAGGGGTCAACTATGAGGAGACTTTTGCCCCCACAACAAAATGGGATACCATCCGGACACTCTTTGCCTTGGCAGCTCAGAACAGTTGGAAAGTCCATCAAATGGATGTAAAAGTTGCTTTCTTGAATGGAGATCTAAAAGAGAATGTTTTTATGTCCCAACCAGAAGGATTTGTTGTGAAGGGTCAGGAAAACAAAGTATGCAAGCTTGTAAAATCCTTGTATGGCCTCAAGCAAGCACCGTGAGCTTGGTACGAGAAGTTAACTAAGCATCTTCTGAAACTCAATTTCAAACATTATGATCTTTATGATGCAACTTTTTTTGTCAAGAAAGTTGGCAAAACAATTGTATATCTTGTGGTGTATGTAGATGATTTTCTAATGACAAGGAACAATGAGAGCTACATTGCATCCATAAAGAAAGAACTGAGGAAAGGTTTTGAAATGACAGATTTGGGCTATGTTCACTACTATCTTGGTATTGAAGTAACTCAACATCTGAAGTTTATATTCCTCTCTCAGAAGAAGTACATTGGAGATCTATTGAACAAGTTTGGCATGGCTGAGTGCAATCCTTTGACTACTCCAATGGAACAGAACTGCAAGCTCACATCCACTGAAGGAAAAGAATTTGAGGATGCAACGAAGTATAGACAGCTCATAGGAAGTCTTAACTACCAAACTACTACCAGACCAGACATTTCATTTGTTGTTGGAATTCTCTCCAAGTTTATGCAAAAGCCTTGTGAGGGTCATTAGTTTGCTACAAAAAGAGTTCTGAAATACTTGAAGGGAACTCAAGACTTTGGACTCAAATATACACAAGTGGGTGACTTCAGCTTGATTGGATACTCTGATTCAGATTTCGATGGAGATAAAGAAACTGGGGTATCTACTTCAGGTTATGTTATGAGTCTTGGATCAAGAGATGTCTCTTGGAGGTCACGCAAACAATCAATTCCAGCAGATTCCACAACTGAGGCAAAATATGTGGTAGCAGCTGAAGCAACGAAGGAAATTGTGTGGCTCAGGAAAATTCTGGAAGATTTGCAAGAGAAACAAGTGCATTCAACTCCTCTTTTGATTGACAACACTTTTGCAATAAAGTTGGCCAAGAACCCAAAGTTCCATGATCGAACGAAGCACATCAATACAAAATACCATCTGATTCGACATCATGTTGAGGCCAAAACAATCCACCTACGTCATTGTTCCACAAATTAGCAAATTGCAGATATCTTCACCAAAGCACTTGAAAGGGAAAAGTTTGAAAGATTCAGAATGATGCTTGGACTCACCAACATCCCTTCAGATTAAGGGGGGGAATGTTGACACCTAATCTTTGGGATTAGGTAAACTGATGTAAATATTGTAAATAGTAAAAATAAAAGGAAGTTGGAAGATGAAGAGACATTGGGAGATGAAACCCAATAGTCTCCCTCTCCTTGTATATAGTCATATGTTATCTTAATGAAAAAACATCAATTCATTCGCAGAGTTACTCTTCGCCTGACATATAGCCTCCTCAAAAGTGGAAGGCTCAGATTCACTGACGCTACTTGTCAGTGCCAAATAACTAGAAAATCTCGTCGATGGTCTGCTTAACCTAAAAGTGCTACTAGGAGCCTCAACATCCCTCAAGGTTTGCTCGTCCCATCTTGGCCATCTCCTGTTAGATCTCAAAGGAATATCCAACTCCTCCAAATCTGCTAATTGTGTCCCTGTTGTTGGTGTTGCTAGTCCCTACTCAACGTCAAGAGCCTCTCACTCCCAATCCTCTACCACTGCTAACTCCTTCTCATGAGATCTCCTAAGGGTCCTGCCCTCATCAAATCTGACATCCCGACTCAAGATCACCTTCTTATGTCCTAGAATGTAGACTCAATAGGCCTTTAAGATCTCACTATAGCCTACAAATACACCCCTCTCAAACAAGGGCTCTAGCTTAGTCCTCTTCTTTGTAGGAACATGGACATAAACAAGACTACCAAATATGCGCAAATGACTCACATTCGGTTTTACTCCTGTAAACAGCATCTCAGGAGTCACGTCCTCCAACACCCTGTGAGGACTCCTCTTTTGCACGTACACATTTGTATTGCAAGCCTCCGCCCACAAAAACATAGGCATCTCCTAATCATAGATCATTGCCCTCGCTGCCTCCATAATGATCCTAATTTTCCTCTTGGCAACCCCATTCTGCTGAGAGTTGTAAGGTACTATGAGCTCTTGTTAATTCTTGCCTCCAAAAATCCTGGAACTTGTTGGAGGTATACTCGCCCCCATTATCTAATCTCAGCACCTTAATCTTCCTTCCAGTATAGTTCTCTGCAAGAGCTTTAAACTCTTGAAACCGATCGAAGACCTCATCCTTCGTCTCCAAGAAGTAGATCCAAGTTTTCTTGGAATAATCATCTATGGACGTCACAAAATATAAGGACCTTGTGATCGACATCACAGACATGAGACCACAGATATATGAATGCAACAAGTCTAACACGCCCTTAGATCTAGTCTCACTATGAGGATACACAACCTTGGCCTACTTACCTAGCACACACCCTTTACACACTCCATCTTGCTCCATCCGGGTCTTTGGAAGAGTAACCATCCTTTGCACCATAGAAAGAGCTTTGCAGTGTAGGTGCTCCATCCTCCTATGCCAAATCTCGCTTTGGTTGTCACTCTCAGGAATGAGAGCCTTCACCGACTGCCCTCTCAATAGATAGAGATCTCTCTCCCTTCTACCAATCACACGCTTCTTGTTGAAATCAGTCCCTTTAGGCCCAACATCCACTTCATCTCCCGTAAAGCAGACCTCTAGTCCTCTGTCTTCTATGGCCAAAACCGAAAGGAGATTTTTCTCCAAACCTAGTACATATAACACCTCGTTCACCTCCACGATGCCATCTAAGTCCATCTGGAACTCGATACTCCCAATGCCCTCGACTACATACTTGGCCTTATCACCAAGCTCCACATGTACATCTCTAGGGCCTTTGGTCATGTTGGTGAAGAAGTCTCGAGATCCCGTCATATGACGAGATGCTCCATTGTCCACAAACTAGACACCTCTCGTGACAATTCTAGAAAAGCAAGATACTAAAGCGAAGTTTTTCTCAAATTTCTTGGCCATCTCCTCCATTTGCGCAATAGTTGTTGTCGCAATCTTTCTCTTGCCCTTCTTTTTGTTTGGAAACTAATTGGAAAAATGCCCGAACTTATGACAAGCAAAGCACTTGACTTTGCTCATGTACTTTTCCTTCTTGTTCTGTGAAGATCCTGCTCCACCTCAGTTTTGCTTGGCCTTCTCTTTATCCTCTGATCAATGAGTTTTCCTAGATCTCCTTCTAGGTAAAGTCATCCCATAACCAGCTCCAATTAGGAAGTTGTTGATGAGCAAGAATCCCATCCACAAAAGTGGACCAATGCTTTACGCACCTCTTTAGAGCAACTTTAACCAGCTTTGAATCATGCACAATTTCCCCAACAACTGCAAGTCATCACTAGCCCACTGGACCCTCGTGAGATAAGATATCACAGCCTCAGATCTATTCATTTTAATGTTGTTTAATTTCTCCCGTGGCACCATTTTTCTATTCTCATTTACATTCTGATAAAGACTGGTCAGAGCTGCCCACATCTATCTTCTAGTGTCCTTCTCTGATATGTGAGGAATTACATGATCCCTCACACCATCCAAAATTATGCAACTTGCTTTCATGTCTTTGACCTTATGCTCTGCTGCAAGATTTAGATCTGAAGGAACCAACACGTCTCTGCTTACTAGATCCCAAAGACCATTCATCTTCAGAATCATGATAATTCGCACCTTCCAAGGACTGAAATTTGATACCACGTCCAACTTGTCTTCATATCTCAAAGTGCTCAATCCACAAATCGACCACGACCACAAAACCCAGCTACAAAATGTTAAGAAATAATTTGTTGCCACAAAAATGAAAACTCACCGCTGCAAACCTTCATGATCTCAAATCTCTCTTTCAAAGTCTTCTATATTGCTCTGATACAATGTTCAATTTCTAATACGAGCAAGATTTATTTTCTCACGACAATTTATTTTCTCCCCAATAATTTATTTATTTACCCAAATAAATATTGAATCACAGAAAAAATATAATCACTGGTATTTTTAACTTCTAGAATTAAATATATGCAATGGAAATAAACCAGAGAGATCAATCACACATTGCAAAATAATTCACCCACAACAGTTCTCCATCACTTAATTATCTAGACAATTTGGGTTTTCCAACCACAAAGATACAAAGGAAAAATACAAAACCTGTAACACGGCTCCTTCAAAAAGAATTCGGCCCAAGGAACTCGACCTCCAAGAATTCAACCCTCCAAATGAAATCAACCTAGAGAACTCGGCCCAAATACTTAGCCAGCAACTCGACTTGCACCCTCCTTGCGTGCCATTGATACGCATTAGGGAAAACTCGGCCCTCCAGCAACTCAGCCTCCTTTAGATAAAATAGATATCCTTTCAGCAGCTCGGCCCTACAATCTCCCCTTCCTCATCCCTCTTAGATTCACCCTAATCCACTCCCACTTCTCCTTCTCTGCACACTTGGTCCACAGAGCCACTCACACTTAGAGAACATCGCTTTCTTTGAATGATGACTCGCTCACACAACTTGTGTCTTCACCTCCTCACTAGGTTCCCTTTATAATCTTCATTGAGTCCAAATCCCTAACCCCAATCTCCCTTCTAGGAGCATCTTGGAGATCAGCAATTAAGATTATTTCTAAGTCACTTAAATAATTAAATTATTTATCCTTAAAAATGACCCAATAGTCCACAATAATTAGTTTACTTTACGTATTGCATTTTTCCTAAGTCAGACTTAGGAAAGAAAACATAAATCACTTACTCAACCAAACAAGCACCTAGAAGAGGCAAATAATGTCTTCCACATGCTAAGACACCAAGCCTATGTAGAAGACCTTCTGAAGCTATCACTAACTTCAACACATCTAAATGCCCAATCAATATAGAGAGGTCCACTATAACATGTAGAGAATCACCTAAGGCTAAATCGCCTCAAAGAAGCAATGGAAAAGATCTTAACAAACCATGAGTAAGATCTTCATCAAAAAAGGTGATGAAGTACTTAGCTCAGCTAAGAGAACAAGTGGTCTTAGGCCCACAAAAGACATTATGCACCAACTCAACAGGTTGAGAAGCATGCCTCACATCACAATTACTTGATGTAACCACTTTAAAACCATCATTTATGTCCTTTATAACCCATTGATAATTGGAGAGGAAGTGCCAATGCTTGGTCATATCCCTAGTAGCTCCAAAGTCAATGAACCATTCTTGTGAAGTGTAGGAGGACCAATATGTGAAGTGCACAATCGAAGACGAGTTCTAGTCCATCAGAGTCAGCAACAACACAAACAAGGCTTTCTAAAGTTTTCAAAAGTTCACCTTTATAGGCCCAAGAGAAAGAGAGGTACTAATCTTTCAAAAAAAATTGCAATGTACTACATCTTGTTGCAAAATAAAAGAAGAAAGAGCACAATGGCCTTCAAGGAGGGTTTAACCCTATGAAAAATTATCAAAAAAACACTACAAAAAAGGCATTGGCTTTAAAGGAGGGTCTAAACCATACGAAAACTCTCAAAAGCCATAAAAGAGAGGCATTGACTTTGAAGGAGAGCTTAAACCTTACAAAGAGTTTCAAAAACCCTCAAAAACCTTAGGAAAAAAGGCATTGACCTTAAAGAAGGGTTACACCATAGGAAAAACTCTAGGAAGCCCTAAAAGAGGGGAGTTTGGCCTTGAAGGAGAGTTGGACTTCTGTAGTGTAATATCCAAACAAGTCATCAATAAAGTCCTCAATACCAACATCTATATGCCCAAATCACTATAGAGAGATCCATTAAAACATGTTGATAATAATTTATAGCAAATCACCTATAAGAAGCAATGAAAGAAATTTTAGTAAACCCTGAGTAAGATTTTCATCAAAACAGGCAAGGAAGTACTTAGCTCCCGTAAGAGAACAAGTGGTCATAGGCCCACAAAAGTCACTATGCACGAGTCAAGAGGCTGAGAAACACACCTCACATTACAGTTACCTAAGGAAACCACTTTAAAATCACCATCTATGTCCTTTACAACCCATCAATAATCACACAAGTGTCAATGCCCAATCATATCCTCCGTAGGTCCAAAGCCAATGAACTTGTAAAGTGCAGGAGGACCAATATGTGGAGCAGTGTTTTTAAACTAGGCAGGTCTAACTCGAACTTGGCCTGGTTGACCAATTCAGACCCCAGCCCTGACCAACTCGGCCAATTAATAAGTTCAGCGTCAGTCTGTTACCGAATCGGTCGAGTTAGTCACTAACTCGGCCAATTCGGTAACGAACCGGGCGGACCAATCAAGCCCAATATAACCGGCCACCTCGGCAGCGGGAATAAAAGGCGGGCTAAGCAGACTCCAACTCATTTTTTTTTGTTTCACTAATTTCTAGCCCCTCTATCCCTCTCCCACACCTATAAAGGTGACCCAACCCCCTCATATTTCCTCACAGCTATCTCATTTCATTTCATTTGTGAGTTTGTGAGCAATTGGAGTTGGTTTTTCGAGTAGCATTTTCCATTGAGGAGTTGGTTTTTGGAGCAGCGTTCAGGAGGCTACATGTATTTTTTTTCACTTCTCAAATTTGCCCTTGTTTTTCTTTTTTCTTTTTTTTCAGATCTGGAAATTGAAATGAGTAAATTTTCTAGAAAAAATTAAGAGTTTTTTTCTTTTCTTTTCATTTTCAAACTTTTGCCCTTTCATTTCCAATTCCAATTATCAGAAAATGGCTCCTAGAGTGAAAGACGTTGCTTGGGCATATGCTAAGATGATTGACAATCAAATGTATTGCAAATTTTGTCATTAAAAAATTAAGGGAGGTGGAGGGGGCATTCACAGGCTGAAACAACACTTGGCTAGTATTAGAGGCCAAATTGTCCCATGTGCAGCACCACCATAGCAGATTGGGGAAATTAGAAAGGAGTTGCTAGAAAAAATTGAGAAGTTTGAGGAAGACAAAACTAAGCAAAAAGAAATAGGGAGGAAGAGGAGTCTAAAACAAATGATGGCAGCCAACCACAATTTTGATTATGAGGGCTCTTCATCTATCCCTTGTACTAATGCATCCAACCCCTTTCGCTTTGTTCCTCCCTCTTTGGAGTCTATTCAAGAAAAGGGTAAGGGTAAAAAGAAGGGTGGTATCAAAAGTTATTTCTCACCCTCCTCTCCCTCTAATAGTGCACATGGTCCTCAAGCTCATCGAAGTCAAATCCAGCCTACTTTAGATGACCATTGGAAGAAGGAATTGAGAGAAATTGTCTGTGATTACATAGCTAAATGGTGGTATGATGCTGATATCCCCTTCAATGTTGCTCGTTCACTGTATTATGAACCTATGTTTGATGCCATCATTGCTACTGGTAAGGGATTCAAAGGCCCTAGTATGCATGAATTAAGGGGATCTCTTTTGCATAAAGAGGCTATGTCCATTGAGGAATATTTGAAATATTTCAAAAGCTCATGGGTGAAAACAGGATGTACCATCATGTCATATGGATGGACTGACCAAAAGAATCGTACCATCATAAATTTTCTTATATTTTGCCCACGGGAACCATGTTTCTAAAATCATTTGATGCATCTGATAAGGTGAAAGATGCACACTTGTTTCAACTTTTGGATGAAGTTGTTGAAGAGGTGGGGATGGCTAATGTTGTTCAAATCATCACAGATAATGCTTCTAACTATGTTCTTGTTGCTAAAATGTTAGAGGAAAAACACAAAACCATCTTTTGGACTCCATGTGTTGCACATTGCATAGACCTCATGCTTGAGGATATTGGTAAAATAGATTGGATCAAGAACATTATAGAGCATGCCAAAAGCATAGCAAAGTATATCTACAATCACTTGTGGATTTTGAACCTGATGAGGAAAAACATAGGGGGCAAGGATCTTGTTAAGCCTGCCATCACTAGATTTGCAACTCACTTTTTGACATTGCAATCTATGCTTTCCCAATATAAAAACTTGCAAAAGATGCTTTCCAGCGATAAATGGAATGGATGTGAATGGGCCCGCAAATAGGATGGCAAAGACATAAGAAAGAAAGTTAATGATGGCATATTTTGGAAAAAGGTAGCAAATGATTGTGAAAATTGTTGAGCGACTAGTTGAGGTGTTGCGGTTGGTGGATGGGGAAAGATTGGCTATGGGTTTCATTTATGAGGTTATCGATCAGGCAAAGGAGAAAATAAATGTAGCATACAAGGATAGATTGCCTATGTATGATCCTATTTGGGAGATCATTGATCAAAGATGGAACAATCAACTCCATTGCCCTATACATGTAGTTGGGTATTTCCTGAACCCAATGTATCATTATAAAGCTCAATTGGGAGAAGATTCGATTGGGGAAGTGAAAGATGGATTGTATGAGTGCCTTGAGCGCATGGTCCCCGATGAGAGTGAGCAGCTAGAGATACACTAACATATCACTTGTTTTAGTAGAGCCACAGGTACGTTCGGCAAAAATCTAGCAAGGATTGCAAGGGAAGCAGATGAACCATGTAAACAATTTCAATTTTCAAATTTGTATTTTGTTAAATTGTTTATAATTTGAAAGTTGGATATAATTTGTTGAACTAACTCATTACACAACCATGTTTTGCAGCACACTGGTGGGAGGCATTTGGTAGCCAGTGTCCTCAATTGCAGAAGTTTGCAATCTAAATTTTGAGTCAAACTCGCAATGCTTCTGGGTGTGAGCACAATTGTTCTATCTTTGAGAGGATTCACACGAAGAAGAGAAATTGTTTAGAACAAAAATGGTTAAATGATCTAGTCTTCGTCCAATACAACCTTCGACTAAGACGCAACCAATTGTTGAACAAAAGATCTGATACAAATCCCATTGTGTTGGAAGATATTGATCCAACCTCAAATTGGGTAGGGGAGACTCAACCAACAGAATTTGACCCTGACGAGGATATTGATCTTGACGTTGATATGGGGTTGGATGCATTACGAATTGTTCAGTTAGATGCATATCCACTAGTACGAGCCCCAAGTCCTCCAGCTGCAGGCACTTCCTCTACTCACCCACGACACAGGCACATAGCTCGTCTATCTCAACGTGCAGCGAGTGCTAGTGATACTACTTCTACAGTTGTAGTTGGAGATCTTGATGAAGAAGGGGAGGAGGCATGGGTTTCCCCGTCTAACTACGATTCAGAGTCTGAGCCAAATGATTTTGCCTTCTCTAGCAGTAGTGATCACTAGATAGTATTATGTATTAGTGACTTGTAGTCTTGTGGTTGTATTTTTTTGTTGTAGAGACCATTTAGAGCCTCCTTAGTTATGTGTTTTTGTTTTGATCTCTATATATTACATATATTAGACAAAGCACAAGGTGCCATTTTGATATAATAGATATATTCATGAGCATACTTTGATCATATGTTGTCTTCTCTCTATTATTTTAATGCTTT
Source organism: Pinus tabuliformis (assembly GCA_031772625.1). NCBI lineage: Eukaryota > Viridiplantae > Streptophyta > Pinopsida > Pinales > Pinaceae > Pinus > Pinus tabuliformis. The sequence goes on from CM062813.1 coordinate 404,249,832, forward strand.
GAGTTTGGAAACATGAACGAAAATCTTTAAAAATATGTTTTTTCATTAAAAAATAAATATTTTATGTACTTTTTACAAAGACCGAGTCATTGGAATCGACTAGCTCGAGTCGGAGTTGACCCTCAACCGGTTCCGAGTCCGAGTCTGAGTCCAAGTCGGAGTTGACCCTCAATTGGTTCTGAGTTCGAGTCCAAGTTTTTAAACATTGATGTGGAGTGCACAACCAAAGATGAGTTCCAGCCATCAAGTTGAACAATAACACAAACAAGGCTTTCCAAAGCCTTTTAAAGTTTGCCTTTATAGGCTCAAGCGAAAGAAAGGTACTAGCTTATTTCAAAAAAAAAATGCAATACGCTACCTCTCACTACAAAACAAAGGAAGGAGGAGCATGATGATCTTTAAGGAGGGTTTAACCCTAGGAAAAACCCTCAAAAACTCTAACAAAAAGGCATTGATCTTAAAGGAAGGTTTAAACCATAGGAAAATCTCTACCCTAAAAGAGAGGCATTGGCCATGAAGGAGAGTTTAAACTTTAGCAAACTCCCTAGGAAGCCCTAGAAAAAGAGATGATTCAAAAACCCTAGTTCCACTGCTGAATTGAATAAATGAGAATCACACCTGCTCTAATAACATGTTGGGATTCACAAAAACTAGCAAAAAAATTGAAAGGAGAAAACACAAACCCAAAATCTACAATAAAAAGAAGAAAACTAGCGCTAGAGCAAAGCAACAATTGAAGAGAAATTAGCCCAAAGGGGCACAACCCTAGAGAAAGAGTAAACTCCAAAACAGGTATGCTGCAGAGAGAAATAAATCCAAGCATAGTAGAGTGCAACACTTGACAGGTGCCCTTAGGAAAATCATTTTATTAAGGATGAAAATTACATATAGGAGTTGTGTATTTATACACAACTTAAGAGTAGAGCGCTTTCCCTAAGAAGGGCTATGAGCCTACAGGTACAAGGTCGGCCTTGGCCAAATCTAGAAACACAATAATTAAAACATATGGTCAGTTGTGGCTAAAAGTGAAGCTGACACCGTTTTCAACATGGGTGTGTGAAGGAAGGTGTTTGACCCCCTGAGGTAGGTTTCCCACCATCATCATAAGGGGGAGGCTTAACACTGTCACACAAGACAAATTGGTCAAGTGGACATAAATAGCATACTTTATCCTTCATCCCAGGTAGAACTTATACGTGGTGAGGACAATGCCTTTGCTCATGTGATTAGCAAGGATTTGAATAATGCATATCAGCAAGAGTTTAATCGTGGACAAAGAAATAAAGGTTAGAACACAGTACACTACCTGCATTATATGGAAAATATAATTCTTCAAGTGAGCAATCAACACATGTTAAAGAGTGCACAGTTAACCAAAAGTCATGTTTAACTGAAAAGCTCAACAGGATGCAATCTGGAGTCCCCTGGAATTTTAATTTTCATTTAAGTGCGAGTTTGTGTAAAGTTGGTATAAAGTGATGCTTAGACAAGTTTTGCTAGGCACGATGGGATTTCTATTTTATTGTTGAAAGTGCTTCCAAAATCACATCAAAAAAGGCTGTACTACATAGAGTAGCCTTCCATCAACTTAGGTGCCAGGTCTGAGAGAGAATTATTCCTTCACACTCCACCACAACTTACAAGAATCCTCGTATTTTTGCATTCAGGTGGGGCAGACCAAGGTGAAAATAGAACCCTGGTGCACGAGTTAACTGGCCTGGAATTTTATCCTTCTTCGGACATCTATGAGATTCATGATAACATTTTGAAAAATGTGAACATAAGATGGGAAGGTAATGTTTTGAATGGGAGTACCTGAGTGGGTGGATTGGAGTCGATTTCGTATTTGATCTCCGACTGTAGCAGGCGCACAAGGTTGCCCTCAAACGAAGAGGAGGAGACGGTTGCAATAGATAGACCGCACACATATGGTGATTGAAATTGTAATGGTACTGGTCTCCAAATCGATCCCCATCTCCTCATCATCGTGGTGCTGATGTTGCATAATTTTGTGGAATGAAAAGCCTTCCCATTTGAGTGGTGAGTATCAAGATTTGTAAGGATTGCAATCACCTTCCTTCCCACACGCGATCTTGTCCTTGCAAGAGAATACATTAATGCTGCCACCATAATTTTCTAGACTGTGCTATCAGAACTCGTCCAGACGCACTTAGCCCTAAAATTGTACAAGGCAGCAGTAACAGTCACTCTGCTAGGGTTTAAGGACAATCCCCAAACCTCCTAAACTGTCTCATCTATTTTCATTTTGAGACCAAAACAAGAGATCCTACCAAACTCGGTCCATGGGATTAATGAAAGTAGATGCACATAAAAAGATTGAAAGGGGTACAAAAAAATTGAAGTGAAATAAGCGTTTTGGTTTGGGAAGGTAAGAACGCTGATAAGATAAAAAAGATTTACTAGAGAAAATGGTAAGAGATGAGATCATTTAAATAATATATGGTAATGAAGAAAATGGTAAGAGATGAGATAATTTAAATAATATATGGTAATGGATTTATATTTGAATTTGTTTATTATATTTTCAGGGAATGTGAGTTTTAAGATTACGTGAGTAGACATGATTTATGGGTATTTAAGTTGTCAAAATCACTGATTATACTAGGTCTGTAGATTTTTGCTCACAAAATTTAGAACTGGTGACTTTTTCACCAATAGTGTCTTTAAAAAACATCTTGTCATTGTCTCTTCTACACCTCGTAAACTAAAATTATAGATTTAAATTTTAAAATAGTTTTGGTATTGAATAATTTTTAAAATAATTATATTTAAAAATACATAGCAATTTTTTAAGTAAATACTAATGTCATTAAGTGTGAGGATATTTGAACAAACAATAATATGTATTGTAAATCACATAATAGGTCAAACACAAAAAAATGAAGTTTCTTTTAGATATGAGGTCCATGTTACATAGCTTATATGTGTAATGATCATGAGGTATGTGGTGATTAGTCTCCATCCTTAATTTGTGAGAATAGACTTTGAATTACGCAAAATGAAAGTGACACTAATGAGAGTTGGTTGCTAAGATAGTTCAAATTGATAATAGATTATTCCCAATGTAAAGAAGAAATTGAGGAGCTTTAAACTATTGAAGAGTGTTGACTTTCTAAGGATCCTTCCTTTAGTTGTGTTATAGGTGTTTATTAGAATGACAAACATATAGGTTTTTTCCACTATTGAATATTATAAAGAGAGGTACAATAATATGCAATTTTGATAGCCAAGCTTAAGTAGAATGGAGGTGGATTTGGTGGGAAAATCCCAAACCAAGGAAGAATGCACTTGACTTAATTTTCACTTATAAAAATTTCTATTATCAAGATACAACAAATAGGTGCATAAGAACAACATTTCTTAGTTGTTGTAACCGCCCCTCCCCACATTTACCCATTTTTACAAGCCCTTCGAGTAAATATGAAGTGTAGTTACTATGACTTGACCCGACCTCTAATGTTTCAGTTAAGGAAGTGGGGTTGACAAACCAACAACTTTACTAACATCCCTTAGAGACCAAAGACCACTCAGAAGGCTCCAAACCACCCCATGTGGTCATTCGCTGAGTTGGAACCCTTTTCACTGACCTAACAGCCCAACTGCACGCACAACAAGGCAAGAATGCGGTTATATGCCTCCAACTGCACGCCTAGGCTTGCTTCCATGCGGTTATGACCTAATTTCCCCAGTTTAGTGCCAGCGATCTTGAGATCCGAGCCACTTTTCCATGCTAGCCTCCAAACCACTGCACAAAACTTCATGTAACTTTCCATAATCATATTTAACATGACAACAATGTTAAACTTTCAAACTTGAATCCAAAACTTGACCTAAACTTCCTAGAACACACTAGACATTTCGTCAAACATATGGTAAACATGTGAGTTACATGTCATGAATGCATATTTGATCTCAAAATCTTTGAACTTCATTTGAAAGTCAGCAAGAAGGTCAAATCCCCTCTCAAGTAGTTGTAACAACACTTGTTATCCCATGCATCCATAAACCATTCAAATACTTTTCAAATATGAACAAGAGCCATAACTAGAGCACATCATATGACCAAGTATATAACCATAATATTAACCATGAAAAAGCACCCATCAAATCAACATAATAACCCGTACAAGTGCTCATATATTACATTAAGAAAATAGCTCTTATTAACTTATGCAAAAGCCAACCAAGTCAGGGACTTCCACGTACCCCTTGAGCATAGATTGGGCTGAACCAAATCTTTCTTTCAGCCAATCATCCCCGTGTTATATTCCAAGCATGAATGTGGAAACTCATGGGATAAACCAACACATAATCAACCAGGGAGTCTAGAGGTTAAACCACCTCCACCCTTAAACTACCATGATCTCACCTAAATCGATCATGAGATCACAAAACCAAACCAAGTTTGGATGACTCAGGATTTCTTCACCATACCTTGAGGAATTTGTTTGTCTCCACCCACCTATCGAGGACTACCCAGAGAAAACCATCTCCACCTCCAACCCTTGGGAATTTTCCTGAGACCACTTCACCCAGTTCTAAAACCTTCCAACAATCCAAAACTCAATTGAGAATAAATCCCATCACACCATGGCTATCCAAGAAATGGCAAGGCAAGATTGAAACCAATGTTGAACTAGGCAAAACCCATTTCAATGAAAGCAAATGAACCAAATAAACAAATGCATGAACCATGCATTCACACCTCGACTAGAAAATCACACATGCAATGTAACACCCTCGCTAGGATCCAGACCTCTGCCTATAACTTGATAGAGCTTTCCAGAATGATGAATGACATAAGAACAGAGCCATTAATGCAAAACTTAGATAAGAACTTGACCTAACAAGGCCTAACCATGACAGACATTTCCTCAAACACATTGTGAACATGTAATCTACAGGTCATAATTACATATATGAACATAGCGGTCTCATACTTATCTGGAAATCATCAAGAAGGTATGATGCCCTCTCACAATAGCTACATTATCATTTATTAGGTCATGCATTCGTTAACCATTCATTTATTAATCAAAACATGATGAGAACCATAACCAATTTTTTCATAAAACCATGCTTATAACCAGAACAATAACGATGATAGAACAACCATCAAAACCACATATTAACAAATATACATACTCATGAAATACAAGAGGAAAAGAGATCTTATTAACATATGCAAAAGCCAACCAATTCAGGGATTTCCACGTACCACCCCACCATATATTAGATTGAACCAAATCTTTCTTTCAGTCAATCACCTCCATGCCATATTCCAAGCATGAATGTGGGACTCACAACAAAACAACCAGGTCTTCCTCAATCTTTACTGTGTATCTCGCCATTATCGATCAAGGGATTTCTAGGCTTGAAACCCTCATCTATACAACCAGGGTTTATCGCAATCCCTCCATTACTGGTTAAGGGATTCTTAGGACCAAACAAAGAAACATACACTACCAGGCTTTACTACAATCCCGCCAAAACCAGTCAAGGGGTCACTAGGCCCTAAACAAGTATGTATGCCTCTGGATTTCTTCACCAATACCTTGAGGAATTTTCTCATCTCCACCCTAAGGGTTTACCGTGTATCCCGCCATTACCGATCAAAGGATTTCTAGGCCCTTAGGAATTTTCATGAGACCACCTAACCAAGTTCTGAAACGATCCGACAATCCAGCTCAACCAAATGAAAGAACCCCATCATACCATGGATATTCGGAAATGGCAAGGCAAGGATGAAACCATTGTCACACCTAGAAAAAACCATGTCAATTACAGCAAGAGAACCAAATGCACACATGCATGTACTATGCATGCCAAATCTAGCAAGGAAATCATACATGCAACTCGATACCTGCAATGTAATCCCGATGTAGCCGCTTGATCCAACTCCTCCTTGCTTGATCCTTGCTTCCCTTTGCTTTCTTGTCCTTCCTTTGCCTTCCTTTTGTTGAAGTTTCTAAGTCTACCAGTTAGAAACCCTCCATGCACTTTATATGATTTATTCCTATGTACTTGTTTTGCTACTTAACAGGTTATTTACAATGTAAATACTGAAAATAAACACTAGTGCATGCTCAACATATTAGAGATCAACAACTAAAGGAAACAGAAACAATCACACCAAATGACACCGTTATATTTGGACCAATGTCCCCGGAAAAACCCAATGTGGGAAAACCAGTGCAGTTATCTGAGGGTTTTCTTATTAAGCAATATCATAGTACAATCTGGGTGCCAAATCTGGCCTACCCAACAGAGAATTTCCTTGGTAGTAATACCTCTCAGTTTGAGACAAATATCCTTGATGAAACCCCGGAAACACCTTCTGGCAGCTCCTCAACTCCAATCTACCCCAGAAACCCCAGCATCTGCCTTTCTAGACTGTGTCAGCCCCTCTCTGCCTAGTGCTAGCCCGGCATCACCCTGAATGGGTCTGCATCAGCCTTAGGAGGCCCTGCATCAGCCTTCTGGCCCTCTACATCAGCAAAGTTGGCCTCTGTGAAGCTCTGCGTAGCTCCCAGCTACCTCTATGTGGCCCTGCGTGAGCTCTAGCTACTGCTGCGTCACTCTCCCTGGCTACTGCATTGCTCTCTAAGCACTATCTCTGCCTCTCTGTCTCTCTGTACTCAATGCCCCTCAGCTGCAACTCCGATCACTAATTCTATCTCTCTTAGCAAACCCTGCTCTAGGGAATAGAATGATTGATCACTCTAGTGTGTTCTCCAAGTGACCCTCAAGCCTCCTCTTATACTTTTGTCGTTGACATATCAACAGCCGAGATTAAGTCCCTAATCAATGGCTATGATTAGATTTGGCTTGATCCATGTCTTTTGGGCCATTCTAACACAGTTTTGTATCAATACACATTAATATTTTATTTTCCCTAAGTTTAGCCTTAGGGACTCCATTAAAAATATTAATTATTTTAATATCCCTTGAACTGTTTAGAATCTTCCCAAACCCTTTCTCGGTATTGGAGATCTCATGTGCCCTAACCTCTACACCAAATTTCATGGCTAGAGCACATCCAATGCTACCCCAAATCAACACTCCCTCTTAGCAAGGACTATGCTCTAGCAATACTCCTTACTTAGTATTACTCTAATCATCCGGCATCAGTCCCTGTGCTGATGCTAGGCCTGCTGCCCACCATCCTCTGCACTATTGTATCCTGTATTGTTGCCCATGGTTCTGCCACTGCCATTGCTGCATCTGTACAACAACTCCATCTGCATCCATGTTGTTGTTGGTCCTTTCTCCCAGCACTACATCCGCACTGCACTTCCTCTCATCAAGTTGCATCGTGTTGCCCACTGCTGCACTGCAACTCAGTTACTGAGAAGTAAGTAACTGATCTCCTAACTTTGACCTCCTTGTTGGGCTAGAGACCCTCCTGATGTTGAAGCTCCCTCTGTCGCTGACAAGTGCTCCCTCTCTAACCTCTGTGCGGGTGCAATAACTCCCTGCATCTCGCACCATTGCACACCTCTATGTGCCATCCTGCACTGGTGCAACACTCCTGTGCCTCTCGCACTGTTGTGGCCTGCTAGCCTCTCGTTATCTCAGGACTCCTGCATTGTAGCTCTCTCTACTGCTCCATCTGCATCTGTCTCTACCTAACTCAGCGAGTCCTGCTACTCCTCTTCGGGGCTCCCGTAGCGAGGATCCTGCCCCTCATCGCTTGTAGTCCGCCTGACTACAGCTCAATGTCTCCCCACTTCCGCTCAAGTGGTGCATGTGCACTCATGGCATAGTCATTGTTTGTCAACACTTCCTTCTCTGCCTTTGTTGGCGCTACCTTAGTCTCATAAGACTCTCTCTTACTCTTCTTCCTTGGACACTGGGTCGCATAATGACCTAGCTCCCCACAGTGGAAGCACTTGATCTTGGAGAGATCCTTCTTCTTCTGCTTTTCCTGCTTTCCCTCAGATGTTAGGGCAACATCTTCCTCCTCCTGCTTGACTTTGATCCCCTTGCTGCTGCTACCCATCTTCGACTGTCGTCTGATCTCTTCTTGGTGAAGAGCAGCCCACATCTCATCCTAAGGTGGAAGTGTCCCTCTACCCAGTATACTCTGGACAAATACCTCCCAGTCTTTTGAGACTACATTCAAGGCCGTCCTCACCATCAATTCCTGATTCGGCATGGCTTTTATAACAGTCAACTGATCTCAGACCTCGTTCAGTCCTTCGAGGAAGGTGTCAATCAGTTCTCCCTTCTTCATCTGATACAACCTCAACTGATTCTCTAGTAACATTCTTCTTTGCATAGAAGTATGTTGGTGCAATTTCTTAAGGGCCTCCCACATCTCATATGTCGTTTCCTTCTCAGCAATGTGTGGTACTACATTGTCCTTGACCTCGTCAAGGATGATTCTCTTGGCCCTCGTTGTTGCCTCCTCGTACTTGTCATTAACATTTGGGTTGACTGAGATAGCTATAACCTTCAAGGCGAAGTTCTTAACACGATTTCTGTCAAGTACGGATAAGATTCTGGCCTTCCAAACTACGAAGTTCGACGCTCCGTCCAGTATGTCCTAGTCTCTTACTCCGTGTAGTGCCATGATTCTCTTCTACTTCCCTCCTGGAAGTTCTCGATCTGACTCCCTCTGAGTCTCGATTTCCCTCCTGGAAATCCTTCTACCAATGTCAAGATGCCCCCTACTCTAATCATTTGTGCAACTGCACCACTGATCTGTGTTTCTCGTCTATAAACCCTCGGTAGCAACTCCATCCTCTTGGCCTCGCCCTATCAGGTATCGTTCTCACTACAATACCTCACCAGCTCCACTCTGCAGTGTTCCCACAACCTTCTAAACCCCAACAACCTGAAGGTGAGAGCTCCTAGGCTCTGCGCAATCTCGGCACCAGCAATCCGGCCTCCTCAACCAATTGCATCAGCCCTCCTAGCTTCTGTGTGGCTCTGCGTGAGGCTCCTTTTGCTTCCTTAGCCTCTGCGTTGCCTCTTCCTGGCTCACCCTTGATGACGCAATCACTGGATCACCCTTCCCTTGTTGTTGCTCTGCTAGAAACAACCTCTGTTACCTCAGGACAATTGTTTTCCACTGCTATTGCTCTGCTTGGCTAGTGTCCTCAGTCCACCTGTGATCTGCAATCACGCTCTGATACTATGTTGAAGTTTCTAAGTCTACCAGTTAGAAACCCTCCATGCACTTTATCTGATTTATTCCTACGTACTTGTTCTACTACTTAACAAGTTATTTACAATGTAAATACTGAAAATAAACACTAGTGCATGCTCAACATATTACAGATCAACAACTGAAGGAAACATAAACAATCACACCAAATGACACTGTTATTTTTGGACCAATGTCCCCGAAAGAACCCAATGTGGAAAAACCAGTGCAACTATCTAAGGGTTTTCTTATTAAGCAATGTCAGAGTACAATCTGGGTGCCAAATCGGGCCTACCAAACAGAGAATTTCCTTAGCAGTAATACCTCTTAGTTTGAGACAAATATCCCGGCTGAAACCTCGGAAACACCTTCCGGCAGCTCCTCAGCTCCAATCTGCCCCAGAAATCCCAACGTCTGCCCTTCTGGACTACATCAGCCCCTCTCTACCTAGTGCTGGCCCTGCGTCACCCTAAATGGGTCTGTGTCAACCGTAGGAGGCCCTGCGTCAGCCTTCTGGCCCTCTACGTCAAGAACACTGGCCTCTCTGAAGCTCTGCGTGGCCCTGAATGAGCTTTGGCTGCTACTGCGTCACTCTCCCCAGCTACTGTGCTGCTTTCCCGGCACTATATCTGCCTCTCTATCTCTCTATACTCAATGCCCCTCAGCTGCAACTCCAATCATTGATTCTATCTCTCTTAGCAAACCCCACTCTAGAGAATAGAATGATTGATCACTTTGGTGTGTTCTCCAAGTGACCCTCAAGCCTCCTCTTATATTTTTCTCGTTGACATATCAACGGCCGAGATTAAGTCCCTAATCAACGGCTAAGATTAGATATGGCTTGATCCATGTCTTTTGGACCATTCTAACACAGTTTCATATTAATACACATTATTATTTTATTTTCCCTAAGTTTAGACTTAGGGACTCCATTAAAAATGTTAATTATTTTAATAGCTCCTGAACTATTTAGAATCTGCCCAAACCCTTTCTGAGTCTTGGAGATCTCATGTGCCCCAACCTCTCCACCAAATTTCATGGCTAGATCACATCCGATGCTACCCCAAATCAACACGTTTCTCCAATGCTAGAGTGCTCCAATAATGCTCTAAGTGTGCAAGAGTATGAGAGAATAGAGAGAGAGCTCCAAAATTGAACTAACAAAAGGTTAACTATCAAAAGTTTTGAATTGATCCTCATAAGCCTTTTGATCAAGGAGGCCTCTATTTTCTTCAATTTCCACTAATTTTCCTTCAATTTCCTCCTCACAGCAACCTCTAGCCTTTCACCTTCCTTTTCTCTTATTTCCATTATTTTCATAAATAAAATATCAATTAATGCCTCTTTGTCTTTTCAAACCTTTGCTAATTTCCCCTTAGCCATAATAAACCAAATGAATAAAAACTAGGATGTTTTGCCCAACATTCGGCTTGGAATAAGTGTCCCATGACCTTGGTCTTATTTTTGCCTTTATTAACTTTATTACATGAACTTTTAACATGGGGTTGTTAAAGACCCCTCCCCCTTATGGGAACACTGTCCTCGGTGTTTAGTGACACCTATAACCAACAAGACTATTGAAAATCAAACACACTTCCCATGGAGCATTATAACTTAGCTCGATACAATATTTACAATGAACAACCTGCTGAAACGCAACCCAACATGACAACCATACCACTTATTGGAGCTTTATAACACAGCTCGTTGTGATATTTACAATAACAACCATACATAAATATGTACATACACCAGACCCATTTACCTTCATTGAAAAATAATGAAGGATACATAGCTCGCATCTGATTAGTCATCTCCCATGTAGCTTCATCAGGCCCAAAGTGCTTCCACTGCACTTTAACGTGCTTGATTACTTGGTTCTGGAGCATGAGTTGTTTCTGCTACAAAATGAACCGAGGTTCTGGTTGGAATTCTCCTTTTGGTTCCACCTGCAATACAAACCAATCAATAACATAATCAACATCCTTTACATATCTTTTAAGTGATGAAACATGGAAAACATCATGGATTTTCACTGTCGAATGCAATGTCAGTCTGTAATGCATTGGTCCAATCCTTTCAAGGATCTCAAAATGCCCACAATACTGAGGCGCCAACTTTGCATATGACCCAATCCTCAAGGATCTCTTCTTGGGATTGATGTTCAAGTACACATGTTCCCCAACCTGAAACTCCTTAAATGTCCTTGCTGATATGCATAACTCTTTTGTTTGTCTTGTGTTGCCTTTAGATTCTTCTTAATAACCTGCATTTCTTGTTCCATCTCTCCCAATATATCTAGTCCTATAAGTACCATGTCAACTGGATCACTCTAACTGATAGGAATATTACAACTTCGCCCATAAAGTGCCTCAAACAAACTCATCGTCAGTGACTCATGATACCCATTGTTGTCAGCAGACTCAACCAATGGAAGATACTCTTCCCACTTCAGTTTCTAATGCATAACATACATTCTCAACATGTCCTCCAGAATCTTGTTGACCCTCTCTGTCTTCCATCTATTTCCAGATGATAAGTTGTGTTGATGGCCAACTCTGTACCCAAACCTACAAATAATTCCTTCCAAAACCTAGAAGTGAACTTAGCATCTATGTTTGACACAGTCTTCCTAGGAATACCATGCAATCTCACTATATCTTTGATGAAAATTTGTGCTACCTCATTAGTTGAATAAGTAGAATTCACTGGAATTAAGTATGTTACCTTTGTCAACTTGTCGAACACAACCATAATAGAATCTTGTTATCTGATGTCCTCGACAAACTGTGATGAAGTCCATGGAAATGACCTCCCATTTCCACTTCGGAATCAGAATCGGTTGTAGTAGACCACCTAGATGCTTACACTTTGCCTTTACTTGTTGACAATCCAAACACCTAGCCACAAACTCTGCCACTTCCTTCTTCATGTTCGATCAATAGTAGAACTTCCTCACCGTTGTTAATGTCTTCTGATATCCTGGGTGTCCTTAATATGGCTTAACATGAAATTCCCACAAGATAAGCTTCTTGAGCTATTTGTTATCTGGCATATAGATCATGTCCCTAAATCTTACCAAACCATCTGTTGTGAGACGATAGTCCACATATTGATCACCTATACCCTGTTGATGTAACATGTGCCTAAGCTCCCTATGCCTGTCATCTTGATGTCTTGCTTGTAATATTCGATCTTATAAATATGTCCCATATGAACTTATAGTTGTTACATGATTTACTTGTACTTTTCTGCTAAGAGCATCTGCAACCCTGTTCTATTTTCCTTTAATGTACCTAATCTCAAAATAAAACTCATTGAGCATGGTCGGCCACCTAGCTTGCATGGCATTCAGATTAGGTTAGTCAAACAAGTACCTCATCCCAATATGATCACTCATCAACACAAACCTTCTGCCAGGAAGATAGTGCCTCCACATTTTCAATGCATGAATAATCTTTGTCAACTCAAGATCATGCATCACATAGTTCTGCTCGTGCTCATTCAATTCCATTGACTCATAATAGACCATTTGTCCCTCTTGCATTAGGACTCCACCAATTCCTCTCTTGCAAGTATCCATACACACCACAAACTCTTTATCTGGATCTACAATTTTGAGAGCTAGAGCATTTGTCAACAACTGCTTCAACTACTCAAAACTTGTTGCACATTCCTCTATCCATTTAAATTTTTGTCCTTTCCTCTGCAACGATGTAATAGGATAGAAAATCTGTGAAAATTTCTTGATGAACCTCCTGTAATAACATACTAACCCCATGAATGATTTGACCTCATCCACATTCCTAGGAGCTGCCCATTCCATGATAGCTCTTATCTTTTTTGGATCCACTGTTATGCCTTCCTTGGAAACAACATGTCCCAAGTAATGTACCTCTATCTGAAAGAAATTGCATTTACTAAGCTTGGCATATAATTGATGCTCTCTTAGCAATCTCAATATTGTTGCTAAGTGTTCGACATGCTCTTCCTCATTCTTAGAATATATCAATATATCATCAATGAATACAATCACAAACTTGTCTAGATAAGGACGCAACACATTATTCATCAAACACATGAAAGTAGTTAGAGCATTAGTCAAATGAAAAGGAACCACAACAAACTCATAATGCCCATACCTGGTCTAGAAAGCAGTCTTGTAGATGTCCTCTTCTTTGATGTGTACCTAATGATATCCAGATCTCACAATCTTCAAGAACATTGTCGCTCCCTTCAACCAGTCAAACAAATCATCGATCCTCAGCAATGGATACATGTTCTTGATTGTTACCTTGTTCAACTGCCTATAATCAATGGATAACTCGAGAGTACCATCCTTTTTCTTTACAAACAACACTAGTGCATCCCAAGGCGATACACTTGGCCTTATGTATCCCTTGTCAAGCATTTCCTTCAACTGCAACTTCAATTCCACTAACTCTGGTGTGCTCATCTTGTAAGATGCCTTTGATGTTAGTGTTACCCTTGGTACCAACTCAATAGAAAAGTTAACTTCCCTATGAGGTGATAACTTTGAAATCTTTGCTGGGAATACATCCTAAAACTGTTGCAAGACTGGATACTTCTTGACAACTTATGCATCCTCAACATCCTTACCTTTATCACTAGAAATATGTGTTGCAAATAACACACACCATTTCCCATGATTGCGCTTCACTTGCATAGGTGTAACCATTCTAACTTATGTAGATTCTTCTTGCCTTGCAAGATTCTTTGTTCTCCGTTGCCATCTAGGCACTCAATAGCCTTGTCATAACAATCTACTTTGGTCATGTGAAGATATAGCCAATCCATACCCAAAAGAATATTGTATGATCCCAATGGAAGTACATTCAGATGCGTTGATGTAGGCATACCATTCAACTCAAATATACAAGCTCTTACCTAGCAATGAACTCTCTTCTTAGTACCTGTAGCCAACTGCACTAACTAAGACTCTACATGCACTTATTTTCTCAAACCACAAGTATTCACTAGGTCAAGGTTAACATAACTATAATTAGATCTAGGGTCAATCAAAATAGAAACAACTTCGTCACAAAGCTTACCACCCATCTCAATAATAGATGATGGGTGATCTGCCTATCTGTTATCCAATGCTACATAGATCCGAGGAATTCTTTGCCCAACATCCCCAACTACCTCCATTTCTTGTGCATTATAGATCTGAGGCCTACCACCCTGATACGATGGAGAATCCTTCTTGAGATGCTCCTTGCCACATATCCAACACTACAACTGTCCCTTACCCTCACCTTTATTTTGCTGCCCTCTAGGCTATAACCCATGTCCCTTTCCAACTACATTAAACTTATTGTAAGGAACAACATTCTCTTTCTCACTTGCATCTTGAGGTCTCGTTTGCTTCAGTGGTCAATTACCTTTAGCTTTGTCTTTCCTTTTCCAACGCTCTTGAGACTCTGTCTTACACTTCTATTGCTCATAACAGTGCTTCAACTTCCCAGTGACTTCTTCTAGTGACTAAGCCTCAGCATACTCAATATGATCCTTGAATGTTAATGGTAATACACTGACAAATCTCTTAACTTTGGTCTTCTCATCCTTAAGATACAATAAATACCTCAATAACTCCAAAAACTTAGTCATGTACTCCTCATCTATCATCAATCCCATCTTTAGTTCATAGAAATCATTGGATTTACTGTCCTAATACCTCTCTGACAAGTACTTCTTCCTGAAAAGTCTCTTGACTTCATACCAACTCAACTCCTTTATCTTGACGTCTCTGACATGCCTCATATCTTCCCACCAGATGTATGCTTTCCCTTTGAGGTTAAATAGAGCTATCCTGGCCTTCATGTTTTCTGTGTAGTCATGCAGCTCAAAGAATTTCTTCATTCCAAGCAACCATGCCTCTGCATCTTCTAGCTTATTCAATTCTCCATCAAATGTAGGTGAATTGGCTTTCTTGAACTCATCCGGCAAATATCCCTTGTCACTCCTCCTATAAGGATGATAATGATGATGACATGGTACCTGTCTGAACCAGAACTAGAATAAGGCCCATGTCCATTGCCTCTCTTATTAGGTGTATCCAAGAATCTGCCATCCAAGAATCTGCCATCCCTAATGGTATCATCCCGTCCAACTTGTGCCCATCATGAGATTTGCTACCATAGGCTCCATTAGTCCTGTCCTCCTGTCCATGAATAATCCTAAGTGGTCCATGTCTTTGTAAGTCTAACAAACTCTAAAGGATAACTGCATTTATCTCTACTTATTTCTCCTGTGCCCTAGAAAGTCTCTCTTGTGACTAAATGATTCTGCCATTATCTGCTTTGAAACTTCTTATTTCTACCTTCAAACTTCTCAAAGTGTCTGCTATATGAGGAGAGTACTCATCTCTTGGATGCTCATTAGATCTGTAAGAAGAATCTCATGAACTATAATCCACCATTTTGTGAGTCATCTTTGATCCTCTTCTTCCTGCAAATATACCATGTCAGATAAAGCAAACATAAATAGAACCAACATACCTCAGTATAGTTCAGGGGAGGATATCTCATCTGCAAGATCAACCAAATTATCGCGATACTTGTATAATCATAATCATAACAATACGTTGACATCAATCATGACAATACCAATTGCATACCATGACCTCATGGATGAAAATCATGCCCATAACAATGCATGCATAACAACCATAAAGACAACTGACACGCATAACAAATGCATATACAACCAACATGCATGCATGACAAACACATCCCAACAACAACATCATCAACTTCTACACGTCAATGCAACTGTAACAATTACCACCACCATGCATACATAACAATCACATGTATGACCTTTATGCATGCATTACCGACACATTCCACCCATCCATTCCAAGTGTTGAACTTGGCTTTGATACTAATTTGTAACACCCTCCTCTCACACTTACCCAAGTTCATCGGTCCACCGGGGTAAATATGTGATGAAGAGTTACTACGACATGACTCAACCTCCTAGGTAAAATTAAGGAAGTGGAATCATCCAATTACTGACAACCCTCAGAAGCTATAGGACCCCCCCGAGATAACCAACCCCTCTAGGTGCCATAACCCGTCTAGGTGTCATAACCCTGAGCTAACTTGCTTTTTCACTGACTGAGGTTGTTAGTTGCATATATAACAAGGCAAGCCTGTGACTGTAAGCCTCCAGTAGCATGGATAACCCTACCTCCCAGTGACTGCAGTCTAATTTACTCAGTTCTGTGCCTGTGACCCCGAGATTTGAGCCACTTTTACAGGGCTAGGATCCATACCTCTTCCCAGAATTTGATATAGCTCTCCATAACTATGAATGACATAAGGACAAAGCCATTAATGCAAAACTTAGACAAGAATTTTACCTAACAAGGCATGACCATGACAGACATTTTGTCAAACACATTGTGAACATGTAATCTACAGGTCATAATTACATATTTGAACATAGGGGTCTCATACTTATCTGAAAATCATCAAGAAGGTCTAATGCCCTCTCACAAAAGTTGCAGTTTCATCTATTATGTCATGCATTCATTAACCATCCATTTACTAATCAAAACATGATGAGAAACATAACCAAAGTCTGTAATAAAACCATGCTTATAACCAACATATAACCAAAACAATAAGAATGATAAAACCATCAAAGTCACATATTAACAAGTATAAATAGTCATGAAATACAAGAGGAAAAGATCTATTTTTAACATATGCAAAATCCAACCAAGTCAGGGACTTCCACTGCCACCCGACCATATATTGGGTTGAACCAAATCTTTCTTTCAGCCAATCACCCCCATGCCATATTCCAAGCATGAATTTGGGACTCACAACAAAAAAACCAGGGCTTCCTTAGACTTTACCGTGTATCTTTCCATTACCAATCAAGGGATTTCTAGGCCTAAAACCCTCATCTATACAACCAGGCTTTACCGCAATCCTGTCATTACCAGTCAAGAGATTCATAGGCCTAAACAAAGAAACATACACTATTAGGCTTTATCACAATCCTACCAAAATTGGTCAAGGGATCACTAGGCTCTAAACAAGCATGGATGCCTTTAGATTTATTCACCAATACCTTGAGGAATTTTCCCACTCCACCCTTAGGCTTTACAGTGTATCCCGCCATTACCAATGAATGGATTTCCAGGCCCTTGGGAATTTTCTTGAGACCGCCTCCCCTGATTCCAAAACCATTCGGTAATATAGCTCAACCAAATGAAAGAACCCCATCACACCGTGGCTATTCAAAAACCACAAGGAAAGGTTGAAATCATTGTCACACCTGGGAAAACCCATGCCAATGACAACAAAAGAACCAAATGCACATATGCATGTACCATGCATGCCAAATCTAGCAAGGAAATCATAAAAATGCAACTCAGTATTTGTAATGTAATCCCATTGTAGCCGCTTGATCCAACTCCTCCTTGCTTGATCCTTGCTTCTCTTTGCTTTCTTGTCCTTCTTTTGCCTTCCTTTCTCCAATGTTAGAGTGCTCCAAGAATGCTCTAAGTGTGCAAGAGTATGAGAGAATATAAATAGAGCTCCAAAACTGAACTGACAAAAGGTTAACTATCAAAAGTTGTGAATTGATCCTCATAAGCCTTTTTATAAATAAGGTCTTTATTTTCTTCATTTTCCACTAATTTTCCTTCAATTTCCTCCTCACATGCAACTTGTGACTTTTCACCTTCCTTTCTCCTATTTTCCATTATTTACATAAATAAAATGCCAATTAATTCCTCTTTTCCTTTTCAAAGCCTTTGCCAATTTCCCCTTAGCCATAATATACCAAACGAACACCCACTAGGATGTTTTTCCCAACATTCAATGTAACAGCCCTGGTGAAAATTCCATGTAATAAAAGTTAAAAACAATAACCACGGTCGATGGACACGTATTCCAAGATGAATGTTGGGCAAGACATCCTAGGGGTGTTCATTTGGTTGTTTATGGTTAAGGAAATTGGCAAAGGCAATGGTTAAGGCATTAAAAGGCATTTTGGCACATTTATCTATGAAAATAATGGAAATGGGGAGAAAAAGGAGGTGAAAGGTCACAAGTTGCATGTGAGGAGGAAAATGAAGGAAAATAACGGAAAATGAAGAAAATATAGGTCTCATCCATAAAAAGGCTTTTGAGGATCAGTTGGTAACCTTTTTGTCAGTTCAGTGTCGGAGCTCTCTTTCATTATTCTCTCTCTTTCATACTCTTGGATACTTGGAGCACTCTTGGAGGGTGTGGCATACTTGGATTTTTGGAGCAAGAATGCAAAAGAAGAGCAGGAAAGCGCAATAAGGCATCGACATCAGCAATTACATCATATTTGCTTGCAAGTACTGATTTGCATGTATGATTCCTTCACTAGTTTTGGCATGCATGGCATATGCATGTGGTTTCTTGGTTGTGATCTGTTATTGGCTTGGAGGATTTCCTAGATCGACAATGGATTGCCTAGCCTTGCCATTTCCTGGATAGCCATGGTGATTGTGGGTTTAATTCCATTGTTTTGTTTTGGTTGGTTCTCATGTTTCCCTAGCTTGGGTTGAGTTATTAGTCTTAGAATCCCTGGTTGAACAAACGCTCTGGAAACCCTGTAACAGCTTGGGTTGAGTTACTAGTCCTAGAAGCCTTGGTTGGACAAATGCTCTAGAAGCCCTATATAAGCTGTGGGTTGAGTTACTAGCTCTGGAAGCCTTTGTTGGACAAACACTCTGGAAGCCCTAGAAGGCTTGGATGGAGTCCAATCTGATGATGGTTTTGGTGATGTACGACCGTGAGGTGGAATCACTGTTTGATGGGTTGAGGTGGATGGCCTCTAGAAGCCCTAGATGAGTTTTGATTGATGTGTTCTATGAGATCGCACATTCATGCTTGGAATATGGTATGGGGGTGAATGGCTGAAGAGAGATTTGGCTCAGCCATTCTACGGTCGGGTGGAACGTGGTAGTTCCATCTCTATTTGGTTCATTGCATTCATTAATGATCAATTCCCTTGATTTCATGTGTAAATGTATTGATGTATTTATGGATTTGATGGTTGATATGTTTATTCCTATTATGTTGGTTATATGCACATTTTATGATAACAGTTATGTATGGCTCTCAGCATGTTTTTACTTGTATGTGAATGGATAATGTGTCTATGACCTAATAGATGATAATGCAGCAAATGGCATGAGGAAACAATGGTTCATAGCGATTCTTAGATAAGTATGAGATCCCTATGCTTAACTCTGTTATTTACACCTGTAGATTACATGTCGATGATATGTTTGACGAAATGCCTGTCATGGCTAGTAGGGATCTAGTCAAGGTCTTGAACAAGTATTTGCTTTAGTACTTTCATTTCCATGTTACTTTACTGATTTGAAGAGATGGATCAGTTTTGGGCAGTGACCTAGGCTTTGGGCCTGAAAAAGTGGCTCAAATCCCAAAGTCGCTAGCACAACATTGACAATTATGGTCCACAGTTTCTGGCAGGCAATCCCGTGAGAGCAACTTTAGGTTGTTGGTCACTCCCTTGCCCATAACATGAGAGTGAATATGGCCCAAGAGACCCAAAACAACAGTGGGACATAGGGATAGGCTGTATGAGTGGCTGACTTGTCCTCTGAGGGTTTTGTTGATGATGTTGGATGTTGTATGGTGTGTTTCCATTGGTTCCACTTCCTTAAGGTGACTTAGGAGGTCGAATCATATCATAATGGCCTCTCGTCTTTACCCCGACTAGTCGGTTGTTTGGGTAGATGTGGGAGGAGGTTGCTACATTCAGCTTGTGATAATTGTCCCATGGCCTTGGTCTTATTTTTTCCTTTATGAACTTTATTACATGAACTTTTGACCCGCGGTTGTTACATGCAACCTGTTACCTACAAAATCCTTTTGTTGAAGTTGTTGATCCAACCTTCTCCTTGCTTTCCTTTGCTTGTCATTTTCCTTCCTTTACTTGCTTGCTTGCTTTCTCTTCTTGGAGCTCTCTTTCTCTCTAACACTATTCTCAAGCCAAAACTGACAAAAGATATGAACTAGTTATTTGATGCCCTTTTGTTATTGATGTCTCATTTTGCTTCATTTTCCTTCTAATTTCCTTAGCATGCAAAGATGTGTCTCTTCACCTTCCTTTTCACCGATTTTCCTTTATTTCTGATAAATAAATGCCAATTATTACCTCTTTTCCTTTGCCAATTTCCATACCCATAATTAAACCAAATGTGATGCCCACTATAGTGTTTTTCCCAACATTCAGCTTGGAATACGTGTCCCATGACCTTGGTCTTATTTTGCCTTTATTATCCTTTATTACATGAAACTTTAACGCTGAGTTGTTATGAAACCCCCCCTTAGGGGAACGCCATCTTCGGTGTTCTATGAAACCTGTGACCAACAAACTGCTGAAAACAAAACATATTATCCATGGATCTTTATAACATAGCTCAATACAGTATTTACGATGACATCCTGCTAAAAACAAACAAACATACTACTTATTCAGAGTTTCATAGCACAACTCATTGTCGTATTTACAACCATACATATATATACACATACCAAAAACTCATTTTATTGAACTAGAAAATAATGAAGGATACAAGGCCTACATCAAACCAGTCATCTCCCATGTAGCTTCATTGCATCCAAAGTGCTTCCACTACTTTTTAACTTGCTCTATTGCTCGATTCTGGAGCATGAGTTGTTTTTGTTGCAATATGTATAAGGGGTTTGGATGGAATTCTCCTCTTGGATCTACCTACAATACAGAGTAATCAATCACATGATCAACATCCTGCACGTATCTCTTAAGTAATGAAACATGGAAAACATCATGGACTTTCACTTTCGATGGCAGTGCAAGTCTGTAGGCCAATGGTTCAATCCTCTCAAGGATCTCAAAAGGCCCGCAATATCAAGGTGCCAACTTGGCACATCACCAAATCTTTAAGGAGCTCCTCTTGGACCTGATGCACAAGTACACATGCTCCCTAACTTGAAACTCCTTAAATGCCCTGTGTTCATCTGCATAACTCTTCTACCTATCTTGTGTTGCCTTCAAATTTCTCTTAATCACCCACATTTTTGTTCCATCTCAACTAACATATCCATTCCAATCAACACCCTATTCACTAGATCACTTCAACTGATCCTTAAGGACTCCTAATACCCATTATTATATGAAAACTCTACCAATGGAAGATACTCCTCCCACTTCCTTTTATGATGCATGACATACATCCTCAACATGTGCTCAAGAATCTTGTTGACCCTCACTGTCTATCCATCTTTCTGTAGATGATAAGTTGTACTGAAAGCCATCTCTATCCCCAAACCTACAAACAACTCCTTCAAAAACCTGGAAGTGAACTTGGCACCTCTATTTGATATGATCTTCTTGGGAACACCAAGCAACCTCACTATCTCCCTAATGAATACTTGAGCTACCTCACTAGTTGAATTAGTGGACTTAACTGCAATGAAGTGAGCTATCTTACTCAACCTGTCAACCACAACCATGATGGAATCATGTTGCCTTCATTTCCTCGACAAACCTATAATGAAGTCCATGGAAATGACCTCTTATTTCCATTCTTGAATCAGAATAGGTTACAACAAACCAATTGGATGCTTACACTTTGCTTTTACCTGTTGACAGTCCATACATTTAGCGACAAACTTAGCTAACTTTTTCTTCAAATTTAGCTAATGATAGAACTTCTCAACAATTGTTAATGTCTTCTGATATCCTGGGTGAATCGAATATGGCTTGACATGAAACTCCCTCAAGATGAGCTTCTTGAGCTCATTGCTATCTGACACATAGATCTTGTTCCTGAATCTGACCAAGTCATATGTCGTGAGATGATACTCCTCATCCCTACTGTTATAGCTTTTTCTATCTCCTATCACAAAATTGCTTTCAGAAGATATAGAAGCCTCCTAGAGACAACCTCTGGGTTGATAGGAGACCAATGCCTAGGGCATCCAAGAGGAATGCTTTTGAAGATTATCTGAGAGTTTTCGGCTGCACTCCATATGTCACATAATTGGAAAAGGGATAACTCAAGGCTTGGTCCAATAGCCCTTTGCCAAGGTTAACTCAAGCAAACACACAGATCTAAATACTGAGGAGGTGAATATGGCTAATCTCAAAGAGAAATGTCTTGGTTCTGGTGGCTGACACACAATAATAGACAGCTTAACATTGTTGTTGTAGTATATGTGAACATGAGGAAGGAAAGTAGGGAAATCGATGCAGATGGTTGGACATAGCACAAAATCCTAAGTGACAATCTCTGGTAGAAATATCGAAGAGTGAGGAGGTGAAAATGTAGAAAAAGTGGAGTGCAAATTAACGTCTCAAGCTCTACGACTCATGAATACATTTTTCACCAATTAGCATAAGTAAATCTGTGTTTATATATAGGTACGATAGGTTATCAAATAACACAAGTAAATCTATAATTAACACATGTATTGTTACTACTTAGCAGCAAGCATACAACCATAAATGAGAGTGAAACCAACATATTCAACATGATTTTAGAAGAGAAAATACATACATGAAGTGATATACAGAGGGGAAAACACACTGAACATTTCTTTGATTGGAATCAACAAAATAGTTTCATTAATCCTTCAAGATGGAGTCCAAATCACCAGTCCATTACATTTAGCAATTGTATAGCTCAAACCCCTCATGAACAAGCAAATTGAACCAATGTGAAACCACAGAATTCGAGCCTCTTGAATGCAGAATTCGGGAACCTCTGTTAAGAGTTTCTTCCCTATTTTCATAAGGAGAGGGAGAGCTTTGAAAGCAGTTATAAAAATATCTCAGCCAAGCTCCAGCTGTTTGATCGACTAGTTGTCTCGGCATGCGAAGGTCTGCTGCTTAAATCATTACAATCATATTTGATTCCTTTCTTTAAAATGCAGAAACTACAAAATAAAAGACAAAGGAAAACTAAATGGTGATTGAGGAAAATATCTCCCTGCCATTCCTGTGATGGCCTCTGATCAGGCCACGTCTTTATCACGATTCTCTTCTTTAGCTACTCGACCGATTCGCTTGTCACTTTCCTCTTAACCGCTTGAACTTCCCACTTTCTAGAGCTAGGAATGATCAATTGTTGTGGCCTTAGTGGTGTCGCAGAATCACAACTGCTGACTCATCTATCTCTTAGCTCTTTGCGTCACACTATCGGAGCCCAATATTCCCCTGTAATATTTCCATATCAGAGCTTTGACTTATCAAAACTTTTTCTTAAAAGACATTACAGAAACAACGAGTTTCGATGTCCCTAGCCCCTTTTGTTTAACCCCTTTCAATTTTCCTCCATAGGACTGAGGGTTGTGACCGAAGGCTTAGCCTTAAGGCACTAGGGCATTTTGTTCCTACCCAGGGGCCATTCTCCCTTTGTTAACTGCTTAGCAATCGAGGTTCTTTAACTTCCTCTTAATCATGCACTAGCCAAATATCATAGCCCCTCTTTATCGGAAGTTTCCAATCGGGGAAATAAAATGGGAGTTGCGATATTTCGCACTTCCGATATGCGACCTCCGATATGACATCATCACTTCCAAGTGGCACTTCCTAAGTGGTGACACGTGTCACCCTGAGTTTTCCCCATAGGCCCCTCAAAATGCCAAAACTTCCTACCACGTGTCCTTATCGGAACCAATCATATGTTGCCATGTGTCTTGCTATAGGAGAGAGAAACGGACCCGCCCACCTTTGGTTTCACAAAGAAATCCTTTATTAATCCTTATCGGCGTGCTCTGGAAATTTTTAATGCTATCAAAACTTTTCCCATATCGAAACTTTTTAAAGGTTCACACGTTTAGGAGTTCCAATCCTCTGATTGCCAATGTGCAGTCACTGACATGTGGTCACTGATATGTTAGATGCTCTGGTGTGTGATCGTCGATCTCCGATGTCATTGGACCTTCAATATGTGATTGTCGATATGTCAGGACCTTCAATATGCAATCGATGATATTATAATGCTTTGATGTTGCGATGAGCTGGTATGCCCGACCTCCGATATGTGATCTCTGGTGTCCTTTCCTTCTTAAGGCTTGAATCTATGAAACTTAAGCATACCATATATTTTGATCTAGGAGTCCATTTTTGGACTTCCACCTATCGTTGGAAAGCTTGTTCATAGCACTTTCCAATAGAGAGGGTATGATTTGGGCTTTGGTTCCTTTTGAGGCTTGGAAGATAACTGCAAACTTCTCTACTCATTTACTCTTTGGATAGTTGAAAACACATTTTGCAATAAGTGACAACATTGGCTGCAACTTGGGACAATCCCTTGCTAGAAAGGTGCTAAGAACCTGTAGACTATTAGCCTTCACCACTGGGCATGGAGTAAAAAATATAATGAATCTATAAAACCAAAAAAATCTTAATGGAACTTTATTTGTTGGGAGTCCTTTCCTCACAATATCGAAATGCAAAAATATAAACTATAACAACTGGAAACTAAATGCTCTGCTAGTGAACTTATTTATATACAACTCATGTTTAGGCATAGGGATCAATTCACCCAACTGAAGTCAACCTTCCAATGATACCATCTCAACATCAGAGTATTGGACCTTATGCCACCGTTCTCTAGAAATTCAACAATTAAAAATAGACATGTACCACATAAAATCTTTGGACAAAAATTTTGATATGTGCCCCCAACTTGATAGTTGATTCTCATCTCTTTTAATCTCATCCATGGACATTCTAATTGGGTTGTGTTCTTGAAAATAAATGACTAAAATAGGCATACACCCCATAAGAACTTTAAACCAAAATTTGACACAGACCTTGGAATTGACTTATATTGTTGCAAGCCAAAGAAAGATGCCATGTAGTCTGCTACTGGATCATGGAACTGATGAGAAAAAATTATAGTTGTCTCCCTTTCTTGAACAATTTTCAAGGAGGAATCTTTCTGCAACAGACAACCATAGATATTGCATGGCTCTTCAAATTTGGGCTCCTCTTGAAGGAGTTGTTGTTGGTAATCTCCTCCCCACTTGTTTGTAAGCAGATCCCTTTGACAATCTGCAACCATCTCATCCTCCTCTGAATCATTTGAATCATAGATTGGAGAAGGTTTTTGAACTTGTTCTCTAGGTGAAGGATGTGAATCGTAAACTAGAGCCTCCTTGTTAACCTCATGGTGGGTCTCCTCTTTTTGTGTAGCTTCCCATGATTGAGATTGTTGTGGTTTTGCATCGCTTGACTCCCCATCAGAGTCATACACATCATAAGAAGGAGAATCATAAAATTCAATAGAATAAGATCTATGAGGGTTTATTTGCAACTTGATAATGTTTCCTTCTTCCCTTTCTTGATTTTTTGGTAGTGCTTCTTGATGAAAGTATATGTTTTCTTAGAGTTGAGCCCCACAAACATCTTCAGCAGGATCATTAACCTCATAAATATTTTCAACATTAAAATGTGCACAACAATCTTCAAACAGAGCACCCGGTGGATATAATCTTTTGAAAAAATGATTGAATGTTATGCGAAAGCTCTTTAAGGAATATAAGTTGCCACGAGGTATTGTTTTGTACCAAATTCTAGCATCTCCCTCTAAAGAATACATGAACAATTTCATTTTCACATCTTTAAAAACAAATCCAGTTGTTCCATGCATTCATGAAAATCCTTGAGGTGTTGGTTCGACCTTCTATCTGTGTTTCCACTGAAACTAGGCAAATAGGTATACCATTCATGAACTAAAGCGACACGATGATAACCAACAACAAAAGAAAATTCTAGTGGGTCAAATTTGTTGGCCAAGAATGTAGGAATGGCCATTTTGAATACCCATTTAGGTGAGTAATCTCAAGATAAGATGTAGGGGAAGTTTTTTATTACTTAGCATCAGAGTGAGTATGAGGCCTCTTGAAAGCCAGGATGAACAAATAACGATAGAGATAATCAATTTGCCAGGGTGTTTACAATAATATCCAAACAGTGGAGTCGCCAAGGTGAGAGATATTCAACCCGCACTTTTGCTCACCCAATAGAGGGAATGTAAAAATTGTCATACCCTGGGAAAAATATTCTGATTCGTTCCCCGGTAATAGTGCCAGAAAGATGTTGTATCTTTCTCTATCTCTTGTCGCATAATTGCTTTCAGAAGATATAGAAGTGATCCAAGACCTTTTGCTTATAGATGCATCAAAATTACATGAAACATAACTTATTAACCATGGAACTTAAAATCACATAAAATAATGCGGAAATAACAAGATAAGCATTAAACCACGACACAAACATTTGATTACGGAGTTCATCCAATTTGGACTACGTCTCCGGGCCCTGCTCAATAGTGGGGAGGCCTTCATTCATTAAGTGGCATAAAAAGAGATAAAAGTACAAGCAACATTTATTTACAATCCTTATACTGTCAAGCTGGAAGATGGATGAAGAATGGAGAGCCAAACTCCAGAAACAGATAGTACTATTGAAATCCTTGTGAAAAATCGTGCAAAATCACCTATCCGAACACCCAATTTGGAGAAATGAAGCTTATGCACCCTCTCGGAACCTCCCTGCTGCTCAAGGCGAGGTTTCGGCCTGCTACCAGGTCGGGTTACTATTGCACGCAATGCGTTATGAACTATCGTACCAGCCTCCTCCTTTTCCTATGTTGATAGTCCAATATATATACTTGGTGGCTAACTCTTCAATTCCCAAGCAATTCCAAACATATGACAAGTATTAGCAGGTGGGTTTGTTTCGGGTAAAGAATCTCAGGTCCTACATAGTATGCGGAAACAAATCTTTCAAATAGAAAAAACTTCTTTAACCACACATTTTACACCATGGCTTTTAATATCGATATTTCCCATCGGCGTACATACCCAAGCCTTTACAACAAGTGCCCTGCGATAACAGTGGACCCGACAAGATATTAACACAGTACATAATATATCAGGTCCCGAAGCCTCATCGAAAATCGCAATTGGTGAGAACCGAGGTTGGTACTCCATACGATTGCTCCCCTTTGTGAACTACGATTATGATATATCGCATCGCAACCTGACTCTGCCAGGGCCAATTCCTCAACTCTTCCCTCCTTGCGATATGCGATTGCGATGTATCACATCACAACCTGGCTTGCTCCAGAGCTGATTCTTTAACTCCGACCACCTCTGATTTGCAATTGCGATATCGCAAATCGCAACTCGGTAGTGTTGGGGCCAATTTTTTTAAGCCGCGACCTCTTCCTTCTATGATATGCGAGACCAATGGCGGCTTGCCACTTGGCGCTTCCCCATTCGCTAAGAGTTTTGCCATGTCACTTCCTCCTGCCACCTGTCCAAGTCAAACTTGATCTTTGGCTTGCTCTAACTTCTTCATATGAACCCATATTTGAGTGTCATTCACATCGTTGGAATTAGGATGACAAGAATTTCGATTTGATGCTAAGTTTACCCAGATTCTGCCACTTTGATTTTTGTGCCTTCTTACCATGCCATTGGTACTTTTTTTAGAGATCCACCTGGATCAATCCTCCACACTAAGAGCTTTTGGACCACCAAAAGCCTTTTCAATCAATTGGCAAGTGAGGAAATTTCTCCCTCACTTTTTCTTTCTCAATCCGCTGAGCTTTACTCGGATGCATTCCTTTGAAGCCCACATGAATGTACTCTGCATCTCCCCATCGTGAAGTTCTGGTTTTCTTATCGAGTATGATATCTTCGGGCAACTTTTCTAGATACTCTGGTGCAACATCGTCCACTGTAGGAATCTGTGCAACTTCTTCAGTATCCATAATCAATGGAGGTTCATAAAGCTTCAGGTGTTCAACATTCACTACTAAGTACATTTGCAATCATATACAAACCATACATGACTCAAACAACCCCACACTTGCCAAGAGTTTATAACACACACTCTCTTTGGTCAAGTTTTACATGATAGAAACCAATACCCAAACTACTCACAAAATGCCTAAAACCATCATCATTGTCTTTTTAAGTGATGGGAAACACATCACCAATTTTACATTTATTCGTAATGCATGACTTACAAATGGTGGCCATAACAAGCTACTACATCTAAAAAAACCATATTTGAATTAATAACGAAGATCACCATGAATGTGGTGGATTCCTTTGTTGAACATTTTCACCCGTTGGCTTATTTATCGATGATTTCTCGGCATGGAGCATATGACATGTGGCTCCTTGGTGTCTCACCTCATTGTAGTAATTACAACGATTCTTTCTCCTCCAAACTTTTTGGGTTGTCTTGGAGCGCTTTCCCCTGGTGCTCCTCTGATAAGTGTTCATGGAGCCCTCACTATCGCTGGAATGTGAGGAAGTGATCTCATCATCCGTCATTGGTTGGTCACTAGCTGTTTTGGAGCATTCCCCAACTTCCTTCCTAACATACCCAAGTCCTGCATGACAAGGCAATTCCTCTACTTTGATGAGGTTTATGATGCCTTGGCCATTAATGTCGAGGCCCTTCCCCTCATACCCCATTCTCCTTAATAGTTTAGAGCCGATACCTATAGTATGTTTTTCAAAAATAGCGAAATCATCATCAGGAAAGGTACATGAAATCGAAGAATCACTTTTTACCTCAAGGTGGTTATGTTGTAGCTTTTCCAAGGCTTCTTCCTTGGCTTGCAACTGGCATAGCAACCTTTGTTTCTCCTTTTCTGCTTCCTATAGGAGTCTCCTTAGCTCAGCATTCTCTACTTGAATGATTTGGTTGATCCCCTTGAGTTCCTGGAGCCATGTTGCATTGGGTGTCCCTTTCAGCTTTGGTATAAGATCTATTGAAACTTTTGTTTCATCGCCCGAATCGGAACCCAAATCGACAAGTCCATCTGTGGCGATCCCAAGAGATGTGATCTTCCTTTCGTCAATGGAATCTGACCCCGGGTCAATTAGTCTACCTTGTGTAAATCCCATAGTTGTGAACTTCTCATCTCCCTCAGATTCAAACTTGTGATCTTGTTTCATGGTGGAAGTTGTCTTCTGCCTCCCATTTCTATCATTCCTCTTAAGCCTCAACTCAGGGTGCAATTTCCAGCAGTTCTCTTCGCTGTGTCCCTCTTTCTCACAATGTGTACAAGAGGGCTTTGCCCCTCTTCTCTTGGTTGTTGCGGCTCTTCTTGGGTGGTAATTTTGTTCAAGCGTCCCCCTGCTTTCAAGATGCATGGCCTTCACACTGGCCTCATTGATAGTAGCAGGCTCAAATAATAATAATGAATGCCTTATGTAACTATGTAAAGAATCAATATACTTAGTTACAATCTCTGGTGAATCTAATGGAATCCTCAAATTCAATGCTTGTTTTCTAAAATCTTCAGTGAAGTTTTGCGCATTTTTCCCCTTGCCTTGCCTTAGGTGTTGTCATTCCATTAATGCTTTTTGTTTATATCCCAAAGGGAAAAATTGGTTCTTCAATATAGAAACAAAATTTGACTATGATGAGAGAAGGTTACCCACATTTTCTCTGACTTGCAATCTGCTCTCCCACCAAGCGAGATCGGTGCCACTCAGTCGAAGGGATGCCAACTGGATATTTGCCCCGTCTTCCTTGATCTATTGAATCTAGTAGTAGACCTCAATCTGCCTAATCTAATTGTTGAGATTTTATGCATTAGATTCTCCAGCATATGTAGGCAAGTCAAATTTTACATCCATTTTAAGGAACGGTTTCTTAGATGTATGTCTATGACGTCTACGAGAATGATGAGAAGAAGAAGCAGAACTGTCATTGGAAGATGGACAGGGAGGGGGATCTTCCCCACCACCTTCATGATTTTTTGATCTATTGTCATCGACAACTTTCTTCTCATGCCCAAGAGCCTTCTCATACTCTGAAAACAACTTGTCCACTTTCTCTGCCCTATTGTAGAATACCTTGCGGAAATTTTGTTTCTCTTCCCAACGAGCTTCTTCGTTTGCCATGTTTCTTCTTCATTTTCCACGTCCTAATTTAGGATCAAAGGACTTAAGCTTTCCTTCACCTTTAAGTAGCTTGTTCTGAGTTAGCATATACTCATGCAATTCGCATCAACAAAGACCTGCTCTGATACCAAACTTGATCCAAGAGCTTTTGCTTATAGATGCATCATAATTACATGAAAAAAAAACTTATTAACCATGGAACTTAAAAGGACATAAAAAATGCGGAAATAACAAGATAAGCATGAAGCCATGACACAAATATTTGATTACGGAGTTCATCCAATTTGGACTATGTCTTCAAGCCCTGCTCAATAGTGGGGAGGCCTTCATCGATTAAGTGGCATTAAAAAGAGATAAAAGTACAAGAAACATTCATTTACAATCATTATACCTCCAAGCTGGAAGATGGATGAAGAATGGAGAGCCCAGCTTCAGAAACAGATAGTACCACTAAAATCCTAGCAAAAAATCGTCCAGAATCGCCTATCCAAACACCCAATTCGGAGAAATGAAGCTTTTGCACCCTCTCAGAACCTCCCTGCTGCTCAAGGTGACGTTTCGGCTTGCTGCCAGGTCGGGTTACTGTTGTACGCAATGTGTTATGAACTATCGTGTAAGTATCCTCCTTTTCCTGTGCTGATAGTTCAATATATATACTTGGTTGCTAACTCCTCAATTCCCAGGCAGTTCCAATCAAATGACGAGTATTAGCAGGAAGGTTTGTTTCAGGCAGAGAATTTTGGGTCCTACATAGTACGCGGCAACAAGCCTTTCAAACATGGCAAAAACTTCTTTAACCGCACATTTAACACGGCGACTTTTAATGTCGGCGTTTCTCATCGGCATACATACCCAAGCCTTTACAACAAGCACCTTGTGATAACAGCGGAACCGACAGGCTATTAACACAGAACATAATATATCGAGTCCTGAAGCCTCATCGCAAATCGCAATCGGTGGGACCCGAGGTTGGTACTCCATATGACTGCTCCCCTTTGCGAACTGTGATTGTGATATATCACATCACAACCTAACTCTACTGGGGCTGATTCCTCAACTCTTCCCTCCTTGCAATCTGCGATTACGATGTGTCACACCGCAACCTGGCTTTTTCCGGAGCCGATTCTTTAACTCCAACCGCCTTTGTTCTGCGATTGTGATATCGCAAATCGCAACTTGGCAATGCTGGGACCAATTTTCTTAAGTCACGACCTCTTCCTTCTACAAGCTGCGATATGCAGGACCAATGACGACCTACCACTGGGCACTTCCCCATTCACTAAGAGTTTTTCCATGTCACTTCCTCCTGCCACCTGTCCAAGTCAAACTTGATCTTTGACTTGCTCTAACTTCTTCATATGAACTCGGATTCGAGTGTCTTTCACACCATTGGAATCAGGATGATGAGCACTTCAATCCGATGCTAAGTTTACCTAGATTTTACCACTTTGAGTTTTGTGCCTTCTTACCATGCCACTGGTACTTTTTTTAGAGATCCACCTAGATCAAGAAGCCTCCTAGAGACAACTTCATGGTTGATAGGAGACCACTTCCTAGGGCATTCTATAAGAGTGATTTTGAAGATTATCTAAGAGTTTTTTGCTACACTCCATATGTCACGTAATTAGAAAAGGGACACTTCAGGGCTTGGTTCAATAACCCTTCACCAAGGTAAACTGAAGCAAACACATAGATCTAAATACTCAAGGGGTAAATATGGTTAATCTCAAAGAGAAATGTCTTAGTTCTAGTGGCCGACACACAACAATAGGCAGCTTAACATTGTTGTTTTAGTATAGGTGAACAAGAAGAAGGAAAGGAGGTAAATCGATTCAGAGGGCTGAACATAGCACAAAATACTAAGCGTTAATCTCTGACATAAATGTGGAAGAGTGAGGAGGTGAAAATGTAGAAAATGTGGAGCGTGAATTAAGGTCTCAAGCTCTATGACTCATGAATACGTTTGTCACCAATTAGCCTAAGTAATATTGTGTTTACGTATAGGTACGGTAGGCTATCAAATAGCATAAGAAAATATGTAATTAACAAAGGTACTATTACTACTTAGCAGCAAACATACAACCATAAATGAGAGTAAAAGCAACATCTTCATTACACGATTTCAGAAGGGGAAAGGAATACATGAAGTGATATACAAAGGGGAAAACATATTGCGCATTTCTCTTATTTGAATCAACAAAATAGTTTCATTAATGCTTCAATATGGAGTCCAAATCACAAGTCCATTACATTTAGCAATTGTATAGCTCAAGCCCCTCGTGAACAAGCAAATTGAACCAATGTGGAACCACATAATTCAAGCCTCTTGGATGCAGAATTTGGGAACCATTGTCAAGTGTTTCTTCCCTCTTTTTATAAGGAGAGGGAGAGCTTTGAAAGTAGTTACAAAAATATCTTAGCCGAGCTCCAACTATTTGATCGACTTGTTGTCTCGGTGTGCGAAGGTCTGCTTCCCAAATAATTACAATTGGATTTGATTCCTTTCTTTAAAATGCAAAAATTACAAAATAAAAGACAAAAGGAAAACTAAATGATGATTGAGGAAAATATCTCCTTGTCATTCTTGTGATGCCTCTGATCAGGTTATGGCTTTGCCATGATGCTCTTCTTCAGCTACTCAACTGATTCGCTTGTCACTTTCCTCCTAACCACTTGAACTTCCCACTTTCTAAAGCTGGGAGATATCGGGTTTTGTGGCCTTAGTGGTGTCGCAGAATCACAACTGCTGACTCATCCATCTCTTACCTCTCTGCGTCACACTATCAAAGCCCAATATGCCCTATAATATCGCTAGAGTGCGCCCCTTTCAATTTTCCTCCATAGGACAGAGGGTTGTGACCGGAGGCTTAGCCTTAAGGTGCTAGGTCATTTTGTTCCTGCCCAAGGGGCATTCTCCCTTTGTTAACTGCTTAGCACCTAAGGTTATTTAATTTCCTCTTGACCATGCGCTAGCCAAATATCGAAGCCCCTCTTCATTGGAAGTTTCCAAACAGGGAAATAACATGGGAGTTGTGATATTTTGCACTTCCAATATGCGACCTCCGATATGACATCATCACTTCCATGTGGCACTTACTAAGTGGTGACACATGTCACCCTTATTTGTCCCCATAGGCCCCTCAAAATGCCAAAAATTCTTGCCACGTGTCCTTATCAAAACTAGTCATATGTTGGCACATGTCCCACAAGAGGAGAGAGAAAAGGGCCCGCCCACCTTTGGTTTTTCAATGAAATCCTTTGTTAATCCTTATCAGTGCTCCCAGACGATTTTTAACGCTATCGAAACTTTTCCCATATCACAACTTTTTAAAGGTTCACATGTTCATAAGTTTTGATCCTTCAATTACCAATGTGGGATCACCAACATGTGGTCGTTGATATGTTGGATGCTCTCGTGTGTGATCGTTGATATCTGATGTCGTTGGAGCTCTGATATGCGATCCTCAATATGCCAGGACCTCCAATATGTGATCGCTAATATTCTGATGCTCTTATGTTGTGATGCATTGGTATGCCCGACCTCTGATATGTAATCTCTGATATTCTTTCCTTCCTAAGGCTTGAATCTTTTAAACTTCAGCAAACCATATCTTTTGATCCAGGAGTCCATTTTTGGACTTCCACTTATCATTGGAAAGATTGTTCAGAGAAATTTCCAATTGAGAGGGTTCGATTTGGGCTTTGAGTCCTTTTGAGGCTTGGAATATGACTGCAAACTTCTCTTCTCATTTACTCTTTGAACAATTGAAAACACATTTTGCAGTAAATGACAACACCTATCATCTTCACCCTACTATTGTAATTATGCCTCGACTGCTGATACTTGTCATCATGTTGCCCTGCATGTAAGATTCACTCCTGCAAATCTATCCCATAAGAACTCACTGTTGTAATGTGATTCACTTGCACTCTTCTACTAAGAGCATCTACAACCTTGTCCTCCTTGCCCTTCATGTACCTGATCTAAAAATCAAACTCACTGAGATTAACCAACCATATAGCTTGCCTGAGATTCAGATTAGTTTGGTTAAACAAGTATCTCAACCCATTGTGATCACTCATCAGAATAAACCTTCTGCTTAGAAGATAATGCCTCGGCATCTTCAAGGCATGAATGATAGCTACCAACTCAAAATCACGAGTCACATAATTCTGCTCGTGCTCATTTAACTTCATTGACTCATAGATCACCACCTATCCTTCCTACATTAGGAATTCACCAAGTCCTTTCTTGCAAGCATCTGTACTACCACTAACTCCTTATCAGAATTTGTAACCTTCAACATCAAATCATTTGTAAGAAAATGCTTCAACTTCTCAAAACTAGTTGCACACTCTTCAGTTCATTCGAACTTCTTTCCCTTCTTCTGCAAATTTATAATAGTATAGGAAATTTGTGAGAAGCTCTTGGTGAACCTCCTTTAATAACCTACTAATACCATGAATGATATGACCTCATCCACATTCCTAGGAGTTGGCCACTCCATTATAGCTCTAATCTTTTCCGGGTCCACTACTATACCTTTCTTGGAAACAACATGTCCCAAGTAATGAACTTCAGTCTAAAAAAACAATACTTGCTAAGCTTGGCATACAACTGATTCTCTCTCAATAATCTTAACATTATTGTTAGGTACTCTGCATGCTCTTCCTCATTCTTAGAATATATCAATATGTCATCAATGAATACTATCGCAAACTTATCCAAATATGCATGCAACACATTGTTCACCAAACACATAAAAGTAGTTAGAGCATTAGTAAGACCAAATAGAACCACCACAAACTCATAATTCCCATACCTGGTGTGGAATTCGGTCTTATGGATGTCTTCTTCTTTGATGCACACCTGACGATTTTTCTTATCTCAAGTCAATCTTTGAGAACATTGTTTCTCCTTTCAACTGATCAAATAAGTCATCAATCCATGATAAAGGATATATGTTCTTGATAGTCACCTTGTTCAGTTGTTTATAATCAATGCGCAATTTGAGAGTGCCTTCCTTCTTCTTCACAAAAAAATATTGGTGCACCCCAAGGAAACACACTTATCCTTATGTATCCCTTACTAAGCATTTTCTTAAGCTGCAACTTCAATTCCACCAACTCTGGAGTGCTCATCCTATAAGGTTCCTTTTATGTTGGTGCTGCTCGTGGTACCAACTCAATAGAGAAATCCACTTTCCACTGAGGCGGTAACTTTGAAATCTTTGTAGGAAACACATCTTGAAACTACTGCAAAACAAGATACATCTTCAAGACTTCATCATCCTCGACATACTTCCCCTTGTCACTGGAAACATGCACTACAAACAATACACACCCTTTTTTGCAACTACACTTAGCCTGCATAGTTGTAACCATTATCATTGTTGTAGGCTTCTTCTTCCTTGCAAGATTCTCTTTACTTCATCATCATCCAAACACTCAATAGCCTTCTCATAAGTCTACCTTGGTCCTGTGAGTAAACAACCAATCCATACCCAAAAGCATGCTATATGAACCCAAAGGAAGCACATTTAGATGTGTTTATGTAGGCATACCATTCAACTCAAATGCATAAACTCTCACCCAATGATGAACTCTTCTCTTAGTCCCTATAGCCAACTGCACCAACCAAGACTCTACATGCACTTCTTTATTCAAGCCACACTTATCCACCAGGTCGGGACTAACATAACTATAATTAGATATAGGATCGATAAAAATGGAAACAAATTGATCACAGAGCTTACCTTCCATCTCGATAATGGATGCATGATGACCCTCCTGCAT
Organism: Pinus tabuliformis; assembly: GCA_031772625.1. Classification (NCBI taxonomy): domain Eukaryota; kingdom Viridiplantae; phylum Streptophyta; class Pinopsida; order Pinales; family Pinaceae; genus Pinus; species Pinus tabuliformis. The sequence goes on from CM062813.1 coordinate 404,285,775, forward strand.
GTTATCAATTGCTACATAAATCCTAGGAATGCTCTTACCAACATTCCCAATTGTATGTGCCTCTTGAGCATTATAGATCTGAGGGCTGCCACCCTGGTACAATGGACAATCCTTTTTATGATGATCTTTTCTGTAAATCCAACACTACAACGATTTTCTGCCACTACCTTTATTCTACTGCTTTCCAGGCTGAGGTCCATGTCCCTTCTTAGTTGCACTGAACTCCTCGTAAGGAGCCACATTTTCTTTCTCACCTACATCCTAAGGTCTTTCCTTCTTCAGAGGACATTTTCCTTTAGCCTTCCCATTCCCTTTCCAATCACGCTTAGGCTCAGACTTACGCTTTGATTGCTCATAACAATGCTTCAATTTCCCGATGACTTCCTCTAATGATCGAGGCTCATCATACTCAATCTAATCCTTGAATGCTAATTGTAGTCCATTGATGAATATTTTAACCTTCATCTTATCATCCTTGAGGTAAGACACATACCTTAAAAACTCTAGAAATTTATTCATGTACTCTTCATGTGTCATAGAACCCATCTTCAACTCATAGAATTTCTTAGCCTTTCCATCATAATACCTCTCAAACAAGTACTTTTTCCTTAAGAATCTTGTAAACTCATGCCAACTCAACACTTCTACCTTGATGCCTCTGATATGATTCACATCTTCCCACCAAATATTTGTTTTTCCCTTGAGACTGAAGATAACTATCTTGGATTTCATGTTCTATGTATAGTCATGTAATTCTAATAACTTCTTCATCCTAAGCAGCCATGCTTTTGCATCATTCAATTTCTTCAGCTCTCCATCAAAGGTAGGAGCCTTGGATTTCTTGAACTATTTGACAAGTACCCCCTCTCACTACTCCAGCAAGGATGATGGTGGTGATTACCATGATATATATCTGAACCATAACTAAAATAGAACCCATAACCACTATCTCTCCTATCGAGTGTATCCATCCATCTACCACCTCTGACCGTGTCATCCCTATGCCGTGATCGAGACCTGCTACCATATGCCCTATTATTCCTTTCCTCTTGTCCATAAATGATATGTGGTTGTCCTTGTCTCTACGAATCTAATAAGCTTTGAAGGATAAATGCATTGGGAGTCACGTGAATTGTAACCCACCATTTTGCTTGTCATCTCTGATCTTCTTCTTCCTGCAAAATACTGTGCTAGATAAACCAAATAGAAACATATCAAGTCATACCTTAATGAAGTTCAGCAGAGGTTATCTCGTCTACATAAACCAATCCAGATTAGCATGATATACATGTATATATATAATGACACCAACATATCAATCTATCGACATCATGCATGATAAATCAAACTATAACACTGACTATATACATGAAAACCATAGTCACTGCAATGCATGTATACGACTAACATGTATGCATAACAATCACATCTCGCACATGCAGTCCAAGTGTTTGAACATGGAAGCTCTGTTACCAATTTGCGGTATCAGATATCACCCAAAGAGAAAAAAAACTTGCTTTGATACCAATATGTAACCGCCCCTCCCCACATTTACCCGTTTTTACAAGCCCTAAAGGTAAATGTGAAGCAGAGTGTTACTATGACATGACTCGACCTCTAATGTTCTAGTTAAGGAAGTGGGGTTGACAAACCAACAACTTTATTGACATCCCTCAGAGACCACAGACCACTCATAAGGCTGCAAACCACCCCAGGTGGTCATTCCTGGAGTTGAAACCCTTTTCACTGACCTAACAGCCCAACTACACACACAACAAGGCAAGAATGTGGTTATAGGCCTCCAACTGCATGCATAGGCTTGCTTCCATGCGGTTATGACCTAATTTCCCTAGTTTAGTGCCAACATTCCCGAGATCTAAGCCACTTTTCCAGGCTAGCCTCCAGACCACTGCTTAGAACTTCCAGTGACTTTCCATAATCATATTTAACATGACAAAAATGCTAAACATTCAAACTTGAAACCATAACTTGACCTAGACTACCTTAAACACACTAGACATTTCATCAAACATATGGTAAACATGTGAGTTACAGGTCATGAATGCATATCCGATCCTAAATATTTGATCCTCATTTGAAAATCACAGAGAAGATCTAATGCGCTCTCAAGTAGTTGCAACAAAACTTGTTAGCCCATGCATTCATCAACCATTCAAATACTTTTCAAATATGAACAAAAGCCATAGCTAGATCACATCATATACCTAATATATAACCAAAATATTAACCATGACAAAACAACCATCAAATCAACATAATAACTATTACAAGTGCTCATAGATTACATTAGGAAAATAACTCTTATTAACTCATGCAAAAAGCCAACCCAGTCAGGGACTTCCATGTACCACCCAACCATAGATTGGGTTGAACCAAATCTTTCTTTCAACCAATCACCTCATGCCATATTTTAAGCATGAATGTGGAATCTCATGGGATAAACCAACATAATCAACTAGGGACTCCAGAGGTTAAACCACCTCCACACTCAAACTATCGTGATCTCACCTAAACCTGTCTCGAGATCACAAAACCAAACCAAGCTTGGAATCCTTAGAATTTCTTCACCACTCCTTAAGGAATTTTCCTGTCTCCACCCACCTATTGAGGGTTTCTCATAGAAAATCATCTCCACCCCCAACCCTTGGGAATTTTCCTGAGACCACCTCACTCGGTTTCAAAATCTTCCGGAAATCCAAAACTCAACCAGGAATAGATGCCATCACACCATGGTTTTGCAGGAAATGGCAAGGCAAGGCTGAAACCACTATTAAACCAGGAAAAACCCATGCCAATGGCAACAAATGAACCAAATAAACAAATGCATGAACCATGCATTCACACCTCAGTTAGGAAATCACACATGCAACCTGTTACCTGCAAAATCCTCTTGTTGAAGTTGTTGATCCAACCTTTTCCTTGCTTTACTTTGCTTCTCCTTTTCCTTCCTTTGCTTGCTTGCTGTCTTTCTCTTCTTGGAAATCTCTCTTTCTTTAACAATATTCTCAAGCCAATTGACAAAAGTTGTGAATTGGTTCTTTGATGCCTTTTTTATTATTGATGTCTCATTTTTCTTCTTTTTCCTTCATTTTCCTTCTAATTTCCTTAGCATGCAAATACGTGTCTCTTCACCTTACTTTTCTCCTATTTTCCTTTATTTCTCATAAATAAATGTCAATTATTGTCTCTTTGCCTTTGCCAATTTCCATAGCCATAATTAAACCAAAAGTGATGCCCACTATAGTGCGTTGCCCAACATTCAACTTGGAATATGTGTCCCATGACCTTGGTCTTATTTTTTATTTATTACATGATACTTTAACCTAGGGTTATTATAGTCGTCTAATCTATAATTCAAATAATAAAAATATTGACCATATATTTGAGAACTATGTGGTCGAAACTTATGAGGTAATAATGCAAGAGCATCTCGAGCTACGGATGCTTTTTTTCCAAGGAAAAAATTCTTTGTAATTTTATTTATAAAACACAATTACATGACCATATGCTAAAATGCATTCTTAGTTTACTTCTCACTCTCATGCCCATGTTGGAAATAAATATACCCTAAAAATTAAAAAAATTAAATTTAAAACATGTAACATTGTCCACAAAAAGGGGTTTCGTATTTTACATTCTCCCCTATTTCTATCATCACCAAAAAAATATAAGGATATAATCCATTATATATGATTCATTTTATCCAATTGTGCTTCTATTGCTCATATGTCAAACCTATAAAGGAAAGTATCATGTCGTAAAATATCATCATTAAAAAAAATGGAAAGTGTCATCTATGGTTTCTTCTATACAATATTGCTTTTATAGCTTCTATAGAAAAAAATTGTAAAGTAAAATATCATGTAGTTAAACCCAAATATCATGAATGAAATCAAATATATTCCCACTTTTGTTTTCCATAATTTGCTATGCACCTTTGTCCATTCCTAGTGTCGCTTTGGACAAGCCATCTACCAACCTTTTCGTGTCTTTGTAGATGTGAGAGAAAGAAATATATGAAATTCTTATTTATGTAGAATATACTTCGTAAACAATGCTTGCTTTCTCTTCTTGGAGCTCTCTCTCTCTTTAACACTATTCTCAAGCCAAAACTGACAAAAGTTTTGAATTGGCTCTTTGATGCCTTTTTATTATTGATGTCTCATTTTTCTTCTTTTTCCTTCATTTTCCTTCTAATTTCCTTAGCATGCAAATATGTGTCTCTTCACCTTCCTTTTCTCCTATTTTCCTTTATTTCTCATAAATAAATGTCAATTATTGTCTCTTTGCCTTTGCCAATTTCCATATTCATAATTAAACCAAAAGTGATGCCCATTATAGTGCTTTGCCCAACATTCAACTTGGAATATGTGTCCCATGACCTTGGTCTTCTTTTTCCTTGATTACATTATACTTTAACCTAGGGTTGTTACAGTCGTCTAATCTATAGTTCAAATAATAAAAATACTGACCATATCTTTGAGAACTATGTGGTCGAAACTTATGAGATAATAATGCAAGAGCATCACGAGCTACGAATGCTTTTTTTCCAAGGAAAAAATTCTTTGTAATTTTATTTATAAAACAAAATTACATGACCATATGCTAAAATGCATTCCTAGTTTACTTCTTAGGCTCATGCCCATGTTGGAAATAAATATTCCCTGAAAATTAAAAAATTAAAAATTAAAACACGTAACATTGTCCACAAAAAGGGGTTTTGTATTTTACATTCTCCCCTATTTCTATCATCACTCAAAAAATATATGAATATCATCCATTATATATGATTCATTCTATCCAATTGTGCTTCTATTGCTCATACGTCAAACCTATAAAGGAAAGTATCATGTCGTAAAATATCATCATTAAAAAAAATGGAAAGTATCATCTATGGTTTCTTATATACAATATTGTTTTTATAGCATATATAGACAAAATTTGTAAAGTAAAATATCATGTAGTTAAACCCAAAGATCATGAATGAAATTAAATATATTCCCACTTTTGTTTTCCATAATTTGCTAGGCACCTTTGTCCATTCCTAGTGTTGCTTTGGACAAGCAATCTACCAACCTTTTTGTGTCCTTTTAGATGTGAGAGAAAGAAATATATGAAATTCTTACTTATGTAGATTATACATCGTAAACAAAGGTTGTAGGGTACAATTCCTCAAGATAGATACCTCCCTCATCCACTGAATAACAAGGAGTGAGTCTCCATATATTTGAATGTTGTTATTCCATATTCTTTTTTTCCACTGGAAAAATCGTAATCTTTCATTATGATTGAAAAATTACATGTTGTAGATGCTTTCAGCATATGGTGTATTGTCCTTTGCCACTAAGGGCATTTTCAAAATTGTTGTTCAGTTGCCAAAAACTTTGAGTTCATGTTGCAGTCATCACCACGCAGGGTGTTCAGTCACTATCTGATATAATAGTAATAATAAAAAACTATAAATATGTCGGTCATCTACAATAGTTCCACATACACCACGCAGGGTGTTGTCTTTGCTAAAGGTCTAAGAATATATATACAAGAAAATATAGCCTATGTGAAAATATATACAATGTATGAGCCATGCATATCCATAAAAAATAGAGCCAAAAAGACTGTAATCTAGGGGCTCTCTGCCCTGTGGTAGTTTTGATCATTGTAAGGCCGATGATAGTAGCGATATTCATTGGAGCCTCTCTGCTCCTGTATCATCCACTCTCCTCGGGGAAGTACCGTGGCCTCCTTGGAAAGCCCATCAGCACTGCAGTTATGTTCCCTGTAAATGTGATTACATGAAATAGTGTTAAACTAAGCTTTGAACAAAATCACTTCATCCAAAATATTGTTGAGTGTGTGTGAGTGATAGACAGTAATATTATTGGACCAATTAACTATAATTTTTGAGTTAGCATATATGTTTAAATCCATGCAGTTATGACCCAATGAAAAATGCAGTAGATGACGGAGTGTAATGAGCTCTACAAAATTATTTGTTCCCTCGCCAAGCCCCATCTTTACTTTGTAGAAATGTTGTTCATTAATGTATAGTATGAATCCACCGCCACATCCATGGTGCTATGCAGCACCATCAAAGAATGCCCAAGGAGAGTTTTTATCAATAGGTGCAGGATCATGTGGTCTACGAGGCCGAGGTTTGTGTGGCTCAGGCAACTCGTGATAGGAAAATATGATTCGGGCAGTAATATGCGGCCAACAAACAGGTTTATCCTCAAATATAATTCGATTCTGAGCCAGCCATAGATGCCAGCAGATGATTAAGGGTAGACATTGTAATCTAGTGCCATGATGAAGATTGCACCAGTTTTCCCATGCTCGACCAATGTTGTCACCCTCCCATTTCCCGGTAATATGAATTGATGAGGAGATATTCTGCCATAGATTGATTAGAGAATTACATTGAAGGAATAAATGCAATGTCGATTCAGAAGAATTCTTGCATAAGACACACCAGTGAGGGCCATGGAAAGATCGGTGAGATAGTGACTCTCCCGTGGGAACTTTATCTCTGAGAATACACCAAAAGAACAGTCTTGTTCTTGGGGGCGATACAAGTTTCCATATACTCTTCCACCAAAACGCTGTCTACTTCGGCTGTTTATGTGAGATCAAATTGAGATATCCAGCCTTTGGAGAATAAATGCCATTCTCAGCAAGACTCCAGACGAGTTCATCTGGTCCTTCCTTGATCCTGATGTGTGATTCACACAGTGCATTTGTGTAATCATGCCATTCTTGATGCCACTGTGGTGGAATATCGAGCTGTAGGGTAGATTTCCATCCTTGTGTGAATATGTTGGTGTTCATTAGATCCACTATGTGTGTTATAACCTTTATCTCATGAGAGTGAAGGTGTTGGATGAGTTCTCTTGATAGCTAGAATATACCTCCTCCCCCAGTCCAGGGATCCATTCCAATGTGGGCCTTTGATCCATCATTTATTCTACAAATGAGATTGTTTCTGATGCTAGGCAGGGAGTGTAGGAGGGCCTTCCACACTGATGAAATACCAGTTCTAGGCCAGCTCGGCATATGGACCCAATCCATAATTTGATGTGGCCAAATGTACTTGTGATATGAAATTGTAGTCCATAGATTCTGCCCAGTCAATAGAGTCCATCCCATTTTTGCAGCCAGGGCTTGTGCAAATAGGGGTAGGTCTTTTAGCCCCCATCCTCCCCATTTTTTAGGCAAGGCGATCTTATTCCAGCTGACCCAGGCAAAGATATTTTTGTCTTGGTGGCGTTCCAGAGATATCTGCTACAAAGCTGTTGCAGTCGGTCCAGAATGTTTCTGGGAATCCATGCTAATGCCATCCAGAAAACAGGGGTGGCCTCAAGAACCGATTTGATGAGTACTAATCTGCCAGGTCTAGATTAGTATCTATGAATCCAGTTAGAAAGCCTTTTTTCTAGCTTGGTGACAAGCCAGACCCAATCTGCAATTTTCTGGCTGAGGGGCTTAATCCAAAATCCCAGATATTTGAACCCCTTGTCCAAAGGTATGATGCAATAAGGGAAGTGTTGTTGTGCAAGTTGTGACTCCTGGATGGAAGTGAGGGCTAAGGTAATGGTAGATTTCCCATGATTTGCCTACATTCCTGTAGCCAACGAGAAGAGGGAGAGAATTTTGGAGAAAGTGAGAGTGTCTCTTATGCTCCCATCCAAGAAAATGAGAACATCATCCACAAATAGGAGATGAGTGAGGAAGCAGGAATCAGATATCTTGAGACCACGAAGGCTGCCATCTCTTTTAGCAGTAGCTAGTAAACGGCTAAGCCCATCCATAACAATCAGAAAGAGTAGGGGGGAGAGGGGACAACCTTGTCTGAGACCTCGCTCAGCATGAAAGAAATGGGAGGCAGATCCATTGATGAGTACACTGTAGGTAGGGGAGGTGATGCAAGCCATAATCCAAGCAATGAAATCATGGGGGAAGCCTAGGTGTATAAGGAGCATCTTGATGTAGAGCCAACTGACTCGGTCAAAAGCTTTTGCCAGGTCGATCTTTAGGATGATACCTTTTAGGTGTTTAGTCCAGATCGAGTGGATGGCCTCATGGGCCGAGCCAATAGCTTCATGGATCTGGCGATGCTCGAGAAAGGAAAATTGCTGGGGGGCAATATGGTGAGAAAGAATGGGCCGAAGACGATTTGCAATGACCTTGGAAATAATTTTATACAGACAGTTGCATAATGAGATAGGCCTATAGTCATTGAAAGAGGAAGGGGAATCGGATTTCGGGATAAGGGCAATAAAAGTCGAATTGACAGCATTGTACAAGGATCCAGATATTCTGCACTCTTCCACAACTTTTAACAGATCATTCCCCAGAAGTTCATAGAATGCAAGATAGAATTCTATCGTCCACCCGTCTGGCCCAGGACTCTTGTCCTTTTTGAACCATTTCAGCGTTCCTTCTAGTTCGCCAGTAGTAACAGGAGCGATTAGCTCCTCGGCCTCATCATCATTTACAAATCGGGGAAAATGTCCTGCCACATTGATGATATCAGCCAGATTTGACCCAGGAGGGTTTTTGAAGAGATTCCTGAAATGAGAGGTGCCAAGATGGGAGAGTTTGTTAAAGGTGTCAGCTACTCCCCCATCAGGTAGAGGTAAGTTCCATATTGTATTTGAAACTTTTCTACCTTTTGCATAGTTCTGAAAGAATCTTGTGTTTTCATCTCCTACTTTTAACCATATAGCTCTGCTTCTGAGGCGCCAAGATTCCTCTTTCTCCTTCAAAATCCTTGCCTTTTGGTTTTCTAGCTCAATTAGGTGAGCTTTGTCGTCAGCTGAAGTAAATCCCAGGTTTCGGTCATTGAGCAATATGCTCAATTCAGCTTCAATTTGTGATAATAATAGCTCCTCCCTCTGATGTTTCTCTTTTGCCCATTTGATAGATAGATGCTTGAGCTGGGATAGGTTGTGGCAGAAACCCTTTGTCAAGGAATCATGTCTATCAATAGGGTTGGCATTCCAGTAATCCGAGACCATGTTTATGTACTCAGGGTCCTGAAGCCAGACATGATTAAATTTAAATGGAGCTTTTGGTTTAGGATGGGGGCCAAACACTTCAAGATAAATGGGGGAGTGATCTGAGATGCCCCCTAAACCCACCCATTGTTTGTAATGATGCAATTGATTCATAAGGGGGACCTTTATCAGAAAACGATCTAATCTCCTTGCTAGTGCAGCATCCCCCACCCTTCTGTTTCACCAAGTAGGGAGTGGCTTATTCATGGGGATATCCACCAAATTGTGTTGTTCCAGAAGGTTGGTCATATAGCCAGTGATAGAGTCCACTTGTGCTTGTGACCCCCAAGATTCTCCAAATCCCATAGAGAAATTGAGATCTCCCCCAAGAATGATGTGATCAGGAGAAAAAATCGATAGATTTAACAGATGTTGCCAGAAGTTTTCCCGTTGATGGCAGGGACCATATATATTAATGACCCTCAGGTTTAGACCAAGCTCCGCTGAGAAAAGATCTAAGCCAATAAATCCATGGCCACCCCAGGATGCTAAGACCCTGATGTTGCGAGGATTGTAGCCAATGGCTAGGCCCCCTGATCAACCCACAACATCCGTGGCCAAAAAATTCCATCTAGGAGATAAGGAAATTAATGTGCTGGTGATGTTATCGGCCTCACCTAGGGTTTCTGGCAGCATGATGATGTCAGAAAGCTCTACTTCGAAAAGTCTACGTAGGGCTAGTTTCTTGGAGGCACTAGCCATGCCTCTGCAATTCAATGAGAGACACTTCATGGGGGAACCCTGCCCAGCGTGTTCAGTGCTCTAAGAACCCCTTCCAAAGTGGATTGTCTACTAGAGGCGACCTCTGCCCGCCGTTTTATGGCTATGGATAGATTTGATTTTCTCCCGCGAGATGAAAGGATGACAGAACCAAGTTGGGTAAGTCCCAAACCAGAGATATGAGATGGGGGACCACCAGAGTGAGAACGAGAGTGGAGGTTGTAATTGTGAGATGATGACTTCTCGTTTGATGATGGGGAGGTGGAATTGGATGATAGAGTGGGAAAAGATGGTACGGTGGTGGCGATGGAAGGTAATGATGGAGCCATAGTGCAGTGAGCCACCGAAGTGTTAATGGTGGATGAAACAAGAGATGAACAATAAGCAAATGAGGTAGGGCAAGAGGTCAGAGAAATACCTGATAATTTTGCGGCCTCAGCTGCAGCACGAGCTCTTGTGGGGGGGGGCGATGGTGCTCTGTGCACTCCTTCCACCGTCCTCGGGGTGATGTTGCTGACCAGAGGATGTGGACCCGAACTAGGAGAGCGATTCAAAGCTGGTGCTTCATTCCTAGTAGAAGTGGTAGATGCCCTCAGAGGATCCTCTGTTTTTTTATGAGTGGGCATTCCTTAAAGATGTGTGCCACTCTATGACATCATCTACATCAGAAGGGAACTCCTTCGTAGTCCAGGATCTGTACTTGAGTTTATTTCCCCCATTGAAGAGTGATTTTCTCTTCCAAACCTTCACAAGTGTCCAAATGGACTAGAATGCGAGCTAGGGTTTTGTTCTTCGATTGCACAAATGTTCTGTCATGGTCCAGGTAGGAGCCTAGGGAATTTCCAATTCTGACAAAAACCTCCTCACACCAATATTGCAGTGGAAGCCCTGGCAAGCAAACCCAAAGAGGTCCCGCCCCAATTTGCTCCCTCTTTGGGTCGAAAAGGGGACTCCATCTCTTGAGGAGTACAGGGGCCATCTCAATATGCCAGTATCTTGCGAGGATCAGATCTGTGTAATTTTCTTTTGCAAAATGAAGAGCAAACCAACCCCTGGGAAATACCTGCACCTCAGGCAGTTCCTTAAGCATACTTCCCCAAATCTCTTGGACCCATAAGGTGAGCCTGTCTGTTGAGTATGCTTGGCCTTGAACATGTCCAACCAGCACAGTGTTAGCCATGTATGCAGCTTCCCCAATAGTAGAACTTTCGCCAAAATGTATAGTGATGTCCTTTGTGGTAGCCTTCACACACTTCGTCTTCTGTTTCCCAGTTCGTGGGGTAGATGGATGGTCCGACAACGGATCTGGTGAGCCCTCCTGAGTTGTATGAGCCGCTGATTTGACCTTCACCGTAGGGGTTTCAAAACAGCCCGACGGGGAGTTTGCAGAGATGGGAGGGTTTTGACCCCCGGATGCCTGGAGGTCCTCTGGTGGAGCTGTGAAAAGAGTCAAACAGGACGGATGGAGGTGGTCTGTTGGTGGATTTGGATCAAAAGAGGGTGAAGGTGGGGTGTTTGCAGTGAGAATGTGAAGAGTTCCCAGTGATAAAGGAGGGTAGTCAAGTGTGGGAGAATCAATGGAAAGTGACCCGAAGAACAACGGAGTTGTACTATGACCAGGATAGGTAACCACTGGCGCAGTGCTTGACGGAGCAGGAACAGACGGGGGAGATGAGCCAGATGCCGGTGATATGAGGTTAGGGTTTCCAAATATGACGCGGTCGGGGAAAGGATCCTCGGTATAATCAAGCTCCTCGACCTCCATAACATCACCCATGTTGTTAGCTGTTACCGTCGGCAGATGGAGACAGATGCAGTTGCAATGGAAACGGAGATCTGTCGGTCGTCCAGGTCCGGGTGCCTACAGGAGGGTGCTGCAGTAAAACCTAGGGTTTTTACCCTAAACCCTTACAGTGGCCTCCTAATTTCACCATCCCCCTCCCATTGTTATTCCATATTCTTGTTCTAACATAAAACTAGATTTAAATTTCATTGATTCACAATAATTATTTATTTTATGACTAATTCCTACTTTGAAGGAGATGTTGTAGTTTATGGAAAAATAAATAATTCCTCCTGCAACATCCCTAGAAGGGGTCCCCTTTATAGTACAATTAAAGTATGTCCATAGCATATCCCTATTTATTTCATTTTTTATAGACAAGTGATGTTTTTTTTACTTTCTTGACCCTATTGGACAACATATATTATGCTTAGGGCTTTAACAACACATTTTAGAGAGAAGGTTTCTTTGTCCTTAAATAATTTCAAATTCTTGGTTATTAGTTTTAAACCTTTTAAGTGAAACAATGCATACATATTCTTGAGCAAAATAGATGGAACAACAATGTCATAGACACTACACAAAGATTTACCTTGGAAGCCTTTAACTAGGAAAACCAACAAACCTTAGAGTCACACCTTTATCTTCTTCATTGTATTAATTTTATCATACGTAATAAAAAATTTAGGTATTCTATAGCATCCAAAACCCTAATTCATTAATTTGAATTAGATTATAACCATAATTCCTTAACTAGAATTAGATTACAATGGATAAAAAAACCATTCATCAAAAGGGGCAAAGGGCTGCATTTTCCCCTTAGTCCCAAAGCATGGGGCTCTATCCATCCTCCCCTTCCTCTGGAACATACATACAATAGATGAATATAACCATACAAAAAATATAATACTTTCGCAACATTCTCCCACTTGTTATTTTCTTTGCAAACAATGGGTTTAGGTTTTATAAGATCAATAATTTAGGGCAACCATGCCCATTGCTACTCTACACCAAGAGAACTTCTCGATACTAATATACTTGGTCAATGAGTGTACAAAATTATTCGAAGTGTTAGCCCTCTTTGGCAACACCTTCTTGTCTTCAATGATGTCTCTCGCAAAGTGGTAGGATTTTTTTTTTTCTTCAGTGGGGGCAAAGGGCTGCATTTTCCCCTTAGTCCCAAAGCATGGGGGTCTATCCATCCTCCACCCATCCCTTCCTCTAGAACATACATACAACATATGAATATAACCATACAAAAAATATAATACTTTCACAACATTCTCCCACTTGTTATTTTCTTTGCAAACAATGGGTTTAGGTTTTATAAGATCAATAATTCAGGGCAGCCATACCCATTGCTACTCTATACCAAGAGAACTTCTCGGTACTAATAGACTTGGTCAATGAGTGTACAAAATTATTCGAAGTGTTAGCCCTCTTTGGCAACATCTTCTTGTCTTCAACGATGTTTCTCACAAAGTGGTATTATACATCAATATGCTTCATTTTAGAATGATAGCAAAGTTCTTTTCCAAAAAAATTGCACTCTAGTTATAACAATATAACCTTGAAACTTTCTACACAAACTCAATACTTGAACACAATCTTTGTAACTATATAGCCTCCTTATTTGCATGGGTGGCTTCCATGTATTCGACTTCTTGTAGATCTTATATGATCCAAACCTCCAACCCAATGTACATCAACAAAGCCATGTACATCTAACACTTTATCTTGTCCAAGTCTTTGTTCTTAGAAAATTGCATAATTTGTAGTGCCATACAAATAATTGAAAACCCTATTTATAGTTGTCTAATGCTCCTTCCTAATTTTGACATAAACCTTCTCAAAACTCCCACTGCATGTGCAATGTCCAATTTATTATAAACCATTACATGGATCAAACTACCAACAATGCTAGCATAGAGAACACATGACATGTCCTCTTCCTCTTCCTATGTCTTGGAACATTGATATATAAATAACTTCACACCTACGAGAATAAGGACCTTGACCAATTTAAATGCATGCATATTAAAACTCTACAATATTGTCACGACATGTTTCCTTTAATTCAACTAGAGTTTCCTATTTTCCCAATCTCCTTTAACTTCCATGCCCAAAATAAAATTTGAGGCACCAAGCTTTTTCATATCAAATATAGAAAACAATTGTGTTTTGGCATCCTTGATGATTCCACTGTTGTTTTCAATTAGAGACATATCATCAACATACAAGACCACGTAAATAATATAATTACCAACTAGTTTGGAATACCCATAGTGATCATCTCTGCTCCCTGGGAAACCAAATACTAATATATAATTATCAAACTTATGATACCATGTTCTTGGAGATTGTTTTAAGCCATATAGGGGCTTTTTCAACTTTCAAATTAGCTCTTTATTTCCCTTCACTACAAAACCTTCTAATTCTTTCATGTGGATTTCTTATTCAACATACCCATGTAGTCATTTGCTCTACTTTAAGATAAAATTAACAACAATAGACAACAAAAATATAAACAAAATTAATCTAGCAATAAGAGAAAAAATATCACCAAAATCATTTCCCTCCAACTAAGAATATCCCTTTGCCACTAAGTGAGCATCCTAATTCTCCACTTTACCTCCTACATTCAACTTGTTCTTCAACACCCATTTTCTACCAATGGGTTTTCTTTTAACTCGCAACTCAACTAAACCCCAAACCTCATTCTTATATAACACAATTATTTCTTCAACCATGACCTTCTTACGGAGTTGACTATCCTCTAAATCCATTACTTCCATGACAATTTTGGGATCATCATTAGTAATAGATAAAGTAAAGCTATGATGAAAATCAAGTGAACTTTAACTTTATGGTTGCATTCTTCCTAAATGAATCTCCTCAAAACGAGAGTATGAGGTTCCTCTTCTTATTATTCATCTTCTTTTGTTGAGTCATATTTTAATCCTCCAACTCAAACTCTATTATCTCTACTTCCTTTCCCCTTAGTAGGACTTCATGTTTGGGAACATTTATAAGCTGTCTAAAACAACATCCCAACTATAAACAATCATCTTAGTTTCGTGGTTCCAAAGTTTATAGCCTTTTATAGCATATTTATAACCAATATCAATTCATTTTTCAGCTTTACCATCTAACCTAGTCCTATTTTTCAAGGAACATGTATAGAAGCATCACAACAAAAACCTCTAAGATGTTTGAGAGAGGGTTTTTTATTAGTCTATGCCTTGTAAGAGTTTTTTCAACCAATCTTGATAGGGGTGATCAATTTACCAAGTAAAATGTAGTATCCATTGTCTTTGCCCATAATTATTGTCCTAACTCGACACCATTAAGCATGCTCCTTGCCTTCTCCATCAATGTATGTTGACGGACGAATTGCTCTTGCAGGCAAGAGTGATCTCTCTAGGTTTAGAAAGCTAACACTAAAACAAAACGTACAAAAATATACAAGCTTTCTTTGGAATACTATTGAAAATGTAAACATGGACATACCTGGTAATCTGAACTTTGTCCTTGCTTGTCCTTTGTTTGTTGAAGCTCTCATTCTACCTTTGATCCCAAAATCCAAAACTTGGAATATCACCAACAAACAACTAATGAAAGCATTTGATATATAAAATACTCAACAAATTCTATCAAGGAGTTCCATTACAAACATTCATACAATGAGACAACAAATGTGGGAAAGAAACATATTTTGTATTAATAAGGAAAGGAGGAACTTACAACCATTTCATTGAAGTTGATAGTTTCCTCCCAATAGTCCTCGATTCAAACCTCGCGTTCAAAAGCCTTGAATGGATACTTTAGCAGAGTGAAATTATATTTCAAGAGTTCAAAATCCAACCTTTTTTCCTTTTGAGTGTACTGTATTTATAGACGAAGGATAGAAGTTTGAGATCCACTTAGGTAGGAATTAGATCACAATGGAAGGGATGGAATCCACTATGGTAGGGATGAGAGCAACTTGAGCAAGGATTCAAGTCCACATCCTCACTGATCGAAAAGATACCTTCATGAGGCTTATAGAATGGAAGCTTCATGACCTTTTTTATTTTTTACCCATGTTAAAAGATTGGTGCACCCTATAGTGTAGTGATATGCGATGTTGACACAAGGTGTTAGGTATGCAAATTGTATCATTGTAGGTCATAAAGATGAATCTTGCGATCATCTTCAAAAATAGGGTTTTTTTTGTGAATTAAGCCAAGATTCTTATCTTTCATGGAGAGGTATTTATGCCATCTGCTTCAAGGATTGATGGAAATAACTATTTAGATAGTGAAAGATTTGGATTTGACATCATTTGCCTATATGCAATAAAGTAATGTGTAATAATGTCATATTCATTCTTTTTGTAACTCCATTCTATTAAGGCGTGTATAGAGTAATCTTTTTCCTTGCTAATCTACACTTCTTACATAGTTCCTTAGATTCATTTTCATAGCACTATCCACCATTATTTGTCCTCAACACCTTTCTTTTCTTCTTTGCTCGATTCTCTGTAGGATACCTAAACTCTTAAAATTTATCAAATACCTCAAATTTCTTTCGAAGGAAATAAATCCATGTGTCATGCAAGAAATCATTTCTGAATGATACATAGTACACAATTACCTAGTGAAGGATGTGCATAAGTCCAAACACATTACTATGTGTTAACTCTAAGGGCCCCTTTGCTCTTGTAGCACCAAATGAGAATCTTACCCAATTTTGTTTACCATATATGCAATGTTCATAGATATTGAAATCTAGTGTGTGATCAAGCATACCTTCAACCATGCCTTTACCATATAAGGTTCAAAGGTCGTTTTCTCATATAACTTAGACTTTGATGCCATAACATTATTTTTTTCACCAAATATGGCAGAGGTTATTTCTTCTTCATTTCCACCCTTGAGAACAACAAAACTGTTACACCCATCAATGATGGTGCTTCCCAATAGATTATACAAAATTTCATTCCAAAGTCCCCTCATCAATACCATTGCTTCTCAAACCATTTTGTTGGTTTCCTTTTCAAACATAGTATGTATACCTACATCACTCATCTTAGTTATGGATATCAAGTTTCTACCTAGCTCTCGAATGTGCAAAACCCCAAGGAATGTTCTAGGTCTTTCATTATTGAGTAGCAACTTGACTCTTCCATATCTTGTGATTCTATTTTCCAATTCATCTCCTATGAAAATGTCACCTCCATTATACTTTTCATATTCACAAAATCACCCTTCGTGAGGAGTTCTATAAAAAGAATCACCCAAATCGATCAACCATACATTATGATCTGACTACGTGCTTGAATAATTCAAGTTCACATCCCCTCCTTCCCGTGAGGAGCTCTTCCCTTCTATGGCAGGACCATCATCAAGTCCCTTCCCTTTATCATTATTTTAAAATCTAAAATCCTTCTTGTAATGCCTAACTTTACCACATTTCCAACATTTCTTTAACGATTTTCCTAGAGATTAATATCTACCTCTAGATTTTCATGACTTATTTTTATCTATATACTGGGAATGACCTCTTACAATTTCAGTGTCCATGCTCTCATTATCCATGGTTTTCCACCTCATTTATTTCAATAACAAGGATACAACCACATTATCAAACTTTAACGTGGTTGCAATACTCTCAATAACTACCACCAAACTCATCCACATTGGATCATTATATTGTTAGTCATCCATCTCGATGCTTTTAGGGTGGACAGATAAGAGAAATAAACTTATATGAGCAACTTTAGTGATGGGACTCAATTTGGAGAATGTTTGAGTTCTTAAATGATGTTTCTTTGTGTGGAGGGGGGGGGGGGAGGGACTTTGTTGCTTAAGTGTGTCACCCCCTAGCACTATTCTAAACTTGAGTATATTTATAACAATGCAAAGATTGTATCAATCAAAGTTTAAAGGAAAAAGTCATGCCTCCCAAAAGTTTACCTATCATGTTTGACAACCATAATTTGAGAGGATTCCACATCATCCCCCATTACTCATGGAAAAGGGGTTATGACCTATCACGTTTGACAGCCATAATTTGAGAGGATGCCACATCATCCCCAACTACTCATGGAAAAGGGGCTATGACCTATCTTGTTTGACAACCATAATTTGAGAGGATGCCACATCATCCCCCATTACTCATGGAAAAGGGGCTATGCACATGTGGCCTATGAATAAGACTCTCAAAGAGTCGATTTGTAACTCATATTGAGGGTTGAATGGGTCAAATTTAACCCCTAGTTGGCTATCGGATTGTGTCATAACCTAGCCACTAGGAGCAAAAGGGTTCTACTTCTAATCTAGTGAGAAAGTTGTAAAGATAGATTGTGACAATCAAAGTGAAATATTTTTGGTAAAAAACCCAGCTTATTAATCAAAGGCAAAACATATTAATGTTCAGTATCACTACGTAAGAGAAAATATCGTAGACAAGAAGGTGCTACTAGAAAATGTGGACACTTTGAAGAATGTTGCAGATTCATTAAAAAAATATGTGAGCAATGAAGTTCTCTTGGTGTAGAGAAACAATGGGAATTATCTCCTTGTATGGTTTATCGTGTACTCTTGTAACCCCCTATGTGCAAAGAAAACAATAAGTGGGAGAATGTTCAGTATGTGTTATATTAATTACATGATTATCCCTACTTGTTGTACAATGTGTGATGAGTAATAGGGGAGTCACAAGGGGAACGATTACTCACCATGTTCGCGGGGCTTGCAGGGGGTGAAATCCCCCTTATGTGAGGTTTAGGGGAAATGACACTGAAAAAAATGGGCAGTTATTTGCATCTATTTTCAAGAGTTTTCAACACATGGTTTTGCTAAAAGTAGTTTTGTGGTGTGTGATGGTTTTGTAGTTTTAGTTAGGGATATATGGTTGTATTTTAATCTAGGGCAAATGAATTGGTGGTTAATGGATGCTACAATATGTACACTATAAGGAAAATACCTTCTAGCGAAAGTTATAATGGAGGTTTTTAGTGTTATAAAATTGGAAAAAATTGTCAAAAAACATCTGCTAAAACATCCACTAAAACACCTATTTGCAGTAGTAGATTTTTAACAGAGATTATAAAGAAACTTCATCAAAATTGAAAAATATGGGCGGTCATAGGTTTCAACAGATGTTTTTTTAGCGGCGTGCTTCATGGAAAAATTAGCACCAATGCACTACATATAAAAAAGCATTGAGGTTGCATACATAACTAAAAGCACCGAGGTGTTGAATGCAAAGAACATTGATTCCATAAATGTATACTACCCACGTGCGTATATATAAAAAAATGCCACTGTGCGTTCTTTTCAAGAACGACACTGGGCCACACAAAAAATTATTGCAGACTCGGTGCTTTTATTTAAACTTGCAGCGCTGATGCATATTATTTGTATAAATGCATTGGTGCGCTACAGATATAAAAGAACTGGTGTTGTTAATTTTAATAATGCACTGGGGCTAGAAATAATATTTTGTAGCACTGATACTAGTTCTATGAAAGCACCGGTGCTTTAAGAATTACAATGCACCAGGGTGTTAATTGCAAACAATACCAGTGCTTGAAGAACTAAATGCCTCGGTGTTATCATTTTCTGAAAAGGCATTGGTCATGCAAAAAATGTTGTAATGTGTTTTTTAGGCCGATAGGCCCTCCCTTTGGAACAGACTTTCGTCATTCCTTTTTGTCCCGTGCTGACACGTGGACAGTTATGCCATCGATGGTTTCTCCTTTCCCTTTGTCTCCCGTGCTTCTTTTCTTTGAGAGATTGACACCTGGCATTCTTCAGACGAGAATGTACATCTGACATCTGGGCACAGTTTTTTTAGGGCCGCGACATCTGCGCACATTTCGTGATATTCTTTCCTCCTTCAGTTACTCGTCATGGCCTTCATCCTTCAGTTACGGGCGGAACATGGCCTTCATTTCTGTTATGGGCGGAGGGTTGTTATCGGCGGATCAAAGTTGTGTAGTGGCATATTCCACAGTCCAGAAGTATCTCCCACAATGTTAACTGCTGTAGTTTCTCATGCGTTCCCACTCGCCCTGAAAGCAAAGCGTTGGAAATGTTAAACACAGATTGTGCGGGAGGCGGTCTGGTGTGGAAGAGGCACACGTCTTCTTGATCGCGCCCACGCTGTCGTGGAGGTTTTTGTGATGGTTTCCACGAGCAATCGCCTGCTTACCACAACAAAACTTGAATTCTGATTGTTGGAAGAAACATAAAAGCAATGGTAGGGACGGGACCGCCTTCATCATCTTCTTCTTCGATGTTTACTGCATGGATTGCAGCCATGTCCAGGGTTGATTTCACCAACAGCGCCGCCGCTGCGGCAGCGGCCGTGAATTCTACCTCTTCTTCTAATAGCATGCCGGAGGTTCGAGTCTCGGAGGGGCGCGACTCTTCTAAAGATAGCGATAATCAAGCAGTGGGCTATTCTTCGGCACAGTTAAACCTGGGATTCAGAGAAAGGGCATTTTCTGCTGCGGGTGCTGCTTTTCTGTCAGTGATTATTGTCAATCCATTGGATGTTGTCAAGGTTAGGTGCTCTATGAAGTTAGGTTGTATGCTTTATATCTCAGGGGGATTTTATGCCGTGGTTAATGTAATGTACTTGTTGTTTTGCAGACGAGAATGCAAGCCCAGGCAGCTGGTGCCCCCTATTATCCACACGCCCATGAGAACCTCAGAACGTCCATGGCGACTCTCGGAGAAAACACGGTACGGTCATTTTTGGAACATTTTATAGTTAAAACTAGTGTCCATGCCCAGATTAGGGCCATGCCTTGATCTTTAATAAGAAACAGACATGTCGATACTAAATTACCATTCCCAAATTTATTGGAAAGGTGAAAATTTATAGGCAAGGTACCTGGAGAGGGAAAAACTCTGCCAAGACAAAATACCAAGACAAATCAGTATTTATTAAAATATATTCCAAGTGACACACCACAGACTTTGATTACAATTTTTGGATAATGCATTATATCGGTGTAATATAGGAGAGTTGATTCTACCAGTAGACAGTTTGCAATCTGTATCAGGTGCCGTCCCTTGGACTTAGGGTTGACAATTTTGAGCAACTTTGCTTTAGTGCCATATCTAAAATTTGCATTAGTTTTGGTCGCAGAGACCAGAAGCCAAACTAGTAAATAAAGACATATAATGGGTCAAGGATTCATCGAACTAGACCAAGACGTTCTCATTTTATTTTCTCAGTTCGCGGCAGATCTAACCATAATTTTCTGTAGAGTAGCAATATTTGAATATGAATATGAATTTGGATACAATTTGGTACAGAAAAATACGTAAGGAAGAAAAAATCTAGTATGGCTCCTATAAAGAAGTATACTTCCAATAGATACAAAAATATGCATCTTGTTTTAAAGTTTAGAATAATTTTGTTTTTGGGCTGTTTTTCTTGGGTTTATGGGTCAACTGGTATTTAACGCACGAGGTTTATCATCAAAGACAGTCAAAAGGAAGTTGACCCTACTGTATCTGTACCGTAAGTTTGCTGGATTTCAGACTACTGCCATATTTCTCTACAGCAAATGCCAAATGGCCGCATCTTTCTACTGTGGTTATCTGTCATCCTGGTTATTGTTTACAGTTTATGTTCCTTTTTCTTTATTATTTTGTTTGCTATGTAATGTGAGTACTGAGATGACTGGTATTCCTAACCTGTGGCTTGAGTAGCCATGATCCAGGGGCACCTAAACCGTCAAAATCACCTAGAATCGCACCTGGCCTGGCCACAACAGCCCTCAGCATGCTGGATTTTTGCCCACTTAATTTCGAACTGGTGACCTTTTGACCATGGTGCCTTAACAGAACACCCTGTCACCGTCTGCTCTGTCCTGTGGGTGTTCCTTTTTCTTTATCTTGAATCATAATATCATCTCCCATTGAAATAGGAAAAAACATATATTGTAATTTCTTACAATATGAAGTGGACAGCTCGATGCACGAGAACAACAATTTTTGTTACCATGTGCAAGGTTCTCTAGGTAGAGCCTCATGTTTATGCAGAAGTGGCAAAATGAAATACGAGCTATCCTTTTATCAAGCTGTATGTGGTGGTAACTCACCAGACATTCACTTCCTAACAATCTTGCATATAGGAGTGGATAATCGTTTCTTGATGTGTGTGACCAAAAATGTACACTTCTAGGGTTTAAATGTTTTGTTGTAACGCTTAATACCAACGTGAATTACAGGGGCACTGGGCATGCCTGGTAATAACCTCTGGACAGGATTCCTTATTTTCTTCACTAGCACCATTGATAGCATGCAAATGAGAAGTGAAGCATTGACAATCCCCATGATGAAAACTAGTGTAATCACAGTCTTTTTCTGGTAGTAATGAACAGTAACACAGGGCACCCAATGCCAGTGTGTTTATTGGAGTTTCTAATGACACTCAGGAAATCGAATACGAAAATTTTAATAATCAACGATGCCTTTCCTATTAATTGATATTTTGGTGACTTGTTTCAGAATACAGTTCTTTTGTTCCATTTCAAAGTCACATGACTTGTCCTCACCAATGACTCGAAAATCCTGAATGGAGAGTCGGCTACTCAGCAATGGCTCAACGTATTAAAAATACATGAAATACTGAAAAGGGTTATGTGAAATTGCATAGTTACACTGGAAGTTTCCCTGCGCCTCGGAGACTTATCCCCTGAGCTCCTACATCCCTAGGCACACAGGACATCCCAGGAGTTGGGGATGCCCTTGGGGACATTAGGGAGTTCCCCATATCCCCAAGTAATCCTGTTATGTACCTAGGGGGGATAATATGGGGTACCAAGGGAGGTACCCAAGGTAATAATGTAATAATGGGATGGGCCATAGTATTAAATAAGGTGGTTAACCCATGTCATGTAAGGGACCACAAGTAATTAATAATAATGTAATGGGCCCATGGTATTAGTTGATGGTATGAGGAAACCATGGTAATGATGCATGGTATTGTATGTATGAGGCCTATATAGAGGCTAGAGACTCCACATGGAGAGGGAGGAAGATGAAGAGAAGTATTATTGTATGAACAAGCATATGGCTTGTGGAGTGTTCTCCTTCCTTAAGGAGTGAATGTATGGTGTTGCCCTACCTTAAGGGTTTTGATAATAAGAAGCATTTCTATCTATTCAGATCTTGTTATTCTTGGGTTTATTTATATTATCATATATTTCTGGGTTAGATCTACAACAAGTGGTATCAGAGCTACAACAATTGGTATCAGAGCTACAACAAGTGGGTTTCTGGGGCGGCGAGTTTGCAGATCAGATCTGTACGTTTTGGTGCCAGATATATAGAATCTAATTGTAGATCTATATTCTTTGGGAAAAAACACTCGATTTCAAAAAAAAATCGGTTGAATCGGAGTCCGGACGAAGAAGATATCGCTGATTTAAAAATCAGTGGGGTTGCAGACAATTTTCAGGGCAGGGAGTTTGCGGCGCAGATCTAGAAGTCCTGGTACAAGATCTATAAAATCTAATTGCAGATCTGGATTCTTTGGGAAAAAATACCCAATTTCAAAAAAAAAATCAGTCGAATCGGAGTCCAGATGAGGGAGATATCGCTGATTTAAAATGAGCTCTTTTTGCAGAAATTTTGAGTGACGTCGGGAGAGTAGCAGCGCAGATCTGAAATTCTAGTGCCTGGATCAAAATTTTTATCACATGGGCAGATGCAGAATGGTTGTTCCATTTCCAAAAACAGGTCATAATAAGGATTCTGAGCAATATTGACTAAACTGTGACAATTTTAAATTTTTGCCACGTAAGTGTTTTTTTTCAAAACTCTCTTCATGGCTTTTATCGAGTATCTTTATTTTACAGGAAAAGATAGTGGTCCTACTATTGAAGAATACATAAAACAAAAGAAGTGGGTATGGAAAAACAATTGGAAATTGTGGGCAGTGCAAGATTTTAGAGATGAGGTGGCCACATGGTGGGGATTACTTAACCAAAAGAAGTGTTCCAACCTGCCCGATGAAGAATTTGAAAAATTACTTTTAGACAGATGGTCTCATGCTAGAAAACAAGATAAGGAGAAACATGTGGGGTTATTTCCTACTGGTATATCCTTATTGCAGGTTCATGGATTGATTCAGAAGGAGAAAATCATTGTGTCTATAAGTCCGAGTTGCAAGCAAAATCTCATAAATGTCAACTTGGCAAAAAAATTGCAAGTCCCAGCAAAACAAATTGAAAATACACAGGTTGAGGATAAGGATGTTCAAATTTATAAGGATTTGAAGCTTTCTATGGATAAGTATGTGTTTCATGGTGATTTTTATGCTTCAGATATGGATAATATGGATGTTGTTTTGGGATATCCTTGGATGGAATCCGTGGGTACTATCAATATTAATGTGCAGAAGAAATTCCTGAAGCTATGGTATAAAAAGAAGAAAATTACATTACAGGATATTTCCATCCATAAACAGGTAGAGCACATGGAGACTGAAGCAGAAGATGTTCAAGGGACTGACATATCAGATGATGAGCCTTTGATGATCGACAATCAAACACAAACAGAGGCTGCAGAAGAAAAGGTTACAGGTGATGATACATCAGAGGAGGTCTCAGTGGTTGAAGTCATATTGAAAAAGAAGACACCACAACAGGCACCACAGCAGGGTGAAGTCAAGCAAAAGCCATCGTGGGTTAAAACTTCAACATATCATCACCCACATCACCCCGCAAGACAACCATCATGGAAACCAAGTAGTCACATGATGGATAGAAAGGAGAGACGATCCACCTACTACACATCAACACAGAAGAGCTGCCACGGTCAACTTCCATCTCAAGCGAGCGAGGCACCAGCGAGATCGAGGGTTCACCTTTCTCTTGGATGGCTAGATGCACGTGCATGGTATCAGTGGACTACTCTTTTGAGTAGATCTTATTATTTATGTTCTTCCCATGTTTCGGGGACGAAACATGTTTAGGGGGGTGGAATGTTATGTACCTAGGGGGGATAATATGGGGTACCAAGGGAGGTACCCAAGGTAATAATGTAATTATGGGATGGGCCGTAGTAATAAATAAGGTGGTTAACCCATGTCATGTAAGGGACCACAAGTAATTAATAATAATGTAATGGGCCCATGGTATTAGTTGATGGTATGAGGAAACCATGGTAATGATGCATGGTATTGTATGTATGAGGCCTATATAGAGGCTAGAGACTCCACATGGAGAGGGAGGAAGATGAAGAGAAGTATTATTGTATGAACAAGCATATGGCTTATGGAGTGTTCTCCTTCCTTAAGGAGTGAATGTATGGTGTTGCCCTACCTTAAGGGTTTTGATAATAAGAAGCATTTCTATCTATTCAGATCTTGTTATTCTTGGGTTTATTTATATTATCATATATTTCTGGGTTAGATCTACAACAAATCCCCTGCCAAATTGGGGATGTCCCAGGGAATTCCCTATTGCCTCTTGATAAATTGAGGTTTGTTGGCATCCCCAACCCTGACAGTCCCAAAAAGAAGCTGAAGCGGCCCTGTTTTAGTGTGGGCCCATTGTGGTCCAGCTTGGGCAATAAAAAAACCTGTGAATTTATATGAAATGGCCCCCAACTATTTTCATTTTTCCTTAATATCTGAGCTGAGACGTTGTTATTACGAGGTGAAACATTGTTGTTTGGGGCCGAGACAGTGTTGTTTGGAGTCCCTCACAGCGTTTCTATCCATTCTTATATTTGTTGGAGCTGAAAGTGTGCAGTCAGTCTGCTGTATTGTTTTATATCTTTTGGAGGCTGCGAGAGAATGTGGTTTGGTTGTTGTGTGGTTGCATCTTGGTGGGTTGGAGATTCAAATGTTACAAATCAAGAATCATCATTTGATTTATTTTTTCTATTTCATAATTTCATTTTTAATTTAAAAAAAAACTATGGACTTACTTTTGAAATTTTGATTATTTTTAAATATTCTTTCATTACCCCCTATATGTCGTCCCCTGGAAATTTGAGAGTATCTTCTAGGGCTGTCACCCCTGGGAAGTTTGAGAGTACCTTCTAGCAGTCCTTAATCCCTGTTCCCCCATCTCCCACATTCCCTGTTCTGGAAACTTGTGCAACTTACTAAAGTTGAAAATGAAAGTGGGTTAAAAAGAGGGTCAAGCTTGGTCAAATTGGTAAAGATATACAAATTTGGCCAGAGTTGGTCAAAATTTGTCGAACTCAAAGTAATTGTATGTTTGACCAATTCATTCTCAGTAACTTCAGCTTGTTTTGGGGCTGAGTTGTGTTGACTTCCAAAATTTGTAGATTTTGAGTGACTTATGTTGCGTGGCTCTATATGTTTTATTAACCTTATCATCTCCTGTTTGCACTTTTCAAGGTTAGCCAGTATTTTAAGGTGTAGATAATACTGTGTGGTCATATTTCCCAGTTGTTTTTTTTTGTCCGTACCATGACGGGAGCAATCTATGCTTATCATATCTAATTAGAGTTATAATTACGGTTTTAATCTTTCCTTCCTTGATTGTTAAATTTGCAGGAGCTTGAACTGGATAAATTTGTTACAGACAAGGTTTCTTTTGCTGACATCAACAAGGCATTTGATCACATGCTTAAAGGAGAGGGTCTGAGAACTGTAATTAAAGTCATCCAGGATTAGTGACAAATATGAACACAGTTGGAAAATCTCCAATGTTATGAAGGCATGCTGAACTATTTCAAACTGTTATGTGATTAATGTCGTGGCTTTTATGTGTAACTATGGTATGCAATTAAAGTCCTGGAAAGCATGTAAACAGTTATAATAATTTTAGGGTAAGTATGATGTTTAAGTTTTGACACTGCTTCCAAAACAGCCATCCAAAAGGTCATTACTATAATAGCTTGATTAGAAATAGATTGAATGAGAAGGTCCAGATGGGGTATTCAATCATCTCCATCCATCTGTTCTGCATCCTCAGTGCTTACTTGAACAATATATCAGCCTTCATATTTATCCCTTGCAGACATGCTAAAAAGATAATGACATGGAATTTTTCCTTGCTTCTCTGATTCCGTCCAATGATGGGCCAGCTGCAAATTTTCCTGATTGAAATTTCCATTTGACCTCTCTGCAATGTGTTTGGAATCTCTTATCACCTGTAGACAATTTAAACCTTTCTCTATTGCTATTTTCAGAATCTACCAAAAAGCATAAAGTTATGCTCTGTTGTTTGATCCATCTCCTACAGCTCTGCTTTGAAACTGATCTCGTAATTGTCTCTTAAAGTAATGCCTCATGATCCACAATAGCTGGGATTACCTTGACAAGCCTCGTTGAAATAACTCCACACTATTGTTATATATATATATTCAATCAATTAGTTTTGAGTATTTGCTTTCTAGATTGTTACCGTGACAAATCTAGGGTAATCCCTGACAAATTATGCTTGGGGCTATAATTGTGGAGCCATTGAGTGCAGAATTGATGCGTAGATCCTGTAGCAAGAGAGATCTGAACTGTGCAGGGCGATTGAAGTAGGCAAAGTGTCCAGGTTACAGATGTAGCGGCGAAGAGTGGCCAACAATGGGGTGGCACTAAAACTACTTATGTGATAGATACGGAAGAAGAAACTCATCACAATTTCGAAAGTATTCATATTTGCCATTTAAAATGTAAATTCTTCTGATTCCTTTTTCAAGAAAACAGTGGGAATTTATAGATTGTGTTTCTTTGTTTACATTAATGATAAAAGATCCAGACGAAATTCCCTGAAGGCTTGTTCTTTTTCAGGGTTTGAGTGAAAAATGTCGCTGCGTATGTATCCTACTTATGGAAAAGGGTATAAACAGTTTTGGGGCAGCAAAGATTGCTCCAGAGAAAATTCCAAGAAACTGAAATCATTTTAATTGAATTTGAAATTGTAGAAACCTTGAACCCCTTTCTTGGTTTGAAATCAAAGTTGAAGATGATTGGTCTAAGTAGAAGGAAAACGAGTGTATGGGAGTATGGGAGTGTAGAAGGAAAAATATATGGAGACACAGATTATGTGAGGAAGCAAAACACAAAGATGGTCTAAAACTATTGTTAGAATTGGATATCAAAGAAACCTGTTCACCTATTGCGAATGAGTGATGCATAAGCAATGTTAAGTGGGGGCAATTGGTGTGTGACCAATGTTCTGTGTGAACTGGCGATCATTGGGAGTTGTTATCTGGAGACACAGATTAAAGTATAACTGAAAATTTTGGTTGAGACTATTTCCATTTTTGGAAAGCTAAATTGTAAAATGCCCTTTAAAGGAAGGATGTGTAGGGATTGCAGAAATTTCCAGAATCAAATTCTTGATGTAAATTTTTAAAATTTCACCTTATATTAAAGGTTTCTAATTTTTTTGAGAGCGCTCTTTCTTCTTTTTAAACCCCTTAAAGGTGGGGTGGGGATGTAAGATATATATTTTATTTGTAGAAATTCAGACAAGTAAATAGAACATTTAAAATATTTGCACTGTTTTGCCTCTTAAAATGCTTGAAAATGAAAGTTTGAATTGTATCTTGGACAGAGCATAGATTAATAAGTGCTAAAAGCTTGCTTTGAGGGCCAGAGAAATACATATTGTTTTGAATGGTGGGTTTGCCAAAATGGAATCTAAAACCACTATATTTGAGGACTTAAGTATGTAAAACAAAATACTTTGAAAAATACAATACATGAATTTAAAATCGGTTTCAAAATTTTAATAATGTTAATGTTTTAGTTCTACTGTCAACCAGTAATGTAAGTGATTTGTTTTAACATTTGCAAATCACAAATTTCTCCACTTTTCATTTACCATGTACAACATTGTAATTTACTTTTCATTTAGAAAAAAACCGTGCTGCCAATAATCTATTGAACCTATTGAGCTTTAAGTATGAACACGTTCTACACTTACTATATTAATATGAATGGTTTGGTTTTGGTTTTGTTCTTCTAATATCAAATGTACTGGTACAGGATGGTCAACGTGGTTATTGCCTTCGTCACTACTTACCTTTATATATGCTTGACTATCTATAGAACTTTCTTCCTTTCACTAATCCTATCGGCCTCTCTTTGTACCTTTTGGGACAATTGCTAGTATATAACATAATGCATCAATGCATGTTTATGTTATGGTTGCACCAACTTTTTGTATGTTATTTTCTCTTTTTTGGAAACATCGACCTTTGACAATGCAATTATTGTGATGTTTTAAATTCGTTATTTATCGAAAAATCGACATATATATTATAACAATATTCATATAAATTAAAATTTGATTAGTGCATTTGTATATGATGTTTGGGTTAATTTGTTATAATATAAGATTTCACATCTCTTCATTATAATATTTAGTCATTCATATATTTAATCAGTGATGTAACATTTCACAACGACATTAGATAACACAATAGAATAAATTAAAAATCATTTTATCGTATATCAATAAGAGGATCTTTGTCATACAAAATGAGATTGTTATTGGTAACCCCTTGTCTTTCAATTGGGACACTACATACATTACATTAAACAAAATGTGTGATTTTCACAAACAATTATTTCAAAAAATACAACATATTGCATTAATATCCAAATAGATCATCATTCTTCATTGGAATTGTTGTCAGTGCTCGAGCTACTTCCATGACTTAGGTTATTTGGACGAATGTATTGTTGATTGCATCAACTGTGTTCGACTTCTTGATCTTGTTTCATCTGCAAACATAAAAATAAGGTGTAATGAGTGTATCTACGTTTGCAAGAATGATGAAAATTGAAATCAATAATATAAATTAATGTAAATTGAATAGAAATGTACCATTGCAAGAAGTGATTCATAAACTATACACATGGTTTCAAAACCAAGTCTCATGCCTTGTTGCAACAAGTCTTCTGCTGGTGTATTTCCATATTTTGTTTCCTGCATGTTTTAAAGCCCATCATAAATCATAGATTTAATATAAAGGATTTTTTTTGTTCTACTAATTATAAATTGAGAGAAGTAAAACAACATAAATATTTACAAATTCCACAATTAATTTTTGATATGCCAACATATACTCACAACCCATATTTAACCCAATGTCAATCAATTATTCTTATGGCTCTTCTTTGTATGTTAGCACCTATTTGAAGACATTCAATGATGGTTGTTGTAAAACAACTTAAAATATATGAAAATGAAACCATGAGTTGTTATAAGGAAATATTACCAATTACTCACAAACTTTGATATCAACCTTTTTCTTCCTTGTCGTCCTGTCTTATGTATTGAATGAGTTCTATTTTTTTTTTTTCTTTTCAGCAAGAAAATGGTTGAAAAGTAATATTTAATGTTGAATTATTTTTTTTATATGTACAAGGTCAATCATGATTACATACATTTGAAGCACATTGTTGTTGAGATGACTCCTATGATGCAAATATGTCCATTTCTTTTACCATCTCCTTGAACACTTTTTTGGACATTCATACTGACATGTTTCACATATCAGCTCAGATTCTTTGGGATTCTCATAATCTTCCTAAAAAAGTAATAAATTATTTTTATATTGATATATGAAAACTAAATATAACAAAATTGATATTAATAAATGAATAGTTTCTAGTTATATATACATATAATTCTAGAAAATCATTTTAATTAGGAATATTACCTTTTGAATGATTATTTTTTTGTTGTTGTATGTTTTTGTTATTGCAAGTCTAACATGTCTCATTGGCCATTGCTTTGGAAACACTTCTTGTAATTTAGATATAATTTGATTATTGGAATAATTGGATTGATTTTTGTATTGTAAGTGGAAAGTACATCTATACATTCATTCCACTATATCCCTCATAGTTTTGTAAGAAGATTTTCCCCTTTCATTAACCTGTAACACTACTCCTCATGAAATAAGGACCAATTGATTACAATCTACATGTTCTATAATTTTTCTTTTCTTAGAACGACATTGATATTTTCCTTCGTTGTTGATCCATGTAGAACATTAAACATATATGAATTAATAGATTCTTTGAAACATGTTATGTAATATTCTTAATGAAAATTAAAAAAAAAAAAAAAAACTCATATTGAATAATATTTTTTCATTCACCTCATTCATCCTCCTGCAAATTTTCTATTAGGATTTTACGCTCATCTGCACTTAGATTAGAAATAATCTTATCGACCTTCTTCATTTTATGGCTCTACATGACACACACTAACTAATACATTTTAGTTAAATTTACATATAGTTCAAACATATTAATTTTGTAACGAATTTACAAAGAATTTGCCTTCTGTGTTTTTTTCGATATGATATCGTTGTTTCGATCAATATTTTTGTTACGTGACAACTTCTCAAACATTTTGTATCAATAAACAACATGTACCTTTCAATACAAAAGCCATTAAATATATTTTATATATAGATCAAATAATTTTCAGTCAAAAGAGCTCTGGTAATCGATGCATGTTTAATTGTTTAGCACCGATAACGAAATATATCATTTTTAAATTATGACGGTGTGATTTGTAACGATAAAAACACTGCAATGACTTAACGATGCAATTTGGTAGAGGCATGTTGGTGCATTATATTACACTGGGAGCACATATAAAATAGATTGGACAGAGCCGATAGGGTTATAATACACTTATGTGTTGTATTACACAGGGTGCACCGGTGCATTATATTACATTAGCACACCGCGAAACATACATTGCTTAAAAAGAATAGACGGAGTTGACAGGGTTTGTATTTAATTCAGTAAGTGATCCCCTTACTTTACATGTCAAATGTCATATATATAGCAAGTACACAAACACATTAAATTTAAATGCCTAAAACGAAAAATCCTAATTGTGAAATGGTAGAGTTAAACTCTAAGGTGAAATTTTGCAGTCACATAAGCAAGAAGAAGCAAGGCTTTAAGGTAAGTATTTCTTTTTTTTATTATTAAATCTAAATAGGAACGAAGATTGTAAAAAATTTTACCACTAAAATCAATAGTAAATTTTTTATTATACAGGGTTTTTATTTATTTCTAAATTTTAAATAAATCTAACAAAAATTGTAAAAAAAAATTATTTGTAAAATCAAGAGTAGAATTTAAAATTTTTGTAATGCAGGGTTTTGAGAGAATCATCATACCTTTCAATTTTTGATCTTTCTGCGGTTTCACAATATTTTGTTGCTCCACAGTGCCCCCAATATGTCTCTCTTGCAAATGATCTCTCTTTTATTTAAACCTTAACAAAAATTGTAAAAAAAATTATTAGTAAAATCAACAATAAAATTTTACCATGCAGGGTTTTGAGTGAAACACCATATATTTCAGCGTCTGATCTTTTGAATAGCTTTGCTGCTCCAAAGTATTTTTTTGTTGCACAATGCTCCTCGTGTATCTCTCTTGCAAATCAATCCCTTGAAAATTTGGGAAAAATAATGAAATAATGAATAACTTTTTACTATTTAAAAAAATTATGAAATTAGATTTCAAAAAATCAATTACCGCTACTTAATCCGAACATCGGTGCGTTCGATAGTAAAGAGCACCAATGCATTTACAAGTAAAGCACACCGAAATTGTCAAGGCACCAAACTTTTTCAATGCACCAACATGATTTCTGCTTCTTCTTGTTTTTTTTTTTTAAATCTTGAAACGATGCAGTTAATATTTTGATGCAACAGTGAAATTTTTATTTAAATGCATCGATGGTGTAATTGTTATAAGAGCACCAACATGGTAGAACTCGTTTTTATTTAAAAATCCCAGAAACAGGTGCAAACCAGTGTTGTTTTTATTTAAATACATCGGTGTGGTTTTGTACAAGAGCACCGATATGATAAAATATTATATATTTTCAGAATATTGGAAACCGTACAGGTATTATTTGAACGCCTCGGTGTTGTTATGATTTAAACACATCGGTGCAATTCATCCTGATAAGTGCACCAGTAGGGTTTAAAAGCTATCCAAAATTTTATTTTCATGTAAAATGGCATATTCATCTCAAATTATCCTAAATTAGGATGCATTCACATGAATTACAATAGTTCATAGTATACATTTTCCACTTAAAGTCGCCTTATTCTTGAAAAATGGTTTGAAAACTATATTGAAATTCAAATTTTGGTTATATGGTTCTTGAAAATAATTTTAGATATGTATACGAAATTTTATTTTCGATTTTGCTCAAATGCTGGGAGAAAATCGCAATAATATCAAATGGTCAATTCTTCAATTTCCATCTCGTTCCATATTGTTGATGAAAGTCCTTCGCAGAGTTATCCCTTTCCATCTCAAGTAAGTTCAAATTTTATTTATATTTCAATTATCTAATTGATTTTGTTTTTATTTGTTTAATACATGTCAATTTGAATAAAAATGTATCCAAAATTGCAAGATCTTGATTCAAGATCGAGTTCAGATACATAAAATATTCCTCCATTTCAAAAACGTCAGAAGCTCTTATCAGCAACAGCATATCCCAAACAGTTGGTAGATGAAAATGGATAGTATTTTCAGTCTGCCAATTAGAACATGGCATCTTCAAGCTGCAATCCTAAATCAAGGATGCTAATAACTACTCTATATAATGCAATTTAAACAAACCCATTTCATTGGTGTGCTTACTAATATCATTGATATTGTACTAATGACATTCAATATATTTCGAAATTAGGAATCTAGTGATGATGAGCGACACATCTACCATCTTTCAGTGCACCCCAATACAACGTTAAATCGAGAGAAGGATGCATTAAGTGCAAGACTCACAGAGGAAGCATACAAAAAATAGTTGAATCAACCACCTATTCAATTCCCACTACATCCATATTCACCAATTAGGAATGACTACAACAATAGTAGTTCTTCATCACAAGTAGGCAATGGAGGCAAACAAATAAAGGTTGGTATGGATGATTACTTATGTGATACGACTGCCATGGAGGCGATGTTGTTAGATGCATTCCAAAATGATGAGCTATGGGATGATGCTCATATTACTAATACCTTACTCGAAAGACTAAAATCTGCTTCCACCACTCTTCTCTTTAGACCTGGCGGCAAGTCAAAGTCTACTCAAATGGGTACAACAATGTTACTGTACAAATTGAAAGCAAACTTTGGCATGTTGAATGCACGTTTCTCGACAATATTGAGGTAATTCACATGCATGATCGATAAAGACCCTTATATTTTTTAAAATATTGTCATGCAATGAATATTAAAAATGGTCGATTCTACTAACGTTAAATATTGACATTGTACAATTATATTCCCCACCAATTGCAGTTTATTCTAAGATAAGGTTCTTCTGAGTGATAATGTCTTGTCAGTTAGTTATGAAGAGGCAAAGAAGTTGTTAAAGATGTTGGGTGTTGAGTACATATCATATCATCCATGTCTGAATGATTGTAATCTATATAGAGGAGAATATGCAGACAAAAATATATGTCTGAAATGTGGGAATGACAGGTACCGTAAATTAAAAAATATGGGTAAATCACACGGTCCTCCTCATAAGATATTGACGCACATGCCTACAACCCCAAGGATTCAAAGGCTTTTTTTTTGCAAAGAATTAGCTATGTTGCAGGGATGACATGCCTCACACAGAAGTCAGTTGGGAGCTCTGCAAATCCCAACATATTCAATAGCCATGAAGCTTATAGAGGATATATGGCCTGAAAAATTTAAGGATGAAGTATGAAGTCTACTACTCAGCATAACCATGGATGTCGTCAACCCATATTCCCTCCAAAACACCAACTATTATGTATGGCCTGTAGTAGTGATCACTAACAATATCCCCCCATGGTTGTCTATGAAGAATGAACATCTTATGTTGGCTCTCATAGTCCATGGTAGAAGACAAGTGAAGAATACGGATATCTACTTACAACCATTGGTAGATGAATTGAAGGAATTATGGGAAGGGATACATGTGTACGATGTATCAAGACCCATCACAACAGAGAGGAATTTTATGTTGTATGTCATATGTACTTACACCATACATGATTTTCCAGGCCTAAGAGTTTGCTCTGGTCAATTACATTTTTATTGATTTGCTCATATATGTAACAATATTGTTTCACATATTAATTTAACTTGTTGCAATTGTTCTGATCTTCATGGTCGCTAACATGTCGACCTATATATAATAATTTCGAAGGTATTATAACAAAATGGTTTCATGGATGTAAATGTTGCGGACCTTCTCTGAAGACTAAGTGGTTTGACCAGCTACAAAAGCCAATGTATGACTACTCCAGGGTATTGCTCCTAGAAGAACACCCTTATAGAAGAGCGACATCCGCTTTTAATGGTAAACCAAAGAGAACCCAAAGGCCTGCAATAATGGAACCAACCGAATGGTTTAAAGCATATGAGAGAGAGAAGGAGAAGGAGTTTGAAAAAATGTTCGATTCAAATGGGGAACCTATGTTCAATGATCCATAATTATTTGACACCTATGTTGAGAAATTTCCCATTGGGATGAAAAGAAAATATGTTTTTTATGAGTTCCCATATTGGGAGCATCTTAAGATTGCCCACTTACTAGATCCCATACATATTTTAAAAATGTTTAATCTTCTTTATGGAGGCACATATCATTGAAATAAAATGACACATAGGTTGTTAGGAGAGATCTTATTTCTTCGAAAACTAAAAAGAAACATTGGCAAGGGCAAGAAACTAGAGGAGAGGTTGGTCCCTCTTGGTCTTTTAAAGAAGGTGATGTCCCATGGATTTTAAAGAAAGATGATATTCATTTGGCAAAGAAAGTTATAATGAGTGTGAGGGTGCCTTCATTTATATGGGTCTTCACTACGATGTTGCTTCACTATGGAAGATTGTTTTTCGGGGTTGAAATCGCATAACCATTTCAACCTTCTAAGACTACTTATGTCAAAAACATGATTTTATTGTTTTATTTTCTTTATTGTTATGCAATGAGATATTTTTTAATTATTTTTTGTATAATGTAGTATTTACTGTGTAGTGTCATTATCCTCTACTCGTGCATGGGTGTGTGAAGCATGGCTTCTCCCAAGACCTACAACTTACCATATCTAAATTATCTGCATTTGTATGTTGGATCACATCAAAGGAGATTCATATGGCTAACATTCCACGGTGGTGTAAAGAGATAACTGAGATTGTTTGTATGTATGAGAAGGAATCGTCGACAAGCTTCATGGACTTGCAAGTTCATCTTCTAATTCACCTAGTATATGAGGTTTAATTAGTTGGGGTGGTTTCTTGTCGTTGAATGTTCTTCTTAGAAAGGTACATGAAGAAATTGAAAGGTTTTGTTCGACAAAGGGAAAAACTCAAGGGGTCTATGACAGAAGGGTATATATCGTAGGAGTATTTTTATTATGTCGATGAGTACATTAAGCAGATTGACAACACACCACGTGCGGGGATTTGGGACAACAAAAGGGATGAAAACGAAAGAGAAGCGGAGGTTCTCCAAACAAATGGAAAGAGGCACATGATAAATATTAAGTGGCTTATCATTTTTCAAATTTATACATAGTAACTATTCACATTGAACTTCATATTAATGCATATTTTTATCCCATACATATTATATATGTTGGTTTTATTTCATCAGCGAATTCAGAAATTGAAACCATCAACAAATTCATCATTTACAATATGGAAGTGACACAATCGTGGGTCGCATTGTATGGGCAAAAGAGGAGGAAATGGGATAGTGACATGAAAGAATTCAAATGGTTGAATGGTAGAAGTGTGCCTTATCCTGATCATTTAAAATAAAATATGTCAATGACATGTCCTAATCGTTGGGTTGTTGATCAAGTTAGAGATAAATATGGTGCATCTGGTCGTTACTTATGTGCTGAAGAGGATGAGCTAAACATAGGGATTGGGTGCAACAACTTGATAATAATCTCTTTCTTTACATTTTTAACTTCATACTGTACCTTAAAATTATAACACACACACACACACACACACACACACACACACACACACACACATATATATATAGATATATTATGTTTGGGTTATTAGACACATGACGCTGTGATTTTTTCACTTTTTTATAGGTGCATTTGTTCCCATCTTTGTGGGGATATGGACATCATTTTCACATGGAGGATGTCCATGATAGATGCATGACACAAGATTGTGGAGTGGAAGTCGAGTTCCAGTAATTTAGTCTTGCTATCCACTGCAATCAAAACCTAATATAGGGACATTATGTTACGTTGGAAAGATACAAGAGATCATTCAAGTGGACTTCTCTTCGTTCCAATGTGTTATTTTTAGGTGCAAGTGGTGGAACACCTTTTATCGGAATAATGTAAAGGAAGATCGTGATAGTGAACTGATATCTATCAACTCTAGAAATATATGGCACGAAGTTAGGGAACTTTATGTTTTTCCAAAATACTGCAACTAGGTATTTTTTTACCCATATGTGTTGGATAGGGATTAATGGTTCGTATTAAGACACGACCCTAGATTAAAACATATTTTTTAGAACAACAATGTTATCATGCCAAGTGAGGAAGATAATTAGGGTGATGACAATGGAGAGTGATATGTACTTGTGTTTTTCATTATTTATATTATTGTTGTGTGTTTTTGTTTTCTTTATTTCACTAATTATATTGTTTTTTTATTTGTCTTGTTAGCATTTTACATAATTGGTAAGATTCACAAACGTTTTTACATGTTTTTTTTCAAGTGGAAACATTTTTACACTTAAAACTAAGTATTTCCAATTGTGTACAATATCTACAATAATAAGGATTCAAGGTCATAATCCTTCTCAAATAGGAAAATGAGTAGAATATAACCAAAATGAGAAAATAGTGAATTTAGAAACAACATTGCAGATTTATTCTCAATTTAGTTACTTATTGGTTTATTAATCAGTTCACATGTTTTTTCTTCATGTTTAGTTCAAAGTCAAAATAAATCATGTAGTGATAACTCTATGAGGACTTTAACTATGAAAAAATTGTGTATTAATATGTAAGATTAAATTCTTGACATGAGAGGTAAAGTCATGATTACTATATGTAAATTACAGTTCTTGAAACATTATGTAAACTAAAAGGAGGTCTTATGCATGTATACAATGTTGATCACATCTTTGTATTGACCACAAGATAGACAAATGGGCTTAATTGGATGCACGAGAGGTTTTAATTTTTTCTTCATGGATAATGGAACAATTTTGAATTTTCTTTTTAATGGTAATTATAAATAAAGTTGAATTAATGAATATTTTATGGCTAAGAATTGAATGATAAATAATGTGATAGTGATTAAGAGGCATTTATTTGATTTTCTAATAAACTTGGTGATGCATTTTTCTTTCCTATTTAGATTATGTAATATAAATATCTATTTTTATGTATTTATAAGTAAATTATTTAAAGTAGACATGTCTTTATCATTGTGATTGTGATGTAATATTAGCTAGGAGAAATGTGAAAACATGAAATTTAGTGACTATCTCGTGATAAGTATGTAGAAAAAATAAAATTTCTTGAGTTGTTCATTAAGAAATAATCAAATATATTATTTGTCAAAAGTTTAAATATAATATAGTATGGTTTTTGTATTATTTAATTCATATTTATTATTTTAAAAAATAAAGTTAAATTGGTACAATAGAAAATAAAGAACCAAAATAGCACAAAAATGTTATTTATTTATTACTAGAAAAAAGTTCACTTGTTTCTTTAAGAGAGAACTTTCAATAGAGCAAATCCCCAACTACAAGTAACTTCACAAGTCTTATTTTACATTTCTTGATTCCCATCTTTAGAGAGAGAAATTTCTAATTTAAATTGGTAAGAGTCGCTGTAAATATTAAAGTTAAATTGCTTGAAAATTTCATAACTTTAGTGATAAATTAAATTTTAATAAAATTAAATTTGAAAATTATATTAAATCTAAGTAAATTATAAAAAATTATGACTTAAGATTTTTAAATTTAACAATAGATTGAATTTTATAAACCAATATAGATCCATTTTAACAACGGATCTACCAAGAACTGAGAGGGATCGAATTTCATTATATGAAAATATCCTTTTAGAATGTAAAACTTGAAAAAGGATGTACATGTCAAAAGATTTAATCTCTTTTAGTGATTGATAAATATGTGATTAAAATGGATCTATAGTACTGGTTTTCTATCTATATATATAGATCAACCATAGTGTAATTTTTCATTGGTTAAATTGTATTTTTGATTATTTATTATTAATAAAATTTTATATTAAAAATAGAATGAGTTACATATTTTCTTCTTTTTAAGAACTAATTAAAATATTTTTTCTTTAGTTATTTTTTCCTTGTGAGCATTGAAATATTTTACTAATTAGGCTAGAATGAATATGAATAAAATATCTAAGCAACAGAAAAATGTTTATCGTAATTTTAAAATCATAGTTTCAACCATTTTAAACTTTGTAATTTATAAATATATCTTTGCATTTTTTTAAAGTCGTTTCGCATGCAATTTTGTATATAAAATTTTGATATAAGTTCACCAATACATAATCTATAATAAATATTATTTCATAAAAATAAACATCATGATGATAATCATTTAACAAACATAAACATCATCTAAGATACACATTCAAACTCACTACCATCATCTAATTATATACACCTCTAGAACATATAAACCTCATTAGCTAGCACAAAAATCTAATAATCTAAGAGGGCATCATAATCGTGATCACGTTTAACAAAACACAAGCATTGTAATCTAACATCATCACCATACATATCCTCAAATTAATATACCTCTCATGTCGAATAACTGCTATCACATACACATCTATCTACAAGCAGATTAAATGAACATATCTAACATGACCTAACAATATACACATCAACACCAACATGTAAATTAAGTACATAAACATGAACAAAAAAATGCACCATATATATATCTATATATATAGATATATATACACAAACAAGTCAAATAACTGGATAAAGTCAAATAATTGCTATCGAATATCTGATACAACAGACGCAGTAGTGGTAGCCTGGTCTATAACAGAAGGATTAATGGTCAAGTACCACCTCAACTGTCGAGCTCTGAGGTGAAGGAGGAGGTGGATGGTCTTCTATATCAGGAGAAACATGAGGCATATCCTCTAGCTCTGGGATGTGATCATCAGGTGAATGACGAGGAGGTGTACTACTAGAAGGATCACCGACACCCTGATCATGATCTGATGGGGTAGTACTAATAGAATCATGATCACCACCTTCATCATCATGATCTAACGGGGCAATATTGCATGAAGGCTCATCTGATGTATCTGGAGCTGCATGCCCTACATCCCTCCTTGTTGCCAGTAGCCTGTTAGCTCCGACGATATGACACATAAGAGTCATCATCTTACGTGGGCAATCTCTCAATAGATCCACGAACCTAGAATCTACACTGATGTCTCGAGCCCTCACAGGGCAGACTCCCTCCCCAACCAAAACACTAGACAATCTATCACAGTATTCCATCCTAAACCTCAGACCATCCCTATGGGCATGGTTGCCCACGCCCCCCTGAGGATGTGCCTCACCCTCTTAGGCTTCGCCCATCTCCTCATCTACTCCCTCTAATGGGGGAGGAGGCATGTCCCGAAGGAATATGTCGATGTATACAAAATATATAGTACACAAAAATAATTAAACAATTTCATTAAACAATTTAATAAAACAAGTTAAAGGACATATCGAATAAATTTTATTCTAATTAATTAAGCCAATAAAATGAAACTAAATTAATCTAAAGAAAACATTAATATTACCTCTATCGTCTGCAGGCTCATCCAATGTGAAGAGGATGTTAGGACGTTGTCTCCAATCCATACCCATGTACAAAAACGACAACAACATAAACACATGGTCATCCTCACTGGTTAGTAGCGCCAGTGCCTGGGTGGAAATCCTAATCGAATACTCTAGTAGGCCCCTCTTGGACATCATTTGGCCCCACATGTGCATATGCACCTTAGCCATCGATTTAGGAGGGTGAAAAAACTCTGAAGCGAAAGGGAAGTTCATCCTCCCATGTATCATTGCATGACTCTATCTAAATCCCTACAAAACTGGCTCCAAAAAATTGCAGACCATCTAATACATTGTGTCACCTACATCAAAGAATCAACATAATACAAAAGACAACAACTAATGTGTTGACCATCACTAGAGTAGTGTCCAATGGTGGTCACTAATAATGAGAGGAATCTAAACTCCTACGCAGCAAAAGAATCAATCCATAGTTCTCCACCACACACATAAAAATATACTAGATGAACTACATGAGCCCCAACATATCTCTGAGAGTAGACAAGTTGACTCTCTGCTGCAACCCCATGGGGTACATCAGGGAACTGGGGAAAATCCTCCTCCCTCCTGGATAGGGCAGTGATAAAATATATGTCCTCCTTAGAGGGCCTATACCATGTCTTTGGACCAACACATAAAGCCTTCTCCTGGACACTCCACTGCGGATCAGATGTGCCAATAAGATAGAGTGCGCCTTCAAGGATGTAACCTCCTCATAGTGCTTAAGGAGGCTTACATTCCTCAAGAGTGCTCAGATCGTTGTGCTAATAGGCCGAGGGTACAGATCCCTCTTACTCTCTCGGGCTTCCCATGGTTGGAACACATTGTATTAGTTTGCCATTTTCTCTTGCTCCTGCTAGTGCTCTATTAAACAGTAATGCCCAAAAAATAGTAATGCACCGACTATGATGCTCTATTAAACACAATTGCACTAGAAACAATGCGTACATATGCATGATGCACCGCTTTTGGTTCACATACATACATTTTCAATGTGGTGTGTTTAGAAAAACTTATGCACGCTGCGCACCTATAACCTTTTCACACTAATACGGAATGTTCAGGCTATCGAACCCACTGAGCTATATTTTTTAATATTATGTGTGCGGTGTGTTTGGTAAATATAAACACATCGGGCATAACCTAAATAATGTATGCACCGACGTACAATTTATACATTTTCCTGGTGCGTTTTAATTTATGAAACACACCAAACAAACAATTGTGCGTTAGGTTCATGCATCAAACTGCGTTGCACCCTATCACTATACAACACTGTAGATGGTAAAAATGAAACTTACTACCAATATATGTATTTTTACCCCGTTTCAGTGAATTATTATAACCGCAATGGTGCGTAAAATATCCAATGGAAACATTTTTTTTGGTAATTAAAAACCCTGTATCAGTGCTCTTGTTATGGCACACCAAGGCATTCAATTACATGTACTGCACCGGCGCAGATTATAGCACTGCATTTAAAAATAAATAAAAACCGCCTAGTGGTGCTCTTTCGTAGACGCATCGAGGTGTTTTAATAAATAAACAACATTGGTCCTTCGTAATAAGATAACACTACATTAAAAAAACAAAAACAAAAAACCTATAACAGTGCTCTTTTTTTTTCCAAGGAAAAAAGCGTAACTTTTTATTAAGCTCATAAAAGGTTTACATTGCAAATGCTGAAGCATCACTAATCCGACTGAGGGATTACCAAGACTGTTTTACAAAAATCTGTCATATGCATACACCTGTTTTTTGTAAGGTGCTGTGGCTGAACTGTCTACCTCTGAACCGAGGTGCCTTTCCAAAACTGTAAGAAAACAGCGGGCTGATTGCATACAAAAAACCAAAACATTCCAGGCCTCTTCAACAATGAAGAAAACAGCCCGAAATGCAAAACTGTTGCTTTTAAATGCCGATATAAGTGCTGTTATGTATATATATAATTACAAAAATTTTGGAATAAAAAGTAAAAATAAAAAACTGCCAGATTATAAGAAATTTTGATTATATGGCGGCTGTTCTGATCTTCTGGTTTGTCCATGATCTTCTTCTGTGATCTTCCAGCTGCCCAGAACCTGTTGAAGACCGTCTTTAGATAGCTGATCCGCTGATTCATTCCTTTCCCTGTAAATGTGGCGGAGGGTAAAAGAGATAAAATAAGATTTTAATCTCTGAACTTCTCCCAAAATCTGTTTTAATAACTGGTTGCTGCAAGTGCTATTTCCATTAACCCATCTGATCACTATTTGGGAATCCCCAAAAATTTGAATTGTGAGGGTGCGCCTTTGGATGAGCCAACACATAAGGAATTTCAGGGCAAGAAGTTCCGCAAAGTTGTTTGTTCCAGTTCCAAGACCCACAGAGGCTTTTAAGACATGCGATGGGGATTCATTGATGACTAAACCAGCGCCTGCTTTGTTGTTTTGAGAAGCACCATCAAAGAAAGCCCAAGGGATTCCTTCTGTGATCTGCAGATCTGGAATAATTCTTTGGGAATGTGCCTCCTTTGGCTCGGGGATACTAGAAAAAATGGCAGTGCTCTGGCTCACAGTGATGGCTATAGGAATTCTTTTATCCTGGAAAATACTCCTGTTCCTGGTTATCCAAATACCCCAGCTAATGATGAGAGGGAGGTTGCGAAGGTTCCCGGATGGATGAGATTGCCACCACTTCTGCCATGCTTCTTGAACAGAGTTCCCATCCCAATCTAATTTTTTGTTCAGAAGGTTCCCTACCTCAGCCCAAATTTTAATAGCTTCCGGGCATTTTATAAAAAGATGGTTTATAGTCTCTGCTTCTGATTTGCACAAGGTACATCTCCCAGGCCCGTGCATGAATCTGGACTGTAGGATGTCCCAGGTTGGAATTTTGCTTTTTAGGATGCACCAGAACAAGATTTTTGACTTTGGGGGGCTCTTAAGTTTCCAGAGCTGTTTTGACCACCACTCTGGATTTCCCCAGCCTTTCTTGGACATAAGGAAATTATATCCACTCTTGGGAGCATATTCCCCAGAGTCTGCATGGGCCCAAATTAACTCATCCTGTCTATCATTCAGGCGGACGTTTGTTCTGAAGAGTTCTTGAGTAAAGGTACTCCATTCATTCCACCATCTTTGTTCCAGTTCCAGATCTTCACCATTCTTCCAAGCTTGACCCCAAATGGATGAAGATCCCGGATTTGCCACTTGGCTAAGGTAAAGAAACCCTTTGTCCGCTAACTGCTGAACCAG
Organism: Pinus tabuliformis; assembly: GCA_031772625.1. Taxonomy (NCBI): domain Eukaryota; kingdom Viridiplantae; phylum Streptophyta; class Pinopsida; order Pinales; family Pinaceae; genus Pinus; species Pinus tabuliformis. The sequence goes on from CM062813.1 coordinate 404,329,457, forward strand.
TTCAGGGGAAAGTGCAAAGTTTTCAGAGCAGCCTATCCAGGGATCCTTTCCAATCTTTACCTTTTCTCCGCTCCCAACTTTCCAAGCTAGTCCTTGTTCTATCACTTTAAAAGACTCCAGAGTTGCTTTCCAGATTGCTGAGATGTTCTTTTGACTCTTGACAGGGTTCCTGATCCACACTTCTAGGGGAGTTGGATCTATATACTTCCTTTTAACAGTTCTAGTCCAGAGATTTTCCATCGTAATGAGTCGCCACCCAGATTTTGCTGCCAAAGAGAGTCTGAAATCGGGCAAGCTTTTTATCCCCCATCCTCCCCAGTCCTTAGGTCTCGCCACTTTCTCCCAAGCGACCCAAGGGAGAACCGAGTTTTCTTTGGATCCTGCCCACAAGAATCTGCTACAGATTCTCCGAATTTTCTCCAACACACCTTTTGGGACCCATGTTAGAGCTGACCAGTAAACTGGGATGGCTAATAACACAGATTTTATCAGAGTCAGTCTCCCTGCTCTGGAAAGCCATTTAAAACTCCAGTGCCTGATTCTAGCTTCAATTTTTGCAATTAGCCAAGACCAGTCCTCCTTCCTATAATCATTTGGCTTCAACCAGAATCCCAGGTACTTAAAAGGGGTTACCATATTGCACATTTCATATGGAAAGTACATGCTGAACTGTTCCTTTTCTTGTCTGTTCAGCCCTTCTATAATGATTTGAGATTTCCTGGGATTGATCTGCATTCCAGTAGCTTTCAAAAAGAGGTCAAAAATATTTTTCAACTCCTTTAATTCATTTATGGATCCATTAGTAAAGACCAGAATATCATCTACAAAGAGAAGATGAGAGATGAAAAGGTTTACTGCTGCCTCTATACCTTTTATCTTACCTTCCCTTCTGCTTTTATGAATCAGCTGGCTTAGACCTTCAGCCACCAAGAGGAAAAGCAGGGGGGACAAGGGGCATCCTTGCCGCAGCCCTTTTTGTCCTTTGAAGAAGGGTGTAGCAGCACCATTTATAAGGAGTGCGTAACTAACATCTGTGATACACCCCATGACCCATCTGATGAAATCCACTTTGAAGCCGAGGTGTGTTAAGAGCAGGCGAATATATGACCAGTTTATCCTGTCATAGGCCTTTGATAGATCGATTTTTATGACAACACCCTTCTTGTTTTTCATCTTAACGCTGTGAAGGACCTCCTGTGCCACCCCTATTGCTTCATGAATTTGTCTCCCGTTCAGAAACCCAAATTGTTCAGGAGAGATATGCCTTGATAAAATTGGTTTAATCCTGAGAGCTATCACTTTTGCAATTATTTTGTAAATACTGTTGCAAAGGGAGATGGGTCTAAAGTCCTCGAAGGAATCCGGAGCTTCCTTTTTTGGGATGAGGGCTATGAAGGTTGCATTGAAAGGACTATAAATCTCTCCCTTTAGTCTTGATTCCTCCACCACATCTGTAATTTCTTCTCCTATTTGCTCAAAAAAGTGCAGGAAAAGCTCTACCGACCAGCCATCCGGCCCGGGGCTTTTCTCTTTTGCCATGGATTTTATGACACTTTCCACTTCCTCCTTCGACACCGGTTCCATTAGAAAATCCGCTTCTTCCTCCTCCACATATTTGTGAAAGCATTGCGCTGTTTGGATTACTTCCGCTATGGTAATCTCACCGTTATCTTTGAATAAAGATTGGAAATGGTTCACCCCAAGGGTTGAAAGAGCTTCAAAGGTCTTAGCCTCTCTTCCTTCTTCAGATTTTAAGTGCCAAATTGTGTTTGCACTCTTCCTACCTTTAGCATAATTATGAAAGAAGCTGGTGTTGTCATCTCCAGCTTTGAGCCATATAGCTCTGCTCTTTAACCTCCATTCCTCCTCCCTTGCCAGCAAGATTTGATTCTTGTGCTTTTCCAGAGTTACAATTTTCTCCTTGGATTCATGAGTCGCATATCCGTCCATCTCTATGCTTTCAAGCTTTTGAAGCTCTTCAGTTATCTTTAATAGGTCTTCATTCTGCTGTAATTTTCTAGCCTTTGCCCATGAAATAGTTTCCTTTTTCAATCTTTTGAGATTTTCCATAAATAAGAACCCTTTACTTTCTTGGGAGCCTCTGGCTGAGTGAATCCAAGTGTCTTGGAACAATTTATTGTATGATTCATCTTGAAGCCAGGATGCATTGAATTTGAAGGGAGCTGGAGGTTTTGGGGGGGCTTTAGAGAGCTCAAGATAAATGGGAAAATGGTCCGAAGGGCCCCCTTCTTCTACCCATTGCCTGAATAATGGAATTGCAGCAGATAAAGCCTCATTAATTAGGAAGCGATCTAATCTCTTCGCCACTCTGGCATCTCCAACTCTTTTATTCCTCCAGGTTGGTTTCAGTTTGATGAGATTCGCTTCTATGAGATTATTTGAAGCTAAGAGATTCATAAAGAAATCTGATTGAGGGTCCTCTCGTGCTGCGGGGCCCCAGGCTTCCGCACTTCCTAAAGAGAAGTTTAGGTCTCCTCCCATCACCAAAAAGTTGTTCTTCACAAGCGAGCTTCCCATCAGGCCGTTCCAGAAAGGCATCCTACCTTGACACGACCCATAAATATTGATGATAGTTAAGGGAAATTCGAATTCTGTGGACTGGCACTCTATCCCCAACACCTGCTTCATTCCCCAACGGTTCCAGATCTTAATTTTTCCCTCTCTGATTCCTACGGCCAAGCCTCCAGAGTGTCCGTCAGAATCCATGGCTATGAAAGACCATCCCGGAAGGAGAGCATTAAGCATTGATTCAACGTCCTCCCCTTTCCCCAACGTCTCCTGAAGAAGGAGGACATCCGCTTTGGAGTTTATCACTAACTCCTTAAGAGCCAGTTTTTTGGGTTTACTGGCTAAACCCCTGCAGTTCCAGGATGTAATTATCATTTTAAGGTAGATACGGGGCTTTGCACTGCTCTAAGTGCCCCTGTGATTGAAAGTTGTTTCCCATCTGCCACATCAAAGATGGCCTGGACTTTGGCTTCAGAGAGCTTAGATTTCCTACCCCTTTTCTTCCCGGGCTGGCTCAAGGATGCAGAAGGATCGATGCCCCCTACCGCAGGCATGGGACCAGGCTTGTGAACTAGGGAGCGAAGATTATAGGGACAAAGAGGTTGTTGTGCCAGAGCAGGGGATGAGAGGCAGCACCCATCACAGTTCAAATCCAGGGAGGGAATGGCAGCTGATAAGATTTCTACAGATTTTTCCAGATTTCCATCTTCCGTCATTACAGTTTTATCATTTAAAACAGGAAAGGGAGGTTTAAATGATGGATCGTCTGCTAGACATTTATTTGAACATAAGTCTTGATTTTCAAATTTAGGAAGAGAAGAGAGATCTGGAATTGAATTCGTACCCTTTTGATCCTCTACAGGCTTTGGAGATGAGCGCGATGGGGTCTCTTCAGCGAGCTTCTGAGGTTCCTCTGGTTCCGGATCGAGGTCGTTGCTTTCCTTCGATGGTATCTGAGCTTCTGCTTCCAAACCAAGACTCCCCTGCTGCGGATCTAAATCCATAGGTTCATCCTCCAGGACTGCAGGAATCTCCTTGTTTGATTTGGGATAAGGGCGCCTGAAGGACTTTTCCGTCTTCTCTCTAGTTCTCTGAAATCTTCTCCACCGTTTTCCTAATGGACACTCCTTTGCCAAGTGCCCATACTCGTGGCATCTATGGCAGCGGAACGGCAAATATTCATAGTCCAATATTTGTTCGAATACATAGTCCTTGTACTGTAGGATGATCTTTTCCGCCAAGCCTCCACTGGGTTTAAGGTTAACCAGGATCCGTGCCATTGCCCTGTTGTGAGTTTCCTGGAAAGACATGTCAGCCTCCAGATAAGTACCAAGTCTGTTCCCAATTGACTTAAACACCGACTCAACCCAAAGGAACGATGGCAGCCCAGGTGCTCTGACCCAAACCGGGAAGACATCGGCCTTTTCGTGATCAGCATCAAACATTGGACTCCAGTTTTTGAAGAGCACCGGGATGTTTCCGAGCGACCAGTGCCGCTTCAAAACCCAATCTGCAGCCTCTTTGTTATCGAACCGGACTGAGAACCAGCCTTTTGCTAGAGTCAAGACCCGGAAGTCATTGATTAAATCCGATTGCCAATTCTGCTTCCCCCAGGCTTGGATGAACTCTGATGTGAATTTCCTCCCTCTGGCTCTGCCAACCAGTGTACATTCCGCGACCTCCAGCACTTCTTCAATCTGGACATCCATTCCCAGCAACAGATTCCCTTCAACCCCTTGCGATCTGATCAGTCTCTGCTTTTTCCTCTGCCCTTCTACCGATTTAGTTCCTCTTGTGGGGTTTCTTAGGGCTTCGTTCGACTGTAAGCCACTAAGTGGATCTGGCCCAGCGATCTGGGGGAAAGAGCCTGTCTCTGGGCTAATCTCCTTCTCATACGAAAGGGAGGAAAGAAAAGGGTCAAAACGAGAGGGGTTTGTTACTTGAGACTCCTGAAAGGGTCGCCCTCCTTCCCCCCTAAGCTCCTGAATACCCTCGGCGCTCTGATCCGGCCTCTCGGGCTCCTTCGAGCTGATTCTGCTGGTTGATATTGAGGCCCTTGTAATGGATGCTGGATTCCCGACTTCTCCTACCGGCCGTTGCCCTAGCTTTGTGCCGAGGGTTACTATATCTTCCCACCCGCCAGAGAGGGTCGGCCCTGAAACCCCTATTCTCCCTTTGATCCCGAAATGTGGAATAGGCGGACTTATCTGAGGAGATCCCTTAGTCGTATTAGGAGCTTTGGGCTGAAACTTCCCTTTTTGGAGTTCTGCTGCCGACTCCTGCTGTTCTTTGGTCACATTTGTAAGTGAGAGGGTATGACTACCAGAGACCGGACAAAACGGGGAAGTTGCTGGGGCTTCCACCGTTCTGAAGTAACGATCGATGTTCTCTGACGTTGGATCCTTCCCCCAGACGGATAGGATATCTTCCATAGCGGGGTCAAGGTCTATGCCCTCCTCCGAATTAACCATAGTTACTGAGCAGGTCACGGTTTGCTGTCGGCTCAACGGTTGCGAGGAAAACGCTGTTGAGAAAATGATAATCCTTTCCCCAGAGGGATTTACCTTCCCGGTTTACTGTTACTGTGGTCGCCAGGAGTCCTTTCTTGAGAACAGCGGACCCCCACCTGCCGAAACCTGCCAGCCTTCCACCTGAACGGAGACGACCTTCTGCTACCTACGCTCCGTCCATGGTGATGGGCCCTAAACTCGGCCCTACAGGCCTAGAACCTGCTCACCGCATACTGCCAAACCCTACCTGCTTCAATCGCCAGAGCTCGTCCTCCAGTTCTTTTTTTCACCAATAACATTCCGAAAAAAATAAGAAAATTATATATATATATATATATATATATATAGATAGATATTGGTTTAAATATTTTTATTTTTATTTTGTGTTTGTGTTTGTGTTTGTGTTTTTTTAATAATTATCCTATTATAAATGAGGTGAAGATGGATTTTTTTGATAACAAGTTCTGATTTAGTTGAATTCTTTGAGATACAATCATTTTTTGCTATTACATAAAGAGGTGAAGAGGGTGCCATTCTAAGTTGTGGTTGGAACAATGGAACAATAGCTAGTAAGGTGGTGGTGTGAAAAGTTGGGTTCATAGAGAAATGAGAATTTTAAATATTCACACATATATAGGTACTCGTTTTTGGCTACTCAATGTTACCATAATTATTATTGTTTGTATTACGAATTCATCTTATTTTATATGGAGAAAGAAGTGATTTTAGTGTTCGACAATGTCTTGGTAATCCTATTTATATTTATATTATTATTATTATTATTGTTAAGGAGGCAAAAGTTTATAGGAGGTGGATGGTGTATTTGGTGAATATGTATTTGTTGCAATCTTATGTGTTGTGAATGACACTATCGATATATAAACATTTAACCTTGATAATAAAATGATATTTAAAACATTTCAAAGAATTAGTAGGCTCACTGATGAATGCAACCCAATTGAAGGTGTTATTTAAAATTGGCAATCTTCAAATATACTACCTCTCAGTTATCCCACTATAACTTGATGGTTGATAAAATTGAATCGATTGTAAGAAAAATGTTATTATTGTTGCAAAAACGAAATATATAAATTTATGCGAGAAATAATATAAAAATACTTTTATATTATCTCTTTTTATAAAGTGCCATGTGTGACGTTTGACTTTGAAAAAAAACAAATTCTAGAAAGAGGGAGTGGAACCCTCATGGATATGCTAGGAAAGAGTTGGTCCCTATAAAGTTAGAGAATCTCGTAAAAAAAGGAAAATAGATCCCTTATGGCCAGAGAAAAAGCCGACTTTGATACCAATTGACACCAAATAAAACAAAAGGATATTATTCAAGATTATTAATAATTTATTTTTGTGTATAATGTTTTTAGTTTTTATCATGTTTGTTATGGGAGAGATAAGGCAATGGAAAATGAGGTTAACCATCAATTGTTTTTCTTTTTGACTGTAAATTAGATTGCATTCTATAAAATTAACATTAGAAAAATAAGTTAATTTATTTGTAAAAATATTTTAGTTTTATTTTTCATGCATTTGATTGGGCTTAGTCTTATTATGTAATGATTTGGTTAAATAAATGTAACGTACTTAGAATTCATCCTTTAATGTAGTACCTGAAGTCTATCCTTTATAGATCATCAAATGTGTATCATTTTATGTGCAGAAGAAATAACTATACTAATAATTTCAAATATGTGGTCGTAAGAATTGCAAAATTTAGGCGAATTTATTCTCTTACATCCTTAAATGGACCTTTGTAACTCATCACAAACCAAGCGATGAAATTAATGAATACTTCATACATTTTCGAATTTGAGAAAATTGTAAATAAGATTATCTTAGAGGACACAACGGAATTAAAGGAATTTGTCACAACATACCATTGATTTGACAATAAATGTATTGTTTTATAGTAAGGAAACCCGAGGCACTTAATTTCAGTAAACGTGGTCAAAGTGAGGGTAAGGATGAAAAGGAAAGACAGTTGATTAGCAAAACACAAGTCTGTATACTCTAGTCCATTAACAACGATAGGACAAATTGCGCTAAATGTTCTTCTTATCTTCCCTTAAGTTTAGCATCTAAGACGATAAAAAAGTTGCAGATGACACTAGGCGACTCGCTTTCGTAGTGCTCAACTCAGGTACAAGCCTATTCCTTAATTCAGCTCGGTGCAAACAATATCTGTTTAAAACCTCAAGTCAAACCATACATCCTCATTTATCATGTCCTGCAAGCAAAAGCAACACTTTGTGTAGTGCAAGCTAGATCAAAACTTCTTGCGGGGTTTCTTTAACCGAAAAATACATGTATTGACATATCGTTCAACAACTTGTCAGTTTTGTGGCAAATCCGACACCAAAAGCTTGGAGATGGAATTTCATCAATGTTTTGAATTAATCATATATGAACTATTTTTTCCAAATTATACAAACATCATGATCTAGTTTTGTGTAATAACATAGTTGTTTTTTAAAGAAAAGATACATACAATCATGTTTGTGCTCAATGTATGTTCTTTGACGAGTGCCACGAGTAAGGGACTTAGTTGTCAATTATAAGTTTGTGATTGAGTAGCACGACCTTTAGGAGCCCCTTAACTACTTTTGTAATCTACCCTCGTAGAATTCCTAATTACACCCACAATGTTGAAAACAGATTGGGTATTCTCAAAGCTTGCGGAACACTTATGAATTTAAACAATTTTTTTTTTTTTTAATTTCTAATTTGAATAACCCATTCATATTTGAATCTGAAACAAATGATATCCAATTTGAAAAGGTTAGATATCATTGACACTAGAATTACATATAAAAAGCTACAATTACATGTGCATTGCTTTCTAATGGTGGTGAGACTAGTTTGTGGTTTATGGTTAATTTTTACTCTTGAGCACCCATGTTGATGATTGATAAATTATTCTCGCAAACATAATAGATTATATGCATAGTATTTTATTATCATCTTTTTGAGAGTCAAAGATAACACAGTAAGTGGTCCTACTTACTCCGTGATTAACGAGTAACATTGAAGTTTTCGCTTCCTCGTCCGACAGTCCGACAACAGTACCGATCTGCACATGTCCAGAAGTGATAGATGGACATGTGGAGAGTCCTAAATCGTGGTCATCCTTTCACATGGATAATTACATTGAATTTTTTTGGATATGGAATTTGTTTTCGCTTTCTCTGCCGACAACAGCACCGATCTGCACATGTCCAGAAGTGATAGATGGACATGGGGAGACTCCTAAATTGTGGTCATCCTTTCACATGGATAATTACATTGAATCTGTTTGGATATGGAATTTGTTTTCGCTTTCTCTGCCGACAACAGTACCGATCTGCACATGTCCAGAAGTGATAGATGGACATGGGGAGCAGGCTTTAAAGTTGACGCCCGTATACCTGTTTTTCCTTATTTTAGCCGTAAAATACAGTTCGTTTTAAAATAAACACGTCACAATGAACTTGCAGATAATTTTGAAAAATGTCAAAATGACGGGCGTATAAAAAAATCAGAAGTTTCAAATCTTTATACATATTTTATATATTTATTTATACCAAGCTGGCACTAGGATATGTCGAGTCCAATGTGGTATTTTTTAAAATAAATTTTATTCAACACCACGGTCCATGTGAATGGTTGGTTCACAGTTATTGACTTCGTACGTTATTTTTTAAAATAAATTTTATCCAAATGCTTTCATGGGCACCACGGTCCATGTGAATGGTTGGTTCACAGTTATTGACTTTGTACGCGTCTACACATTCACTCCCACGCTAGAGTACTTTTCTCTGTTCTTCCTTGGGTTTGACATCCCATTGAGTTTTATGCGACTTCTTTTTACCATTGTACCACAAAAACAATGTTATCTTCGAGGTTTTACAAGTCTACAAGGCCCTTAGAATAAGGAGATCTAGTGCCATAGATCTGGTTTTCTTTCATCAATCCAGATAGAGATCTGGGTTCATCCAGATAGATTGAAGATGAGGGCTCACAATGAAGTGCTTCAGAGGAATTTCAGAGGAATAGAGCTCTTACGCCTCTGCTAGTTTCAGTTTTTTTGTGGGTTTTTTGTTTGTTTACTATGGATCTTTCTTCGGGTCCAGATTGCAGAGGGCTTCAGGGGGCATGAAAATGGAATTGGTGATGCAGCAATGGGGAGATATTCGAGGAAGCTTCGTCTACACATTCACTCCCACGTTAGAGTACTTTTCTCTGTTCTTCCTTGGGTTTGACATCCCATTGAGTTTTATGCGACTTCTTTTTACCATTGTACCACAAAAACAATGTTATCTTCGAGGTTTTACAAGTCTACAAGGCCCTTAGAATAAGGAGATCTAGTGCCATAGATCTGGTTTTCTTTCATCAATCCAGATAGAGATCTGGGTTCATCCAGATAGATTGAAGATGAGGGCTCACAATGAAGTGCTTCAGAGGAATTTCAGAGGAATAGAGCTCTTACGCCTCTGCTAGTTTCAGTTTTTTTGTGGGTTTTTTGTTTGTTTACTATGGATCTTTCTTCGGGCCCAGATTGCAGAGGGCTTCAGGGGGCATGAAAATGGAATTGGTGATGCAGCAATGGGGAGATATTCGAGGAAGCTTCGTCTACACATTCACTCCCACGCTAGAGTACTTTTCTCTGTTCTTCCTTGGGTTTGACATCCCATTGAGTTTTATGTGACTTCTTTTTACCATTGTACCACAAAAACAATGTTATCTTCGAGGTTTTACAAGTCTACAAGGCCCTTAGAATAAGGAGATCTAGTGCCATAGATTTGGTTTTCTTTCATCAATCCAGATAGAGATCTGGGTTCATCCAGATAGATTGAAGATGAGGGCTCACAATGAAGTTCTTCAGAGGAATTTCAGAGGAATAGAGCTCTTACGCCTCTGCTAGTTTCAGTTTTTTTGTGGGTTTTTTGTTTGTTTACTATGGGTCTTTCTTTGGGCCCAGATTGCAGAGGGCTTTAGGGGGCATGAAAATGGAATTGGTGATGCAGCAATGGGGAGATATTCGAGGAAGCTTCGTCTACACATTCACTCCCACGCTAGAGTACTTTTCTCTGTTCTTCCTTGGGTTTGACATCCCATTGAGTTTTATGCGACTTATTTTTACCATTGTACCACAAAAACAATGTTATCTTCGAGGTTTTACAAGTCTACAAGGCCCTTAGAATAAGGAGATCTAGTGCCATAGATCTGGTTTTCTTTCATCAATCCAGATAGAGATCTGGGTTCATCCAGATAGATTGAAGATGAGGGCTCACAATGAAGTTCTTCAGAGGAATTTCAGAGGAATAGAGCTCTTACGCCTCTGCTAGTTTCAGTTTTTTTGTGGGTTTTTTGTTTGTTTACTATGGATCTTTCTTCGGGCCCAGATTGCAGAGGGCTTCAGGGGGCATGAAAATGGAATTGGTGATGCAGTAATGGGGAGATATTCGAGGAAGCTTCGTCTACACATTCACTCCCACGCTAGAGTACTTTTCTCTGTTCTTCCTTGGGTTTGACATCCCATTGAGTTTTATGCGACTTCTTTTTACCATTGTACCACAAAAACAATGTTATCTTCGAGGTTTTACAAGTCTACAAGGCCCTTAGAATAAGGAGATTTAGTGCCATAGATCTGGTTTTCTTTCATCAATCCAGATAGAGATCTGGGTTCATCCAGATAGATTGAAGATGAGGGCTCATAATGAAGTGCTTCAGAGGAATTTCAGAGGAATAGAGCTCTTACGCCTCTGCTAGTTTCAGTTTTTTTGTGGGTTTTTTGTTTGTTTACTATGGATCTTTCTTCGGGCCTAGATTGCAGAGGGCTTCAGGGGGCATGAAAATGGAATTGGTGATGCAGCAATGGGGAGATATTCGAGGAAGCTTCGATCCAATGGAGAAAATGAGGATGAGGAACAAAACAAGGGATTTTCAATAACAAATGATGATGTGAATGATGGCAATGCGTAGGATGAGATCAGACCCGTCATTGCAGATTCTTTTGTAGGAGAAATCAATGAATTGATACCCAAATCATTTCCGGTAAGAATTTCAAGTGCATAGGATAATACCCAAAACCTATACTCTGATAATTTCCAATGTATGGCATATATTGCATTTCATATGAATAATTTGATATATGTGGTATTATAGATTGTTCTAAGGATTTGACCTGTCTCGGTGCTCTGTTTCTTTATTTTGATCTGCATAGATTGATAGATTTCTATTACATCACTGTTTGCAAGGCTCTTTCTACATAACCCTTACTTCATGTTTTGCTGGACGATTACATTTTTGTTATGGCTTTTTGAAGTGCTCACACAGCAATGGCTTTTTTTCTTCAATTTTTTCATTAGCACCAAAAGTTTATGCCCAGGTTTCCTGTGGACTGGTTGTTTAATATAATCAAGCTCGTGAATTTTGGTGATATAAGGTAATATATGTACATTCTCTTCCATTATCAATAGAACGTGTTTTTCTGTTTAAAAAAAACTGGGGTTTTACAGTAAACAACCTATTTTAGATAGTTTTATGGAAATTTATTTATAGGTGGTCACTAGTAGGTGTAGCGGCTATTACAACAATATCCAGTAAGCAGTGGGTGCTCACGCAATAACATGTAATGTACCAATATATGTGATTATAGCAGTATGAATTAGGCACATATGCACACTAATCCAATGGTAGCTGAATGCAGATAATCACTACCACTCTGAAGTATGAGATCCAAATGCATAATAAGTATTCAATGCATTTCTTAGCACGAGATCCAAATGATTTCCAGACCACAATAGTATCTAATAGGCACTCGGTGGGATTATAGTAGTATCCACTAGGTGGATGGGATCACAATAGTAATCCAGTATGCATCACCAGAGTGTGTAGTTTTACTTCACAAGCTCTAGGTTTTCTCTATAGTTTTCTTGCTCATCAGTTTAGTGGTTTTCTCCTTGATATCTAGTATTGGGATGTGTTTTTTTTTCTTATTGCAATTTTTTTTTTGTATGTTTTGATAGTATTATGAGCAAAAAAGACTTTGGCTAATGTAATCTTGTTTGTTTTGATTGACTATCAAAATAAGTGGTTTTTTCTTATTGAAAAATAAATCGAAAAACTAAATATTGGAAACTTAATTTTCGCAATAACAGGTTTCTTTTTGCCTTAATCTTTTCAAAAATCAATTGCATTCACTTCACTATTTGCAGGCCACTTTTTCTTCATATAAGACCAATTATGAATCTAATTTGCAAAAAATGGATAAAACTGGTAAAATTAAATTTTAAAAGTCATATGAAAGGCAATTAAAAAATGAAATCGTCATAAAAAAATAATTGTGATGGGTAGGGGTACCCGTCAAATTTAACCCCTGTTTCACATGGATAATTACATTGAATTTTTTTGGATATGGAATTTGTTTTCGCTTTCTCTGCCGACAACAGTACCGATCTGCACATGTCCAGAAGTGATAGATGGACATGTGGAGAGTCCTAAATCGTGGTCATCCTTTCACATGGATAATTACATTGAATTTTTTTGGATATGGAATTTGTTTTCGCTTTCTCTGCCGACAACAGTACCGATCTGCACATGTCCCGCAGTGATAGATGGACATCGGGACTCGGGAGAGTCCTAAATATCCAGCAATCTTCTCTACGAACCAGCTCAAAAATATCCGCAATCTTCTCTACAAAGCAACATGAGGAGTATGAGGATTTGCGGGAAGCTAATTGCTGCTTGAAATTTTCTGTTTCCAGGTAACCATGTTTTCTTCTCACTCGTGAAGATAGAGAAATTAAATTGCATTTCAGGCTTCATTTTCCTCTGTCCGAACTGACCCCTGTTCTTTCCCCAAGGAAAAAGACTACTAATATTTGTGTTATAGGTTTTTATGATATATGCTCTACTTCATGGATATCATATGAGTTTCTTTCATTTTACTTAGGGTGCAAATCACACAATCGGCTTGTGAACTTGTGTGCTTTAGTGTATTATCAGTGGTGAGGTATGTAAGTCGAGATTGTACAAAGTGAGGGTAAATCGAGAATGTGCAAAGATTAAAGACTGAGGGTAATGATAAGGGTAAGCGTAGCGTGAACCGTCTCTATTGTTGTGAAAGAGGCTCCAAAATTAGGGGACTTGAATAATACTGTGATAAAATTAGGGGACTTGAATAATACTGGGGCTTAATTTTTTTAATTCCATTTCATATATTAATTTCTTATTAATTAGGGGACTTGAATAATACTGGGGCTTAATTTTTTTAATTCCATTTCATATATTAATTTCTTATTTACCTCTCCACAAAGTTATTTCTTTTCATTATTTTAGAAATTTTTATCCCAAGGGCAATTTTTATTTTAATATTCCATATAATATATTAATTCTTTATCTACTTTTCTAAAAATTCAAAATATTTAATATTCCATATAATATATTAATTCTTTATCTACTTTTCTAAAAATTCAATTATTTTGTTAGGTTATGCAATCATGATTTAAAATAGATTTATGCTCATTTATATTTTTATTTTTGTCTCATATATATATATATATATATATATATATATATATATATATATATATATATATATATATATATATAAATAAATAGTTATTATTAAATTTTCCCATGAAATTTCATTCCCTTTAGTTCGAAGCTCATAAATCATGGTTTAGGATGATATTTTTTTCGTTTTATTTTTAAATATTTTGATGTGAATATGTAAATACATGGTTATTTAATTTTGTTATTATCATGGACTCCCCTTATATGGGCGCAATGTAAAGCACCTTGTTACTTTTGCTACAGTCAATTATAAATAAAGCACCTTGTTATTTTTGCTACAATCAATTATAAATAAAGCACAATCTTTTGTTTATTGTTAATTAATTTAAACACAATTGTATTTTTAATTTTATTAATAATAGATATACATAAATAAATTTTCACTATTTTTCGCTACAAATTAATTCAATCAGCACTGTTTGTTTTTCTGCCTGAGTAATTTATAATAAATCTTTGTTATTATTACTACGGTTACGTAATCTACATGTTTGTGCTCATTTCAATTTATGTAAATTGTTTTACTTCTTTGATTTCCTTTACGTATAGGAAATTATATGAATGAGTAGAAGAAATTTGTTTATGTAATTATATAAATGATTTCAACAATATCCTGCTCACAAAATCATAAGAGGAGATGTTGATAAGATAAAATTTATGTCAATCGCACATGCTACGTAGCCTTCCTCCTCTCTTTTTGCTTCACTTTTACCGTGGATTTTGACTATGTAGACCTGTTTTTGGTGGACAGGTATTGCGCTAGCGGAACGAGACCAATTGCTCAGCTGGATTAGTGTGGAGTATGGCGTTGCCACCTGATTCACCATTTCGCGGAGTAGCAGCTGCGATCCCCCAGCCGGCTTCCGCGCTGGATGTCCTTAACCAACTATCACCAATAATAACTGGGGTAAAGTTGTACAATACACCAACCAGGATTCAATATCGGAACCCTGACGACAACCAGGATGTTATAGAGGCAGTGTATCGGTGGGATTGGCGTCCCTATCATGTGATTTTTCAGACAGGATTTCGGCTGCGGCTTCCAAATGACCCTGAATATTTGGAAGATTACTACAACCTTGATCACTTTGTCAACCTTGAGCACTTTGTCAACTTTGAGCACTTTGTCAACCTTGAGCGCTTCGGAACCTTGAGCGCAGGCGAAATACGTGCGGAACCTTCAGTTTTTGTGAGCACAACGAGGTCAACACGTTGGCAACCAATGGTCGCGCCATATTGCATCCTTTATCGGTATGAGATATATGCCCCTGGGGGCATCGACGCGGAAATCACTATCGAAACCAGCAGGAACTTTCCTTTCCAGGTGGCATCAGCCCTCAGACCAATATCGGTATGAGATATATGCCCCTGGGCGATGATATTTTTATGCTAATTGTAAGTGTATTATATCGTTTATGGTATATTTATCTGTACTTCAGCACCGCTTGATAGAATTTCGGTTTCGAGCCAGTCGCCCTATCTTTATGTATATTGAGCATAAAGTAACTCGAGTTGAAAATAGATCATGGTATGATATACTATAAACTCAATACTTGACAGAGAGGTTAATGTGGGAGGAGAAGGTAACTGTAGAGTTTGTGGTTAAGAAATTCTACATGAAATAGAATGGCAACGCCTAACCAGCCATACATAGGGTATTTAATGTCTGGGGATATGCACGCAGCTTAGTCCGATAACAAGAGAAAGCCCAAAAATTATTTAATGCCGAAACACCCCGCTCCCGTGTTATCGGGTTAACCTGGATGCATATCCCCGGACATTAAATACCCTATATATGGCTGGTTAGGCGTTGCCAAATAGAATCATGAAATTTAGTGTGCGTACATATAGAATCGGTCGGTCAAAAATAGAATCCCACCAGCGATGAGTGTCCAAGAGAATCATTCCCGGGAAAGAAGCTTGTTATTTCACAAAAAATGTGTGACCTAGAATTAACTATAAATAAACGTAAAAAATGTGTGACCTAAGAATGTGTGCGTACATATAGAATCGGTCGGTCAAAAATAGAATCCCACCAGTAATGAGTGTCCAAGAGAATCATTCCCGGGAAAGAAGCTTGTTATTTCACAAAAAATGTGTGACCTAGAATTAACTATAAATAAACGTAAAAAATGTGTGACCTAAGAATGTGTGCGTACATATAGAATCGGTCGGTCAAAAATAGAATCCCACCAGCAATGAGTGTCCAAGAGAATCATTCTCGGGAAAGAAGCTTGTTATTTCACAAAAAATGTGTGACCTAGAATTAACTATAAATAAACGTAAAAAATGTGTGACCTAAGAATGTGTGCGTACATATAGAATCGGTCGGTCAAAAATAGAATCCCACCAGCAATGAGTGTCCAAGAGAATCATTCCCGGGAAAGAAGCTTGTTATTTCACAAAAAATGTGTGACCTAGAATTAACTATAAATAAACGTAAAAAATGTGTGACCTAAGAATGTGTGCGTACATATAGAATCGGTCGGTCAAAAATAGAATCCCACTAGCAATGAGTGTCCAAGAGAATCATTCCCGGGAAAGAAGCTTGTTATTTCACAAAAAATGTGTGACCTAGAATTAACTATAAATAAACGTAAAAAATGTGTGACCTAAGAATGTGTGCGTACATATAGAATCGGTCGGTCAAAAATAGAATCCCACCAGCAATGAGTGTCCAAGAGAATCATTCCCGGGAAAGAAGCTTGTTATTTCACAAAAAATGTGTGACCTAGAATTAACTATAAATAAACGTAAAAAATGTGTGACCTAAGAATTAACTATAAATAAACGTACACACATGTTCAGGGAATCAATGAACAATACAAATTCACATGTAACGCGTGACCAAGGGAACCATTCACAAATAATTTTGTCGTTTCAGTGTTACCAAAGAATAACAATAAATACGACACAGATGGATGGATATATGTGTGTTTGTTGGTGGTAGAGTCCCTCGACATAGATTTCGCTGAGGGAACTTCTTCATCAGTTTTGATCTTCCTGTGGGGCTTATGCAATTGTTTGAGAAACAAAGGAAGCACGATATTGGATTTTGACACAGATGGATGGATATATGTGTGTTTGTTGGTGGTAGAGTCCCTCGACATAGAATTCGCTGAGCTAACTTCTTCATCAGTTTTGATCTTCCTGTGGGGCTTATGCTGGTGAAATTGTTTGAGAGACAAATGAAGCTGCACGATATTTGGATTACTATCGATTGAGGCTGAAATGGTGGTACTCAGAATTATTTCTTCATGGACCTGCAATATTGGTTTCTTAGCTGGTGAAATGGTCTATACAACTCAATTCTCCTACCATTTGAGGTCGATTATCCACATGGTTGCCTTGGATTCCAATGTGTTGCTGGTGTTAGCATGAGCAAGGTGGGACACCACATCGAGAGGGCTTTCTTGGATCCCATTTTGGCACACTGGTCGGCCACTTGGTTGCCCTGGATTCGCACATACACTTTGCTTAACCATCTCTGCTTCTCATTCACCTTGGTTGTTGTACACCTCGGGACCCTCCTTCTCATTAACCAGACCGATATCACTATCGAAACCAGCAGGAAATTTCCTTTCCAGGTGGCATCAGCCCTCAGTATATTCGAACAGCACGGGAATATAGATTTGGAGTAAGGCCTGGCGAGCGATTCCCGCGTCGCGAACGAGTGAACAATATAATTCACTATAATGCGAACTTTTACCCGAATCCAAACCGGCGTGTCCCTATAAGAAATCCTTGTTATCCCAGGGCCGGAGAAGAATTTAGAGATCACCCTCCAAGAGAAAGTGGAGAAAGTGTGGAAGACATTTGCAAGGTGGGACACCACATCGAGAGTGCATTTAACTTCAGCGACAAAGAAGAGGTATACCTGTTCATCACCGACCGGTACCTGCTAATCAACTATGCTCCGGGCACCACCAATGACTACATTATCAAGGGACCCCAGACTATTGGCGATGGCTTTCCCTACCTAAAAGATACTATTTTTGCAAGTGGTATTGACGCCGCCTTTACTGCTTCCGGAAAAAATGAGGCCTATATTTTCAGGAGTAATATCTGCGCACTTATCAACTTTGATGAGGGCTACATTATTCAAGGACCCGGGCTCATCACTGATAGCTTCTACTCCTTGAAAGATACTATTTTTGCAAAGGGTATTGATGCGGCCTTCACCTCTTCCTCCGAAAATGAGGCCTATCTATTCAGAGGTGATCAATACGCCCTTATCAATTTCGCACCCGGCACAACAGATGACTACATAATTCAAGGACCCAAAAAGATTATTGTCTATTTTCTACAGTCTTAAAGGTACGATTTTCGAGAATGGACTGGATGCAGCGTTTTCTTCTTCTCGAACAAATGAGGCTTATATATTTAAGGGTGACACCTATGCTCTTATTAATTTTGCTCCTGGCACCACAGACGATTACATTATTCAAGGACCAGAGAAGATCACTGAAAGTTTCTCCTCCTTGAAGGACATCTTACCAATGTATCCCTGCTCTTATGATTAATCTATCCGTTATCATGGGCCGTGCACTCTACTAGTAAGCTAAAATAAAGAACCGCTTCCGCGGCTCCACGGAATGCATGGCCACTTATGTTTCCATCTACATCTAAATTTAGAATACATGCATGTCGCAGGTTTCATCGATCTTACTTATTCTTACTTATTCAGTTGACAGTAATGTGTGATTTTCTTGGTGTTTGGGATTTTTAAAATAAAAATAAAATATCTTTTAATTATATATATATTTTTTACAATGAATTCTGTGAAGCGTATTTAAATTTTTTCGATTAGCGACTCGCCTAAAATAACTTGACATATACACACATTTAACTCAGTTAACTCACACTCTAAATATGGATTGCGCTGAACTTTTTATCCATCGCACCACTTGACTCAATGCTCAGTTAACTCACTCTCTAATTTTAGCCAACTCTGGCATGCCAGAGTAATTACAATTTCTAACACCCCCTTAATTATGACCGTATGACTTAACATAACTCAAACATGACTCAATTATTCCTTACAATAGAAATTGACTCAATCATCACCCAAACATGCCTTCTGGTCTATGTCTCAGCTAGGCTTACAATGACTCAAGACTTTCACAATTTTTCATTTTCTTTCTCTTCTTCCAAATTTTAAATCCTCAAAATTGCTTCATTCTCTGTTGGCGTTCTTGTTGTAGGCTCCATATTTCTTTACTTGTTATTGCTGCTGCTGTAATTTTTCTTGGACTTTTCTTGAATTTGTGTTGAAACACAATTTGATCTTCTCTACTACACCTTCATCTGCAAATATTCGTTCAACCATGGATTGCTCCCACAACATTACATCTTTAAATTGTCTTCTTTTCTCTTCTTCTTGCGCTTTACATTCCTGACTTTCTTTCTACCATATTTCTGAATAACATAATCTCATCTCTTATGGACTCCATTGTTGAAAAATGGTTTCAATGCATTCATCTTTGTCTTTCATATCATTCTTTTCACTTTCATCATCAGGTATTGCTAATTTTTTCATGTAATCTACACACTGAAGATCATTATTCACCATTTCATTCAATTATTTTATTCCAGCGGTTGCCTTAAGACTCACTTCAATTTGTTCTATAGGTTTTTGAATCCATTCTTCAATGAGCTTCAAATCTGCATCAAATTTATTAAGAACCTTGTTTTCAACTTTTTCGACCATGCTATTCTGAACACATGCATATTAAAAAATAATGTAAAATCCATCAACTACGGTTGGTTGCACCAATTCACTTCTCACTTTGTATTCATCATCCACATTTGTTTTGTCACAGTGGGATTCACCATCATCTGCATCATGCACATTACAATGGATTCCTTGAGCATTAACCAATACTTGAGGATTACTTGTGTTCAATTAACCAATACAGTCACATACATTCGCGCATCACATGAACATTGTAAATTAAACCCAAAACGCAATATAACCAGATGCATTAACAAGAAATAAATACACATAATTTGTAGAATACTTCTCTTTATTGATATCTTTTGATTAATACAGATTCTATCCACCCTACGCACACAGCTGCAAGGGTCTGCGCACTCAACTGCGGACTTCCACCCTAGTCCTCTGCGCACTCAGCTGCAGAGCCTCTACCTACGCTAAGACCCGAAACACTTAGACTTCTCTCCCAAAACTCTTATTCTTTGCTATCCATTCTTACTTCTGACTCGCTACTCCAAAACTACTTAGAGCTTACTTACTTAGTTCCTTTTTATACAATCCCATGGTCTGCGGACCATCGGTGGATCTTTACAGCCGACTTTACATTTTACAAAATAAGGGCGGACAACCCTTTATGACTCTTGATACCTTCGCACTCCGTGACCACAAAATGTGGAGACTTTACAACTTTATTACAAAATTGTCCCAAAACATGGGATTTTAGCCCCAAAACCGTCTTTGGGGGAACCCGTTCCCAACAGGCCCCCAACACAAACTTGGTGACTCGTCCTCGAATCACTTTGCGGGTGCGGAGATCTTGGCGAGAAGACCTCCCATCTCGACCTGTATGACGACAACCTCGGCAGGTCACTGTGCGGCCGCCTGCTTCGCTTTGTCAACCATTTGCTCTGTCACTACTCCTAAACGATCAGCCTGAAGCTTCTGCTGAGTCGCTTGCAGATTAGCAAGCTTGCCTTCAATAGAGGTCGTGATTGAATAAGCTTCATCCAACTAGGGCTTCAAGCGCACCTTCAACACTGCCTCTTTGTGTTGCGCTGCATCTACCTATTCTTTCAGTGTTTTGGCCTCCTGCAGCTTCGCTAGTCTCTGCGTGAGAGCGACGGTGCGCGCTGTACCTTTTACTTCGTTATAGTGGTGCTGCAGTTCTCATGCCTCTGTCTCTAGCGGCTGTACGTTAGGGTCCTCCTGCAGGCTCGTTAGAACCTCGAATGACTGTTCAAACAACTATGTGTAGTTTGCTACTGCACTGTCTATCGCTGCTATCGCCTCGGTGACAGCGGTTGCACGCTGCTCCTTTACTTTTGGCGGAGTTGATGGCTGGGCCTTCAACTGTAAATCTGCAATCTGTAGGTTCATCCCCAGCTGAACCTTAGCCAACTCTGTGCGAGCATCGTGCACCCCTGTAGCAAGCTTGTAGACTTGTTCATTTGCCTCCGCCTCCTCAAGAATGGCCAATTTCGGGACCATTTGGCAAGCTTCCCTCACGGCTTTAATCATGCGCATATTTGTGTTAGTAAGTTCCACCATGGAAGTGAGAGTGGTGTCTCACTGTAGGGCCATCTGTTCATTATTAATCTTCTTCTCATTGATCACCTACAAAGCACGGTGTTCGCGGGCCCTCAGCTCCGCGATCACTCCGCTCCTTTGTCGCTCGAGGGCTTCCTCAAGTAATGTTTTGAAAGGATCTCCTGCCCCCTCATCTTTATTTTCTTCCGCCATGGGAGGTCATCGGGGTTTGTGAGGTTGGTCTTGCAAGGGTTCAACCAGATCGAGTCCTAACTCCTTATACCATAACCTCGTTGGGGACATGTAAAGAAAAACAGAGAACGAGAAGACTACTCTGATACCACTGATCTGAATTTAAACAAGAACGTAAAAAATTACATATATAGCCATAAATACAAAGATCTAGTAGAAGTAACACTTCATTTCATTAATCTCATAATACTAAAATATGCTTACAAAAGAAATGGAAATAAACTAGCTTAGGCGATGGTAGCTTATCTTTGAGAAGAGATCTGGTGGCTACATGCCTCTGAATGTTACAATGAGGCTCAAGGGCCTATTTATTATTGAACAACAAGAGAAAACCCTAAACAACCAAAGCCCTTACCCCAGGAGAAGTAATGCCAAGAGTTTGTGGGGCCCGTTGGGGTTAGTTGGGCAACCAACTTCCCGGGGTCGTAACTTGGTCATATTATCTTTGTTTGGCGCGTATGATACCTTGTTGGAAATGTCTCCTCGAGTACTACAATATTTGTGTCAAACCCTTGCCTATGGTTTTTGGCCTGTAGCAGACCTCAAAAAAATGTCGTTTAAGGGGTCAAAACTGCTCCGGAAGTTTAGGAACCGAGAAATTGCTAATAGTAGTAAATGCTGAAATAAACAAGGAAATAGATGAAACTGACTGAAGGTCTAGATGGAGTAGGCGAGTGGCCACCAATATTCATATGGATCATCTATAATCCACCTAAAAAGGGGAAAACACCAAAATTACCCATTGTTGGGCAAGTTTTCGAGCAGTTGGGCAAAAAATCCCAGAATTGGGGTTTTGAGTAAGATTTAATCAGCCATTTACGAAGATGAAACCCCTCAAGGAAGCCTATAAATAGAGGAGGGTTGGATTCATTTTGAGCATCAAGGTGGATAAATTCAATTGTTCTCGAGCATTAGATTTGAGGGTTTTAATACCCCTTTACTTCTCGTCAATTTCGGAGGTGAAAGATTCCATCCTATTTGGTATCTCTATTCTTCTCTCTATTTTGGCACAAGTTTTATCTCGACAACAAGTTCTCGGGTTGATCTACCTTGATTTTCCCGTGGATGTAGTGGTCACTCAGTGTCCGTGAACCACCCTTAAAAAAACATACTTAATCAATATTATAGTTCCATAGTACCTTTATATGATTTATCTAGATAAAACAAGTTGATGCAACCATTGGACGAATAATGGAAGATGGAAGTGAATGACTCATATAAGGGAAACCCAAGATTATTATATTTTGTAGTTACATATGTCAAATAATTATATATTGATAAAATATTCACTAAAAATTTATATATTTTAGTATCGTGACCCATGCTATTGGGATATTAGGAGATCAGGTCTCCCGTGTCATGAAATCTATTATGAATATTATAATACCTCATTCAACTATACTTACAAATTTTAGTACATTACATTAAATTTATGTCAATATATTGGTGAGAATTTTAACACCGTATTTATGCTCCTATTTATAAGAAAACCAAACCCCTATGAACCGAAGATGGTTGGTATACATCTCTAATTAGTATTATTTTTTGGGTATGGAATTTGTTTTGGCTTTCTCTGCCGACAACAGTACCGATCTGGACATGGCAACCAATATTTCCTATGCTATTCGGTATTTAATGCTTCTAAGACAGTACCATACAGTACATATGCCAGGCCAACCAGGAAATTCAACTTCCCCTTTTCCAGTTATGGCCACTTCTTGGATGTATGCATGCATGGGTCCATTTCGTACTCGTGGATGGCGGATAATGATGAAAGGGCATGATTAATATGATGGGAGGGCTTGGTTTAGTTTCAAATTCAAAATTTGAATGTTATTCATAACCATCTCCCACTTCCCATTTGGTGAACCTATGGACGATGTTTCAAAAGTAACAATCATGGGTATTGCAGGTCAGTGCTTTTCAAGGAGGCGGATTTTGCATCGGAGCCAATTTTCATCATGTCATTGCAGACGGGAATTCCTTTTCGCATTTCATGAGCAGTTGGGTAGAGTGTAGCAGAGAAATTTCCATTTCCAAGAGTCCTCACTACATGAGAACAGTCTTTCTGCAGGACAATGGAGATCGCGCAATGCCCAACCTTTATTTGAGGGCTGAAGAAGTTGTCACTGATTTGATTAGAGAGACGCAAATTTTCAGGTTTGTCCTAGATAATTCGCTGCCCTTAAAATATTCAGAAATTAATGCAAGTGCTGGTGATCACTCAGTGGAAAACATTGACATCAGTATTGTCCAGAATTCCATCGAAGATGAAACAAATCTAGAAATATCAACATTTCATTTCAGCGAAAAAATAATTCAAGGTTTGAAGGAACGATCGAGCTCTTCAACTTCATTTGTAGCAGTTTCCGCGCAATTTTGTAGATGCGTAATGAAAGCTCGACAAGTTCCAGAGAACGAGCCCGCTTATTTTAGAGTGCCTATTGACTTCACAGGGCGGGTAAAACCGCCATTGCCTCCAACATATTTTGGGAACTGCGTATGTAGTGGTATTGTCAGGACTACGACAAAGCAGTTATTGGTGCAGGATATCGTCTTTGTTGCGACTCTCATCCAAGAGCTCGTCTCTTCCTATTCTGCAGAGTTGCAGACTTCGTCAAATCTCGTCTTGGAAGCGGAAACATAGACCCAATTCTTGGAAATTTATGTAATGATTACATTGTAATGACATTCATGTCTCCGAAATTTCGTGTTTACGAGATAGACCACAGATGGGGAAGGCCACTGAATGTACAGGCTACTTGCTTGAAAGAAATTGGAAGGATGAAGTTGTTCCCCAATAGAGAAGGGGGAAAGAGTATTGATGTGTCCACAAAACTCCCTCGCCATCAGATGGAAACTCTAAAACAGTTACTCATGGTCATCCTCGCGATTTATTGATGATGCTTCGTTCTTTATTAGTGTGCACCTCTTCTTTCTCGCTGCACATATGCCATGTTTGTGACTAGTTGATTTGTCATGTGAATAAACAAGAATTTAGGTTGAAGGGAACTGCATCCTGAAATTGGAATTCGACACGTCTTTGCAATGGAATCTAAGGATTCTGGATTGAGATAATATTTATATATATTAACTTGCTTTTCGTTAACGTATCTTTCCTTTTAGCTTTAATAATTTGTTATGTGCTTCGTTCTTTATTTAGATTTTCCAAGAGGTTGATATCATAATTATCAGATATAATTCAATCTCACATACAACACGATTTGGTGGGAGTTATTTTTTCTTTAGGATGGTTAAAGTTGCAATTGGATTATTATCATCAAATGGAGCTTTGGAACAATTTTTGAGGTTGAAATGACCATGGACAAGTGAAACACTAAAGGAATTTGTTCTTGCATATATATCTAGATTACACATGCATAACGTTTTAAGAGCAAGGTCATACTTGATGACTATATGAGGGTGCAAAGGGTCAATAAATATTGTTGCGTAAAAAGTAAAATTTCATTAAAAAAAAAATTAATCGAGGTCATTTATATTGTTATTGAATTGAATATATCATGAAGTTCTCTATGAATTTAATAGAAGCTTTATGTTAAGAATTCTTTCCTACATTTAAAGTAGACTTTATATAAATATGTTTGGACATATTTATATGAACATACAAAACAATAAAGGAAAACATAAAAGGATTTAAATAACATACTTAATCAATAAAGCCCCAAGGGATAGCTCAGTTTTTCAAGTTCCCATTGCTAAGTACTTTGCTTATTATGACATCCTGGGGTCAAATCTCCCCAACGCCCTTGGGGTTAGGCCTTGCTAGTTTGGCCTATGGGTAGATCCTTTCGGGTTGATCTGCCTGGAATTTCCCATGGATGTAGTGGTCACTCAATGTCTGTGAACCACCCTTAAAAAAAACATACTTAATCAATATTATAGTTCCATTATACCTACATATGATTTATTTAGATAAAACAAGTTGATGCAACCATTGGACCAATGATGGAAGATGGAAGTGAATGACTCATATCTTGGAAACCCAAGATTATTATATTTTGTAGTTACGTATGTCAAATAATTATATATTGATAAAATATTCACTAAACAATTATATATTTTAGTATCGTGACCCATGTTATTGGGATATTAGGAGATCGGGTCTCCCGTGTCATGAGATCTATCAGGTGATGTAGCTGTTAGTAATTTTTCCTCATGCCCTTCAACTATCTATCATCTATTTCTCATTAGCATGCTTCATGACATCTAAAATGTTTTTCATCAACCCACTGGAACTAACTCCTAACATTTGAAATTACTTTCATCTCTATTATAGGACATATCAGAATGTTGTCTCATTGGAATATCACAGATCCATGCACCTCAAAAATTTCTCTGGTACATTTCTGTCATAGCATAGATAGAATGTCAATTGATAGATACTCTTTTATATTAGTTAACATTACCAAATATTGAATTTTGGCATATTAAAAATTTAGAGGTTAAACACATTCATGAAATACATACAAATTTTCTAATAAGAGTTGTCTCAGTAGGCAGACAATTTCAAATCTTGGTAGAAAGAAAATATTCCCTTTAACTAAATTTTGTTCCAAGGGATACCGGGATATCGAGTGTAGAGAGATCAGGGTATTAATTATCAGGGATTTCTTAATGCACTACTGTTAACAGAGTCTCATCCTGATATAATATGTGGAACCTTGCTAATGGAACCTTGAAATATAGGAATTTCAAGAGATTGAGATATCTGGTGATGGGGTGTTCAAGTATCGATTGATCGGGGCTTCGGAGTTTTAAGAGACTAGGAAAAACAACTTTGAATTAAAATAACTGATGTGTTTCTATCCTGAATCTAGCAAAAACGTTATGCAATACACCTATTACTTGTCAATTAACATTTTGGGACTTGGGTGTTGAGTTGTCAAATTTTAAAATTTAAACATTAAACACAATTCAAATGACCCAACCCTATATTTGATCTTATCTGTAGAACCTTGCAACACTGGAAACCTTTGTCTAATCAATGACCTATGCTAGAATGCTCCTTCTACTTAGTTTCTTAAATCGACCTCAATATTACACAATAATGCATAAATTACTTAGAATTCAATCTATAGAGAAATAAATACACATGTGACCATGAGTTGGGAGATAGTCCAATCTTGTAATATCAAAGCATGTGAAGAACAAAGGATCTCACTCAGAATTATACTATGTATTAACTCAAATAAAAACACATCAATCAAAGTGGGGCATACATTACTCAAAGGCATAAATACACTACATCATTACATATGTACATAGAATTTCTCTGTAATATTTGTCTACCATTAATATCTACTCCTCATCCTTTTCGAGATTAAATTCACTGGTTTATCTTGACCACTCTCTTGGCCTAATTCAACATAGTTTGGGCCTTTGTTTGTCCTAGCCACACACTTCAATCCATTCCTGATGTCTTACATAAATAATTAGAATATGAGTCTTCCATATTATAACAAATCTAACAAATCCATAACCTCTACAATTGATTACTGTAATAACTCTTAACTCTAACCTCTTATGGATCAAATTTATCTTCTAAATGTTATTTATACTCATACGAGGATCTCATCTTCTTACAAAGACTTCACCTTCTATAGTGATCCTAGCTTGTAATCTTAAATACCAAACCAACATTTAAACAACGCTCACATTATGGTTTGAATAAACACATTCCTAACCTTCTAATATAAATTACGATAACCCATTTCCTTTGGTAAAGGTTTATTCAACTTTATAGATGTCAATATTTGGCTTTTAGGAAATTCTTTTGTACCATTGAGTAACCCTTACACAAACCCTCCAATGCTAATAGATTCCAATATGTCCATTGATTGATAGTGGTGCTGCAGTTCTCACACCTCTGTCTCCAGCCGCTGTACATTAGGGTCCTCCTGCAGGCTCGTTAGGACCTCGAACGACTGTTCAAACAACTGTGTGCAGTCTGCTACTGCACTATCTACCGTCGCTATCGCCTCGATGACAGCGGTTGCACGCTGCTCCTTTACTTCTGGCGGAGTTGAAGGCTGGGCCTTCAACTGTAAATCTGCAATCTGTAGGTTCATCTCCAGCTGAACCTTAGCCAACTCTATGCGAGCATCGCGCACCCCTGTAGCAAGCTTGTAGATCTGTTCATCTGCCTCCGCCTCCTCAGGAATGGCTAATTTGGGGACCATTCGGCAAGCTTCCCTCACGGCCTTAATCATGCGCGTATTACTGGTCCTTTCGGCATCAACCTGCTTAGCACGGATTGAAGTCTCACCCGAAGTAGTATGGGGGGATGTTGAAACCAATTTTCTACATCCAAAGATCATTGTGATGTCTTTTTATGTCCTAGATATGCCTTCTCGCAGATCTCTAAGCCCTTAGGGCTTAGCGTTGTAATTTCCTTCAAATGGCCCCTAGACCTCTGCGAAGGTCTACGATCGGTTTCTGCGGACCTTTAACTGATAGGTTATTTTCTTACGCACATCATAGACTAGACTCAGATCAAAATCCACACAGATTTCCTTAATTGCTTAATAAACTTAACATAAAGTATTATAACCTTCGTGTAAATACTTAACATGCATTGCATTAAATTAAAGAGATTCATCCAATAGATTCGTGCATCAATATATTATTAATTCGTAAAGACATTCTTTAATAGCAACATATATCGCAGACATGAACAACAGAGGTAAACAGATAAAACACTTTAATTTCTTCAACAATCTTCTTTATTGATCTTCATTATCAGGTTACAGACTCAAAAAATTCCTTGTGCACTTAGCTACAAGGGTCTGCGCACTTAGTTGCAAGGGTCTGTGCACTCAGCTGCAGACACTACTCTAGGGCTCTGTGCACTCAATTGCATAGCCTTTTCCTACCTTTAAGACTTACTTCTCTGCGCTATCTCTTTAAGACTTCATTCGTCATACCCATAGACAAAGACATAGATCTACCTTAGACTCTCTAAGACACACCTATTTATACAATCTCATGGTCCACGGACCATGGGTAGATCTCAAAACCGACTCAAATTTACATAAACGAGGGTAAAAACCCTTTTTGACTCCTAACTAACTATATGCTCTGTATCCACAATTCGTGGAGACTTTACAT
Organism: Pinus tabuliformis; assembly: GCA_031772625.1. Taxonomy (NCBI): domain Eukaryota; kingdom Viridiplantae; phylum Streptophyta; class Pinopsida; order Pinales; family Pinaceae; genus Pinus; species Pinus tabuliformis. The sequence continues at coordinate 404,357,687 of CM062813.1, forward strand.
CTTTTCATGAAACTTTACATCAAAACTTGGGTTTTTACCCCAAAACTAACCCAAGGGACCCCATCCCAACATTTCATAAGATGGACTCTACTCTTGTCCCAATCCACTAGAATAGGGGTGAGGGAGAATTGTTATCCAACAAAATGATTCTATAGTAATAGAAAAAAAAATGCATAGGTCTCACTTCTTGTATAGCTATGCTAACTTTTGTTCAAACATATGCACCTTCTCCTTCAAGTGCCAATTCTCCTCTTTAATCTATGCATTGATGGCCATTGTATCTTCCTATCCCTCTCTCTTCCACATTGAATTTGCTTTCTCCTTGAGTACTAATAGCTTTATCAAGGTCAAATATTTAAATACTTTGATTGGTATGACTTGTGAATATGGTACTTATGGCCCTCACACCTCACCAACTTGGATCTTCTACAAAAATTAAATTTTGTGCCTATTTTAGGAATTATGTAGAAATCTGTCTTCATAATGGATTCCAAGGCTCCTATTCTCTTTGCATGAATGACATGGCATAGCATATATAGAAACTTATAGTCTAGTTTTTCTTCAAGTTCTTAGTTTTGTGACTATAGTATTAATATGGACTCCCAACCAAATCAACATTGATGCTTGATGTACAAACCAATAGACAAATTCTATCATCAATGAAAATAAATAGTGCAACTCATCAAAATTCAGTTGGATTTTTTGAAATTTTATCTACTAACTAAGATTAGTTTCTTCTAACATTTATTCTTTGATTTGGTTGCAATTATGTGTTCATTCCTGATACCTCAAGGTTGAGTTCATCAACTAAATAACTCTCAATAAATTCACCACAAGCATAGTGATACTACCATCCATATAAAGTCAACTAACATGATACTACTATGATTTTTGTTCCTACAACACTATGGTTATCTTTAACTAGATGATAAACAATAATGATTAACATGGCTCCATATAGTACTTCTAATGTAATGGTTAAAACATGGCTCAATCTAACACTTCTAATGTCAATGATCAAATGAATGAACCACCATGTCTATTGTGAAATTAGACAACAAAATTCAAATGAAGTTCTCTTCCAATTGAAACTCAAAACTATATTTAATTTAAGTACATAAAGACAATGAAAACAATTCCCATTACCAGTCTATCAAAAACATAAAGATAACTAGGTATTTATTTAGAAGTGGAAAAAAGTCTCAAAACAAATTTTTGAAAGTATAAAATAATCATAAAATCAGTGTTTACCTTAAATAATATGTGTAGTTTGATGTCTAAAAACATATTTTAATTGACTTAATGTTACTAATAGATATTTTAGGTTTTTTTTGGTAGAAATCAAATGATACAATTTTAGATGAGATTTTAATTTCTTGTTGTTTAAAATAAGTTCCCAAATACATAAATAATTCAAACCCATCGAAAAATCTTTAAATCATTCTTATTATACAAATTAAAAATCTCAAATTATTGTCCATCTCCGGTAGCTCAAGTGGTGATGTCTGTGGAATAAAGTCTCACCGAACTGGAGATATTGGGTTCGAATCTTGTACTACCCTCCCCCGTTGTTGGGTAAATAATGTACATGTAAAATCGAAAATAAGAATCCTACAAAGCTTAACAAAAAAGAAAATAATATAAAATTACTAAATCTTGATTAAATTTTATACATATTACCATACTCAAATTACTATTCTAAAAAATCTCAATGTTCATACCAAACCTGTAGAAAAATACCAAACTGTGTAAAAAAAATAAATCATAAATTAAAATATACCGTGATAAGCTGCAAGAATTTGAATATCTTGGATTTAAATATATGAATATAAGCAACTATTACTGTGATGTCATTTTGTATAGTATTTATTGTTATGAGATTCCTATTAAACAATTTTTTGCTCATAATATAGAACGTGACAACAGTAGAACCATAAATCTCAATGGCACTGATATGAACAACTCAAATAGATTTCTCAGTTGAGATGAGAAGAGTTGAGGGAAATCTTGGCCGGGCTTTGTTTTTGATAATATCAACAAAAATAAGTTTCTCAACAAAAATGGACTTATATTCCTCTGAATATTTGTACAGTAACATAGTATATTATTCTAAAATACACGAGTTCTAATAGTATGTTACAAAATTATTTCAATCATCTAAATTGTAATCATGAATCATTCCTTGGGATCACAAATTTGGAAAAATGAAGTTCTCAGTCCAGCGATTCTGCTCTGTTTTCTACAGTGCTCTTGTCGGTGCTATGTGGGGTGTTTTAAATAATTGACAATGTCGGTGCTATGTGGGAATATAACACTGCATTTTAAAAAGCCCTAGCGATGCTCTTTCTAAGATGAATTGGGGCATTTTAATACATGAACAACACCGATTCTTCATTGGAATATAGCACCACAATTTTTTTTTAAACCTCTAGCAGTGCTCTTTCTAAGTATGCACCAGGGCATTTGACTAGAAGAAGGGCATCAATGTTGCGGGTAGATATAACACCATCAATTTTTAAAATTTAACCTTTATCTGGTGCTATCGATTAGTTTAAGCACCGATGCGTGGTATATTGTGCATGCACTGAGGCGTTATAGTATTGGTTTAGCACCGGGTCGTCATCACAGTATAGCACAGGACTGGGAAAAATGAATTTTACGACTGACATTTTTGTAAATTTAACCTTTTTATGGTGCTATCGAGTAGTATACGCATTAGTGCTCTTTGTTATTTAGCACACTGTTTCTTTTTTAAATAAATTTGCCACGATGCACCATGTTATATCAAGCACCGATGCTTATTTTTATAATAAAGCACAAGTGTGTTCGTATATGATAGATGCACCATCAAAAAAACATCCTCCCGCCCACCTCTTCTAGTGACCTCCGCTACAAACGGATATTTGGGCTATTTTTATAGGGGCTTCCGCAAAAACCTCTGCTAGAGGGTATTTTCCTTCTAGTGGTATATGTTGTATTATGACACTATACAAATGAATATATATTGAAAATATTATTAGTTTTCCCAATTTGGGTTTGTAAGATAAAATCTATGTGTTAATGTGTGTTTATCATTGCATCTTTTTTGTTTTTTTTCCCCTGGAAAAAAATCATAATTTTCATTAATGAGGAAAATTACCTTTTGCAAATGCCTATCGCATATACTGTACTTTGGGCTAGAAGCCTATCCTGTTTGAGAAATTTAAAAATTGAGGTGTACTCCATGCAGGGAGACACTACTTTGTACTATGATTTTCAATATAAAATATGTACTTACTCTACGCAGAGAGTATCAAAAAAATAACTGTCATGTATAAGACTGCTTGATAATGCGTTTATATAATATTATATAAAGACAAAAATAAAACAAAAACTATGTATCAAGCTCCTTTAGAGCTTAACTATTTTGATATGTCTATAAAAGGTTGATGATAATACTGATGGAAGGTTCCATCCGTTTGCTCCAGTATGCTCCATGTTCCTACAGGTCTGTGCGCTGCTTCCTTGGATATAAAATCGGCAGTTGTGTTCCGCTCCCTATATATATGATGACAAATAAATGTGTCAAATAAGTTTATGAGTCTATGGATTTCTTCCATGATGTGTCTCAGAGAATAAGCATTACAATTTGTAATTTTGTTTATCCAATTGCATACTGTTTTTGAATCTCCAAAAAGTTGTAAGTTCCTGAATTGTTCTTCCAGAGCAAAATGAATGTTGTATTTTGCTGCTGAAAGCTCAGCAAAGTTGTTCGTCCATTTGGTCAGTCCCATTTGGATTTTGTAATAATGATTTGTTGTAAGATGTAGGATAGCGCCCCCCCACATCCTATGTCTTGTGCTGAGCCGTCAAAGTATGCCCAGGGGTGAGATTGGTTTATACTCTCAGGTATGATATGCCTGGGGTTGGAGTTTGGTTCCTCATCTGGGATCAGATGATAGTCAGCTAAGATTTGAGCAGTGATGGCCGGCTAGTGGGGGAGGGAGTTCTGAAAAATAATTCTATTCCTAGCAGTCCATATGGCCCAGCAAGTAAGTAAAGGGAGGTTCTTAGTTTTTCCAAAGGATACAGTGGACCACCATCCCTCCCAGGCTTCCCGAACAGTTGCACCTTGCCAAAGTGGGAGCGAGGGTATATGTAAGTGAATAGTAGTCCATAGCTCTTTTATGGATGGGCATGTAAGGAAGAGATGATCCACTGTTTCATTGTCAGATTTGCAAAGGCCGCACCAAAAGGGCCCATGAAAAGATCTTTTGATAATATTTGCTCCTGTTGGGATTTTGTATCTCAGTATGGTCCACATGAGGAGCCTCGACCTGGGGGGAGATTTTAATTTCCATAAACTTTTCCACCAAGGTTCACACAGTGTAGGTTTCAATGGGTTCATAAGAGTTATATAACCCACTTTAGGTGTACATTTCCCATGCTTCGCATGTGTCCAGATACACTCATCCTCCCCTTCCTGTATCCTGATATGGGATTCCATGAGAGCCTCCATGTATTCTTTCCAGTGTTGTTGCCATGGTTGGGGGATCTGTATTGCCCTTCCAAATTTCCATGATTGTTGCAAAAAAGTGGAATGATCATTGTCCACTATATAACTAAGGTGAGAGATCCTTCTGGTGGTGAGGTATGTTTTAAGCTCCTGTGGGACACTGTGAGCGTTCCCACATCCAATCCAGGGATCAATCCCTATTCTGACAGCATCTCCTGAATTTATTCTCCATGTAAGGCCATCCCTGATAAGGGGCATTGCTTGCAGGACTGCTTTCCATATGTTCGATTTTCCGGCTTGTATCCACTGGGGTTGTCGAAGCCAATCCATGAGGTTTGAAGGAGCTATGTATTTAGAGATAGCCACCTTAGTCCATAGGCTGTGCGATGTGACTAGCTGCCACCCTAGTTTTGCCGCCAGGGCTGTGGAGAAAGTACCAAGGCTTTTAATTCCCCATCCTCCCCATTTCTTTGGGAGTGCCAGAGATTCCCATTTGGTCCAGGCAAATATCCTTCCCGGCTGTTTCCCTTTCCACATGAATTTGTAGCATATATTTTTTATTCTGGCCAGTATTCCCCTTGGTATCCATGCTAAAGACATCCAGTATACTAGGGTGGCTTCTAGAACTACTTTAATGAGTATTAGCCTTCCTGCTCTTGATAAATATTTGTGGTACCAGATGTTTAGCCTTTTTTCCATTTTGGTTATAAGCCAGATCCAATCAGCATTCTTATATCCAAGGGGCTTTAATCTATAGCCCAAGTATTTTAGTCCCTCATCCAGGTGTTGTAGGGTATAAGGGAATCTTCGCAGGGCATACTGAATCTCGTATGGTGAGCATCCTATAGCCGTTATAGTGGAATTTTCATCATTAACCAACATGCCTGTGGCTGCTAGAAAGATAGTGAAAGAGTTGAGAAGAGCAGTCACATCACCAATACTCCCATTTAGGAAGAGCAACACATCGTCTACAAAGAGCAAGTGTGTCAATGTGCATCCTTCAGTGATGCGGATCCCCCTAAGCCTGCCTCATTGGTGTTCCTCCTTTATTATGTGACTGAGTCCTTCCATGATGAGTAAGAAGAGAAGTGGGGATAGTGGGCATCCTTGCCTGAGGCCTCTTTCAGAGTGGAAGAAAGGAGAGGCCGCACCATTTATAAGAACACTGAATGTTACATTAGTAATACAACACATAATCCATATTATGAATTCATATGGAAAACCCAAGTGTGTTAATATCATTCTAATGAATAGCTAATTTACTCTGTCAAAGGCTTTCGAGAGGTCAACTTTTAGGACCATACCTTTGAGCTTCTAGGTCCGGATAGAATGTAAAATTTCTTGAGCAGTTCTGATCGCTTCATGAATTTGTCTATTCTGTAAGAAGGAAAATTGTTCAGCTAAGATGTGGTTTGATAAGATCGGCCGGAGGTGATTGGCTATTATCTTGGAGATGATCTTGTAGATACAGTTACACAAGGAGATGGGCCAAAAGTCATTGAAGGAGGTGGGATTGTCCGATTTGGGTATAAGGGCGATAAAGGTTGAGTTGTAGGCCTCATACATTCTTCCAGAGGATTTGCATTCTTCTATAACTTGTAGAAGGTCCCCACCCAGAGTATCAAAGAAGGCTAAGTAGAATTCCACATTCTAGCCATCCGGGCCAGGGCTTTTGTCTCACTTAAACCATTTAAGGGTGTCTTCCAGTTCTCCCAGGGAGACCTCCTTTGTCAATTCCAAGCCTTCTTCTTGCTCAACAAACCTTGGAAATAGTTGAGTTGTCCTCATGATTTCAGCCAGGGTGGCATTTGGGGGAGTCTTATAGATGTTCCTGAAGTGGGCAGTGGCCATAGCTACTAGTCGGGGGAAGGTGTTCACAAGTTCTCCTTGTTCATCTTCTAGCTACCAAATAGTATTTATAGCTTTGCACCCATTCACAAATTTGTGATAGAACTTGGTGTTATCATCTCCTTCCTTGAGCCAAATGGCTCTGCTTCTCAATCTCCAGCTCTCCTCCCTGTCCTTAAGAATCTGGTTTCTCTTAGCCAGAAGAGAGGTTATCTGCTCTTTGTGATCAGGGGAAGAGAAGATCCCCTCATATTCATTCTCATAATCCTCTATGGCTTCTTTAGTCAATTTGAGTATGTGATCTTCCTGTAATCTCTTCTTATGTGCCCATTTTTTGGAGAGGCTTTTTAGTTCTTTCAAGTTTTTTGCAAATCCTTCCAATATAGTCCTTTTTGCCCTAGGGGGATGAGCCCTTGAGAAATTAGTTACTAGACAGATATAATCAGCGTCTCTCAGCCATGCAGCATTAAATTTGAAGGGACCTTTTGGTTTGTTCATACCCCCTCTGATTTCCAAGTAGATCGGCCTATGGTCCGATATTCCTCCTGAGCCCACCCACTGTCTAAGTCCCTGCCCCAAGTTTAGCAGTTGCTCCTTGATGAGGAATCTATCTAGTCTTCTAGAGAGGTTGTCCACCCCTAATCTGTTGTTTCTCCAAGTAGGCAGGATTTTTGAGGAGGGGATATCTATGAGATTATGATCCTCCAAAATGGTCTCGAAGAAATCTGAGAGGTTATCTCTTTGTGCATTGTGCCCCCATGATTCCGCAAAGCCGATGGAGAAATTTAGGTCCCCCCCCCCCAAAAAAAAAAAAATGAGCTTGTCCTTTTGAAGGATGTGTGAGTCTAAGAGTCTGCTCCAATATCCCTCCCTGTTGTGATAGGGGCCATATATGTTAATAACCCTAAACTCAGAATCGAGCTCTGAGGAGTAAATGTCAGCTCCTAGATGGCCCGAGCTCCCCCAAGTATTGCAGATTCTGATGGAACAGTTGTTTACACCCAAAGCGAGACCCCCAGAACGCCCTGATGCATCTAGGGTGTAAAATGTCCAACCAGGTAGCCATGATTCAAGGAGGTGGGTAATGACACAACCTTGGCCTAGGGTTTCTTGAAGAAATAGGATATCAAAGGGTTCAACAGAGAGCAACCTTCTCATGGCTATTTTCATGGAGGAGGGATCTCATGGGTATTCACTGCTCTAAGTACCCAATCTATTGAGTGTTGCTTGCTCGCAGCAATCTCTTCCCCAACTTGAAGCTTGGCTTTGGATAGGGAGGAAGGTCTGCCTCTGGTCATCTTTAGAGGAGGGGGAGAGGTAATTAGGTCGATACCCAGGGTGTCAGGGGCCTGTGATCGAAGCCGAGATCGGGTGGGGTATCTGAAGGATGGAGGGCTGGAATGAGGGGGGGGAGCATGGTTAAGGGAATTGGGAAGAGCTTCATCAGGAAAGGATGGCTGTGTGTAGGAGATGGTGGGGGAGGAGGGTTTGATAGGGAAATCCATGGATATGGGGGGGTTGAAGGTGTGAGCAAGGGACTAAACTGAATAGAACTGAACAGAACTTGTATCAATGCAGTGCAGAGAAACATTAGAGTAAATAGAGGAGGAGTTTGTATTCGACATACCTGTAGAGAAAGCAGCCTCAGCAACCGCCCTTGCTCTAGTTAGAGGAGGAGAGGGTGCGCCGATGGGTGCCTTTCCCCGCTTCTTTTTGGTCTCCTTAGTAGGTGCAGGTACTGCTTCTAAATGTGCCAAATTTTCTACCTCTTCTGCCACTAGAGGGCTACCCTACGCTTGTGGGTTTTTCTACAGTGTTTCGTTCCCCTTAGCTCCCTCCCTCGCCTTCTTATTCAGTGGACAATCTCTGAACAAGTGTCCCACTTTGTGGCACCGTCTGCAGCGAAAAGGGACACCTTCATAATCTAGGGTTTGCTTTTGAGAGAAGGTTTTCCACTGTAAGGTGATATGCTCCTGAAGTCCGCCCCGAGTATCCAGATGAACAAGAATCCTGGCGTATGCCATCATGCTGGAAGCCAGATATGATCTATCATGTTCGAGATAGGTTCCCATAGTCTTGTCAATGTGCCGGAATATATCCTCTGACCAGAATTGAAGGGGTAGTCTAGGTAGCTGAACCCAAATAGGCCCGACTCCTATCTGTTCTTTTTCTGGATCAAAAAGAGGGTTCCAACGCTAGAGAAGTACTGGAGCATGCTCGAAATGCCAGAAGGACGACAGGACCCAATTTGTGTGCTCGGCTCTGGCAAAGCGCAGAGCAAACTAGCCCCTAACAAAGGTTTGTATAATTGGGAGGTCCGCTAGGTGCTACCCCCATACCTCAGAGGTCCACAGCTTAAGCCTAGCCGCTGTGTAGCTTCGGCCGTGAATCCTTCCAACCAACACCCGGTCCACCGTGTCCATGGTGTCACCCCACTAAATATCCTCCCCTAGTCTGAGGATAATGTCTTCGCCTCTGGCTTTGAAGCACTTCCTCTTTTTCCCCATCCGCATCGACTCTTCAGGGGCGTCTGAACTATCCTCCCATTGGTTAGGGTTAGTAACAGGGTTATCGGGGTAGGGATGGTCAGCCACTGGAATTGGTTCTGAAAGCGGGGGTACCACCGCGTAGCTACCCGATGGTGGTGCCTCAGGTATAGCAACTTGTGGGTTTCCCTGAGCCGGGTTGAGGTGTCTCGAGGGGCTGCTTGATGATGCACTAGGGTGGGATGAGAGGGGGGTTTGAGAGCTTGCGGCCTCAGGGTTAGGGTGGAGGCAGGCAGATACGAAAGTTGCACTCGAGGGTGACTGTGGTGGCGAGCGAGGAAACAGCCAGATCGGAGGAGGCTTCGAGAATGTCATTGTGGAACAGGAAGGTCTCAAGATCGAAGGTAATCCTGCAATGGTAGTCGTCATATCACAACAGAAGGGTAGAAGTTCTTATGTGGCGGAGTGAGGGGTTTGTCAAATATTGACATTCTCCAATGGGTCCTCCGAATAGTCTACTAGGTAAAGCTCCATACCTATTCCGAGATGTTCTCTGCTAGCTACCTCCAAGACCATCGTAGCCGTCGCCGCAATGAGAGTATCAGAAATCGGTGGGTATGCAGTAATCAGGGAGGAGGACGGTTAGCTGCGCTATTACGGATGACCGCAACGGGATACAGGAACCGGTAATCACTATGGTTGATGCAGTCGGAGGGAAGTGGACGATGACATCTAGGGTAGGTTGGGTGGGTAGGGTGCAGTCATGGTGTTCGACTGCATAAAAAGCCCTAACCCTTTTCAGACAAGCTCCGCAACTCCTGAACCATCTCTTTTTTGCTTTATTAAGAAAGTGTATGCAATAATTAATTATAAAAGGTTAAAACCTATACTCAACACCTAACTTTTTCAATAATTCCTTTATATATTTAGAAACATTGAGTATGACAATGTCCCTTTGAAGTATGTAACGCATCTAACCCATTAGTGCCTAATTAGGGTTATGAGGAGTCTAAGCCCAACCTCCAAGGTTACTTTATGGAGTTGGTGCTATAACAATTCCTCTTCCTCCAACCTCCTCAAAACTCCTTTCATATATTGTCATCATATTTTGCTCATCAAGAGCTTAAGAACAATGTAAACTTGTAGGTTTTAACCCTGCACAGAAATTACCTACATACGAATTCTAAAACACAGAAAATAAACAATGCGAGAGCATAACACATAAAACACATATACATAGAGATTTTCCCCTAGATCCCAAAACCGGGACTACCAACTTGATTTTTCATTATTTTCCTTTCAATGTTACAATACATATTTATACATGTCGAAGCATCCAATACCATGGACCGAAAACCATCGCATCCAAAACCATGGACTGAAACCATCGTGTCCAAAATCATGTGCGAAAATCATGCACAAAACCATAGGTAGGTCCGCCCAACCTAATATGGGGTCCAAAAAACAAAATTTTTACCTGCACCCCTCAAACCCCTTGTGACCCCCCCACTACGCAATTGGCGCAATGAAAGGGGGGCTCTACCCCCCCTCTAACCCCCTGGTTAAGTACGTAGGCTAGTCGTGGAAAGAATATAACACAACCTAACATTCTCCCACTTGTTGTTTTCTTTCCACAGAGGGCCACAAGAGAGCTTAGTCATTTATCCAGCCCTGCAATGCCCATTGTTTCTCTACACCAAGAGAACTTCTCAAAGCTCACAGATTTTGTCAATGCATCTACAATATTCTTCAAAGTGTCCACCTTTACCAGCAACACCTTTTTGTCTTCTATCATATCCCTCACAAAGTGATACTGAACATCAATGTGCTTTGTCTTTGAATGATATGCAGGGTTCTTTGCCAAGAAAATTACACTTTGGTTGTCATAGTCTATCCTTATAGCTCCCTGTACTAACCCCATACTTGAACACAATATTTGCAACCAAACTGCTTCCTTTCTTGCATGAGTGGCTGCCATGTATTCTACCTCTGTAGTTGATAGTGCCACTACAGATTGTTTCTTACTCATCCAACTGTCTGCACCTCCAAATAGGTTAAACACATACCCACTTGTAGATCTTCTATGATCCAGATCTCCAGCTCAGTCTACATCAACAAAGCCACGAATATCCAACACTCTGTCCAATCCTGGTCTTCCTTGGTAGCACAAACCATAATGACTAGTGCCACGCAAATACCTGAAAACCTGCTTCACTGTTGTCCAGTGTTGCTTTCCTAGTTTTGACATAAACCTGCTCAATACTCCCACTGCATGTGTAATGTCTGGTCTAGTACAGACCATTGCATACATCAGTCTACCAACTGCACTTGCATATGGAACGTGGGACATGTCCTATTCCTCCTCTTGTGTCTTGGGACACTGTTCAACAGATAACTTTACACCTACAGGAATGGGAACCTTCACCGATTTACTATCCTTCATATTAAATCTCTACAATATTGTCTCGACATACTTCCTCTAGTTTAACCAGAGCTTCCTCTTTGTCTGATCTCTTTTAATTTCCATTCCCAAAATATAGTTTTCAGCACCAAGATCTTTCATGTCGAGTTTGGAGGACAATTAGGTCTTCAAATCCTGGATAATTTCTTTGTCATTTCCAACCAGCAACATATCATCCATATACAAGACACAATAAATAACACGGTCACCAATTAATTTAAAATACACACAGTGATCTGCTTTGCTTCTGGTCGAGCCAAGTCCCCGTATAAATGTATCAAATTTCTGATACCACATCCTTGGTGAGAGTTTTAACCCATACAGAGACTTCTTTAACTTGCATACCAGTTCTTTCCTACCCTTCACCGTAAGGCCTTCAGGTTGCTTCATGTAGATCTCTTCTTCCAGATCCCCATGAAGAAATGTTGTCTTCACATCCATCTGTTCTACCTCAAAATCAAAAGCAGCAGCAACATATAAAAGTAATCTAATAGAAGCTACCTTGGCAACAGGAGAAAAAATATCACCAAAATCAATTCCTGACACCTAGGAATAACCTTTTGCTACCAACCAAGCTTTGTATTTCTCCACCATTCCTTCTACATTTGTCTTCTTTTTGAACACCCATTTGCTGCCAATGGGTTTCCTTCCAGCCAACAACTCCACCAAATCCCAAGCCTCATTTTTATGCAAAGATGCCAGTTCATCAACCATGGCCTCTTTCCAAAGTTTGCCATCCTCTGAATCTACTACTTCCTTCACAGTTATGGGATCATTGTTAGCAATAGATAAAGAAAAATTTGAACAGAAAGCAGATGGACTATAAATTTCTAGCTGCCTTCTTTCTCGAATTGATCTTCTCACACCCAGAGTTTGTGGCTCTTCGTCTTCTGATTCCTCCTCTGTTGTAGAGTTTGATTCTTCCTCCTTAAGATCAAACTCTATCTTCTCAGGTTCCTTTGGTTGGACTTCATGTTTAGTAACATCTTTTACTTCTCTAAACACCACATCTCAGTTGTACACAACCTTCCTTGTTACTGGGTTCCAAAGCTTATAACCCTTCAAACAATCCTTATACCCAATAAAGATTCACTTTTCAAATTTACTATCCAACTTGGTTTGTTTTTCCTTTGGAACATGCACATATGCATCACATCCAGATACCCTCAGATGTGAAAGAGAGGGTTTCTTACTAGTCCATGCCTCTTGTGGAGTCTTTTCCTCCAACGCTGATGAAGGTGATTTGTTGACCAAGTAACATGTTGTCTCCACCACCTCTGCCCGGAATTCCTGTCCTAACCTGGCACCACTGAGCATGCTTCTTGCCCTTTCCATCAACGTCTTGTTCATTCTTTCTGCAACTCCATTTTGCTCAAGTGTGTATGGAGTAGTCTTCTTTTGTGCTATACCACATTTCTTACATAATTCTTCAAATTCCTTACTACAAAACTCTCCATTGTTATCTGTCCTCAACACCTTTATCTTCTTCTCTCTGGTTTTCCACCAGAGCCTTAAATTATTTAAACTTGTCAAAGACTTCAGATTTCTTCTTAAGGAAATATATCCATGTATTCCTTGAGAAGTCATCTATAAATGATACACAGTACACAGACTTACCCAGTGATGGAACCTTCACAGGTCTAAACACATCACTGTGCACAAGTTCTAATATCTGTTTCGCCCTCTTATCACCAAAGGGGAAACTCACCCTATTCTGCTTCCCATATACACAATTTTCACATAAATAAAAATCCAGAGAGCTATTACTCATACCTTCTACCATACCTTTACCATGAAGTATTCGAAGGCCCTTCTCTCCAATATGTCCAAGCCTTTGATGCCACAACATGGTCTTCTCTCCAGAGACCACTAGATTTTCTGCTCCACTTTCAGGAACCACAGAGCTATTGCACCCATCAACAATAGTGCTACCTTGCAACTTATACAAAGTTCCAATCCGAACTCCTCGCATCAATACCAGTGCTCCCTGAACCATTTTGCAGGTATCCTTCTCGAACACTGTTTTTACACCTGCATCATCTAGCTTGCTTACAGAAATCAGATTTCTGGCCAATGCCGGAATATGCAGAACACCCAGAAGTGTTCTAACCCTTCCACCTTGCAACCTCAACTTTACTTTTTCGTGACCAATGATTCTAGCCTTCCTATCATCCCCTAAGAAGACATCACCACCATCTTATTTCTCATACTTGTAGAACCACTCTCTATGGGGAGTGAAGTGAAAGGATGCACCTGAGTCAATCAACCATGCCTCATGATCTACATGTGCGCTTGAAGAAGCCAAGTACACATCCCCACCTTCATCTGAGGTGATTTTCACCTCTGTAGAAGGAGCATCATCAGATCCCTTTCCTTTATCAGGAGCTTTAGATTTACAGTCCCTTTTGTAGTGCCTTTCCTTTCTATATTTCTAGCACACCACCTTTACAGGTTTTCCTGGAGATTTAGATCTCCCACTCGATGAATTCTTTTTGTTTCTGTTCTGGGACCACCCTCATACAGACAAGGCATCACCATTCTGGCTCTCCATATTTTTCTGTCTCATCTCCTTCGTCACAAGGATGAGACTATTTCATCAAATTGCAAGGCAGTTGTATTGCTACCTATTGCAATAACAAGACTATCCCACGAATCTGGTAGAGAATACAACATACTGATGCACTTATCTTCATCTGAAATTTTAATATCAACAGATAATAACTGACTTACCATAGTATTAAATGGGTTCAGATGCTCTGTCACTAAGGCTCTGTCTTTCATCCTCAGGTTATACGACTTAGATTTGTACAAAGTCCCTAACTTGTCCCACAAAGCCTTCGTCGTAGCTTCCCCTGATACATTCAACAATACTGAATTTGAGACACACAATCGTATTGTGCTCTTTGCCTTCTAATCCAACTTCTTCCATTCTTCATCAAACACTCCCATTGTTTTAGTACTTGGATATACCGCGATCCACTGATCTTTAGCCACCAACTGATCCTCCATCTTGAGTTTCCACAACTCAAAACTTTGACCATTAAATTTCTCGATGTCTATCTTTCCACTGCTTGCCATCTTCTTTCACCACCAGAATCGATCCCGCAGATCTCCCACTGAACATGGTCTACCATAGGCCCGAGCTAAACCCCTCAACAACAAAGGCATCCCCTTGAAGCCAAAACAGCTCTGATACCAAATGTAGGTTTTAACCCTGCACAGAAATTACCTGCATACGAATTCTAAAACACAAAAAATAAACAATGCGAGAGCATAACACATAAAACACATATACAAAGAGATTTCCCCTGGATCACAAAACCGGGACTACCAGCTTGATTTTTCATTATTTTCCTTTCAATGTTACAAAACATATTTATACATGTCGAAGCATCCAATACCATGGACCGAAAACCATCACATCCAAAACCATGGACTGAAAACCATCATGTCCAAAACCATGTGTGAAAATCATCACAAAACCATAGGTAGGTCTGCCCAACCTAATATAGGGTCCAAAAAACAAAATTTTTACCTGCACCCCTCAAACCCCCTGTGACCCCCCCGCTACGCAATTGGCGTAATGAAGGGGGGGCAGATCCCCTGGTTAACTACGTGGGCTAGTCGTGGAAAGAATATAACACAACCCAACAAAACTTTGCCCAACACTTAGTTTTAGACAATAATTTATGCTAACTTAAATTTTTTCCCCTCAAGGCCACCTTATCTTTTGTACTACCACATGGCACCACTTCAATTAACCACGTTAGAAATTTATCTAGCTCATATATATCGACCATTGGGCCCCCCAAATAATGCCTTTATCAATTAACTCACTTATCTCTTTTCCACCCGCCTCGATATTGGGTCATCTACTAATGGATCCTAAATTCCCATCAATTGTTGTTTCCATCTACTAGCTCCTTAGTCCCCTAACCAAACATTTATTGGTCTAAGCTTCCTAGCTTTGTTTCATGGGACCCGACTATAAGTGGTCTACCAATGTATCTCAACTCTCATTAATGTATCTCAGCCCAACATTCTAATATGTTGATGTATTGACATGTCGATAGGCTTATAGTTTGGCATGACAACATGCCTACATCAATGTGACTACAACTTGGGTGACACCTGGACACCACCTCATCACAATGTCAACACTCTAAATCCACACCATCCTACCATGTCAACAAGAGCCACTCCATGCCACATCGTCATGACATGTTCATAAGCCAAGTCAACTACCACATGTTTGGCACGTGGTAGCATTATGGGTTAATGCTAGCTCTCATCATCAACAACTGCCACATCGGGGCCCTCATCAGGTTTCAACCGTGCCGGGGAAAAAAGTTTGATAGTAAAATTGTAAAATCTCGAGGCCCAAAAGACGACAGATTGATAAGTTAATACCTCCCCACCCTAAATTTGGGATCGGATAATGTTGGAGCTGTATTAATGGGCGATGGCTTGATGATACAAGAAGGTAGTTCCGTGAGAGCAACAGGAAAAATTGCTCAGATACCAGTAAGTGATGCGTATTTGGGTCGTGTTGTAAATGCTCTAGCCCAACCTCATGATGGTAACCCAACTACCATTAATTAATATATTTTTTAGGTTATGTTACCATCAGGGGGTACACACATGATCTCCTAATAGCCAATATCATGGGGTTATGAAACACCATGATGACCTAACTTACACTGCATTCACTTGGTTACACTTCATCTTCCATTGATCTGTATTGGATCATTATATTTTTTTTCATCCATATTGATGTTTTCAAAGAGGAAAAAGTGGAGGAACCAACCTAAAGGAATATTTTTATCAGTGGGATTGAGTCTGGAAAATTGGGGTTTGAAACCTTTTGGAAGTAGTTTGAGGCATCAAATGAATTTTTTTGGGGGCAAAACTTTTCCATTTAAGTGCGTACCTTTTTTTGATATTGTACACACAAATACCTTTCCAATGGCGAAAGAATCGCCTCAATAAAAGTTTATAAGAAAAAATTATGCCACTTAAAAGTTGACCTTCTTGTTTTTACCACATAATTTGAGAGGTTGACATGTTAACCCCCATTATTCATGGAAAACGGGCTAGCCACATGATCATGATGAAGAGTATTGTAGAAGAGTCAATATCGTAACTCTAGTTAAAAGTTAGAGTAAAACCTAACAACTAGTAGGCTATCGGGTTGTGTTATCACCAAGCCATTGGGAGGGAAAGGGGTTGCATTCTATTCAAGTGTGTTTTTTTCCATTAATGAGTAAGTAAGAAAGAGTAGACAGGGTGAGACAAGACATAGAGGATTTATTCACTATAATAGCCCATGGGCCACAAGCATTACTTCTTTGTACTTGCATCCAACTTCCATTCATATAAAGGGAGCATAGTAGCTTCACCTTCTAGTTGGGTTTCTTCCCAAAAGGGTTTCCCAGGGTATATCTTATGTTCGTATGGTTCCGAGTGATTGTCATTTTTTGTGTTCTCTGCATCCCATTTTTACATAATGCCTGCATGAAATTTCAACTTAATAAATCTGAAAGTTTAAGGAAAAATAATTCGCATAGTATAGATTACAGATTTATAGGTATAATTTTATCAAATCTACTGGAACGAATTGTCTAATGGAATATCCATGACGATTACAAATCATATTGGTATTCAAACAAGTTTCTTTGGGTATATTATGGGGAGTTGCAAGGGATCCATATTGATTAAGCTAAAAGTCACAAAGCCCTAGTCATGGTCAACAAATCTGTGAATAACCCTCATGATCCTACAAGAGGTTTGTGTGACTAGAAGCACAAGTTGCATTTATAAACCATAATGCGAGCCTCTCATAGGGGCCTTAACCAATAAGGTTGGTTATTCATAGAATATGGGGGTTCTAACATAGAGGTTCAATTCGACAGAAAATTAGGAGATCAAGAAGAAAAAATGAAAAAGCCAAACAAAGAACCCAAAAAAGATCAACCCAATTCAAGTGTCATGAACCATTCACAACACTCATTCAAAATGGAAGTGAATGTTGTTGGCACTATGGCTCTAGTGTTTTCCTTGATGGCAACCTACACTAATGTTTACCGCACCTTGATGTTTGATGCTTGATCAAAGTTGGATAGTTATTGTAACCACACCATCCCACATTTACTCAATTTTATAAGCTCTCTAGGGTAAATATGAGTTGAGTGCTACTATGCCATGACCCAAACTCCAAGTTCCTGTTATGGAAGTAGGGCCTACAAACTGGAACACATACTACTACCTCTCGGGGACACTAGATCACTTAGCAGCCTAACTACCACCCATGGTGATCAATCCCTGAGTTGGAACTCATTTTCACAAGCTTGACACCCCAACTGCATGCATGACACACTGTGCATGCGGATGGGACACTACAACCACACCCATAAGCCTTCATGCATGTGGTTAGGACTAAAATATTCTTGTTTTGTGCATGCGGTGGCGAGATCTATGCCACTTTTTCAGGGCTGCCCTATAGGGCACTACCCGTAATTTTCCAGAGTCAAGTCTAAGGTGATAGCAAGTCTAAACAACAAATAATAAAGCAATATCTTGACCAAGACATGCCTAATACATGGTACACATTTAGTCAAACAGATAGTAAACATAGAAGTTGTAAGTCATGGATGCATATTTGATCATGATATCTTTAACTTCATTAGAGAATCGTCAAGAAGGACAAATGCCCTCTCAAGCTAGCTGCAACAACACTTGTTAGCCCATGCATTCATCTATCATTCAATAACTTATCAAATCGTGAACAAGATCCATAGCAAGAGAACATCATATAACCATGCATACAACCAACATATAATCCACGACAAACTAACCATAAAATCAACATAATAACTAGGACAAGTGCTCATTAATCATAATAATAAAATAACTTGTATTAACATATGAAAAAGCCAACCAAGTCAAGGACTTCCACATACCACCCGACCATAGACTGGGTCAAACCAAATATCTCTTTCATCCAATCACCCTTGTGCCATATTCTAAGTATTAATGTGGGATCATATGGGTTTTCAACCAAAATAGAACCAACCAGGGATTCCATAGGCCAAACCACCTCAATCCTCTACCACAATGATTTCACCTAAACTAGTCTAGAAATCACTAACATCAAAACAAGCATGGATGCCTCTAACTTCCTTCACCAACTCCAGAGGAATTTTCCTGTCTCCACCCATCCAACAAGAGTTCCAGGAGAAAGCTCATCTCCACCCTTGACCCTTGGGAATTTTCCTAAGACCACCTCAACCAAGATCCAAGTCTATTAGTCGTCCAAAGATAATCAAGGTAAGAACCCACTACATCATGGCTATCTAGAAAATGGTAAGGCAAGGCTCAAACCACTATCAATCCATGTGAATCCCATGCCAATCACTACAAAATAACCAAAGAATCACATGCATGTACCATGCATTCGAATCTCAGCAAGGAAATCACACATGCAACTCGTTACCTGCAATGAACTCCAATTGTAGTTGTTGATCCAAACTTCTCTCCCATTGTCCTCTAGTCCCTTGCTTGCTGTTTTCTTGCTTCTCTCTAAGTCCAAGTGAATGGTAGGACACTCCAAGAATGCTCTAAGTGTTCAAGAGTATAAGAGAGCTAGAATGAACAAGAGTTGAGCCACAAACTGTCAAAAAAGTTGTGAACTATTTCTCTAATGCCTTTTTATCATTGATGTCTAGTCTCTGGCTTTCCTTTTTCCTTTTTCTTTCATTTTCCTCTAATTTCTCTCTAATTTCCATTGCATGCATATTTGTGTCGCTTCACCTTCATTTTCTCCTATTTTCCTTTATTTCACAATTAAATTTTCATTTATTGCCTCTTTGCCTTTGTTAATTTCCATAGCCATTAATAAACCACAAGTGATGCCCATTATATGTTTACCCACCATTTAGCTTGGAATTTGTGTCCCATGACCTTGGTCTTATTTTATTTACATGGAAAATCAACCGAGGGCTATTACAAACCCCTCCCGCTTGGGGGAACACCGTCCTCAGTGTTCAATGACAATTATGACTAGCAAAACATACTGCCCATGGAGCTTTATAACACAACTCGATGCAGTATTTACAATAAACAACTGGTGGAAACCATGACCAACATGAAAAACATGGAAAACATCTTGCTTATTGGAGCTTTATAACACAACTTGATGCGGTATTTACAATGACATGCACACACACACACATATCAAAAACTCATATACTCAACACATCTGCTCAACCAACAAATAAGGAAGGATACAAAGCCCGTACCTGATTAGTAATCTCCCATGTAGCTTCATCGAGCCCAAAGTGCTTCCACTGCACGTTAATATGCTCTATTGCTCAATTCTGAAGCATGAGTTATATCCGTTGCAATATGTATTATGGATCTAGTTGGAACTCTCCCTCTGGTTCCACTTACAATACAAACCAATCAATCACATGATCAACATTATGCACATATCCCTTAAGCAATGAAACATGGAAAACATAATGGACTTTCACTGTTGGCAACAATGCAAGTTTGTAGGCCATTGGTCCATGTTATGAAACCAGCTCAAGAAAAAGATAGAAAAGATAGATCCAAGCCTTAGAATTCAGCCTCTTCAAGGGGGAAACCTCCTTTACATTACATAAATGAATAATTCTTTGATGATTCAAATGACAAAATCTCCTTTCTATATATAGGAGTCTAAGGAGTCACAATATAACCCAACCGACCTAACAATAATAATATAAAGCCACAAAAATAACAATAGAGGGATTCTATGGGGCACAGTAATAACAATATGGGGATAATAGGGGCACAACAATGTTAATAAGGGATGCAACTACAATATTAATGGGGTAATCACTAATATTATAGGGACCCAACATGCCCCTCTCCTTCAAAAAAGTGTTGTCCTCAACGCTTGAGTAGTTCTGGATGTTTCTGTATAAAATTCTCATCCTCCCATGTGGAATCTTCAGCGGATAAGTTCTTCCACTTGATAAGATACTCTGAAATTGATCGATTTCGTAGCTGTCGAGTTCTTGTTTCTGTGACTACTTCCGGTTCCAATATAGTTTTTCCTTCCTCGTCAAGTTCTGGCAATATTGTTTGAACTGGGAGCTTGTCGCCTATAACCTTCTTTAAACATGAAACATGGAAAACTGGGTGCAATCGAGAAGCTGCATGAAGCTCCAATTTGTATGCCATAGTACCAATCTTTTGCAACACCTTGTACGGACCATAATACTTTGGTGATAATTTATTATCCTTCTTAGCTTGCTTGAGGGACATTTGCTTATATGGTTGTAGTCGTAGGAATACCCAATCACCTACATCAAAACTTCTTTCGCTGCGATGTTGATCTGCCTGTTGTTTCATTCTATTCTGTGCCAACACAAGGTTATCCTTTAGGAGTTGGAGGACTTGTTGTTGATGTTCAATGTGATGTTCCAATGCTTGACCCTTAGAATTTTCTCTTAAATATGATGTGATGGATGGTGGATGATATCCATAAAGTGCCATAAATGGGGTCATTTTTGTTGATGTATGGAAGGAAGTGTTATACCACCATTCAGCCAGAGGCAACCATTTGACCCATTGTGTCTGTTTATCAGACACAAAGCAACGAAGATATCCTTCCAAACATTTGTTTACTATCTCAGTTTTCCCATCAGATTGAGGATGATAAGATGAGCTATGACCTAACTGAGTACCAAGACAAGAAAATAATTCTGTCCAAAAATTTCCAGTGAAAATGGGATCTCTGTCACTTACAATAATCTTTGGGTTTCCATGTAGCTTTTGAATTGTTTCCATAAATGCAGTAGATACTGTACTGGCTTTAAATGGATGTGATAATGCACAAAAGTGTGCATACTTGGTAAGTTTGTCAACTACCACCATGATAACACTCTTTCCCTCAGACTTCGGTAAACCTGTGATAAAATCCATTGAAACCTCCTCCCAACGTTGGCTTGGAATGGATAAAGGTTGTAATAGACCTGGGGTCTTAATTGTTTCAACTTTATTTTGTTGGCAAACCAAACATTCCGCCACAAACTTTTGAATATCTGATTTAAGGCCATCCCAAAAAAATTCCTTCTTAACCCTGTGGTAAGTTTTTAAAAATCCCGAGTGCCCTCCTAAGAGAGAAGTGTGCAATTCCATAAGAATATTTTGTTTTAGTTGGGAATTCTTACAGAGGTATAAGCGATCTTTGTACCATAAAGAATCATTTTGCCAGCTAAATGTATCAGACGTACTGGAATCTTGTTGTAACTTTCGAATAAGTGCCCACACTTCTTCGTCATTCTTCCATTCCTCCCTTGCTTCGTTTATCCAATCTAGTTGGATAATAGAAATGGCTCACAACAATGCTTCCACGTCCTCATCCTTTCTTGAGAGTGCATCTGCCACCACATTTTGCTTCCCTTTTTTGTAGATGATTTTAAAGTAATAACTCAACATCTTTGTGACCCACTTTTGTTGCTCTTCAGAGGATAATCTTTGTTCTAAAAAGTATTTAAGGCTATCATGATCTGTTTTTACCTTGAAGTGTCTTCCCATTAGGTAGGGTCGCCATTTCTTAAGTGCATGGAGTATTGCCAACATTTCCTTCTCATAAATAGCTTTGTGTAAAAACTTTCCCTTGATTGGACAACTTTCAAAAGCAATGGGTCTTTCATCTTGCATTAAAACAACACCAATTCCATTTCCTGAAGCATCACATTCCACAATAAAGGTTTTTGTGAAGTCTGGTGTAGCTAAGACCGGTGCTTGGCACATTGCCTCTTTAAGATGTTCGAAGGCCTTTGTTGCTTCTGGAGTCCATGAAAATGCATCTTTCTTCAATAATGTTGTTAGAGGTGCTGCTATTCTCCCATAATTCTTAACAAACTTGTGATAATACCCTGTCAACCCGAGAAATCCTCGCAGATGCTTTATGGATGTGGGGATTTTCCATTCCTTAATGGCTTTAATTTTGCTAGGGTCTACCTTAACTCCTTCATGAGATACAATATGACCAAGATATTCCACCTCTTGTACTCCAAAGAAACATTTGGATCTTTTTGCATATAATTGTTTCTCCTCCAATAGTTGTAGCACCCTGTCAACATGTTCAACATGATCCTTCCAAGACTTGCTGTAGATTAGTATATCATCAAAAAATACTAACACAAATTTTCTAAGGAATGGTTTGAAAATGGAATTCATCAAACCTTGAAATCTTGAAGGTGCATTGGTAAGGCCAAAAGGCATGACCAAAAATTCATAGTGACCTTCATGAGTTCTAAATGTTGTTTTCGGAATGTCTTCAGTCTTCATTCTGATTTGATGATATCTTGAACGAAGATCCAACTTGGTGAAGTAAATTGATCCATCCAATTCATCAATGACAGGAATGGGAAACTTATCTTTAATAGTGAGCTTGTTGAGCTCCCTATAATCCGGACACATGCGCCATGATCCATCCTTCTTATGCACTAATACTACTGGGGCAGAGAAACAACTTTGACTCGGTTGAATTATACCAGCCTCTAGAATTTTTGCAACCATACGTTCAATTTCACTCTTTTGGGCATAGGGACATCTATACGGCCTGATGTTTGGAGGAACACTTCCTGGAATCAGATAATAGCATGATCATGATCACGAATAGGTGGGAGACCTTTGGGAGTCTCAAATACCATGGAATGATTGTTCAAGACTTCTTGGAGATTTGTAGAAATAGATGATTCCAATGTGGAAACATCTAGCGAACATAATTGTGCAATTACACCCCTTTGTTCCTTTTTTAGAAGCTTTGTCATACCGTTAGAGCTGATTATCTTTCCTGGTTTCCCTGCAATACCCCTTAATTCAACTTCCTTTCCTTCCACAGAAAATTTCATGAAAAGTTCTTGAAAATTAAAAGCTATTGTACCCAAGGATTGTAGCCATTGGACTCCTAGTACAACATCAGCACCTCCCATTGGAATGGAAAGCATTGAGCTAGTAAATACATATTCTCCCATCGATAGCTTGATATTATGGCACTTTTCAGAGCAATTTATTGTTCCTCCATTTGCAACCATCACTTGACACTTTGGTGCTGGATATAAGAAGCAATTCAATTCTTTTGCTACCTTACAATCAATAAAATTGTGGGTACTTCCTGAATCAATCAACACTATTACCTTTTTCTTCTTGATTTGTCCTTCTATCTTGATGGTTTGAGGAGTGGTAATTCTAGCCAATGCATTACAAGATATGGTCGGATTCATTTCTTCTTTATCTAGACTTTGTTCCTAGAGTATATCCTCTTCTTGCTCCTTTTCTTCTTCCTCTTTGCAATCTATGTAGAATAATTTCTTCTCAGCACACTTATGACCTTTAGTGTATTTCCTATCACAACTGTAACAAAGCCCTTTTGCTCTTTTTTCTTCCAATTGTTGTGGTTTTAACCTTATAGGTTGTGGAAGACTAGGGGCAACAACACTTCCATCTTTATAGTTGTGAGTGGTATGCTTCTTGGTTGCCATAATTTTGCTTTCCATTTTTCTTGCTAACCTGAATGCCTTCTCTAATGAATCAGGTTCCCAAAGGAAAACATCATGTTGGATATTATCCTTTAAAGACCCTATGAACACATCAATTCTATGCTCCTCTGGAATATTTTTTACCCTTATGTTCAATTTTTGGAACTCCTCAATTTGCTCCATTATTGAACCCTTCTGTTTGAGACTTATCAATTGGCTAAAAAAAGCGTTGCTTTTTGTATCCTCATAATGTGTTGTCAATTCTTCCATAAAAATTGCCCACGTGATAATTTGTTTACAAGAGCAGAGCCATTGACACCATACAAACTGATTTGGTTCCAAATATAAAGTTGCAATACGTACCTTTTGTGTGTTTTGCACATTATTGAGATCGAAAAATTGCTCCACCTGTAATATCCATGTTGCGGGATCCTTGCCATCAAACTTCCTCATATCGATTTTTGGAATATGTTGGGTCTTCGATCCCACATTAGAGTCTATGAAATCATGATTGACATTTCTTTTGTTCGCATCATGAGTTTCCTTTACAACCTTTTCACCATTAGTAAGTATATCTTGTAGAAACTTTGTCAAATCTGTCTTCAAATCTGCCATGTCTGTCTTCAATTCTGCCATGTCTCTTTTCAAATCTATCTTCAAACCATCCATCTTAGCTTCCATGCCCTTTATCTTAGATTCCACGCCATTTATCTTAGCTTCGGTTAGCTTTTGTGAGCGTGACATTTGTTGCACTTGTTCTTGTACTTTTGATATATCATGTAGCATTTCTTCCTCTTCTTCATGAGTCATGCTAGAGCTTTCAGGTTCCTTACTAGGTGTTTGCATTTTCTTTCCTTGGGGCATCAGTTACCGATAATAATTCTCTACTATGCCCTTTGAATTCCTTCAAAATAAATTTTCAAACCAATCTTAAGAAAAATTTTAAAAGAATCTACACACCTTTTTTCACTTTGTAGGAGCTCGATATTGCCTCTGATGTATCTCTGTACTTTCGGATCATCTAGTTCTGAAATTGAAACCTGTAGTATCCCTCTATGTCCTCTTTCCAATGCCACCAGTCTGATCCAAATTGGATTCTCCAAGGAAGAGTTATGCAAAATCTCCCACAGTGACCTGCTTATAGACTAGTTCAGTAGAGCGAACTTCTACGACGTGCCACGAGTCACTGTTTCAACCTTTGGCTCTAAAAAATACATACAAGAGACTACAGTTTGTCCTCTTTCTGTACCTTCTTACGAAATTTCAATCCGATGCTCAGAGAGAAAGTTATGACGATTTTCCCCAGGTCACCTGTTTGGAATGTAATTCAGGAGTCTGCAAGAAGACCAACTTCCTCAGATCATATCTCAAATATAGCGCGAAAAGTTTTGAAATTTGGACCCGAGATTTATTCTCAAATGGGTTTTTTTTTAGCTTCTGAAACATCGCAGAAAAAAGTTATAACGAAAATGGCACGATGACCTGTTTGGAGCAGCGAAACCCTAGAATCCAAAGCTCTGATACCAAATGTTATGAAACCAGCTCAAGAAAAAGATAGAAAAGATAGATCCATGCCTTAGAATTCAGCCTCTTCGAGGGGGCAACCTCCTTTACATTACATAAATGAATAATTCTTCGATGATTCAAATGACAAAACCTCCTTTCTATATATAGGAGTCTAAGGAGTCACAATATAACCCAACCGACCTAACAATAATAATATAAAGCCACAAAAATAACAAGAGAGGGATTCTATGGGGCATAGTAATAACAATATGGGGATAATAGGGGCACAACAATATTAATAAGGGATGCAACTATAATATTGATGGGGTAATCACTAATATTATAGGGACCCAACAGTCCAATCCTCTCTAGGATCTCAAAAGGCCCATAATACTGAGGTTCCAGCTTGGCACATGAGCCAATCCTCAAGGAGTTCCTCTTGGGATTGATGCGCAAGTACTCATGCTCCCCAACCTGAAACTCCTCGAATGCTCTATGTTGATATGCGTAACTCTCCTACCTGTCCTACATTGCCTATAAGTTCTCTTTGATAACCTACATATCCTACTCCATCTCAACTAACATATCCGGTCCGATCATCACCATGTTCATTGGATCACTCCAACTGATAGGAGTATTGCAACTCCACCCATAAAGAGCGTCAAATGGACTCATCTTCAAGGACTCATCATACCCATTGTTATATGCAAACTCTACAAGTGGAAGATACTCCTCCCACTTCCTCTATTGATGCATGACATAAATCCTCAATATATCCTCAAGAATCTTGACAACCCTCTTTGTTTGTCCATTTGTCTGCTAATGATAAGTTTACTGAAAGCTAACTTTGTCCCAAAGCCTGAAAACAACTCCTTCCAAAACCTAGAAGAGAACTTAGCAACTTTGTCTGATATAATCCTCTTGGGAACACCATGCAACCTCACTATCTCCGTGATGAAAATCCGAGCTACCTCACTCGTTGAATTTGTAGAATTCATTGCAATGAAGTGATCCACATTGCTCAACCTATCAACCACAACCATGATAAAATGATGTTGCTTCGATGTCCTCGGCAATATTGTATTGAAGTCCATGGAAATGACCTCCCATTTCCATTCTGGAATCGAAATAGGTTGCAACAAGCCAGTTGGACACTTACACTCTACTTTCACCTGCTTATAATCCAAGCATCATGCAACAAACTCAATCAATTCTTTCTTCAAGTTTGGCTAATGACAAAACTTATTAACAGTTGTCAAAGTCTTCTGATATCCCGAGTGGCTTGAATACGGCTTGACATGAAACTCTCTCAAGATAAGCTTCTTCAATTCGCTACTATCTAGCACATAGATCATGTTCTTGAATCTCACCAAGCCATTTGTCGTGAGGTGATACTCCTCATCTCTATCAGCTTCACCCTACTACTTCAATCTTTGCTTTAACTATTGATACCTCTCATCATGTTGCCCTACATGCAAGATCTGCTCCTACAAATCTATCCCATAAGAGCTCACAACTGAAATATGGTTCATTTGCACTCTCCTACTAAGAGCATCTACAACCCTATTCTCCTTGCCCTTAATGTACCTGATCTCAAAGTCAAACTCACTGAGGGTAGCCAATCATCTAGCTTGCCTGACATTCAGATTAGGTTGGTCAAATAGATACCTCAATCCACTGTGATCACTCATCAGAACAAACCTCCTGCCAAGGAGATAATTTCTCCACATCTTCAATGCATGTATGATAGTTGCCAACTCAAGATCATGAGTCACATAGTTATTCTAATGCTCATTCAACTTCCTTGGTTCATAGCAAACCACTTGTCCTTCCTGCATCAAGACTCCACCAAGGCCTTCGTTACATGCATTTTTACAAATTGTGAACTCCTTATCAAGATCTACAATCTTCAAAATTAGAGCATTTGTAAGCAAGTTCTTCAACTCCTAAAAACTAGTTTCACACTCCTAAATCCATTCAAACTTCTTTCCTTTCCTCTCCAAAGATTTAAAAGTATAACCAATCTTTGAGAAGTTCCCGATGGCCTCCTGTAATAGCCTGCTAGTCCCATGAATGATCTGACCTCATCCACATTCCTAGGAGTTGGCCACTCCATGATAGCTTTAATATTTTATGAGTCCACTGGTATCCCTTCCTTGGAAACAACATGTCCCAAGTAATGAATCTGAGACTGGAAGAAATTGCACTTGTTGATCTTGGCATACAATTGATGCTATCTCAACAATCTCAACACTGCTGCTAGGTGTTCTGCATACTCTTCCTCATTCTTGGAATATAATATATGATAAAAAATATTATCACAAACTTGTCCAGATAAGGACACATCACACTATTCATCATACACAAGAAGGTGGATGGAGCATTAGTAAGACCAAAAGGAAACACCACAAACTCATAATGCCCATAACTCGTATGGAATGCAGTTTTATAGATGTCTTCTTCTTTGATGAGCACCTGATGATATCCTAATCTAAAATAAATCTTCGGAAACACTGCAACACCCTTCAATTGATCAAACAAGTCATCAATCCGTGATAATGGATACCTATTATTTATAGCGACCTTGTTCAACTGTCAGTAATCAATGCATAATCTGAGGGTACCATCCTTCTTATTTACATACAACATTGGTGCACAAAAAGATGACACATTTGGACTTATTTATCCCTTATCAAGCATCTCTTTAAGATGAAACTTCAATTCCACCAACTCCAGAGTGCTCATCATGTACGTTGCCTTAGATGTTGGTGTTACTCTCGACATCAACTCAATAGAAAATTCCACCTCTCTATGAGGAGGAGACTCTGGAATCTCTGCAGGAAACACATATTGAAACTGCTGCAAAAAAGGATACCTCCTTAGTGCTTCATCATCCTCATTCTATTTCCCTTTATCACTGGAAATATGAATTGCCAACAATACACATCCCTTCCTGCGACTATGATTTTCCTGCATAGCTATAACCATTCTCAATGATGTAAGATTCTTCTTTCCCTGTAAGGCTCTCCTTTCCCCATCATCATCCAGACACTCAATAGCCTTGTCATAAAAGTCTACCTTGATCTTGTGAATGAACATCCAATCCATGCCCAAAATCATGTTATATGACACAAAGGAAGGACATTTAGATGTGGTTATGTAGGCATACCATTAAGCTCAAATGCACAAGATATCACCCAGTGATGAACTCTTGTCTTGGTTCTTGTAGCCAACTGCACCAACCAAGATTTTGCATGCACTTCTTTACTCAACCAACACTAATCCACCAGGTTAGGACTAATATAATTATAATTATATTTAGGATCAATAAAAATAGAAACAACTTTATCACAAAGCCTACCTTCCATCTCAATAATGGATGCCTGATAATCTGCTTGCCTATTATCCACCACTGCATAAATCAGAGAAATACTTTGACCAACATCCCCAACTGTTTGTGCCTCCTCAACACTGTAAATATGAGGCCTACCACCTTGATGTGAAGGTTAATCCCTCCTACGATGCTCTCAACCACAAGTAGAAAACCTCAAAGGTTTCCTACCATCTCCCTTATTTTGTTGCTCCTCAGGGTAACACCCATGTCCTCTCTCAGCTGCATTGAACTTCCTATGAGGTCCCAAATTCTTCTTGTCACCTACATCCTCAGATATTCCTTGCTTCTTAGTCCATTTTCCTTTTGTCTTCTAATTATATTTCCATTCACACTTGAACTCAGGCTTGCCCTTAAACTGCTCATAACAATGCTTCAACTTCATGATGACTTTATCTAATGACCAAGGCTCATCATACTAAATTCAATCTTTGAATGCTAATGAAAATCCACTAATGAACCTTTGGACATTTGTTTTCTAATCCTTAAGATAGGGCACATACCTTAACAACTCCAGAAACTTGGTCATGTAATCTTCATCTGTCATGGAACCATCTTAAGCTCATAGAACTCCTTGGACTTCCCGTCAAAATATATCTCATACAAGTACTTATTCTCGAAGTGTCTTTTAAACTCATGCCAACTCATCTCCTCTTCCCTGACGCCTCTAACATGCTTAACACCTTCCCACCAAATATCTTATTTTCCATTGAGACTAAAGATAACGATCTTGGCTTTCATTTTCTCTGAATAATCATGCAATCTAAAGGACTTCTTCATCCCAAACAACCATGCTTTTGCATCTTCTAATTTCTTCACTTACCCATCAAAAGTAGGAGGTTTGGCTTTCCTAAACTCAGCTGGAAAGTATCCCCACTAACTCCTCCTATAAGGATGTTGGTGATAATGATGATGATGTCTCTCAGAGCCAAAGCTAGAATAAAATCCATGAGTGCTAGCCCGCCTGTCAGGTGTATCCAAAGATATGCCACCTCTGACTATATTATCTCTATCCATTCTCTAAGACCTTCTACTATATGCCCAATTTGTCTTCTCCTCCTGTCTATCTCCATGATTGTTCCCCAATTTTCCCTGCTTCTATAAATCTGTATGGCTCTGAAGAATAAATGCATTAACCTCGACTTGCTTTTCTTGAGCTCTAGGGAGTCTTTCTTGTGCCTCAATCAACTTGTTATTATCTACCTTGCAACTTTTCATCTCTACCCTCAGACTCCTTAATGTATCTACTATATTAGGAGAATACTCTTCTCCTTGTTGCTCAACTAACCTTTCCCATTCCATTGATTTCACATCAAGCCTGTAAGGGGTTCAAGTGAATTGTAGTCCACTACTTTGATATTCATCTCTTATCTTCAATTTCCTACGAACATACCATGTTGGATAAACCAAATAGAAGACATAATCAAGATCATACCTCGGTGTATCTCAGGGGATGCTATCACATTTGCATTGTTCAATCTGAATGAATACGATACAATATCACAAGCATATCAATTCATACATGAATATCATAACCATAACCATAATAGTGAATGCATAACAAACACATAGACAACTGACATGCATGCATAACAATCACATTTACCCCGAGGTCCAGTGTTGCAACATTGCTTTGATACCGATTTGTAACCATCCCATCCCACATTTAACTGCTTTTACAAGCTCTTCGGGGTAAACATGAGTTGAGTGTTACTATGACATGACCTGACCTCCAAGTTCCAATTACGGAAGTGGGGTCTACAAACCAGAACACATACTACCACCCCTCAGGGACACTAGATCACTCAGCAACTTGACAACCACTCTTGGTGATTAATCCCAAAGTTGGAACTCGTTTTCACAAGCTTGACAACCCAATCACACCCATGACACATTATGCATGTGGTTGGGAGGCTATAGCCACACCCATAAGCCTGCATGTATGCAGTTAGGATCGAAATATTCCAATTATGTGCATGCAGTGGCGAGATATATGCCATTTTTTCAAGGTTGACCTACGTGCCACTAGCCTTAACTTCCCAAAACTTTCCATAGTCAAGTCTAAGGTGATAACAAGTCTAAACAACAAATACTCAAGCAATATCTTGACCAAGACATGCCTAATACATGGTACACATTTCGTCAAACATATAGTACACATAGAAGCTATAAGTCATGAATGCATATCTGATCATGATCTCTTTAACTTCATCAGAGAATCGTCAAGAAGGCTAAATGACCTATGTAACTAGTTCCAACAACACTTGTTAGCCCATGCATTCATCGATCATTCAATAACTTATCAAATCATGAAATTTTATACTATTGATATGAAATTTATTCTCATTTGATTCAAAATTTCCAAAAAAAATCATTGGTTGTTTATTAATATTTACAAAGCATTTTCAAAAAAATAAAAGGACTTCAAAGTTACCATGATGTTGAAACCCTAGTGTTGTTGTTGCATCTATTTTATTTATGTTGATGCAAACCATAGCATTTAGAGTTTATTCTCTCTATCATTTGACAATAGGGTTTGGCTTTAATCAATGAATATTTATTAGTTTTAAGTACTTGTATACGAGACTTTCAATATTTGTTGAATTAGGATCACTCATTGGATTAAATCGCAAATCCTATTGTTGTGTTATTTTTTAAATGCTTTCATCATCTACAACACACACTCTATGGAAACAATGGCATAACACATGTTTATTAAGAATGCACCATTTGGTGTGGGCTCAAAAATAGTTATAGTTTTAGTGGAGCACAATATAAGGACACAACATATATTGCCCTATTTTGTCAGTATTTGTTTTTCAAAATATGTTTTTGAATTTATTGACACATTATGTACAGTAACTGTACACCTCAACTTACGCTTGTCTTAGGCATATTCATGTGTGTTATTATACTATACACACTACCTAACTTGAAAACAAGTTTAACATGGAATTTCTTACTTGGTTTGTAAAAAAAACTCCATAATTTTTGTATTACATTATGTAAGGCTTTTATCGATATAAGATTTTTGATAGAAGATTAGGGAAAAACACTTATAACAATCAGGGCAAGGGAATCACATTTCGAGAAGAGAACATGGCAAGTTCTTTTAAATTTCAATATAGAAGTAATATATTTAAATTATCAAAAAAAAAAAAAAATCTTTAATTGGCAGATCATCCACCTAATGAACGACCTGGATTGACTACGAAGTTACAATATTTTACAAGGCAAATTTTCATCTATTTTTGTCTTCAGGAGTGCTACCACCAAACCCCCAACCCCCGCCAAGGGGTGGGCGACGTTGCTACCCTGTTAGGAACAGGTTTCCAATGTGATTGAAACAAAAACCTATGAATAATCAAGCTCCACACCCAACAATCTCCCACTTAGAGACTAACTATAACAACTCCACTGTTGCTTCACTTGTTGGACAATACTTCCACTTTGGACCTGGTTGTTTCTCATCTTCATCATCATACTTGAAGACCAATTGAAACTGAACATAATCTTAGTTTCTCCCTAGTTACAACTTTTGGTAACATATATGTAGCATTCTGACTAGTGTGTAACTTTTCCAGCTTCAACTGTGCATCTTCCGACATTAACCGCATGAAATGGTACTTGAGTTGTATATGTTTATTCTTGGAATGAAATGTTAAGTTCTTTGAAAGATGAATGGCACTCTAGTTTTCGTTGTATAACTTGCCCATCTCCCGCTTCTTTCCCAACTCATCCATAAACCTTTGTAACCAAATCATTTCTTTACTAGCCTCTGTAGCAACAACATACTTTGCTTATGTTGTTGAAAGTGCAACAATGTTTTGCTACTTTGAAACCCAACTAACAGTTGTTCCACATATAGTAAACACATACCCTATGGCGCTCCTCTTGTTATCTCTATCATCTGCCATATCTGCATCAACATATCCCTGTAGAGAAATGTTTGAACCACCAAATCATAACACTTGATTTATGATACCTCTCAAATACCTGAGAATCCACTTCACTGCCATCCAATTCTCTTTTCCTCGATTGTTCATATACTTGCTTACAACTCCCACTGCATGTGCAATATCAGACCATTTCATACATTAAACTTACAAATGTTGATGCGTACGGAACTTTACACATATAATCCATTTCTTCCCAGGTCTTGGGACATATCTCCTTAATTAGTTTGAAATGGCTAGCCAAGGGTGTACTAACTCATTTTGCATTCTGCATATTAAACCTTTCCAACACCTTTTCTATGTACTCACTCTGATTTAATGTTAATTTGTGATTTTTCATGTCTATAGTTATTCTCATACCAAGGATTTGTTTTGCAACACCTAAATCCTTCATTATAAATGAATTTGCCAATTTTCTTTTGAGCACATTTATTTCCTGCATGTTAGACCCTGCAACAAGCATGTCATCTACATACAACAATATAATATAGTTGCCATCATTTTTCTTTTTAAGATAAACACAATGGTTAGAGTGACATCTAGTATAAGCTTGTTCAGACATAAACCCGTCGAATTTTAGATACCATTGCCTTGGATCCTGTTTTAAGCCATACAAGCTATTCTTTAATTTGCACATTAATTTCTCCTTTCCTTTGACCTCATACACTTGTGGTTGCTGCATATATTTTTCTTCCTCCAAATCCCCATGGAGAAAGGTTTTCTTTACATCTAATTGATCAAGATTAAAATCTTTTGTTGCCACTAGAATTAAAATAGTTCTGATTGAAGTCATTTTAACAACAGGAGAAAAAATCCCATCAAAGTTTATACCTTTCTTTTGTGCAAACCCCTTCACCAAAATTATAGCCTTATGCCTCTGTTTTCCTCCATCTTCTTCCTTCAACTTGTAAATCCATTTATTCTGCAATGTTGTTTTACCTGCAAGCAACTTGACTAAGTCCCAAGTGTCGTTCTGCATCAAGGAGTCCATCTCTTCTTCCATGTCTTGCTCCCACTTTTTCCTGGTTTCTGTTTGCATTGCTTCTTCATATCTTTATGGTTCACAAAAATAAGTCAACAATACATAATATAATGAAGGAGAGTATCATTTAGGGGATCTACTTATCGTGTTTGATCTTATAACACCACTTTCAAAGTATTTGAGGTGTTTGTTGTTGTTGTTGTGGCTTGCTGATCATTATGATTTTCAGGCACCTTTACTTTTTCTATGATCTCATCAAGCACTACATATTATTTGTTTTCCTTTTCTTGTTTCTTTTCCTACATTTGATCCTTATACAAGACATTTTCATTGAATATAACATCTTTGCTCCTAATGATTTTATGATTTTCATAATCATATAAGTGATAACCAAAATCATTAACACCATATCCAATAAAGGTACATTTCTTTGATTTTGCCTCAAGCTTTATTTCTTTAAAAATGAGTATTTTACCTTTTTACCTATCCATGTCTCCTCTTGAATACCACCATCCAAGGAACTTGAAGGCCCTCTGTTTATTATATAAACAATAGTATCTACAACATCTGCCCAAAAGAGTAAGGGAAATCCTGCATGCAATCTCATGCACCTTGCATGCTCCATGATTGTCATGTTCATCCTTTCTGACACACCATTTTCCTGTGGCGTTCTTGGAACTGTCTTCTCTCTGCGAATTCCATGTTCTGAACAGTAGTTATCAAACTTTTTGTTGAAGTATTCACCTCCATTGTTTGATCTGAGATACTTCAACTTATTTCATGTCTCATTCTCAACCAAAGTCTTCCATTTCTTGAAGTATCAAATAGATCATATTTATTATGAATACAATAAATCCAAGTTTTTCTAGTTGCATCACCAATAAAATTAATATAATAGTGAGAGCCAGCCAGAGTTGATACCTGAGCTGGTCCCCATACATATATATCCACAAGCTCTAATTTTTCTCTCTTCTTTTCCTTCCCAACTCTGATAAATCTGATTCTCTTATGTTTTCCGTAAACATTATTCTCACAGAAATCCAAATCAATATGCTTCAAACTTGGAAACAAATTTCTTGTGTGAAGAATATGCATCCCTTTCTCACTCATGTTCCTAAGCCTATGATGCCACAATGTCATATCTGCTCATGTGGAGGTTAAAGCATTAACAAAATTATAAATACCATTGCATAAATACTACATACCAACATTTTCTCCTTTTGCTATTACCAGAGATCCTTTAGTGGCCTTCCAGTTTTTGTATGTGAATGTAGTTACACAACCTTCACCACCTAACTGCCCTGTTGAAATTAGATTTTTATTTCGATATGGAACATACCTCACCTCCTTCAATAGCCATTGGTTTCCATTCTGTTTGTTTATAAAAACCTTACCCATTCCAACGATTTTACAAGGTTTATCATCACCTAAACGAACGTGTCCAAAATCTCCTTGAACGTAGTCATGAAAATGTTTTCTATCAGGTGTGGCATGGAATGAGGCCCCTGAATCTACCACCTAGGCATCAATAATATTATCTAATGAAAGAATCAAAGCATCGTGCAACACATCACCTGTCACATTCACTTCATGATCGTTCTCTTGTTGTCCATCTCCTTCTTTTCCTTTTCGAGATTTGCAGTATTTCTTCACATGTCCTTTCTTCCCACATTTCCAACACACTATCCCTTATATGGATTTAGATCTTCGTTTTCCTGACTTACTGTGATTTCCTGGGCTTCTTCCTCTTTCCATTTTTCTTCCCCTAGTCTCTGAAGTCAAAGAATTACTTGATGTCTCACCTGAGCTATTTCATCGCATTTCCTCGCTAAGGATAACACCAACAACATCATCAAACTTTAAAATACTAGATCCAAAGACAGAGTTACTAATAGCCATAACTAATCCATTCCAATTTATGGCAATGAACACAAAAGAAATAGAGCCTTGGCTTCATCATCAAAATTTACCCCTACAAAACTTAACTGACTGATAACCATGTTAAATTCATTTAAATGATCAACAATAGATCCACCTTCTAACATATTTATATTAAATAGACGCTTAATAAGAAATAACTTGTTTAAGGTCGAGGTTTATTCATATAGTTTTTCCAATGCCATCATTAAACCTTTTGTTGTCATTTCCTTTGAAATGTTGAATGCCATCGACGCTATCAGACACAACCATATTGTTCCTAGTGCCTTTTTGTCAAGAATCTCCCATTCTACGTCTTTCATACTTGTTGACTTCTTTGTTTTTCTGCTCAATGGTAGATATAGATCTTTCTAATATAGATAATCTTCCATGTGCATCTTCCACGACTAGTAGTTTTAGCTGTTAAATTTATCGACCCTAAACCTACCATCTTCAATCATTGCTTCTAGTCGAACCAGGAACCCTTCTCTCCTACGTGTTTATTAGCCAAATAGACTGTTAGCTCTTATACCAGTTGTTAGAAATTAATTAACTGAGAAATATACACAAAATATTGCAAAAAAACAAATACAAAAATACATAAAACAAAAGAAACACAAATATACGTGGTTCACCCAATTTGGGCTATGTCCATGGAGAAATAACCAATCATTCCTTTTATATTATCCAACAAAATGAAGAGATACAACCTACATGATACCTGTTGTAATTTCCTCTTCACTCTCACACAACCCTCTCTCTCTCTCTCTCTCTCTCGCTCGGAACAATCCACCACAGTCACAATACAATTCCCTCAAATACACCGAGGGTTGCCTTCTAGGGAAAAAAAACTCTAAATTAACATAACTTCTACCGTCAGATCATCCACCTAATGAACGACCTGAATTGACTACGAAATTAGAATATTTTACAAGGCAAATTTTCATCTATTTTTAGCTTTGGGGGGCGCTTCCCCTAAACCCTCACCAAGCGTCGCCTCCCTGACGACGGTTAAATAGGCCTTGTTTCCAGCCCGTTAGGAACAAGGATCCAACGCGACTAAAACAAAAACCTCTGAACAATCAGGAAGATAATCAGGTTCCAAACTCAACAGACGGTATTTTCATAGGGCATCAGAACACACATCTTGTTGAACATGTCAATTAACATGAACACGTAGTCATGTCCCTTACTAGTTGTTGGTAATCCTCCTACAAACTCCAAGGAAATCCTTTCCCAAGGACAATTGGGTATAGGTAAGGGATGATATAAACCATGTTTACTATTACTAAGCTTGTTGGTACAACGAAACACACATCCTTGTATGAACCTAGCTACATGTGCTTGCATCTTGGGCCAATACACATAGCTCTGCAAGTTGGCCACTATCTTCCCTACACACAAAATGCCATGCAACCTTGGAGGTGTGAGCCTCTGTAATTAGTTGCAACTACTAACCTTTAGGAACACATAACTTATCTAACTTGTAGGGTAACATGTCCTGGAGATGGTAGTCAATTGTGTTGTCACCATCATGCACATGATGTTGTCTCTACAACTGTTGAAACACCTCCTTGAAGTCTTCATCCTCTAAATATTCATTTTTGTATGCACGATGGGTGAATGGCTCCATGTGCATCAAAGTTCCCAAAATTGTGATCTTTGATGTGGGTGGCCTTGAAAGCATGTTGACCTCCTTATTGGTACTTCCCTTCTCATGTTTGAACACTAAATGTAACTATTGTAAAACCCTAATCCACTAGTAATGCTTGATTTGTTGTATCTTACTCTTGGCCTACAAATACTATAATTATTGGTGATCTGTGTAAATTATTGTCTCCTTTAGCATCAAATAAAGTTTCAACTTCTTCATAGCTTGCACCGTGGCATAAATCTCCTTGTCATAGGTAGGGTAGTTAAGAACTACCCCATGAAATACATTATAACGGTAGAAGTGACAGGCATTCCTCCCTACATGAAGATTGTTGCCATAACATACCCAATCGTATATGTCTCCACTTAAAAGGGTTATTGCAAATTAAATAATACCAGAATAGGTGCTTGACCGATCTTCTTCTTTGACTCCTCAAAGGCCCTTTGCTGACCCTAGTGAAAACTCTTGCCACTTGTTGTTATGGTATGGAGTGGTGCTACTATTTTTAAAAATGAGGCAATGAATTTCCTCGGTTATTATGCTTCCCCCAAAAAAATCTTCACCTTAGCAACATTAGTAGGCACTGACTAGTTCATGATGGCCCCCGTCTTGGCAGAATCCTTTTTTAGATCTCCTCGACCTATCACATACCCCAAATACACCAAACATTATTTTACAAACTCACACTTCTTGAGATTTTCCAGTAGTTGGTGCTTCTTTAATGACTCCAACACCTGTGTTAATTGTGTGATGTTCTACTCCTAGGTAGCATTGTATACCATTATATCATTCAAATAGACAATAACAAATGAATCTATAAAAGGACTTTGTATATCATTCATTAACCTCATAAACATAGTTGGTGCCTTACATATCCCAAACAGCCTGTTAACCATTAATACAAACCACTCATACTAACCTTGCCTAGTTTTGAAGGTAGTCTTCCTCTCTGACTAGAAGTTGGTGATATCTACACTCTAAATCTACCTGGGTGAAGTATTTGGCTTGCTACAACTGATATAATAAATCATATATCCTAAGCAAACGGTACATATTCTTGGGCATAATTTTGTTTGACGCTCTGTAATCCATACACAACCACCAAGTCCTATCCTTCCTTTGAAAACGGATGATGGGTGACCCATATGGTAATGTATGTAGAAATTTTGAATAATTTAACACATATTCAATGGAGATTATCCTGATCATGTACTATTATGGAATACATACACAATACATAAGCTCCTCCACGTTGATCATCAATTTAGCAACATCAATAACAATAAAACATCAAGAGCATTCACACATTAACACAGTATGTAACTCGGGGAAAGCTTACAGCTGAAAACCCCACACTATCTGTATATTAATGATTGAGAACATGTAACATTACAAAGTACAATGCTTATCACAAGAAATCCAGTACCAGCTCCACCTGTTACACACAATACAGCTCAGATCTGATCTCCAAATCTGTTCCACTGCTTGCCTGCCTCCACTGCTCAATACCTACTGAGAATCAATGAGAATGGATTAACCAAACTCGTATTTACCTCCAAAGAATCATTCACACTAGGAAAGACGTGAGAAGAGGTTATAATACTGGGCATATACTGGGCAATACTCATTGGCATACTCAATCCCTTGATTGTGCAAATCCTCATGCACAACTATAGTCACAACTGATAGCAATCTGATCCTCTAACACCTGTCACTGCTGAACTGAACATGCATTGACATGCAACTGAGTTAAATGATGTATTCTATAGTTGCATTATGAGTTAATAATTAGTTTAACAACTCATCATTAGTCTATTTGTAGTTAGACTAATTACAACTAGTTTAACCAAGTCAAACTGAACACAACTCCATCAACTCCACAATCAACTCCACCAAACTCAACTGATTGAGTTCTAACTGAAGTCATGCATGCAAAAACTCAACTGAACCACAAATAAAGCATACTTCCTTCTGGCAGCTGCATGTGCCACATCTGTAGCTCAAACTGAAGTGCTCCAAGAGAATAAGATCAAGTTTATAGTCCAAATATTATTATGAGACAATAATATTTGACTTTTCTATTTTTGACAACCAGTCTAAAAATAGACTTTGATCACACCTGCTGTGATCACCCCTGCTGTGATCACTCCTGCTATGATCACTCCTGCTATGATCATCCTTGCTGTGGTCACTCCTGCTGTGATCATCCTACTGTGATCCAAAAATAGAACTTGCGCCATAATTTGCCTCCGGGCCCACTTTGTGAAGGCGACTCTTTTCACTAAGCTCCATCATCTTGTTGCAATCTCAACACTCCCTCTCGACAAGATATGAATTATCAGCAACCCCTATCCTGCCTCGGTGGTATTCGAATTTGCTCCTGGTGACAGCCTTCGTCAGAATATCAGCATCCTGATCCTCCGTTGGAATGTATGAAAGCAACATGATCCTCCGCTGCACACAATCTCTGATATGATGGTACCTGATTTCAATATGCTTAGATCTATCATGAAATACAGGATTAGCCGAGAGTTTAATGCAACTCTGGTTATCACAGTAAATCACAGTAGGATCCAAATGAGAACCGAATAAACCAACCAGGATCTTCCTCATCCATATAGCCTCGCATGCAGCCAAACTTGCCGCCATATACTCGGCCTCTGCTGAATTGAGTGCCACGGATCTCTGCTTCCTGCTGTACCAAGAAACTGCTGTCGATCCAATACTGAAGACCCCTCCTGATGTGCTCTTTCTGTCCGTTGGGCTCCCTGCCCAATCTGCATCCATGAAGCCACATAGCTTCACCTCATCCTCCTGTCTGTACCATAATCCATATCCCGATGTGCCTCTCAAATAACGCAATACATGCTTGCCCGCCTTCCAGAAGAGCTTGGTAGGCTTAACCATAGCTTGTGAAAGCTGGTTAACTGCATAGCATATATAGGGTCGTGTATTGACCAAATACATCAGCGATCCCACCAACTATCGATAAACAGTGGCATCCACTTCTTCTTTCGAAGTGGCATCCTCCTTCCTCCAACCTCCAGGAAGAGGAGTATCAACAGGCTTGCAGCCATGCATGTTGAACTTCTCCAGTATCTCCCGAGCATACTTGCCCTGAGAAACAAACAGTCCACCACTACGCTACCATTTTTCCAATCCTAGGAAATAGTGAAGGAGGCCCAAGTCCTTCATCTCAAACTCCTTAGCAAGATCATCCTTGCATGAAAGTATCAACAGCTCATCACCCATTAGAATCAAATCGTCAACATACAGTACAATGATAAGCAACTTACCCTCCACCACAATCTGGTATAGGTTAGGATCTGCCTCGCTCTTGGAGAATCCAAGTCCTGTGAAATAGTTGTCTATCCGTGTGTACCAAGCACGTGGTGCTTGCTTCAACCCGTACAACGCTCTCTTGAGCCTGCACACATGCGACTCGCTACTGAAGACCTCAAAGCCTTCGGGCTGCTCAATGTACACCTCCTCCTCAATGACTCCGTTGAGGAACGCAGTCTTCACATCCATTTGATGAATGTGCCATCCCATCTGCGGTGAGAGAGCAAGAATCATCCATATGGAAGAATACCTTGCGACAGGTGCAAAGGTCTCCTCATAATCGATCCCCTCTATCTGTGAAAAGCCTCGGGCAACAAATCTTACCTTGTACTTCTCCACACTCCCATCAGCTGCCTGCTTAACTTTGTAGATCCATCTCGAACCCACCACTGATTTCCCTTCCGGTCTAGGAACAATCTCCCATGCACTGTTTTTGACAATAGAATCATACTCTTCCACCATGGCGTCTACCCATGCGGGATCCTCCATAGCTTCCTTGAAATAGGATGGCTCAGTCACAACACACTTGCTCATAAGAGCCATGTATCCAATGTACTGATCAGGTGACTGTCTCTGCCTGCGTTGGGTTGTAGGTGGTCCTACAACTTTCTCTGCATCTTGAGCCAGTCACTCAGCTTCTGTCAAGCGCTTTCGCCCTCTGATGGTTGGCGCTACATGAGTGGTCTCTTCCACTCCATGAACCTTGTCCTGTGGCTGATCCACGTCCTGAAGCTCATCCTTAGGAACTAATAGCTCCTCATCTGCATGCAAGTGTAGCTCCCTCTCAAGCGAACACTTCATGGCTTTCTCCTCCTGAAATTTTATATCCCGTCGCACAACAATTTTACCACTGTCTGGCAAATACACACGATAGTTGTGGGGCGTATCAGTGTACCCCACAAATATCCCAACCTCTGCGGTCGGCTCCAACTTCTTCTTGGCATCCTTCGTCACATGCATGTAAACATTAGCACCAAAAATCCTCAAATGAGAAAGATTAGGCTTCTTACTAGAATAAGCCTCCTCGGGTGTACTCATGCCAAGTATCCTATGAGGACAACGGTT
Organism: Pinus tabuliformis; assembly: GCA_031772625.1. Lineage (NCBI taxonomy): Eukaryota > Viridiplantae > Streptophyta > Pinopsida > Pinales > Pinaceae > Pinus > Pinus tabuliformis. The sequence goes on from CM062813.1 coordinate 404,399,326, forward strand.
CTGCACATAAACTGTTGTATTGCATGCTTCCGCCCACAAGTGAAGGGGTAGGCCCTGATCATGCAACATTGCCCGTGCAACACCCACAATCATTCTGTTCTTCTGCTTAGCTACCACGTTCTGTTGTGGGTTATGGGGAGCTATGAGCTCTCTAATCCCTTCTACCTCGCAGAAATCCTTGAACTCGTCCGAGATGTATTCACCACCATTATCGCTCCTAAGAGCCTTCACCTTCTTCCCCGACTCCTTCTCGACAAGTGCTTTGAATTCACAGAACTTTGAATATGTCTCGCTCTTCTTCTGCATGAAGAAGATCCAGCACTTCCGAGAGAAATCATCAACAAAAATCACATAATACCTGTGTTTTGCTGTCGAAGCAACTGAGAAAGGTCCACACACGTCTGTGTGAATTCTCTCAAGGATCTTCGTGGCACGGCTATCCTTCTCGTGAAAGGTGGCTTTCACAAACTTCCCCAAAGTACACCCCTTGCACTGATCTGACTGTGCAAGAGTGCCTTTAGGAAGCCCTGTAGTGATCTGCTGCAGTATCTTCAAGGCTCCATGGTGAAGGTGACCAATCTCCTGTGCCGCAACTCGCCATCATCTAGGCTCACCAATCCTTCTGCCTTGCTTGCCATTGCTGCGCATCCATCTACATGCAACTGAGAAAGGTTCCTCACTCGAACCCCTAGCTTCCGGGTCTCACCAGTTGTCTTGCTGCGCAGGAAAGCCTTTCCCTCACTGAAAACAACATCATACCCCTTGTCTTCTAACATCGCCACAGAGATAAGAACATGCATGACTTCCTTCAATACAAAGGGTTTACCAGACTCCCTCTCAAAGGAAATGGTACCGATACTAGTCGCACTGTATCTACCATCATCGCCCATCTCGATGTGCACTCCAAGATCTTTGTCTTCCAGATCAGAAAACAAATCTCTATCTCCCGTCATGTGAAAAGACGCACCACTGTCCAAGAACCACACCGATCCCATCATACTTGAAACCAAGCATGCAATCAATGAAAAATCAAGCTCAAACTGCGAGGCTAGAGCCTCTCCTGCTATAGATCCAACAGCCTGCTTGTTCTTCTTCTTCTGCGAACAATTAGTGGCATAGTGTCCGTGCTGGTGACAGTGAAAACACTTCACCTTGGACATGTCCTGCTTCTTGCCTTTCGCACCAGACTGAGAATCTTTCTTGCTCTTCCCTTTCTTTGCTTTGGCAGCCAAAGCGCAATTTTCTTCATCAGCTCCCTTTGATGAAGATCCGTCCCTGGTACTCCGCCTGATCTCCTCCTGCACAAGATCTGACCACAGTCTTTCCCATCCTGGCAATTTCTCCCGACCATTGACAGAGTCCTGATAGGAATGCCAACTCTTTGGAAGACTAAGGAGAGCCAAGCTCACCAAGTCCTCATCATCGACAGTAACCCCCACACTTCCCAGCTCATCTCGACAATGAGTGAACTTCGTGAGATACTTGGGCATATTGTCACCCTTCTCGCATTTGATGTTTCTGAGTTATCTTTGAGCGCAAGCTTCCTCTGATCACTCTTTATTTGGAATAGATCTATTAAATCCTTCCACATCAGATATGGAGAAGTCTTTACATGCAGGCTGGACACGATGTGATCCTTCACGCCCTCCAACAGAATCCTTCGACATTTTGCGGTCTTCTTTTGCCAAGCATCAGCTTGAGTAGCATCAGTAGGCTTTGGGACATCTGTCTCTATGAACTCCTTCAGCCTATTATCATCCAATACTGCCTCCATCCTGTCCTTCCATGCAATATAGTTTGAGCTGCCCTCAAGAGCATACTCCAATCGCAATCCGTTGAAAGACATTGCTGCGTTGCCACCAAGAAAACACTGCTGCAAATTTGAAATCCACCAGCTCCAAACTCAACCGCCTCGGATCTAAGATTCGTGAGAACACAATATTTCTCATACAAAGATTGACTGTATGGGCATTCACCAGATATCTCACCTTCCAAAGGAAGGATGAATCCAGAGGCTACCTGGCCCGATTACAGACTCTGCCTGAAGAAATAGAATGTAAACACTTACTGAATAGTAGATCTGATGATCAACAACTCTGATACCATGTAGAAATTTTGAATAATTTAACACATATTCAATGGAGATTATCCTGATCATGTACTATTGCGGAATACATGCACAATACATAAGCTCCTCTACGTTGATCATCAATAACAATAAAACATCAAGAGCATTCACACATTATCACAGTATGTAACCCGGGGAAAGCTTACAGCTAAAAACCCCACACTATCTGTATATTAATGATTGAGAACATGTAACATTACAAAGTACAATGCTTATCACAAGCAATCCAGTACCAACTCCACCTGTTACACAGAATACAACTCAGATCTGATCTCCAAATCTGTTCCACTGCTTGCCTGCCTCCACTGCTTAATACTTGTTGAGAATCAATGAGAATGGATTAACCAAACTCGTATTTACCTCCAAAGAATCACTCACACTGGGAAAGACATGAGCAGAGGCTATAATACTGGGCAATACTCATTGGCATACTCAATCCCTTGATTGTGCAAATCCTCATGCACAACTATAGTCACAACTGATAGCAATCTGATCCTCTAACACCTGTCCCTGCTGAACTGAACATGCACTGACATGCAACTGAGTTAACTGATGTATTCTATAGTTGCATTATGAGTTAATAATTAGTTTAACAACTCATCATTAGTCTATTTGCAGTTAGACTAATTACAACTAGTTTAACCAAGTCAAACTGAACACAACTCCATCAACTCCACAATCAACTCCACCAAACTCAACTGATTGAGTTCTAACTGAAGTCATGCATGCAACAACTCAACTGACCCACAAAGAAAGCATACTTCCTTCTGACAGCTGCATGTGCCACATCTGTAGCTCAAACTGAAGTGCTCCAAGAGAATAAGATCAATTTTATAGTCCAAATATTATTATGAGACAATAATATTTGACTTTTCTATTTTTGACAGCTAGTCTAAAAATAGACTTTGATCACTCTTGCTGTGATCATCCCTGCTGTGGTCACTCCTGCTGTGATCATCCCTGTTGTGATCCAAAAATAGAACTTGCGCCATAATTTGCCTGCGGGCCCACTTAGTGAAGGCGACTCTTTTCACTAAGCTCCATCATCTTGTTGCAATCTCAACAATGTACTCAGTTGAATGACACACTATCTAGTAAATGTTGCAATTGTTTCTTCACCTCACTTGGTTTTATAACTGACTACTTGTACAACCCAATGTTTGGCAATGGGTAGTCCAACAATAGCTGTATCTCATGCTCCACTTCCCTCTTGGGTGGTAGCCCTTTAGGATCTTGGAAACACATCCCTATATTCCTATAATAACTCTTCTAGTTGTTGCTTTTGTTTCTTAGTGCACCCACATAGAGATGCCTTTTCTCTTATTGAATCTTCTATAGATTGATTTTCTCTTAAAAATAGTAAAACATACTTCCTACTAGAAATGAACAGTTTCTTGGCTTGGTTGGCACTTATTGACGAAATTTTGGACTTTCTCTTGTCCGCATTGATGGTGAAGGATTTTCCATCCTTGATCAAGCAATATTTGTTGCCTCTCCACATGAAGATTGCATCCTACATGTACATATAGGGACTTCCAAACACCACTACATATACATCAAGGGGAACTACATATAGTTCTGCTTCATCAATAAAATCAACACTGATATAGTTTTCATCCTACATGTACATATAGGGACTTCCAAAAAACACTCCATATACATCAAGGGGAACTAGCTATAATTATCCCTCACCGATAAAATCAACATTGATATCAAATCTAATTTTTCACTCTTTGGTTACGTTTATTTCCTCGTCCTTATTTACCCATCCCAATGGATATGGGATGGGATGATCATGAACTTCCAATCCCAATTTGTTGGCCAACTATGTAGCAGTGAGATTTTCCTATGATCCTGAGTCGAGCATAGCATCTATCTTTGCCTTCATAACCTGTATCTTTATATGAAAGAGTCAGATCTTATTGTTATCTTCCTATTGTTGAAAGCTACCCGAATTCACCTCCTTCTGCATTGATGTACAAATGATATTCTCATCCATGTCTGAGCTTATTTCAACCTGATTGCTTGAATCAATGGCCACGAGATTCTTCTTCTTATTATTGTTCTTTTTGTTCTTCAAGTTAAGCTCTATATTTAGCTTCTGACATTTGTCCTTTGTATGGACATCAATGTTACAATGGTTGCAGTGGCTACTTGGATCTTTTCATTGGTGTGCTATGGTTTTCGTCATTTTATCTTCCCCCCCTTCCACTTCTTCTTTCCATCCTTAGAAGTGTTTTGGTGCTCCCTCTACTTTGAACCACTTGATTTTCCTTTCTTCTCACGAATGTTCTCAATGTATCGTGCGTGTATACAAGTCTCGTCTACTAATCTAGTTTTGAATATCATCAATTTTTGTCGTAGCTGGTTGTGTATAGCCCCAAGATACTTAAGGAGTACACCTGGGTTCTTTGGGGAGATACCCAACATTATGGCCATCTTTCTTAACTTTGTGGTGTACTCTTGTACACTCTGCCCCTGCTTATGCCTGAAGTAATGCCACACAATCCACTAGTCCTCTACATACCTGATAGGGTAAAATTATGAATTTATAATTGTTTTGAAATTCTCCCACTTGGTCACTGAAGATTTCCCTCCAACCTCAAGGTCTCATTGTGGTTTTCTAACTAGGTCAAGGCATGGACCTCTAACTTCAACCAAGAAAATGAAATCTTCCATTCTTCCTCTATATGATAGACACCAAATTAAACTTCTAATTGTTGCAACCAATGATTTAACTTTAGAGCATCAAACTCACCTTGGTATGAATTGGTCTCGACCTTCACTTCCATTTTGAATAGAGAATGTGAATGGTTCATGACACTTGAACTAGGTTGATCTTTTTTGGATTCTGTCTTTAGCTCCTTCTTTGTTTCATTGCGATCTCCTGATTACCCCTCTGATAGAACATTAATGTTAGATCCCCCATTTCTCTAAATATCCCAAGCTTATTACTCATGGCCACCATGAGGAGGATCACATTATAGTTTATATCTAAAACTTATTCTTCTAGTTGCACAAACCTCTCCTCCGCAAGATTATGAGAGTTATTGATATATTCATCGACCATGACTAGGGTTTTGTGACTTTCGAGTTGACCAATCTAGATCCCCTACAACTCTCTACAATATACCCAAAGAAACTTGCTCTGATACTAATATGATATGTAAACTATTGTGAATATTCCATTAGATAGTTCATCACAACATATATGATAAAATTATTCTTAAAATCTGAAATCTACACTATGAGGGTTTATTTCTCCTTCGGTTTTCTAGTTTTGTAAATTATTGTTTCTTGCATATGTAAGAAAATTATAATTATAGAGAAAATAGAGAACAATGCATTAAAAACGCACAAACCATAATTGACACAAGATATATCATGGGAAACCCTTTCAAGAGAAAACCCAACTGGAAGGTGAGGTTGCACTGCTCTCTTTCTCTGAGTTTAAAATGGATGCATGTACAAAGAAGTGAGGTTTGTGGCTTGTGGGCTGCTAAAATCATCAAATACTCTACGTTTTCTCTCTCCCTGTCCCTCTCAGCTACTCTATTCATCTATAGAACAAAACACACTTGAAAATAACAACTTGATAGTCTACACAAAGGACAACTTCTATATACAAATCCCACCAGGATTGGATTGCATCTTCCGGAGTTTATTCTTGTATTGCATGAGATGGACTACTCAGTAGGGAAATTTCATGGTTTTAACACAACTTGATAATCTACTAGTGTTAGGTTTGACTCCATTGACTCTTAACTAGAGTTATTATATGGAATATTTTAGAGTCTTCTTCATCATGATCATGTGGCTAGCCTAGTTTCCATGAGTAATGGGGGATGTCATGGCATCCTATTGAATTAGGGTGAGCAAAATAGGAAGGTCAACTTTTGGATGGCATAAATTTTTCATACGAACTCTGATTGAGGCAATTATTGTGTCGTTGGAAAGGTCTATGTGTGTACAATAGTATGAAAAGATGTTTATTCTTGAGCTGCAAAGTTCTACCCAATGGTCTTATGAGTTGATTCCTCCAATTTTTCTACTCTTAAAGCATCAAAATGAATGACAAATAATTTAATGATCCAATTCGGATCAATAAACTAAGGTAAATTATTTATAACGTTATATAAAGAAGGAGTGTAATGTTCCAAAATAGGAAAAACAATGATATGCAAGCAAATAACACTTTTCACCATAGAAATTTAAAAACAATTAGAAAACGCCCATAACTATCAAAAATATGGAAGCAGCTGAGCCATTTTATTATAAGCTAGTGCAAGAGTAAAAAATATGGAAGGAATGCACTTGGTCTTGCCTCAAAGGCAAGCAGAGCAAAGCCCAAGTGAAGCAATGACAACTCAAAGCTACAATCAACTGACCAACTGCTACACTGCACAATCCCCAACAATTTTGCATTGTCTGCTACAACGATATGGCTGAAAACCCCACCTCTGATGCTCAGAAAAATCTGAAAAATTATATCTAGGCTCCTCAAGAAAAACCCAGAAATGGTTTGACTTGATTTTAACCTCCCAAAATCGACCCCCAAAAGGCATTGTGCAATCCCCAACAATTCTCCATTGTATGCTGCAAAGATATGGTTGAAAACCGCACCTATAGGGCTCAAGAAATTCTAAAATTTTACATCTAGACTCCTTAGGAAAAACCCACAAAAACCCAGAAATGGTTTGGCCTAATTTTGACCTCCCAAAATTGACCCCCAAAAGCCCTACACTTTCCAATAACTGTTGAAGCATGTTATCTGTCAAACCACCAACAAAATCCTCCCTAGACACTCCTAAAATGTAGCAATCAACTCCTCCAATACTTCCCTTATTTCTCTTGGTGATCGTTGAAACTCTATCTCCCACGTATGCTTAGTTTCTCTCTTCTGCGTTAGCCACAAAGTCTGCAAAATCACTCCTGAATATTGCTGCCACTTCTAGCCCTCAAACTCACCCAATAGCCAACAAATCTATTGAGCCTTCTTCTCCTAATTTCTCCCAGCAATAGACCTCCGGATTAATGTTGCAATGGCCACACTAGATCCATTACTGTGTCCTCTAGAAATACGCATTACTGGGGCGAAATGAATACAGATGTTGGAAATCTCTCTACAAATCTCCTTCGGATGATAATGGATGGAATTCTCTAGGGTGGCACTCGAAGTCCCCAAAAGAAAGGTAGTTATCCACTTTGAAAACTCTTGCTAAACAGCAAGTGACCCAGCTAAATAACTCGAGCAACATAATCAAATTCGATAAGCCAAGAATGCCAAATGAAGTGTGTTGCCTTCCTTTTATAACTTTCGTGGAGCCTTTCTTCCCACCTTTTCTTCCCTCTCATGCATTTCGAATCATTGGCTTAGGGAGTGTGTATTTCTTATGTGGGTGGTCCCCACATATCATTAACAAAATAAAATAAAATAAAATTAACTTGCCTCTAACTCCTAAGTCTTCTATCAAAAATCAAATGGGCCCCATCTTCACCAAAATTGGCCCCCAAAATGTAGAAATAAATCATGTTCCAAAATAATTTAGGAAGGGACATTATAGTCCTCCCTGCCAAAAATTTCTTGTCCTCAAGCAATGCCTGAACAAGTTCCCTCTCTGACTGTTGATCACCACTATAACCACCAATAATACCAAGGTCCCAAATGTATTATTGAGTCATCCCCAATCTCAACATTGTTCCAACATGAAGGAATCCCTCAATACCAAGATCCCAAGCCATCCTAGTCAATGTGAAGCACACCTTTCTCCACTTGTTATCCAACCAGATACGGGTACCATAAGCCCTCTGCATATTACCAATAACTAGATAATCATGATAATGTAGGACTCTGCCCAACTCCCCATGAAATTTCCCTATAGAGTAGTCCATCTCATGCACTACAAGAGTAAACTCCTGAAGATGCAATCCAATCCTGGTGGGATTGAACCCTCGTCTACCCGGGCCTCCCCTGATCTCCTCTTGTCGATCACCCAGCCACACCGATGAATTTCCCCACACCATCAATGAATCACTAAAACCAAATGGAAGATCTGGATGACCCTTCCTTGTAGAAACCAACTCACCTCTACAGGGTAGTTGAACTACTCAGCCCTGTTATGCTAGAATCCCCTGCCCGTCGTAGAAGGAACCTATCCTGCTAACGTCATGACACTCTCGTCACAAATGAGTGCCTAACATGCTCGTACTAGAGCCTGCTATCCCATAACTCTTGGCCATAATCTATAAGATGATCAAGGCTAGGCCAATCTTCCCAAAGCAACTCAATAGTTCCAGCACCTATCACCCCATGGCTAGCCCCAATCCAGAGCAACAATATGCCTCGTCCTATGGTGAGGGCTTCGATGATCCCCCATGTATTTGTATGTGAATGAATCAGTATGCCTACTATCCTGACCATGCTCACTGAGGAGTGGAGTATCCCACCAATCCACTGAATCCCTAGATCCCATAATCATACTAGAGGTCCACAACCCCCAATCCTCTTTGCCTGTCACTGTGATATGTTGCTAGTTGTTGGGACCCCTCTATGCCTCGTCTCTACCTCCTGTAGGTATCCAATAGGTAGGCACGAAGCATCAAGAACCTGTAACGCGAATATCCAGCTGTTTTGTGCCTACCAAATCACACAGCGAGATCTGCTATCCCAGCTCTTGATGATATGCTCAAGTACTACCAGAAGCCTAGGTATCATCCTACCAACAAGGATTATCATCCTCCGCACCTCATGCTCACCTAATGCCTCGAGTTGTCCGGCTGAAAAAACACCATGTAACTCCCTCTCGGTCACCTCGCCTAGTGTGAGCCTAGGGGTGGAACATATGCTACCTCGACAATCAACCATGCCATCCCTAAGCCTGTAACCACCAACTTGTTCACCTACCAAGTGTCTCAATTGGAGAGTCTTTTCTTGGCCCATGACACACGATGTCTCATCCAACTGCCTAGCTTGAGCCTCCCATGCCCTGTTGCCATAATGGAGAGTGTCAAAGGGAAACAACCAAACCCTCTATGATTGTAAGCAACACTGGAGGATGATGGGTGGGTATTTCCCAAAGAGTATGATCAAGAGTCTGCCGGAACACTCAAGAGTAATCCTACGGACAACCCTCTCTCTGCCTCAGATCTATTGATAACCCCCTCAAGGCCCTGCCTCCACTAAACATGGTGTCCCCAGATGCTCAGCAATGTCCTCATCGATCCTAGGTGAGTTTCATCCAATGGTACACTTATTGTCCCTATCCATAAGTCTCCCTAGAGGCAATGCTCCAAGAGCCTGTTGCGTCGTATCATGTGTCACTGCATACCACCAAGTACCGTTGAGCTCCTTTACATGCCATTGTACGTTGCAACTTATCCCTGTACACCACTGGATACCCCCATATATGGCTATACCATCCTTTGTCCTTCATGTGTCATTGCACCTGTCACCACCTACATGTCCTCAATGCGATGCCAGTCACTCCTCCTACCCCACAATGTAAACCAACATGCTATGGTATACCACCATGCATCTCCATGCTCCTCTGCAGGCCACTGCTCCTCACTGCATAGCACTGCACACCATTGGGTGATATTTCCTATAATTGGGTATATATGCATCAGGACACATCCCTCTATATAATACTAGACACTACGACTTGACTCTGTGCAGTCTTGTGTACCACTGCCTACTATCATAGCACCCTATAACATATGGTATCTCGCATGTGCCAAAGTGTCTGCCACTCTGCTAGTGACCCCACCATGACATGCGTCATGTCCCCTCGTCCATCCTGGTAGACCTAAAAACCCTAACTCCACTCCTACTAGAGGGCATATCTCTATTGTGTCGATCCTCTGTGACCCCTGAGTCCTAAACCTCAATGGGAGAACATTGTCTCCATATAATATCTAGTCTAGTGGCCTACCCATGCCACCTCCTCCAACCAACTCCTACCAGAGAATGCTAATCATCCTGCGCCCCCATGCACAACTAACATGCCAAAACAACCAATGGAGTATGCTCACAAACCACCTGGCCACTAGCGTTGACTAGAACTCCCCTAAGGAATGCATGTGCTCAGGCATTGGGTTGACTACCTCATCAATTACATAGCCATCCCGCATGTCTAATATCGAATAGGAAGCCCTGCCTAGATCCCAATGCCAACCTTGGCCTCCACTACCCTCAATGTCTGAGATCTCCCATGAAGCTTCACTCTGCACCACAACCATCTCTATGAGTCTAGCACACTACACCGGGTACCAACTCAGAATCTCTTAGCATCCAACTCCAAGAGAGGGATCGAATGCACAAACTCCAACACATAGAACAAGCCCTCCATCCTACGAGTGTTGCACCCTACGCAGCTCATGCCGCCTCAACTCACCATCCTGATCAACACATAAAATTTGTCGGGGGGTCTCTGCATCTCTCTCTCTGTGGTGCAAAGGTAGTCTAGCAATGTTGCAAGACCTGTCTATACAAGCCCAGAGAGAGCTACTATCAAGAAGAACTGCAAGTGTTTTGATGGTTTGTGCATCTTTCTGCTCTAAGTCAGTGGTTGGCCCCAAAGAAGACTGCTTGTCCTCTTCCACCATGGGTTCAACATGAGTCACAAACTGCCCCTCCATGACTAGCTCATGCCCCTCTATGTGCTCTCCATGTTGTTGTAGGTGATTGTCATTGCGTAACTCTATCATAGATCTAGGTGCCTTTGTACCTATCGGCTCCTCATCAAGGGTGGTGATGTCTCTCAGCACCTCATCATCCTGTCGTGCGCTGCTATCACTTGAAAACTCAATCACGACCCTGGGTACCTCATCAATGGATACCTCAACAACGGATGTCACCTTTTCAACAATGGACATGTATGTGTCTCTTGGTAACTCGTCAATGGATGGCCCTATGGGTCTATACTCTACTCTCTCCCCCAAGGTGTCAACTGGTGCTATCAAAGAGGCCTCCAACAACAGTGACCCTTATGCCACACTGGGTATACCAATGTTCTCCTCACACTCCCGCATGTCCTCTACCTCATGCTCAATCTCCTCCTCAAGCCCCTTGTATCTAAATCTAGGTCTTCACCAGCAGAAGTGCCTCCTGGTCTCACCCTCTAACTGTTCCTGTCATGTCTACTCCTTTCGAGGAGATCTGGTGTCCTGAGTCTATCAATTTACCCCACATGGTGTAGATGGTTGCACCCCCATGGTCTGTGTACCTCTAGTGTCTCTGCTATAAGGATGAGGATGGGTTTGGTCTGTCACCCTCCTCAACTGGGTCAACCTCTCATTGTCCCAATGGATTCCACCCCAAAATTTCTGCACATTGAATTTCTCTTGAGCCATGGGTTTGTCTATGGTTTCACCCGTTATTGTACCTACATACCCGAATCTTCCATGATCTTACTGGTTACCCATTGTTGGGCCAATATCATGCTCTGATACCACTGTAATGTTCCAAAATAGGAAAAACAATGATATGCAAGCAAATAACAATTTTCACCATAGAAATTTCAAAACAATTAGAAAACGCCCATAACTATTAGAAATATGGAAGTTGCTGAGCCATTTTATTATAAACTGGTGCAAGAGTACAAAATATGGAAGGAATGCACCTGGGCTTACCTTAAAGGAAAGCGGAGAAAATCCCAGGTGAAGCAATGATAACCTAGAGCTACAATCAACTAGCCAACTACTGCATTGCACAGTTCCCATCAATTATGAATTGTCTGCTACAAAGATATGGTTGAAAACCCCCCCTCCGATGCTCAAAAAATTCTACAAATTTATATATAGGCTCCTCAGGAAAAACCCACAAAAAGCTAGAAATGGTTTGGCCTAATTTTGACCTCCAAAATCGACCCCTAAAAGGCACTGTGTAGTCCCTAGCAATTTTGCACTACTTGTTGCAAATATATAGCTGAAAACCCCACCTTCGGTGCTCAGAAAATTCTCCAAACAAAACCCACAAAAACCCATAAATGGTTTGGCATGATTTTGACCTCCCAAAATCGACCCCCAAAATCCCTACGCTTTCCAATAGTTGTTGAAGCACACTGTCTGTCAATCCACAAGCAAAATCCTCCTCAGGCGCTCCTGAAATGTAGCAATCAACTCCACCAATACTTCCCTTATTTCTCCTAGCAAGCAATAGCCCCAATGGATGAAACCCTATCTCCCACGTATGCCTAGTTTCTCTCTTCTGCGTTGGCCACAAGGTCTGCAAAATCATTCCTGAATATTGCTTGCACTTCCAGCCCTCAAACTCACCCAATAGTGAACAAATCTATTGAGACTTCTTCTCTTAATTTCTCCCAGCAATATCCCTTCGGAAGAATGATTCCAATGGCCACAATAGATCCACTACTGTGTCCTCCAGAAATACGCATTGTTGGGATGAAATTAATACAAATGCTAGAAATCTCTCTACAAATCTCCTCCGGATGATGATGGATGAACCTCTATAGGGTGGCACTCGAAGTCCCCCAAAGAAAGGGTGATTTCTCCGCTTGGAAAACTCTTGCTAAATAGCAAGTGACCTGGCTAAATAGCTCGAGCAACGTAATCAAATTCAATAAGCCAAGAATATAAATGAAGTGTGTTTCCTTCCTTTTATAACTTTTGTGGAGCCTTTCTTCCCTCTCATGCATTTCGAATCATTGGCTTAGGGAGTGTGTATTTCTTATGTGAGTGGTCTCCACATATCATTAACAAAACGAAACAAAACAAAATTAACTTGCCTCTAACTCCTAAGTCTTCTATCAAAAATCAAATGGGCCTGTCTTCACCCAAATTGGCCCCCAAAATGTATAAATAAATATTATTCCAAAATAATTTAGGAAGGGACATTACAATGAGGAATGAAAGTTTAGGGAGGTCAAGAAGCTACAAACTATTAAATAAACCATGTGATCTTAAAATGAATGGACTTGTATTTTGATGATGATGATGATGGTTAACGTCCGCTAAGACCAAACATTGGTCTATCGGACCTAAAGAAACAAATTATTTATTTTGATTTAAGATTTTATTTCTATGCTCAAAAAGCTTGGAGAGAAGTCTCCTGAGCTTGCTATAATTTTGACATTGTAAAAGGCTAGGAAGGTCAGTATTGTAACAAAGATTGTGAAACTGAGATCTAATGTGGTTGTACGCGGGGCACTCTAAGAGGAGGTGGTTTTCATCCTCAATGTTCCTATTCTCACATATATGGCAGATCCTTTCCATCCATGGCGTTTTAGGAACTGCCCAACGACCTGTTTCACTATGGAGCTCATGAGAATTCGTTCTAATCTTTGCTATATTAATTTTCTTTTTTGAGCTAGTTAAAATAGAGAGATACTTTTGATCTTCTAGGGTGGGGTTGATGACCTTCTTATAATAACTTAATTTTCTTTTAGCCGCTAAATCTTTCTCACACCACATTTTTTCTTTGAACTTAGAAGTAACAATATCTTTAATGTTATTTATGTTTTGCAATGCATCATTCTCGTTGATTTCCCAATAGTTTAACTAGGCCCTTGTGTCTTTATGCCACCCTCGACTGAGCCTTAGGTGGTTTTGGTTGGAATTTAAAGCTAGCTTAGGAAGTCTATGATCATTTATGTTATTGAGTTTGTGCTTGTACAACAGAAACCTAATCATAGCTAGGCTCTCAATAGGGGAAATAACTACTTCTATAAGGAGAATAGGATAGAGTGTATTACTTTTAAAACCTATACATAAGATAATGGTTTAAAAAAAAGGGATGCATACATACATACATACATATGTGTGTGTAGAGAGAGAGAGAGAGAGAGAGAGAGAGTAATACCTATTGTATTAAAATATATATTGTTATAATAAATGTTATTTTTAGAAACAAAGTCTTTAATAAAAATATTAATTTCAAATAAAATTGATTTTCTTAAATATTAAATATTAAATATTCCAGAGCTCTATAGGATCATGATGGAAACCCTAATGAATTTATCCCTCACCCTGTTCTTGAGAGATATTTTCTCCAAGGTTATGCCATTTGTCAGAATCCTTTGCATTTTGTTGCTTTTACTAGAGTATGGGAAATAAGGGGGATTTTCTTTGTTGTAGGGTTCTTCCTACATTTATGCTAAGGCCACCACTAAGATCTCTTGTACTTTTTAGTGTTTGTGAGGCCATTCCCTAGTGGTACTTTCTGTATTCAGAAAAAGCAGTCAATCTAGTATCTAGGCTTACTGCCAAAATTCAAGATCAGACAAGAATCCACTCCATCTTTATGGGGCTCCTACATGGAGGTAGGTGATTTCAAGAAGGAAATTTACATAGAGATTACGACATAGTCAGGTATGCTACAATACTTATAGTTTCAAGATTAAACGGTGGATCCAAAGGTTGGGGTGCACCCTCTGGTTCTCAATATAAGTCCTTTAAGGATGAGCTTAAGCTAGGGATCTTTCATTTGTCTCCCAAAGAGCTCTCAAGGCAAGCCTTCATTGTGTATCGAGCTAAAGATATTCCAATTATCAAAGTGGATCATTATAAATCTGATGATTCCTTAAGGGATTATTTGCAGCATGCCATTATTTGTCGTTTTAATGGGTTATGGCCATCGTTATCTGTGCTTCAGGAATGGGTGCATCATATATGGACCTTGAATACAAATATGTTTTTTTGCTTCAAGGGTTTTTTTGTGGTGTATTTTAAAGATGCTAAGGATTATAGAAAGGGTTTTTAGCAAAGACCTTGTTTTTGGGGCTAATATGGGCTCTGCATTTAGCCATTATTTTTTGTTTTTAACCTTCTTACTATGCCATCTTTTGTCACTCCAATTTTGGTTAGACTACCAAATATGCTCTTTCATCTGCTACATATAGATATCTTAGCTGATGTGGGAAACTCACTCGGTCATTTCATTAAGGTGTGTTGGCAAAGTTTTCATTCATTGCAAAGGGTGTTGAAGGTTAGGGTGTTGTGTCAGCCTAGTTGCCTATGAGCAACCACAAAGTTGCAGCGTTCCTGTGTCAGTTGAAGGTTTCTTGCTGACATAGTATAATTCTTGTTCACTCATTTCAGTTCATGTTCAGATGTTCATTAATATTGTGCTTAGTTTAGTTTGAGTGTTAAACAATTAACTTTTGTCATTAATGTTATTGAGTATGTATTGTTGAGTAATATATTGATGTTGTTGAGAATGTGATACTTGTGAGAGGATGTGTTGTTGGAATATGTGGTCAAGTGCATGAAGAGGTTTTGATGTTCTCCAAATGTAGTTACATTAACTAGCAGTTTGCTTGACATTGGTTTATCCATGGTTTAGACAATCATTAGATTTGGTTAATGTAAATCTTTTAATACTATTTGGAGGATCATTTTGTTTTGATATTGACATCTGAATGAATGTGAAACGAATAGGTGGAATAAAAAGAGGCAATATTTTCACTTCAGATTCCTGCATGGAAACTAATAGTCATCAACTATGTTTATAAAATGATGTGCTTTTGGAAGGCAAAGTTGATTTTTTAGCTTATTAGTTGAGGGAGTTGTTGTGAGACCTTGTTCGTGAGTTACCTAGCACAAAGAGGAAGAGGAAGAGGAGTATATGTGATGCAAAAATAAGGAGAAGGAGCAAGAGATAAGCAACTATAAAGACAAAAACATAGTTCAAAATAGAGATAAACACTAGGTAAACCAACACATTAAATCTTTTATGTATCAAGGGATTATTTTCTCCTTTCAGGTATTAGCCTGATAAAGAATACACTGGATCCTGTTGAAGAGGGAGTAGGAGCTTCCTAGCAAGTAGTAGCTTGCAAAAATAAATCAAGGTAGGAGCTTGTTGTATGTTGAAGCCTACAAAAAAATATTGTAAAAGAGGGAGTAGGAGCTTGCTTTCATATCAACACAACAATCGATCTATGGTTTTTTCCCTTTATGGGTTTCCACTTATATCTGGTGTCCACATGTGTTGATTTTGTGTGTTGATTCTTATGTTGTAATTGAATATTGTTTACATGTTAAATATGCTCTTCATATGATGTAATGTTACTCATTTAATAGGCCAGATGATGAAAATAGAATTAAACAGAAAATTGATATCCATGAATGCGCTATACTAATTCAACCCCCCTCTTAGTATAGTCAAGTTTCTAATAATGGTATCATAGTTGATTCCTTGTGTATTAGGTTAAGCGCTAGAAGGTAGACTTGGTTAAATCATGAATTATCAGAAGTGTATGTGTGCTTAATATTGCAAACTTCCAGGAATGGAGAGAGAAGGTAAAAGTTGAATTGATCACTTATGGACATTATGTCTAGAAGCTAGTAAGTGATGGATAGAGTAAAGATTCCCCCTCAAAGAAAGAACAATAGTGGAATGATTGGGCTAAATGTATAATTTGCAACAATCTTCACAATTTGGATCTTGAGACAGTAATAGATCTCAAATCTACACAAGAGATTTGGGATAGGTTGCAGGTCATGTTTGAAGGAGATACTATAGTGGAGAAAAACATAAGAGAAATAGGAAGAAGAAAAAGGTCTCTCGGAATGAAATTGTTAAGTCAAATGAGACTTGTTTTGCTAGAATGAAAGTACTTAATTGTCATGAGGAGAAGTTAGTTGAAGACCAAGCCAAAATTGACTCGGCCTTGTTTGAAATAGAAATGCTTACAAGTGAAAACAAAGATCAAAAGAAATTGTTGCATATATGTGATGAAAAAGAGCATGAATTTAAAGAAGCAATCATTATCCTGAGGACATGGTTAGAAGAAGCTAGAATAATTGAAGAGGTGATGAGAAGTCGACTGAAGGAAAGAGAGGAACAATGTGAAATATTAGAAGTTGATGTCATTTCAACAAGAAATGAACTAGACAAAAGAAGATACAATATGAAAAGTTAGAAGATGAGGTGGTCTCTATGAGAAAGAAGTAAAAAAAGATCAGTAGCTCCAAGGCAGCCACTGAAGATAATAAAGCAGCTTCAACAAGGACTATAGGAGAAAATACTAGCAACATGATTAGTGAGGAAGCAAACAAAAACAAGAAGTTGAACTAGAAGCAAATGAATGAGTCAAAGAATGTGTAGGTAGCACAAATGCAATTTGCTCCTAGAGATGAGTTTAGGAAGCTTGCAAGAATTCAATGGAGGAATAACAACTCCATGTTTCCCTATCGAAATATGTCAAGTGCTTTTTATGCCAAAAGCTCAGACATGTAGTAATTGACTGTAAAAGTAGTCAAATCAAGGTTCATCAACAAAAGTGCAAGTATCATCAAACAAACAATCAAAGAAGAGCTTTCCCTATGAAAATATCATCAACCACCAAGTACGCAAATTATTTCTATGGCTATTGTTATTCGTGCAGTGCTTTTGGCCATAAGGCTATTGATTGCAAATTGTATATAAAGAAAAGTAGGAATACATATGTGGATAATAGCACAAGAATATACAAACCATTTCCTCCATTTCTATGATCACACATGATGTTATGTATGAGACAACCTTGGCCACATGGCCAAATATTGCAAGTTTCCCTATTCCTTAAAGAAAACTAGACAAAATAAAGAGGTCACTTAAAGCATATCAAACAATAAGCAAGAAGGAAATGCATAGACTAGAAGGTAGCCTATAATTTTTTTGGAAAAGGAAGAAAGAGCAACATGTGACTTCAATGAAAAATTGAAGCCAACATGGTCTCAGGGGCGAGTTGCTAAAGGACATGAACACAACCATGAGCAAAGAAGAATTTGGTCAATGTTAGAGTAGTAACACCATAGGAGGAGAGCAACCCTAGTAGTGTCTCTGGTGTGAAGGCAAAACGTATTCTGTTAATTAACATGTAAAAGTATTGTGATCACCCATCAAGGCAACTGATTGACGTATACACAACATGCAAAGGAGAAGTCTAAGAAAATAATTTATATGAAATGCACCAAACAAACCACCACTTCACCAATAGAAGACCTCTAAGATTTCAAGTCATGTATTTTATTCCTTCAAATATGTGTCCAAAGAACGAATGAGGGACATTTACTACTACTGATGGAATGAGAGGGAGAACACTATTGGGAATAAAGAAGTTTCACAAAATTATGTTCCTTGTATTGTGGACCGATACCTATGTTGCCACTAATGCCACTGATGATAAGAATGGAAAAGAGAAATGAGATTCTATTGCAAGATAAAACAAGACACGTGAGGGTTATAACAAATTAAGGTGTCTTGTTCACTACTACGAGCATTAGCGAGGAGCCCAATCTTTATCTTTGGATAAATCAATGAGGTAGTTGTCATGAAGGCTGTAAAGCGAGGTTTCCCCACTATCTTGAAACCATCTAAATCTAGAAGGATAACGTTCCATTCCAGAGTTGGTTGGAAGGAAAGACAGGTTGGGTTGTGATTCATGAGCCAGTGTCACAAAAATCTCAAGTAGTAGTCGCTAGTTCCTTCCATAGTGGTGAAAAGTCAAATTGTATTGTGTGGATCTGGTCCAGTGTACTTATTGAATCTTACAACAAATAAATAAGAGAAAGAATGAAGCAGTGGTAGAGGAGGAAATAATGAAGTCTAAGGGTGTTCAACTAGTCAAAAACTAAGGCCCAACAAGCAATCAATGGATCACATTGAGGAAGGAAATCAACATTTAATGTGTGAATTAAATGGCCCGCATTGTCAAATTGATCCTTGCATAAGCGATCAACATAGTAAAAATATATGTCTTCATATAAATATAGATAAAATTTTCAAAGAAATTAAAAGGCCTCAATTGCACAAAATATTACTAATGAAACCCATGATTTGAAGCAAAGTTGGGTGAAACTCAGTTAACATTTGAGTATCAGTCGAGAAAATGAGATGGTGCCTAAGATGAGAAGAGCCAACAACAACAAAACAAAAATAATAGTAAATCTCATAACAAATAAATGGCATGACAAGCAATCATCGATGGAACTGGAATCCAAAATGAACCATATTTGACAAGCCAAAATGGAGGAAATTGATTGGAAATCTAAGATTGGTTGATCGTTTACTATTAGATGGACCAAGATCAATTTGTCAAAATACATCAAGAAGGGACACAAGAAGAGAAGAACCTCATTGACTTGTACATTATAAATCTATGGTTTTCATGTTTAATCACAGAAACTGTACCACATTATCAAGACTATCAAACATCCTATTCAAAGCAGAAGGCGAACTCAATTACATAATATGACATTGCCAAATTTCTTGCAGTGGAGGGAAAGAATAAGATAACATACTTGACATTCATAGGAATTAAGTGTGGTGGCATATTGAGAAAATAAAACGGGGGCCTAGAGAAACCTCAATCACCAGGAGGATGAATATTTGTATTGGATTGAAACCTCGTTGAAATAGAGAGGATCTCCAATGGAGCAGACCTTGACAGAGGACTTGAAGTGTAATGATTAAGTTACAGGTGGATAGAGATGCAGAAGTATGCTAGTAGACCTTAGGCAAACAAATATGTAGCAAAACATTATTGGGATTAAAATATATCAACAATGGTAGATGCTAGTGATGTGTTACACTAATGCTTGGCCAAACAATTGCAATATAACAATGGACAAAAGATGTAGAGATGGCGTCTAATAGATATGGAATATGTTGGTGTACTTGAGATGGACAGTGAGGTTACAAAAGTTGATCAAAGATGCAGAGGTATGGAAGAAAACCTAAAACTTCTGCGATGATAGAAACAGATAAATGCAATTAATGACAAAGATGTACAAATGCCCAAATAATGTTACATGGATGCATTCTAATTAGAAGATGTTAGAGGTACACAAAATTGAGGACATTACAAATTAAACACGATTCCAAGACTATTCGATGAGTGGAAAATTGCCTGAATATAGAATGTTGCGTAATTATAGGATGATAATGCACATGATGCCAAAAAACCCATATGAATGGTATGACAATGATATGCCAATGGACTAGAGATGTAGAGGGGCATTATGGTTAGAGGAATTCGATGTGAAATGAACCTCAACAGATAACTTGTAATGTTAATCATATTATGAATGCCAAAATATCTATTACAAAGTATGTGTTAGAGGAATCATGCCAAAGATATGAGTTGAGCATTGTCAAGGATGACAAATTATATGATTATGTGTATGTCAAGAAGCGATGCCTAGGTGTATAGTTGGGCAGATCAGGAAACTACAAAATAGTTATTGGGATTTATCATTTGCAACTATTCAAGTCTCACATGCATGGTGATACTATAAGTGCATTGGTCATAGCACATTACCAATCATATATTTGTTTCAACAACAATAATATTTTTTTACAATAGTTCTTAAAAATGACAATCCACCCTGAAATATTCAGAGCATTCTAATTGCATCAATGAAAGCATGAAAAACTACATAATATATCAAGAATTTTGTAGAAGACTACATATGTCCTTGATTCATCTTTCGAAACCCCCAACTTATAAAGTCCACAAAACTTAATGAGTGAGGGTTGTTAAGGTCGCATTTGACAAGTACTAGGTGTGTTTAGAGCACAATACTTTAATTATTGGTAGACAACAAATTTCCATTTATGTTTTCCTTTCAAATGACAATGGAGGTGATGATAGGATGATCAGTTGTGATGAATATTGATGGTATGATGGACGTGATGAGTTAAATGATGATGTTAATGACACAGTAATTGTGAGCTCAATGAAACATGAGTTCGACGTTGATGTTAGTCACCATAAAGCTATGCAACTTACTATATCACATGGTTTTAGTCACACGGTGCTAATTTATGAAGGATATACCCTGCCTCATGATATACTTAGGTTGGATCTTGCGGGATGAGACATGACAAATGCATTAATGAAGATCTTAATGGAGAGAGAGTATTCATTCACCACCACTGCATAGTGTGAAATTGTTTGTGATGTGAAGGAAAAGCTTGCATACGTATCGCTTGACTAAGAATGAGAGCTTGAGATAGCTAAAAACAACTCTTCCATTGACAAAAGTTATGAGCTCCCTAATGGGCAGGTAATCACCATTGGCGATGAATGTTTTAGATGCTCTGAGGTATTGATCCAACCTTCTCTAATTGGGATGGAAGCTATAGGTATCCATGAGACAACATACAACTCCATCATGAAGGGTGATGAGGATATTAGAAAGGATCTATGTGGAAACATTGTGATTAGTAGTGGATCTACTATGTTTCCTTGTATTGTTGACCATATGAGAAAGGACATCGCTTCACTTAGCTCCCAATAGCATGAAAATCAAGGTAGTTGCACCTCTAGAGAGGAAGTACAGTGTTTGGATTGAAGGTTCTATTTTGAGTGTCTATATTGGAGGTTTTATTTTGACATCTCTCAACACATTCCAACATATGTGGATTGCAAAGATTGATTGCTTCAGAGGATACAAAGGTCATTTCCAAAGCAAATAATTCTTCTTTTCCTATTTGGTTCAAGGTGGTATATTCATAATGAAACCTTTGAAGACTATGCAACCCTATTCATATCCAATCCATAAATAAAGAAGATCTCATGTGTGAAAAGGCCTATTAAAAGAAGCCATTGTAAGTTTGTCGTGACACAACTATTTGTTGGTCCCCTTGCCATTGATGTCAAAGGGGGAGGTAAGGAAGGAGGAATGATTCTCAAAGAAATAAGGAGAAATGATTTCCAAAACAAAAGGGGAGGATCAAATCAGTGTTGCCATCAATTCCAAAGGGGGAGATTGTTGCCAAAGTTGTCATTGATGGAAAAGGGTGTTGAAGATTAGGGTATTGTGTTAGCCTAGTTGATTGTGAGGAGTCAGTGTTCCTATGTCAGTTGAAGGTTTCCTAATCACACAATATAATTCATGTTCACTCAGTTCAATTCTTGTTTAGATATGCTTAGTTTAGTTTGAGTGTTCAAAGAGTAACTTTGGTCATTAATGTTGTTGAGTATGTATTGCTAAGTAATATATTGATATCATTGACTATGTTGTTGAGTATGTGATGCTTGTCAGAGAATGTGTTGCTAGAATACGTGGTCAAGTGCACAGATGCATGAAGATGTTTTGATGTTCTCCAAATGTAGTTACATTAACTTATAGTTTGCTTGACATTGGTTTATCCATGGTTTAGGCAATCATTAGATTTGGTTAATGTAAATATTTTAATATTTTTTGGAGGATCATTTTGTTTTGATATTCAAATATGAAAGAATGTGACACAAATAGTGGAATAGAAAGAGTAAGCTTTTCACGTCAGGTTCCTATATGGAATACTAATAGTCAACAAACTACGTTTATAAAAAGATATGCTTTTGGAAGGCAAAGTTGGTTGGTTAGCTTGTGAGTTGAGAGAGTTATTGTGATGCCTTTTTCATGAGTTACCAGGAACAAACAAAAAGATGAAGAGGAACATATGTGATGCAAAAATAAGGAGAAGGAACAAGATAAGCAGTTGTAAAGAGGACAGAAACATAGTTCAATACAAGATGAAGACTAGGTAAACGAACACATCAAATATTGTATGTATCAGGGGATTTTTTTCTCCTTTTAGGTAGTAGTTTAATAAAGAGATGGTTGGAGCCTATTGAAGAGGGAGTAGGAAATTCCTAGCAAGTAGTACCTTGCGTAAATAGATCAAGGAAAAAGCCTCTTATAGGTTCAAAACTACAAAAACTATTGTAAAAGAGGGAGTAGGAGATTCCCAACAAGTTGTAGCTCGAAAAATAGCAAAGAGGTTGGGCCATCCAAAAGCTGATGTAATAGAGAAACTAGGAGCTTGCCTTTACATCACAACAATAACAAATTATTTGTGGTTTTTTTCCCTTTATGGGTTTCCACTTATGTTTGGTGTCCACATGTGTTGCTTTTATGTGTTGATTCTTATGTTGTAGTTGAATGGTGTTTACATGTTAAATAGGTTTTTAAAATGATGTAATGTTGCTCATTTAATAGGTCAGAAAAATATTGAAAAGAAAAGAAAACAAAAAAATGATATCCATGAATGCACTATATTGATTCACCCCCCCCCCCCCCCCAAGTATAGTCAAGCTTCCATAAAGGTATACATAGATAGGCTTGAGAAGGGTATTGTAACATTTATTCGCACATATGTTGAAATAGATCTTAGTAGAGCGATGTTGGATAAAATCATCCTCAACTGGAAGGGAATTATTTTTTAGCAATCGGTGAACTATGAAAGTATGACTTTCCACTACAGGATTTGTTAACAACTTGACCATCTTCAGAATGTCTACCTCTCTTCTCAAGGACGCTCTCCTCATCCAGATACCAAGAATAAGGCCCAAGGATGGAAAGATCGAAAATTTCCAATAGGATCTAAGCAATATACAGTGATCCAACAATATAACATTCAATACCAAAAATCCTCTTCAATGAAAACAAGTTCTTCAACCTTGGCTCAGCCACATGCAATGTCATCTCATCCTTCATACATTGAGGTCCACCCCTTGAATGGAAACACAAGAGACACAACCATTGTCTTAGCTTCATCAATGAGAAGACACAAACGTTTCCATGAACCAAATCACTCAGATAGCGATAAGGAAGAAACTACAATTGTGGACCCCCTGAAATTGGAATTGATTCAAGGAAATGAAATTATTGTATCCTCTTCATATGTTCTTGAAAACTCCTCTACATGGATTGATTTCCATAAGAAAAAAGGAAGAAAGTAAAATTTGAAAAATCCATGATCATTCCTAGGCTCAATTACCATGACAATATTAAATGTATCGATTATATCAATTTTAAGGTTTCTTGTCTTCTGAGTTAGTTTTTAGTTGGATTCCCTAGGGATTGACCAATCCAAATTTCTCTGTTTCCATGTAATCTCAAGTTAGCTTGTCTTAAGTATTGATTCTGGTTAAATTTCACCTAGAATTGACAAAGCCAGTTTCTCAGCTTTCATGTACTTGATTGATCAGATGGCAATACAATTCTCAATTCACAAAAAAGAAGGTGCATTTCAAATAATAATTTGTATTTTGAGTGCTTAACTTTGAGTTTTTTTGACTATTTGACTTGACTCCAAATAATGGTGATGATAAGTAGTGGTATGACAAGGCCAAATGAGGGTTAAAAATTTATAGGAGCAGAGTGATATTGCTTTTGAGGCAAGGGTGAGATCAATGGGTAAGCCAATTTGCAAAATACTAAAAACAAATTAGCGGGGTGATTTCATATTACAACATAGGCTCCAACTGTGATGGTGTAAGCACTAAAGAACATGCAAATTTGTGCCTTCTCGATCTTTACTGAAATATGTAAATATTTGTACTTGTCCTCGAAACCACATTCTAAAATCCATTCTCTTTGTTCCTAATAGCTACTCATTCACCACCAAAACAAACTACATATACAAACTAGAAAACAAATACTTTGCAAACTAAAATTAAATGCTTAACTACATGCTTATTTATGTACATCAACTCCTACTTGGATTAACTTAGCCAATATGTTCATGTGTAATTAGTCTTCCAGTGAATCTAATTGAGCATTTGTTTACAACAATGTAAACTATGAAATGGGAACTGTAAACTCAAAACGAGAACTCTAGCAAAAAAACACCAAAAAAACATGAAAAACAACCCGAAAACAAAAAATGTTGATTATGGAATAACATTTTTTTCGGGATATTTTCTCAACATTTTTTAAAAATGGCAGTAAAAGCCAAATAAATAAATAAATAAATAAAATAAATAAATAAAAATTGTGCAACAAACACCTTGAAAACAAAAGTGTTGATGTTGTAATAACATTATTTTTTTTCGAGGTAAATTTTAAACATTTTTTAGCAAGTGTTAAGGATAAAATATCATGAACCCGAAAAACCTTAAAATTCCAATGATTTTCAAGCATGACATTAAAGATTAAACATCACATCTCTGAAAAGCGTTAAAATTCCAACAATTTTCAACCACTTATCATGACTTAGAAAACCCTTAAAATTTTGATAACGTTTCAACCATGGAATTAAAACCAAAGATCATGACTATAGAAAACCTTGAGTTTTCAACATATTTCAACCATGGCATTATGAAATTTTTCTATGATTAATTTTTTTTTTAAATGAATACTTAAATGAAAGAATCATTATACCAAGAGTAATTTTTTCTTCAAATGCTAAGCGTATAGCAACTTTAAAATCTTAGCCTAAGACAACATGACACATTGCAACAAAAAATTAAAAATCAATCATCAAATTGACACGTAGTGTAAGTGAACTGACCCATTGTAATGAAAGCTTAAAGACCAACCATGAAATTGACACATTGTGGGGTCAGACTCGATCATTTATAACGAAAACCTTAAAATCAACTATCAAATTGACACGTAATGTGATGAAGTTGCTAGTCAAGGATCAACACAGGCCCTACAAAAATAAAATAAAATAATAATAATAATAATAATAAATAAATATATGAATAAATAAAAATGAAAAATACAAAATAAAATAAACATTGAAAAAATAAGAAAAAAAACACAAGAAATAATTAAAAAACAATAACAATTAAATAAAATTATATATTAAAACATAAAAATTAAAAATTAAAAAAACACTTAAAAAAACACATATTGGAAACCATTAAAAAAATAAAAATAAAAAATATTCTTAAAAATGTAATATATATATATATATATATATATATATATATATATATATATATATATATATATATATATATATATATATATATTTAAAAAAACGCTAATGGGGTGGGAAGGGACCACGAGTTGTTGCGCCGCGAGGGTGGGTGGGGTGAGAGGTAGCTTTGCCGTGCCACCCACTAGGGCCATTGGGCCTCACGGGCGGCAATTTTTTTTAATCATATTTTCTTAGAAAAACAAAAAACAAAACAAAACTTCTTAATGTTTTTTTTTTAATATTCTGTTTATTTATTTATATTTCAATGTTTTGTTTAATGTGTTTATGCTTTTTATTTTTTAATGTTTTTTTTTTTTTTTTTTTTTTTTTTAAGTTAAATTATTTTTTAATATTTTATTTATTTATTTATAATTCAATGTTTTGTTTAATGTGTTATGCTTATTTTCTTCTTCTTTTTTAAGTTAAATTATCTAATATCTTCCTTTTTTTTATAATATTTTCTTTTATTAATTTTTATACATATTTCTTTAAATTTTTATGAATTGTAAATTAATTTTGTTTTTTTTTTTTCACATTTCTATGTTGGATTTTTTTTTTTTTTTTTTTTTTGTTGTCCTTTTTGCCATGTTTTTTTAATTTTGTTATGTTTTAATATATATATTTTATTTATTTATTACTATTTAAAAAAATGTTTATGTTTTTTTTGTTTTGTTTTTTTTTTTTTTTCCGGTTTTTTTGTTAATGTTTTAATGTTTTTAATTTTTTTGTTCGAGAATTAGACAATGTGAAAAATGGTTAAATAATCAACAATTAAAAAAAAACTGTGCATTCTTAGGACATAAGAAAATTTAAAGTGCCAAAAATACGCCTTAAAAAAATGTTGATGCTTTTCAAAATCCACATGAAAATTATCAAATTTAAAATAAAAATAAAAATAAAAAATAAAAAAATAAGAAAAAAATTTATCCATGCTTAATACATTAGAAAATTTAAAGTGTCAAAAATAAGCCCTCTAAACAAAGTGGGTGATGCCACATCAACACTTTTCAAAATCAACGTGAAAATCATTAACATTTTAAAAATAATGTCCATACTTGATAGATATGAAAATTTAAATTGTTAAAAATATGTTAAATTAAATGTGTATTCTGAATCAACATTTTTCAAAATCGGATGATTTTTTGCTACCTCCAAAAAACGGGTACTCGACACAGTTCCTGTTTCAAAGTTTACATTGTTCGACTTGAAAGAACTTCCTCCATACACTATTGCAAGAATAGGAGAAGCAAATTAAAAACTATAATAAAAAATAATCGCGTGGCTCATGCTTGTAGTCTTGTAACTATGTTATGATGGAGGTAAATATAGTTGATGCCTTATCCAATCTTGACTCCATCCAAACTACAATAGGAGCCTTTAAAACATGGAAGAAAACCTTTTTATAAACAATAAATCCTTCCTCCTTATCATCATGACTAAGTTGTCTTTGTGTCATTTATGTTCTCCTACTTTCTTGATGGTATTAGGCTTTGTTTCATGTGCTTCCATTGAAATATAAGGCTACAATAAGCAGCCTTCATATTTAATATCTTCAACTAAAACTTGTCCACTGAGACCTCCTCGAATTCTTTGCTTTGCAGGAAACTTTGTTTTAGATTGATAGCCCCTTTCATACTAATCCCATAAAGGCTCACAATTGTAATATTTTATAAGATCGTTTTTAAAACCCTCCTCATTATTATTTATTTGTTTATGATCTGCTTAAAATTATAGGCATGTAAATGTCGACATACTTTGAACCTTAGGATAAGGGGATTCAAACTCTTCATCACACTCATCATAACGTGAAAATTACTTTTCTTCCTTGAGTTCTTGATCATAGGCAACTACAAGATCAACATCATGAAAATCATTTAGAGAGTTTATAGAGAAATAATTGCTCCAATCATTGACATCATGTTGCATTAGAGCTTAGAGTTTGTTGTTTGATCCCTTTGATTAAACAAGTTTCTTTGTAGTTTTATATATTGTAAACTACGAGAATATCAAAATTTGTTTGTCTTTGTCCCCCTTCCTAATTTATTCTTTGAAATGACACCTTTATTCATGGTTTGATTAGGGAATTCACCACAAGCCCAACAATTACTCTATATCTCCTTAACATCAATAAACATTTGTTCCAAAGTTGGAGACTTCATTTCCTTGAGATAAAAAGCCAAATCATGATGATGTGTTATTGTATATTATACCTTGGCAATGACTTTAGAAGGCAAAATATCAATGATCATATTGAGAAAAATGATGGTTTTTCGTTTTATCCCATTTATTCAAAAAAAATATTTAAAACCAGTCCAATAACTTATGCAGTCAATCGCCATGTCTCTAAACCATTTTGTAGCTTCTCCTTGTGAAGAGTGATTGAAAATCCTTGTAAAGACATCATCATCCTGAATTTCAAAGTAATCTCTGAAGTCTTGGAATGTTGCCATGTGCTTCTATCTTGAAATAACAACCTCTCCATTAAACTCGAGAAGTGTTTTAAGATGTTTGGGAGGTAAATCATGAAGGATAGATGCCAAATTAGGAGGTTTATATCTTTAAAACCCAAGGAAGAATATTTTTAAGCTAGTCATAAGGTATACTAGTGACTAGAGAAGTTGACATAAATATTTCTTTCTCAACTAATTCACAAAGTCGGTTTCATGTAAGAGAAATAGGTATATAGGATTTATTCTCAATATAGGTTAAAGATACAGGAGTATTTTCATGATTTCAAAAGGTAACAATGAAAAGAGCTTATCTCTTTCAACAATACAAAAAGAGGGCAAGAATTCTTTCTTCTATAAGGAATGTATAGTTTTGGGCTTATGATTTTTCCATTATGCAAAATACAGAAAAAACTTTTTGAATTGTAAAAGAAAAAGGAGCAAGGGGCTAATCAACAAAACTAGAGCTTCTTGAAAGAAATTAATTATTTGATACCTTATCATTTTAAAATAATCTTTCAATTATTTGTCCGCAAGGTTGATTTTTTAGTGGAGTCTTCAAACATTGATTTGAGTTGCTATGTGAAACCCTTAACTAAAAAATATTATTTGAAAATTTATGAACCTATTTCTTTCTAATCTTTTTTCACCTTCACGATTCAAAACTTATCTTTGTGATACCCCAAGGAAAGATAATAGTCAATTTTACTCCCCGACAATGACATCAAATTGATGTTCTTCCTTGAGATCTTCCATGTTGTAGTGGAACTATGCCAAGGCATCTAAAAACTCAATTTTTGCCTCAAGCTAGCTCTTAGGCCAAAGTGGGTAACCATCAGTGAGTCAATTGCCCATTGCCACCACAACATGAGCTCATATCATTAAGCACAAATGCCATATTTAATTGATAAGATTATAATGTTGAGGATACAATGACAATAGATTGGTAATAAAAGACTGTAAACATTTCAGACCAAAGACCTTTCCATTGGGTGTGAAGTCTCAAATAACAAAGCATAATAATTGATGATTGAAGATGGAGGAAGATGAGAAAAAACATAAATCTCATAAACAATTGTCATTAAGGCAATCATTATATGGTTGAGATTAAAGGGAGGCGATTTTGTTGGGCATTTAAATGATGACCCCAACAAAAGAAAATCAAGTGCATAAGCTTAGCACAATATCATGATTCCATCAAATAAACATTTATACATGTAATCAAACAATATCTTTGAATATATTTAGAGGTATAGGAAATGGTCAATAATGAAATCCTTTCACTATAATCTTTAGATGCACAGATACTTTATACAACACATAAAATAATAGGAGACATTTGCAACACAAGTTTATCTTTGTCAATCTAAAAATATAGTGAGAACCTCGTCTCAAGTTGTAGACCCAAATTACCTTATAATAAAAAAAAATAACATGGATGTAAACGAAAAGAAGCTCAAATACATAAAATAACAAGAAAAATAGCCTAAATACATGAGATGTGAAACCATGGAGGATTCCTTCAGAATGGAAAAATACAAAGATAGCCCCTCAAGGTTCTTTCAAAATATACAATCTTCTTGCCAAAAATTACACCCCAACCCCTTCCCCCCTTCTTTGTGTCATGAATTGTTGCCTTTATCCTCCTTCGAATGATAAGTTTGTGCATTCATTTCTAGAAATAATTTTCTAAAATAAAATTGTAGATGATGCTACTTTTGAAAGTATCAACACAATCAAGTCCATGCGCTATCCCATTTCACTAATAAATGAGGAATTATATATGTTATGCTTTAATTATCCATACACTTTTACTGCCATGTGCTTTGTCACATGTGTTCTAGTTGTCTTAATTGTTTACCATCAATCATTTGATTTGGTGGTCTGAGAAGCGTCCATCCTTCGGTGTGGAAAAGTTGTTATCAGTAGTAGGTAGCATCAATCCACTGGGAGTTTGTCTAAATGATAAGGGAGAGAGCAACCTTACCTCAAATGGAAAGATAGGTTTTGTTTCCTTAAAATTGATCTTAGATTTTGTTTCAAGCCATGTACTAAGCATTACATTCATATCCAATTTTGGCCTAGGTGTATTTCATTTGCCTTACATCACAATCTGATTACTATTTGGCATGACTAAGTAGTAAGATTTATTGTGTGTAAAGCCTCTTAGTATAGTAGGGGATTCAAGCAAAGAATCATCAAAAGTTGATTTGTTCCCTTAGTGAATCCTGTGAAATTTGGGTCAATTTGTTGTCCTAATATAGCACATGGCTCTTTTTTTTTGTTTCTAAATATATATCCTTATATTTCATATCAAAAAAATTGGTTACGTTATAAACAATGGCTCAGGCATAGACAAAATGGTTGCCTTATGAACCAAATCCCAAAACCAACCCAAAGTATTGCAAATATTCTTTTGCCCATGACCAAGATTTCTTACAATACTTTGAAACAATTAAGTCACTAATGAATATAAACAGAGAATGCACCTGAAAGGGAAAAACATAAAAACTACCACCAATCATCAAAGCCATGACCGACCAACTTTCCAATCATCAAATTAAAGCTACACTAGCGTTGGAGAGCAACAATGGACATCATAACTAAGTTGTCTTTGTAGCATTTATGTTCTCCTACTTTCTTGATGGTATTGGGAATTGTTTCTTGTGCTTCCATTGAAATATAAGGCTACAATAAGCAACCTTCATATTTAATATCTTCAACTAAAACTTGTCCACTGAAACCTCCTCGGATTCTTTGCTTTGCAGGAAACTTTGTTTTAGATTGATAACCCCTTTCATACTAATCCCATAAAGGCTCACAATTGTAATGCTTTATAAGATCATTATTAAAACCCTTATGATCGGCTAAAAATTCTAGGCATGTAAATGTCGACATGCTTTGAACCTTAGGATGAGGGGATTCAAGCTCTTCGTCACACTCATCATAATGTGAAAATTACTTTTCTTCCTTGAGTTGTTGATCATAGATAGCTACAAGATCAACATCATGAAAATATTTTAGAAATTTTATAGAGAAATCATTGCTCCAATCATTGACATCACGTTGCATTAGAAATTAGAGTTTGTTGTCTTGATCCCTTTGATTAAACAAGTTTCTTTCTAGTTTTGAATATTTTAAACTATGAGAATATCAAAATTTGTTTGTCTTTGTCCCCCTTCCTATTTTATTCTTTGAAATGACACCGTTATTCATGGGTTGATTAGGGAATTCCCCACTGTTGAAAATAGCAACAAGAAATGCTAAAAATAGAAATTCTATAAATAGCATTTCAGGTACCAGTGTTGGAAATGGCAACAATGAATGATAAAATAGATATGCTAAAAATAGCATTGCTATAAATAGCATTTCAGGATACATTCCAATTTTAGTTAGTCCCGAAACTAAAATTGAGAATTGAAATTCGAATTTGAGCTCAGCAGTTGTTTGTAAAATAATTAATTAATTCATCTTGAGTTAATTAGTTAGAGAAAATCAAACATGAAGTCTATGTGAAGATGTGCAATAATTATCCCTTTGATTGAGGAAGTTATCCCTTAATTAAGGAGATCAGGATGAGTTGTACTTTGAGTTGTAATTAGTTAACTCAGTTAACTGATTTAAGTCTAGTTATATTAGTTCCAACAGTTTGTGGAACTGATTGTGAGTTCAGTTAGTTAATGCATGCATGCATGTAACTAGTGTACTTCATATAACTGAATATTCTCTCATAAATAACTCATGCATGTAAGTTCAGTCAGAGACCCAGTTGAGATCAGAGGAAGGGACAGTGTACTATTAGTTGGAGGAATTTTCCTATATAGGAAACTCATCCATGCAGAAGGAATTATCTCCTTCAGGATTGCAGAATTATTTCTGAGTTTGGTGAGTTGTGTGAGAGGTGAATTCACACAGGTGGCAGCTAGAGGACCTAGGAGAAACTATGCAAGGAAATAGGAGGCTTGGAGGACTGAAGGAAGGCATATGTGTTGTCTATTCAGTCTATGAGCAGCATTGAGGGATTGTATTGAGAGCTGGATAGCTTGTGAGCTAAAGCTTTGTGTAATCCGGAGATATTTCCACTTGTATGATAATATAGATAGCGGGGTTTTTAGCTGAGGCTTTCCCCAGAGTATTCTTTTGTGTTCATGTGTGATTGATTTCTCATTCTCTGTTATATGTGTTCTATTTTAACTTGCTCAAAATTGATTAAGCTTCCGCAAGTTTGTTTGTAGAAGTAGATCAAGTATTTTGCTTAGTATATTGCATTATCAGGTGATCTACAGTGGGAATTTCTACATGGTATCAGAGCATAGGTGATCAAATCAGAGAACAATATACAAAGAAGGGAGAAGTTCGAAGTTCCTGATTATAGAAATCGAATTCTTATCACATCTCAAATTTCACCGATGGCGTTCAATGGTTTGAGACTTGAGTATGCCCTGGATGGTAGCTCGAATTATATAGCTTGGAAGGATTGCATGGAAGTGATATTAGAGGACAACGATTTGAAGGACTTCATTGATCAAGAAGTCCCCAAGCCAACAAAAGCTAATGCCCTAGAATTGGCAGAATGGAAGAAATGTGTGGCTAGAGCAAGGAGGATTCTTCTGGAGGGAGTTCAAGACCACATTGTCTTGAGTCTCCATGGGAAGGAGACACCATTTTCAATGTGGAAAATATTGAAGGATATATATCAGAACAACAACGATCAGAGGAAGCTAGCGCTGAAAGAAAAGCTTCGGAAAATCAAGTGTGAAAAGGGCGACACGATCTCTACATATCTGAACAAGCTCACCACCAGCAGGGATGAGCTTGGAAGTGTAGGAATCACGACAGCCAATGATGACATGGTGAGTCTTGCTCTCCTCGGTCTTCCTAAGAGATGGCATAGCTACCAGGACTCAGTTAATGGAAGAGAGAAACTACTAGATTGGGAACGACTGTGGTCGGATCTGATGCAGGAGGAGATCAGGAGAAGCACCAGAGATGATTCTTCATCCAAGGAGGATGAAGAAAATTGCGCCTTAGCGAGTAAGACAAAGAAAGGGAAGGAGAAGGATTCTCATCCCAAATCAAGTTCTTCTCATGGTGGGAAGAAGATTATCAAATCTAAAGTGTGATGCTTTAATTGTCATGAGGTGGCCCATTATTCAACTAATTGTCCATTGAAGAAATCCAAGAAGGGATCCAAGGAAGGATCTGAAGGTGATGCATTGGCCTCTCAGTTCGAATTGGATTTTACCCTCATTGCATGCATGGTTTCATTGATGATGGGTTATGGTTGGTTTCTTGACAATGGAGCCTCATTCCACATTACCGACGATAAGAGTATGCTTAGTACCTTGGAGGAGAAAGACCTCAAGATACTCATAGCGATGGGTAATGATGAAAAGTATAATGTTTCAGGTGTGGGCATGGTTTCTTTTTAGAGGGAGCATGGAGCTCGCATTACCTTGATAGATGTGAAGTATGTGCCAGGACTAAAGAAGAACTTGGTATCGATCGCGATGCTGGAAGACATAGGCTATGATGTAGTATTCAATAAGGGAAAGCTTTTCCTTAGACACATCACCACGAGACAGGTGAAGCGGATTAGTTAACGAGTCAAGAACCTATATGCTCTTGAGGTTCAAGATGCATGCAAAGCCTTGAGGAGCAAGGTAACTGTTGGAGACTTGGTGGTTGAGAGGGAGAGTACATTACCTCTCAACATGCAACACCAAAAGAAGTCTCAGACAATTATGGAGGAGCCACAATTGGTGAAGCAGCTTTAGGAGGTTGTGGAGCAGCCACAACTGGAGAAGCTGAGAGGAGATCGAGTGGAGGCATCCACTCATGCAGAGACCTCTAGTAGGGGGAAATTTCGAGCCAAGTGGGTAGAGGGATTACATGCATCCATACCTCCAGGTAGGAGGTGGGCCGATGTAGAGTGACAGTCCCAAGAAGGCTGAAATAGGGGTAGGATCTTTGAGGTACCCAACCTCTTTGATTAGACCTTGCTACAAGAGCCGCATCGAGGAGTAGCAGGACTAGCTGAGTGGGTAGAGACAGATGCGGATGGAGCGGCAGAGGGAGCTTCAGCATCAGAGGGTGTTTCTAGCCCAATAGGGAGGTCAGTTGGGAGATCAGTGACTTACTTCTCAATAAATGAGTTGCAGTGTCGCAGTGGGCAACACGATGCAACATGATGAGAGGAGATGCAATGCAGATGCAGTGCTGGGAGATAGGACTAGCAGCAGCACAGATGTAGTAGGAGGAATTAGTGTGATTGATGCAGTCAGAGATCAAAGTGATAGAGGCTAGAGTAGTCAGGTACTGAAGAGAATATCGGTGCAGATTTTTTCAGTCGACAGAGGCAATAGTAGTCAGAAACTTTGATGATAGAGGCATCATTCTGATTCAGGTTGGATATTTTTTTTCTAAAGTTGCTGGAGCAGAAACACTAGGGAGAAGTGTTGCATGCAAAACATTCCAAAGGTTCAAGATCGGGTTTGAGTTGAATGCCTTTCTTGTTGAGAGGGAGTGTTGAAAATAGCAACAAGAAATGCTAAAAATAGAAATGCTATAAATAGCATTTCAGGTACCAGTGTTGGAAATAGCAACAAGGAATGATAAAAGAGAAATGCTAAAAATAGCATTGCTTTAAATGGAATTTAAGAATAGATTCCAATTTTAGTTAGTCCTTGAACTAAAATTGAGAATTAAAATTCGAATTTGAGCTCAGCAGTTGTTTGTAAAATAATTAATTAATTCAGCTTGAGTTAATTAGTTAGAGCAAATCAAACATGAAGTCTATGTGAAGACATGCAACAGTTATCCCTTTGATTGAGGAAGTTATCCCTTAATTAAGGAGATCAAGATGAGTTGTACTTTGAGTTGTAATTAGTTAGCTCAGTTAACTGAGTTAAGTCCAGTTAGATTAGTTCCAACAGTTTATGGAACTGATTGTGAGTTCAGTTAGTTAATGCATGTAACTAGTGTACTTCATACAGCTAAATATTCTCTCATAAATAACTCATGCATGTCAGTTCAGTCAGAGACCCAGTTGAGATCGGAGGAGGGGACAATGTACTATCAGTTGGAGGAATTTTCCTATATAGGAAACTGATCCATGCAGAAGGAATTATCTCCTTCAAGAGTGCGCAGTTATTTCTAAGTTTGGTGAGTTGTGTGAGAGGTGAATTCACACAGGTGGCAGCCAGAGGACCCAGGAGAAACTATGCAAGGAAATAGGAGGCTTGGAGGACTGAAGGAAGGCATATGTGTTGTCTATTTAGTCTATGAGCAGCATTGAGGGATTGTACTGAGAGATGGATAGCTTGTGAGCTAAAGCTTTGTGTAATCCGGAGATATTTCCACTTGTATGATAATACAGATAGCGGGGTTTTTAGCTGAGGCTTTCCCCAGAGTATTCTTCTGTGTTCATGTGTGATTGATTTCTCATTCTCTGTTATATGTGTTCTATTTGATCTTGCTCAAAATTGATTAAGCTTCCGCAAGTTTGTTTGTAGAAGTAGATCAAGTATTTTTCTTAGTATATTGCATTATCAGGTGATCTACAGTAGGAATTTCTACACCCACAAGCCCAACAATTATTCTATATCTCCTTAACATCAATAGCCATTTGTTCCAAAGTTGGAGACTTCATTTCCTTGAGATAAAATGCCAAATCAGGATGATGTGTTATTGTATAGTATACCTTAGCAATGACTTTAGAAGGCCAAATATCAACGTTCATATTGAGAAAAAAAAATGAATTCCTTTGTTGAACTTTGTAGTAGTTTCATCTCTCCCTTTTATAACATAAAACTCAAGGAGGTACTAATGATGGTTTTTCCTTTCATCCCATTTATTCAAATAAAAATGTTTAAAACCAATCCAATAACTTATGGAGTTAGTCACCATGTCTCTAAACCATTTTGTAGCTTCCCCTTGCAAAGAGTGAATGAAAATCCTTGTAAAGACATCATCATGTTGAATTTCAAAGTAATATGTGAAGTCTTGAAATGTTGCCATGTGTTTTTATCTTGAAACAACAACCTCTACATTAAACTCAGGAAGTGTTTTAAGATGCTTGGGAGGTAAATCATGAAGGATAGATACCAACTTAAGAGGTTTATATTTTTAAAACCCAAGGAGGAATCTTTTTAGGCTAGTCATAAGGTATACTAGTGACGAGAGAAGTTTATATAAATATTTCTTTCTCAACTAATTCACAAAGTTGGTTTCGTGTAAGGGAAATAGGTATATGGCATTTATTCTCAATATAGGTTAAAGATACATGAGTATTGTCATGATTTCAAAAGGTAACAATGAAAAGAGATTATCTCTTTCAACAATACAAGAAGAGGGCAACAATTCTTTCTTCTGTAAGGAAAGTATAGTTTTGGGCTTATGATTTATCGATTATGCAAAATAAAGAAAAAACTTTTTGAATTGTACAAGAAAAAGGAGCAAGGGACTAATCAACAAAACTAGAGCTTCTTGAAAGAAAGTAATTATTTGATACCTTATCATTTTGTAACAATCGTTCACTTATTTTTCGGCAAGGTTGATTTTTTAGTGGAGTCTTCAAACATTGATTTGAGTCACTAGGTGAAACCCTTAACTAAAAAATATTCTTTGAACATTTATGAACCTATTTTTTTCTAATATTTTTTCACCTTCAAGATTCAAAACTTAATTTTGTGATACCCCAGGGAAAGATAATATTGAATTTTATTCCCCGACAATGACATCAATTTGATGTTCTTCCTTGAGATCTTCCATGTTGTAGTGGAACTATGCCAAGGCATCTAAAAACTCAATTTGGCCTCAAGCTAGCTCTTACGCCAAAGGGGGAAACCATCAGTCAGTCAATTTCCCATTGTCACCAGAACATGAGCTCACATCATTAAGCACAAATGCCATATTTAATTGATAAGATTATAATATATAATGTTGAGGATACAATGACAATAGATTGGTAATAAAAGACTGTAAACATTTCAGAACAAAAAACTTTCCATCGAGTGCGAAGTCTCAAATAACAAAGCATAATAATTGATGATGGAAGATGGAGGAAGATGAGAAAAACCATAAATCTCGTAAAAAATTGTCATTAAGGAAGTCATTATATGGTTGAGATTAAGAGAGGCGATTTTGTTGGGCATTTAAATAATGACCCCAACAAAAGAAAATCAAGTGCATAAGGTTAGCACAATATCATGATTCCATCAACTAAACATTTATACATGTAATAAAACAATATCTTTGAATATATTTAGAGGTATAGGAAATGGTCAATAATGAAATCCTTTCACTATAATCTTTAGATGCTCAAATACTTTATACAACACATAAAATAATAGGAGACATTTGGAACACAATTTATCTTTGCCAATCTAAAAATATATTCAAAACCTGGTCTCAAGTAGTAGATCCAAATTACCCTATAATAAAAAAAATAACATGGATGTAAATGAAAAGAAGCTCAAATACTGATCAACAATTAATTGGAGTAATAGAAGAATAGGTCCGAAAAAGGAAGACTCTGATGGCGAATTCCGTTAGTCTGCAGGAAGTTGGCGGGATGGTGCAGGTCAAGGACCAGAACTTTCATGATTCCCTGAAACTTGACGATGGCTTTGATGAGGTTCTTAAACTTCTTGCAGGAACCATTGACGAAGATTTATCGCAGGCCAGTCAGGAATGCCCTTCAATGGAAGAGGATTGGACGCGAGGGTTTGGATCTGCCATGGCTTTTCTCGCCAGGGTATACACTGCATTTGCAGAGACTGGATCATCCCAAACCTCACCAGGAGCAGCGGATCTGAGTTTTCCAAATGCACATGTGTGGCCTCTACGCGGATTTCCCCACCAGGACGGCACAAGAAAGGGTAAACTCAGTGCAAAACTCGCCTCTGTTCCTGCGTTTAACCCACTGGACTGGACGACAACCAGAACACAGATCCACCTGTGCAATTTAAGGGGAACAAATGCCGGAGACCTTGGCGAAACAGAAGTGGGTTTTGTCATCTGCATGCACCGGGCGGTTGCCGTCAAGGAGATCAGTTTGCCCCCTTTCGGTCTGCTAAGGGAAGTTCGAATCGCCACTCTATGGCATTCTTTTACAGGTATGGTTGACACTCAAGCATGGGGCGGGAGATTGGGACCGGGTTCCGTGCGGGTTGAGGCTCCCCTGTTCACATCTGGGCAGATGTGGGTGGCTGACATCTCGGCAGAGAAGACATTTATGCCCTAGACAACCCTCTTGGATACGGAGTTGGATGGCTCAGATCTGACAAGAATCAAGCCACCCCAGATTGCCAGGTCCGGTTTCCAAATCTTTGTAAAGACGCCAAAAGGAAACATAATCGTGATCGGGACTAATGACAGCGACAGGGTTTCAGATCTAAAGAACAATATCGCCGATCAGACTGGCTACTCGACTAAGGAACAACACCTGTTAAATGAGGGCAGATCACTGCAAGAATGCAGAACCATGCAAGAATACAACATCAAGCCAGGCTCTACAATCATTCTCAATATGAGATTACGAGGAGGAGCCAAAAACGTTGGAACTAGCTCGCAAAGCAAAGGGTCTTTTAAGGAAGTAGTGAAGGGCAAAGGGAAAAACCCCACAGCTATCACTGAATCTTCGGGGCAGTACATTGTAGATCAAATGCCGGAGAGCCCATCCATCTCTATCGAAATACCAGAGGTAAATAATATATATTCAGATCTACAAAAAAATGCAGTTATTTGTAGATTTAATGGCTTTTGGCCTAGAACTGATGCATTGTATCAATGGATCCACTCGGTTTGGACAAAAAATTGC
Source organism: Pinus tabuliformis (assembly GCA_031772625.1). Taxonomy (NCBI): domain Eukaryota; kingdom Viridiplantae; phylum Streptophyta; class Pinopsida; order Pinales; family Pinaceae; genus Pinus; species Pinus tabuliformis. Next base: position 404,438,367 of record CM062813.1, read on the forward strand.
CAAATCTACCTATACCCTAAGGGGTTTTTTATAGTATGTTTTGACACAGAAGAAGAAAAGGAAAGAGTTATCAACCAAGGGCCATGGTTCTGGGGCAGTGCTAGACTTTTTATTACCCCTTGGTTTCCTGATTTTGATGCCAACACCATGGTGGTATCAAGGATGCCAGTATGGGTTAGGATGCATAATCTTCCTTTACATTTTTGGCATTCAAAGGTTCTAATAGCAATTGGAAATACCTTAGGGAGAATGTTAAAGATAGACGGAGAGAGACATATAAAAGGAATATTTACTTTTTCCAGAATATGTGTCGAGGTAGATCTCAGCCGAGGACTACCTGAGAGCATCATCCTGAATTTCAATAATACACAATGGAGACAACCTTTGGACTATGAGAATACAACTTTCAGATGCCGGGGATGTCAACAAATAGGTCATCTGTACAATGCATGTCCAAGCCTCAACAAGAGCAAGCAACAACAAAGGAAGCTGAAAGGAAGGCAGAACATAGACGCTGCATATAAGAAGGCAACTACAACAAAGAAAGAAGAACAAAATACAATAAAGGATAAAGATCAGGACAATAAGGATAAGGAGATTAATGAGGAAAAGGAACAAGAGCTCCATCTAGAAATAAGTGGTAATAAACGAAGTCACAGTCCTGAAGGATCAGATTCAGATAAGGAGCAACCAATGAGTACAATGGAAAACCAGCTAGTCATTATTGACTCCACTCCCAACATGGATGGTTAGCGAAAGGTGGAGAAGAAGAAGGGCAGGAAGACTTAGGCTAGCTGGGTTTCTTTTTTGGGCTGCACTCCGGAAAATAGGAGCAACTCTTTCTTTTCCTGCTTTTAGGCAGGGCTGTATATTGCGGGCTGTATGATATTTTTTCACATAGCCAAATTGAACGCTTAATGCATATACTATGTAACTTTTTATTTTAATAAAAATTTCGATTTTTTTCTGTGGCAAAAAAAAAAAAAAAAGCTCAAATACTTAAAATAACAAGAAAAATAGCCTAAATACATGAGATGTGAAACCATGGAGGATTCCTCAAGAATGGAAAAAATACAAAGATAGCCCCTCAAGGTTCTTTCAAAATATACAATCTTCTTTCCAAAAATTACATCCCCACCCCCTTCCCCCCTTCTTTGTATCATGAATTGTTGCCTTTATCCTCCTTCGAATGATAAATTTATGCATTCATTTCTAGAAATAATTTTCTAAAATAGAATTGTAGATGAGGCTACTTTTGAAAGTATGAACACAATCAAGTCCATGTGCTATCCCATTTCACCAATAAATGGGTAATTCTATATTTTATGCATTAATTATCCATACCCTTTTATTGTCAGGGGCTTTGCCACATGTGTTATAGTTGTCTTAATGTTTACCATCAATCATTTGATTTGGTGGTCTCAGAAGCGTCCATCCTTCGGTGTGGAAAAGTTTTTATCAGTATTAGGTAACATCACTCCATTGGGAGTTTGTCTAAATGATAAGGAAGAGAGCAACCTTACCTTGGATGGAGAGATAGGTTTTGTTGCCTTACAATTTTTCTTAGATTTTATTTCAAGCCATGTACTAAGCATTGCATTCATATCCAATTTTGGCCTAGGTGTATTTCGTTTGCCTTACATCACAATCTAATTAACTATTTGTCATGACTGAGTAGTAAGATTGATTGTGTGTAAAGATTCTTAGTATAATAGTGGATTCAAGCAAAGAATCATCAAATCTTGATTTGTTCCCTTAGTGAATCCTTTGAAATTTGGGTCAATTTGTTGTCCTAATATAGCACATGGCTCTTTTTTTTGTAAATATATCCTTATATTTCATATCATAAACATTGGTTACATTATAAACAATGGCTCAAGCATAGCCAAAATGGTTGCCTTATGAACCAAATTCCAAAACCAACCCAAAATATTGCAAATATACATTTGTCGATGACCAAAATTTCTTACAATACTTTGAAACAATTAAGTCACTAGTGAATGCAAACAGAGAATGCACCCGAAAGGGAAAAACATACAAACTACCACCAATCATCAAAGCCATGACCGACCAACTTTCCAATCATCAAATTAAAGCGACAATAGCATTGGAGAGCAACAATGGACATCATGACTAAGTTGTCCTTCTATCTTTTATGTTCTCCTAATTTCTTGATGGTATTGGGCTTTTTTTATTGTGCTTCCATTGAAATATATGGCTACAATAAGCAACCTTCATATTTAATATCTGCAACTAAAACTTGTCCACTGAAACCTCCTCGAATCCTTTGCTTTGCAGGAAACTTTGTTTTAGATTGATAGCCCCTTTCATACAAATCCGATAAAGGCTCACAATTGTAATATTTTATAAGATCGTTATTAAAACCCTCCTCTTCATTATTATTTATTTGTTTATGATCTGCTAAAAATTCTAGGCATGCAAGTGTCGACATACTTTGAACCTTAGGATAAGGGGATTCAAGATCTTCGTCACACTCATCATAATGTGAAAATTACTTTTCTTCCTCGAGTTGTTGATCATAGGTAGCTACAATATCAACATCATGAAAATCATTTAGAAAGTTTATAGAGAAATCATTGCTCCAATCATTGACATTATATTGCATTAGAACTTAGAGTTTGTTGTCTTGATCCCTTTGATTAAACAAGTTTATTTGTAGTTTTGAATATTTTAAACTACGAGAATATCAAAATTTGTTTGTCTTTGTCCCCGTTCCTATTTTATTCTTTGAAATGACACTTTTATTCATGGCTTGATTAGGGAATTCCCTACAAGCCCAACAATTATTTATATCTTCTTAACATCAATAAACATGTGTTCCAAAGTTGGAGACTTCATTTCCTTGAGATAAAAATCTAAATCAAGATGATGTGTTATTGTATAGTATACCTTGGCAACGACTTTAGAAGGCCAAATATCAACAATCATATTGAGAAAAAAAAAAATGAATTCCTTTGTTGAACTTTGTAGTAGTTTCATCTCTGCCTTTTATAACATAAAACTAAAGGAGGTACTAATGATGGTTTTTCCTTTCATCCCATTTATTCAAAAAAATATAATTAAAACCAATCCAATAACTTATGGAGTCGGTCGCCATGCCTCTAAACCATTTTGTAGCTTCCCCTTGCAAAGGGTGAATGAAAATCCTTGTAAAGACATCATCATCCTGAATTTCAAAGTAATCTCTGAAGTCTTGGAATGTTGCCATGTGATTTTATCTTGAAACAACAACCTCTCCATTAAACTCGGGAATTGTTTTAAGATGTTTGGGAGGTAAATCATAAAGGATAGATGCCAACTTAAGAGGCTTATATCTTTAAAACCTAAGGAGGATTATTTTTAGGCTAGTCATAAGGTATACTAGTGACTAGAGAAGTTCATATAAATATTTCTTTCTCAACTAATTCACAAAGTTGGTTTCGTGTAGGAGAAATATGTATATGGTATTTATTCTCAATATAAGTTAAAGATACAGGAGTATTGTCATGATTTCAAAAGGTAACAATGAAAAGAGCTTATCTCTTTCAATAATACAAAAAGAGGGCAAGAATTGTTTCTTCCATAAGGAATGTATAGTTTTGGGCTTATGATTTTTCCATTATGCAAAATAAAGAAAAAACCTTTTTGAATTGTACAAGAAAAAGGAGCAAGGGACTAATCAACAAAACCAGAGTCATTATTTGATACCTTATCATTTTGCAACAATCCTTCATTTATTTGTCGGCAAGGTTGATTTTTTAGTGGAATCTTCAAACATTGATTTGAGTCGCTATATGAAACCCTTAACTAAAAAATATTATTTGAAAATTTATGAACCTATTGTTTTCTAATATTTTTTCACCTTCAAGATTCAAAACTTATCTTTGTGATACCCCAAGGAAAGATAATATTCAATTTTACTCCCCGACAATGACATCAATTTGATGTTCTTCCTTGAGATCTTCCCTGTTGTAGTGGAACTATGCCAAGGCATCTAAAAACTCAATTTTGGCCTCAAGCTAGCTCTTAGGCCAAAGGGGGTAACCATCATTGAGTCAGTTGCCCATTGTCACCACAACATGAGCTCATATCATTAAGCACAAATGCCATATTTAATTGATAAGATTATAATATACAATGTTGAGGATACAATGACAATAGATTGGTAATAAAAGACTGTAAACATTTCAGACCAAAGACCTTTCCATTAGGTGCGAAGTCTCAAATAACAAAGCAGAATAATTTATTATGGAAGATGGAGGAAGATGAGAAAAACCATAAATCTCATATGCAATTGTCATTAAGGCAACCATTATATGGTTGAGATGAAGAGAGGTGATTTTTTTTGGGCATTTAAACAATGATCCCAACAAAATAAAATCGAGTGCATACACTTAGCACAATATCATGATTCCATCAACTAACCATTTATACATGTAATCAAACAATATCTTTGAATATATTTAGAGGTATAGGAAATGGTCAATAATGAAATCTTTTCGCTATAATATTTAGATGCACAAATAATTTATACAACACATAAAATAATAAGAGACATTTGCAACACAAGTTTATCTCTGTCAATCTAAAAATATATTCAGAACCACATCTCAAGTTGTAGATCCAAGTTACCTTATAATAAAAAAAATAACATGGATGTAAATGAAAAGAAGTTCAAATACTTAAAATAACAAGAAAAATAGCCTAACTACATGAGATGTGTAACCATGGAGGATTCCTTCAGAATGGAAAAAATACAAAGATATCCCCTCAAAGTTCTTTCAAAATATACAATCTTCTTGCCAAAAATTACACCCCCCTACCTCCCCCCCTTCTTTGTGCCATGAATTGTTGCCTTTATCCTCCTTCAAATGATAAGTTTATGCATTCATTTCTAGAAATAATTTTCTAAAATAGAATTGTAGATGATGCTACTTTTCAAAGTATCAACAAAATCAAGTCCATGCACTATCCCATTTCTCCAATAAATGAGGAATTCTATATGTTATGCATTAATTATCCATACACTTTTACTATGAGATGCTTTGTCACATGTGTTCTAGTTGTCTTAATTGTTAACGTCAATCATTTGATTTGGTGGTCTGAGAAGCATCCATTCTTTGGTGTGGAAAAGTTGTTATCGGTAGTAGGTAACATCAATCCACTAGGAATTTGTCTAAATGATAAGGAAGGGAGCAACCTTAACTTAGATGGAGAGATAGGTATTATTGCCTTACAATTGTTCTTAGATTTTGTTTCAAGCCACGTACTAAGCATTGCATTCATATCCAATTTTGGCCTAGGTGTATTTTGTTTGCCTTACATCACAATTTGATTAACTATTTGTGATGACTGAGTAGTAAGATTGATTGTGTGTAAATATTCTTAGTATAATAGTGGATTCAAGCAAAAGAACATCAAATCTTGATTTGTTACCTTAGTAAATCCTGTGAAATTTGGGTCAATCTGTTGTCCTAATATAGCACATGGCTCTTTTTTTTGTTTCTAAATATATATCCTTATATTTCATATCAAAAACATTGGTTACATTATAAACAATGGCTCTAGCTAAAATGGTTGCCTTATGAACCAAATCCCAAAACCAACCCAGAGTATTGCAAATCTACTTTTGCCCATGACCAAGATTTCTTACAATACTTTGAAACAATTAAGGCACTAGTGAATGCAAACAAAGAATGCACCCGAAAGGGAAAAACATACAAACTACCACCAATCATCAAAGCCATGACCGACCAACTTTCCAATCATCAAATTAAAGCGACAGTAGCATTGGAGAGCAATAATGGACATCACCAACTACATTGCAATCGACATACCTCAGTTGTAAGATATGACCATAACATTTTCTTTTTGCCACAACCCAAACAAAACTTCGAGTCAAAATACCACCTCATAACGCCTCCATTATAATAAGCAATACCACAATTAGTCCATATATGCTTCATCAATTTAGAAAAAAAACATTTTAACATAACACACCATACAAGTGCCAACACTTAACCATTATGATTCAGAACAACTTTGAAGCAGTTCATACCATACAAACGCCAACAACCCAACCATCATGAAGACAGTCGCATGGTTTCCAAAAACAAAACTATATCCATTGTTTCCCAATAGTAAAGAATGCATATAGGTAGAGCACTCTACAACCTGCGAGATCCGCTTTCCGCGTGATCTGAGCCTGCGAGCGCGCTCGCTCTTCACGCGTTCTGAGCCTGCGAGGGAGTCCACGGAGGGTTCTTCTTGGAACCTACGAGGGAGTCCGCGAAGAGATCTGTTTTGTGCCTACGAAGGACCGCTGAGGGATCTACTTCCGGGCGCGGCCGCCCTGGCTAGGTCGATTGGCTTGTCATGGAGGAGCCTACTCCCTCTCCTCCTCCTTCTTCCGTAGCAGAGGCCTTCAAATCCTTGTTGGCCTCCTTGCCTAAGAAGAAATGCATGGAAGTAGCAAAGTCTGTGAAAAAGCTTGAAGATATACCTGAGATCGCCCTTCCGCCAGAAGGACCAATCCAAGTAGCACTTTCTTTGGCAGATCGGGCTTTGGTTGGTCAGTTTACAGGACTTTGGCCTTCCCCGAAGTCGACAGAGAACTAGGTAGCCAGGAATTGGGCACCTCTGATACAAAATAAGGTAACCTCTTACTTCCTCGGGAGAGGATATTTTTTGTTTGAATTCTCTGCAAAAGAAGACAAAGATCTCATTTTCAGGAATGGCCCCTACTTCATGGGCCCCCAAGGGTTGTATTTAAATAAATGGACGCCAGATTTTGATCCGGTGGTGGATGTGCCTACAACGGTCCCGGTGTGGGTGAGACTCCCCAATCTCCCAGTTCATTGCTGGAACTGGGATTCTTTGAAGCACATCGGAAATACCCTTGGAAAATTTATAGACAAGGCCAACAGTAAGGACCAGTACGATTGTGCCAGAATCTGTGTGGAGGTAGATCTGGAGGTCGGACTACTGGAAGCCATCAAAATAGTTGTTGGTCCCTGGACTCATATACAGAAATTGGATTATGAGCAGCTGCCATTCAAATGCCGGAAGTGCCACGTCTACGGGCATTTTGCCAGAGACTGCCCATCCAAAGGGGTGGAAGACAAAGGGAAGGAAGATGGATGGAATCAGGCAAAGCGATCCAAAGCCTCTCACAGGAAGAATGCAAACAGAAGTGCCAAAACTCCTCAAGAGGGTCCTGCTCAGAAACCAGCCAGGGAAAGCCAAGGGAATAAATTCAAAATCCTCGGATCTGAAATCATGAACACACAGGAGACAAAATTTCCAAAGGAGGCCTCTCCCTCTAAAGCCTCCCCCTCCATCAAAAGTATTCTAGAGAGATCCAAAGAGAAGGCTTCATAAGAAGAGGAGGAAACCCAAGAGTCCGAGGAATCAGAGGAAGAAGGGGAAATCGGAGCATCCCAGTCCTCTCCTAGAAGATATACAAGAGGATGCAAATCTGCAAAGGAAAAGAGAGAACAAGAAACCTATAAGGACAAGCTCCAGGGCAACCAACCAATGCTAGAGAAGCTTCTAGTAAAAACCCCAAAGATGACTAGGATTCAGTCCCAGGGCTCTAAGGGAGCCCCCCAAGGCAAAAATAAATGATGAAGATAGTCCCTAGAATTGTAGGGGAATGGGTACCACAGCTAAGGAAGAAGCAATGCATAGCCTAATAAGATTGGAATCCCCAGATATTCTCCTCATCCAGGAGATCAAATTGGAGGACACAACTTTCCTCCAAGAAAGCAGAAAATTTTGGAATAAAAATGGAGCGCATGCAACTTCTGCTCGGGAGCATCGGGAGGACTTGGGTCGCTCTGGAACACAAATAAGTTTTCATTAATCTCTGAGTCCCTGAATACCCATTGGATTTTTTTTTTTAAATGAAACATTTAGAATCAAAGGAGATTATTTGTCTGTTCAATGTGTATGCTCCTAACAATGCAAGTGAGAAAAAAGACTGCTGGGACTCCATCAAAAGTCTAGCAGATCTAGAAAATTTGGAAAATATAATTATAGCCGAAGATCTAAATCTCACCCTCCTCGCATCAGAAAAAAGAGGAGGAAGCATAGTCAGGGATCTGGCAAGAGAATGGAAGGAAGACCTCATGCAAGACTGGGATCTGCTAGATATAAAACCAGTCACGGGCACGTTCACTTCGTCAAACAAGAGAGTGGGACCAGGTCATATAGCGACAAGACTTGATCGATTTCTTGTCCAAAGCTCCTTCCTGCTCTTGGGTTTAGAGGCTAGAATGCGTATTCTGCATAGTAGTGTTTCTGATCACAAGCCTATCAATCTGGAACTGATATCTACTAAGGATCTAGGACCTATACCATTCAGATTTAGCTCTCTATGGAGAGACAGATTTCTTGCAAAAGATCATAGATTATTGGTAAGAGCCAGTCAAGGGCTCTCCTTTCTTTGTTTGGGAGGAAAAACTACGCAGAGTTAAAAGGATGCTGAAAGGTTGGGCAAAGACCTTGCCCAATCCCGCTGTGGACAGAAAAAAAATTCAAAACGATCTGGAAAACCATCACCTCCACCTGGAAGTTGCTGAAATCACCAAAGAAGAGCTAGATAAGGAATATCAGCTGCAACAAAAATTCCATAGGGCTTGCCTGGTAGAAGAAGAATTCTGGAGGCTCAAGTCAAGGAGTTTATGGCTCAAGGCTAGAGATCGAAATTCCTCCTTCTTCCACAAGTAGGCTCAAGCTAGGAAATGCAGAAATTCTATATCAGAAATTAAAAACGATAACTGCACTCTAAAAGAATTTTCCAGCATCAAGAGGGCGGCGTCAAACCACTTTGAGGAGATGTATACTGAAGACGTGGAGATAGCCAAAACGCCAATCTGATAGACATTGTCCCCAAACTCATCACTGCCAAAATGAACCAGGTTCTCGAAGATAAAATCAATAAAAATGAAGTTAAAGAAGCTCTCTTTGCAATGGAAACCGATAAAGCCCCGGGTCCAGATGGATTCACGCCCAGATTTCTTCAAACGTGCTGGCAGATAGTTGAGAAGGAATTTATGAAAATGATCCAGAAATCCCAAGAGCGCCAAAAAATTGGAGGCTGCACTAACTCAACATTCCTCGCTCTCATTCTTAAAGAAAAGGGTGCTAACTCTTTTAATAGATTTCACCCCATATCCTTATGTAATATCGGATACAAAGTGATCACCAAGGTTATAGCAAACAGATTGAAGAAAATCCTCCCTAGAGTCATCCTGAAGAATCAAGGTGGCTTTATACAGGGCAGGCAGTTGGTAGATAATTTCATCCTGGTTCAAGAGGCGATCCACTCCAGTCTTCATCGAAAAGAAAAAGGTATGGTTATTAAACTCGATCTAGCTAATGCATTTGATCGTGTAAGACATAGATTTCTGTTTGATGTAATGCACAAACTTGGTTTTGGTCAAAATTTTATCAAGTGGATCAGTGCATGTATTTCCGAACCCTGGATTGCGCCTTTAGTGAATGGCAGGGCTGTCGAGTTCTTCAAAGCATCTAGAGGGCTGAGGCAGGGGTGCCCCCTGTCTCCTCTCCTCTTTGTGTTGCAGGCCTCTGTCCTCAGTTTTCATTTAAACAAGAAATAGCAAGACCAAGAGATTGTTGGCCTGTGCATAGCAAGAGGGATCAAAAGCATCAATCATGCCCTCTTTGCAGATGATACTCTGCTTCTTGGGGCTGCATCTCAACTGTCGGCAAGCAAATTCAAAGAAGTGCTGGAAGACTACTGTCAAGCATCGGGCAGTGATCTTAATAGGGGTAAGTGCCATGTTTATTGCTGGAATATTTCTGAAGCTGCTGCAAGTTCCATAGCCAGATGCCTAGGCTTTGCAGCTTCAGCATCTTGGACCTCCTTTAAGTACCTTGGGCTGCCCATCTTCCATAAGAGGGCTATAAGCAAGGATTGGCACCCACAGATAGAAAAATTCAAAACAAAAATGCAGGCCTGGGGGTCATCTTGGCTCAACATTGCCGGAAAATCAGTGCTTATCAAATCTGTTTTAAGCAGCCTGCCACTTTTTAACTTCTCTGTTCTTTTGGCACCAATGGGAATCATCAAAAATATGGAGGAGCTAATCAGAAAATTTCTTTGCTAAGGCGGCAAGCAAAATGAGAAGATAATTTCTTTAGTAAACTGGGAAACAATCTCCAGGCCGCTACAGGAGGGAGGATTAAATTTTAAAAATCTAAACACTCAGAATTTAGCAATGGGAGCCAAACTGATCTGGAAGATCATAGCTCCAAAGCCAGGATGGGTTCAGCTGGTACTGTGGAAGAAATATTTCAGAGGTCAGAGGCTCCGGTGCCTGGAGCAGCCCAAAGACCAAATTAGATCTCCCCTCAGCAATCTAATTTTTAAAATTGGGTTGTTTATAAGAGAAAATGCCTATTGGATACCAGGAAATGGCAAATGCATCAGGATTTGGGAAGACAGCGTTATGAACATGCCTCCTCTAGTGAACTCGAGCCTTAGGAATGAGCTGAAGGTGTGGATGGAAGAAGCAAACTTTAAAACGCTCTAGGACATATCAACTTGGAGTGGAGACAGCTGGGCTGGATGGAAAACGATAAGCGTGCCATCTGTGTGGCAGCCAGACTATGATACGCTGCTACAGATGTTACAAGGAGCTGCACCTCTTCACGCAAGAAGGAAAGACTCGAGAGGTTTGGGAACGAAGCAGATTGGGTACTCTCTGATACCACTTGTTGTAGCTCTGATACCACTTGTTATAGATCTAACCCGGAAATATATGATAATGGAAATAAACCCAGAAATAATATGAAATGATTCTTTATTGATCAAAACCCTTAAGGTAGGGCAACACCATACATTCACTCCTTAAGGAAGGAGAACACTCCACAAGCCATATGCCTGTACATACAATAATCCTTCACTCTCCTTGACATGGAGTCTCTAGCCTCTATATAGGCCTCTTATATACAATACCATGGGTCATTACCATGGTTCCCTCATACCATCAACTAATACCATGGGCCCATTACATTATTATTAACTACTTGTGGTCCCTTACATGATATGGGTTAACCAACTTATTTATTACTATGGCCCATCCCATTATTACATTATTACCTTGGGTACCTCCCTTGGTACCCCATATTATCCCCCCTAGGTATATAACATTCCACCCCCCTAAGCATGTTTCGTCCCTGAAACATGGGAAGAACACAAATAATAAGATCTACTCAAAAGAGTAGTCCACTGATACCATGCACGTGCATCTAGCCATCCAAGAGAAAGGTGAACCCTCGATCTCACTGGTGCCTCGCTCGCTTGAGATGGAAGTTGACCGTGGCAGCTCTTCTGTGTTGATGTGTAGTAGGTGGATCTTCTCTCCTCGCTATCCATCATACGGGGGTTGTTGTCCTTGTGGCTAATTGGTTGCCATCTTGTTGGTTGTTGTCTTGCGGGGTGATGTGGGTGATGATATGTTGAAGTTTTAACCCACGGTGCCTTTTTCTTTAATTCACCTTGCTGTGGTGCCTGTTGTGGTGTCTTCGTTTCCAATATGACTTCAACCACTAAATCCTCATCAGATGTGTCAGCACCTGTTACCTTTTCAGCTTCAGCCTTTGTTTGTGTTTGATTGTCGACCATCATATGCTCATCATCTGATATGTCAGTCCCTGGAACATCTTTTGCGACAACCTCCATGGACTCTACCTGTTTATTGATGGAAATATCATGTAATGTAATTTTCTTCTTTTTATACCAGAGCTTCAGGAATTTCTTCTGCACATTAATATTGATAGTACCCATAGATTCCATCCAAGGATATCCCAAAACAACATCCATATTATCCCTATCTGAAGCATAAAAATCACCATGCAACACATACTTATCCATAGAAATCTTCAAATCCTTATACAATAGAACATCCTCATCATCCACCTGTGTGTTTTCAATGTGTTTTTCTAGAACTTGCAATTTTTTTACAAATTAACATTGATAAAATTATGCTTGCAACTTGGATTTATAGACACCATAATTTTCTCCTTCTGAATCAATCCATGAACCTGCAATAAAGGGACACCAGTAGAAAATAACCCCTTACATGTCTCATTCTTTTTTCTAGCACGAGACCATTTGTCCATAAGGAGTTTTTCAAATTCTTCATCCGAAAATTTGGACAACTGTGTGATGCCAAGTGAGTTCCACCATATGGCAGCTTCTTCTTTCAAATTAAGCCATAAGAAACTTTTCCAATATTTCGGATGGTTTTTCTTAAAATCTTTTATGAATTCTTCAATAGTAGGACCATTATCTTTCCCTGTAAAAAATAGAACCGCCATGAAGAGGGTTTTGAAAAAAATTCACTTACTTGGCGAAAATTTGAAATTGTCACAGTTTAGTCAATATTGCTCAGAATCCCTATTATGACCTGTTTTTGGAAATGGAACAACCATTCTGCATCTTCCCATGTGATAAAATTTTTAATCCAGGCAATGAAATTTCAAATCTGCGCTGCAACTCTCCCGCCGTCACCAAAATTTCTGCAAAAAAGAGCTGATTTTAAATCAGCGATATCTCCCTCATCTGGACTCCGATTCGACTGATTTTTTTTTTGAAATTGGGTAATTTTTCTCAAACAATCCAGATCTACAATTAGATTTTGTAGATATTGCACTAAAACGTATAGATCTGATCTGCAAACTCGCCACCCCCGAAACCTTGCAAAAAATAAAAAAAAAATTCTCCACGGTTTGCCCAAGAAAGTGCTCTGATACCACTTGTTATAGCTATGATACCACTTGTTGTAGCTCTGATACCACTTGTTATAGATCTAACCCGGAAATATATGATAATGGAAATAAACCCAGAAATAATATGAAATGATTCTTTATTGATCAAAACCCTTAAGGTAGGGCAACACCATACATTCACTCCTTAAGGAAGGAGAACACTCCACAAGCCATATGCCTGTACATACAATAATCCTTCACTTTTCTTGACATGGAGTCTCTAGCCTCTATATAGGCCTCATACATACAATACCATGGGTCATTACCATGGTTCCCTCATACCATCAACTAATACCATGGGCCCACTACATTATTATTAACTACTTGTGGTCCCTTACATGATATGGGTTAACCACCTTATTTATTACTATGGCCCATCCCATTATTACATTATTACCTTGGGTACCTCCCTTGGTACCCCATATTATCCCCCCTAGGTATATAACATTCATTGAGAAGGAGGGATGAATCTGGGAAAGTAATCCGTCAATTGTCCCATTAGTCCCAAATTCAACAGAAGTTCACCTGCTTCCTTGATAACTTCCTTTTTTATCTTCCTACTCTTTTTGCCTTTCTTTGGTGCACCCAGTTATGGGAATGTAATGGCCAATATGCCTTCGTCTTTGCTTGAGCCGGGTGGTTTTGGATCTGCTTCCTGATTTCCCAATTTGACACTCCATTGGTTGAAGATGTTTCCAAAGTGTGCAAGTTGGTTTGTTGGGATGTCTTTAATGTCTGGTTTGATCCATACTCGAAATATATCTAGCATTTTCTATTCCTTTGGCCCAAGTCTGTTGAATTTGTCCTCAGCCTTTAAAACTTTTCTTGTTTGATTTAGGATCTCCTTTAGTCCGCGGTCATCCTCGATGGTTTTTGATGTTTTTTTCTTGGAAGTGGCTTTATCCATTTGGTTTGGGATGTGTTTTTCCACTTCCATTTCCTGAAGAGTTCATTGAGACTGGATTGGTACCTCTGCGTGATTCACTTGCTCTAGCTTAGTGGTTTCCAAGACGACGAAGATGTTTTCATCCCCTTGAAGTGGGGTTTTTTTAGCTGGTTGAGAAGCAGTTGTAGATTGCGGTGGCGATGGTGTTGGCAGAGATGGACGAGCATTTGAGGGCACCATCTAAGTCCAAGGTGGCCAATTTATCCTACTGTAGACTTGTTGGAATCCCCCATCATCTCACTGTTGGGCTACCTGTTGGGTTTCTTCTGCTATAGTGAAAGGGAAATCACGAAACAACTGACTGTATTCATGGCAGCGATGACATTTGAACGAGACATGTTCATAGTCTAATGGTTGAGTCCAGATGGAGTTGTGATAGACCAGATCTATCGATTCTGGGAGGGGTTGGGAGGTGTTCATATGGACACAGACATGGGCATATGCAACATGCCTTTGTCTTCTTTTTTTTTATTTATCTCTGAGACTTTCACAAATTGTCTAATGGAATTTCTGATCCCTTCCAATACATCAGGCTCCCAGAAATCATTTGGGAGTGAATATTACCTTAACCACACTGGATATTCCTAGAACTCTTCTTTATCTGGGTTGTAGCATTCCTCCCAATATCACAAAAAGAGTCTGGCATCGTTCATGAAATAAGGCCCATTCTCAAAGATGCATTTCCTAGCTTCCAGATGTGCGAATATCACAGTGAAAAAGCCTTTTTATCTAAGGAGAATTTCTATCTGGCCTCGGGGTGCTCATTTGTTCTAGATCCACTAAAGGATGTCCTGTTCTTGGGGCCAAATACCCAAGAATTTTCAGATCATGACATGGTCCTTCATATATTGGCACAATTTCTCTAATTAGTTGCTAGGGATCACAAACTTAGGGTTCATTTATGCTTTCAGGAGGTAACGATTTCTACCACGGGCCTACCACTGTGCCCCCATGATGGGTGATTCTGTGGCCACCGAAGCTGAAGAAAAAGCTCCTGGCATCAGATTGCTTGCATGGATGAATGACGTGGAGTTGACGACATCTTTGAAGGAGGAAACTGTAGAAAATTTCTACAAATCTTGCTCCAAGACCATGTAGAAATTTCCTGTAGATTCACAAGCGCATGCAATTTTCTAAAGCACATGGAAAGAATCTACTTCTACTTTCAACCAGTGGAAGCCAATAGATCGATGAAAACAATATGAACAAGAAGATGATAAATCAATGGCACATAACACAATATTTATCCAGGGAAAGCCTCAACTCAAAAACCCCACTATCTGTATTGCATTAAATCATAAATCCAAGATGATAATACAATGCTTGTTCTCACAAGAACAATCTCAACACTCAGTATGATCAATCTCCCTGCTCACAAGAAAGTTCAAGACAATCTCTAGCCTCTTCTGCTGCTCTCCAAGCCCCTATTTCCTTGCGCCCTTGGTCAAAGAATTTGGATGAATACAATATGCTCTTCTCAACCTTGAGCTTAACATGCACAAGTATTTCCTATCCTCCTCTTGATGATTTTCTTTGTGCAATACTTAGCCAAATTTCCAAGCCTCCAAGATTCTAATTCTTTGCAAAATTCTTGAGAGAATTAGCTCGTATTTAAAGGGAAATTCCTCATCCATAACTGTGAAATCCAAAATTAGATCCTTCTCTAATTGCATGCATGATATGTACAACTCGAAAAATCATACAATTGATAGTACGCTGTCCCTACACTCTAGTCTCAACTGGGTCTTTCTCTGAACTTACATGCATGAGTTTCTCATGAGGGAATATTAAGTTAACTAGAGTGGCACTTGTGGATGAACTAATGCACCAACTGACTGTTAATTAATTCTTTGTTAGTTCCACAAATAGTTAGAACTATCTTAATGGACTATAACTTAGTAAACTGAGTTAATCTGATTACAACTCAATTTAAACTCATCCTAGACCCCTAAAACTTAGGGAGAACATATAAATGACTTCCAACTCGAAATTCCTAAGTTAACTAAGTCAACTTAACTTAGTTAACTATTATAGGTTGCTATGAGAAAATAATTACAACTTTAATTCACAATTTAATTGAAGGAAAAATTAAATTGGAATTTCTGGATTCTATTTTTAACATTTCTTGTTGCTATTTTCAAAACTCCCTCTCAACAAGAAAGGAATTCAACTCGATCCTGATCCTGAACCTTTGGAATGTTTTGCATGCAACACTTCTCTCTAGTGTTGTTGCTACAACAACTCCAGAAGCAAAAAAAAACATTTAACTTGAATTAATATGATGCATTTGTCATTAAAGTCTCTGACTACTACTACCCCTGTCGATTAAAAACTCTGCGCTTCTGCTGACTCTTTCTTACTACATTGTTGTCAACCCTTCTCTGCGTTCTATAGAAAAACTTGTAGATTCACAAGCTAATGCAATTTGCTAAAGCAAGAGACAAGAATCTACTTCTACTCTTCACAACAGAAGCCCATAAACATCGATCAAACAATAATCAACAGAGGAAGAGAATTAAAGGCACATAACACAATAAATATCCAAGGAAAGCCACAAATCAAAACCCCACTATTTGTTTTGTATTAATCCAGAAAATCAAGATGAAATTAAAATGCTTGTTCTCTCTAGAACAATCCCAGCACTCAGGAAATTCAATCTCCAACTCATAAGAAAGCTCAAGGCCAAAGCTTAGCCAATTCACAAGCTCTCCAAGTCTCTATTCCAATGTGTATTTCCTATGAAGGATAGGTTGCATTTAAAGGGAAATGAAGCCTCTAAAAATAGTGCAGTCCCTTAAGGATCAGTCCCTGATTGCATGCACTGTTTGTGCAACTCATAAAAATCTAAAACAAATAGTACACTGTCCCTACACTCTAGTCTCAACTAGGTCTTTCTCAGAGTCGACATGCATGAGTTTCTGATGGTGGAATCTTCAGTTAACTAGAGTAGCACTAATTATGTCACTAGTTTCCCAACTGACTGTTTACTCACTATTAGTTCCTGAAATTGGTTGGAACTAATTTAACTAGACTTAACTCAACAAACCGAGTTAACTAATTACAACTCATTCATAACTCATCCTTAACTCCTATAAGTTAGGGAGAACATATACATGTCTTCTAAAAGACTTCCAATTCAAATTTCTTAAATTAATTAAGTTAATTAAACTTAATTAATTATTTTCAAATTGCTATGAGAAAAGAATTCTATTTTACTTCACAGTTTAATTCAAGGACAAATTAAACTAGAATTTCTTGTTGCCATTTCTCAACACTCCCTCTCAACAAGAAATGGATTATCCACTACCCCGATCCTGTCTCTATGAAACTCGAATTTACATCTTGCCAATGCCTTTGTCAAGATGTCAACATTTTGCTCCTCCAGGGGAATGTAATCTAACAACATGATCTACCTCAATACACAATCTCTGAGATGATGATACCAGATATCTATATTCTTGGATTGATAATGAAAAATTGTATTTTCAAAGAGTTTGATACAACTTTGATTATCACAATAAATCATTGTCGGATCCATCTATTGACCAAACAAACCAACCAAGATCTTCCTCATCTAGATAGCCTCACATGCTGCTTGACTTGCAACCATCTACTCCGCCTCTACCAAACTGAGTGCAACCGATCTTTGTTTCCTGCTGTACCAAGAAACTGAAACTGACCCAATACTAAAGATCCCTCTCGATGTGCTCTTCCTGTTAGATGGAATCCCCACCCAATCTGCAACGGTGAAGCCTTGAAGCTTCACTCCCTTGGTCTATCTGTACCATAACCCAAACTGAGTAGTGCCTCTGAGGTATCTCAATACATGCTTTACCACCTTCTAATATAGCTTGGTAGGCCTAACCATCGCTTGACTAAGCTGGTTAACTGCATAACACATATCTGGTCGCGTGTTCACTAAATACATGAGTGAAACCACAAGTTTCCTATAAACAATAGCTTCCACTACTTCTCTTGAAGTAGCATCCTCCTTCCTCCAGTTACCATCTAGAGGAGTCTCCATGGGTTTACTGCTCTCCATGCAGAATCTCTTGAGTATCTCATTGGCATACTTGCCTTGAGAAACAAACAACTCCCCATCTCTTTGCCATACCTCCATGCTAAGAAAGTAATGCACAAGCCCCATGTACTTCATCTCAAACTCTCTTACAAGGTCCTCCTTGCAAGATTTGATGAGCTTCTCATCACCTGTCAGCATGAGATCATCTACATAAAGTACAATGATCAACATCTTACCTTCCAACACTATGTTATACAATTTTTCATCCTCTTCATTCTTTGTGAACCCCAACCCAGTGAAGTAGCTATCTATCCTTGTGTACCAAGCACGAGGTGCTTGCTTTAGCCCATACAACGCTCTCTTGAGTTGGCACACATGTGACTCACGATCCAAGGTTTCAAAAACTTCGGGCTTCTCTATGTACACCTCTTCCTCAATCATGCCGTTGAGGAAGGCAATCTTCACATCCATCTGATGGATACTCCAACCCATCTGTGTAGATAGTGTCAAAATATATATGATAGATAAGTACCTTGCAATAGGAGCAACGGTCTCATCATAGTTAATTGCCTCTACCTGTGAAAAGCCATGGGCCACAAATTTGGCCTTATGCTTCTCCGCATTACCATCTGCAGCTTGCTTTACCTTGTAAAGTCAACGGGAACTCACAACTGACTTGTCCTCTGGTCTAGGGACCACATCCAAAACACCGTTTCGAACTATGGAGTCATACTCCTCCACCATCGAATCAAACTAAATTGGATGCTGCACTACTTCTTGAAAGGAAGATGGCTCTATCACAACACATGCACCCATAAGTGCCATGTATCTAGTGTAGCTCTCTAGTGACCTCCTCTATCTGCGCTGAGAAGGGGGTGCTCCCACATTCTCCTGTGCATCATCCAACAATCTGTAATCCTCTCTAGTGCGTTTTCTTCCTTCTCTAGAAGACTCTACCTGAGTGGATGTCTCCACTCCCAGAACCTCTGCATGTAGTTGCTCCACATCAATCTAAGGCTCCTCAACCTTAGGAACTCAAAGTTCATCCTCTGTGTGTAGCTCAAGATCCCTCTCAAGGAATACTCACATGGCCTTCTCCTCATCAAACTTGACATCCCTGCGAACCACTATTATTCGATTGGTTTGCATGTACACCCAATAGTTGTGGGGAGTATTAGTGTGCCCCAAAAAGTTTCCCAACTCTGTTGTTGGCTCAAGCTTCTTCCGTGCATCTTTGGTCACATGGCGATAAACCGATGACCCAAAAATCCTGAAGTGACCAACATCTGGCCTCTTATTGGAGTAAGCTTCCTCTGGTGTTTTACTCTCAAGTATCTGATGTGGGCTATGGTTTTAAACATAAACCATTGTGTTGCATGCCTCAACCCACAAGTGTAGTGGTAGGCCCTGATCATGCAACATCGCCCTTGTTTCCCCTATTATGCTCATGTTCTTCCTCCCAACAACCCTGTTCTGTTGAGGGTTATGAGGTGCCATCAACTCTCGTTTAATCCCTTCCGCTGCACAGAAGTTCTTAAACTCATTGGAGACATATTCTCCACCGTTATCACTTCGTAGAGCTTTAACCTTCTTGCCAGACCCTTTCTCGACCAATGCTTTGAATTCACAAAACTTTGTGAATGTTTGATCCTTTCTCCGCATGAAAAATATCCATCATTTACAATAATAGTCATCTACAAATATAACATAATACCTGTGTTTGGCAATGGATACTGTCGAGAATGGTCCACACACATCTGAATGGAATCTCTCCAAAGTAGACTCTGCTCTATTGTCTCTATCTCTAAAGGAAGACTTGGTGTATTTTCCCAAAGTACAACCCTTGCATGTATCAACTTTCTCAAGCGTACCTTTGGGAAGACCGATAGAGGTTTGTTGCAATATCTTCAAAGCCCCATGATGCAAATGGCCCAATCGCCCGTGCCACAACTCGCCGACATCTCGTCTCAACAAATTTTCCACTTTTTAACTCAAAGCAACAAAATCATATACCACTATCTTATAGAGGTTCTAAACTCGAATCCCTATCTTATTTACTTGACCCGTAGCTATGTGTTGAAGGAACACCCTTCTTTTCAAAAATATCACATCATAACCTCTATCCTCAAGCATGGAAACGGATACCAAGTTCTTCGTCAGTCCGGGTACATGCATAACATTCTTCAAGGTGAGTGGAGCCGCATGCTCCCTCTGAAAAGTAATAGTGCCCACACCAGTAATACTATACTTACCGTCGTCACCCATCTCGATATGAATCTTGAGATCTTTCTCCTCCAGTTCACTGAATAACTCTTTGTCGCCAGTCATGTGGAAAGAATCTCCATTGTCTAAGTACCAAACACTTCCCATCATTGATGACACCATGCATGCAATGAGGAAAAAGTTCAATTCGAATTGGGAGGCCAAAGCCTCACCCGCCACTCCTTTTGAGGACTTATCCTTGGACTTCTTCAATGGAAAATTTGTAGCAAAGTGACTTATCTTGTGACAATGAAAGCATTTATCTTTCATCATTTCCTTCTTCTTACCTCCATGATAAGAATCTGATTTGGAATGAGAAATTTTACCTTTCCCCTTCCTTGCCTTAATCACTAAGGCACAGTTCTCTTCATCATTAGTCTTTGATGAAGAGCCATCCCTGGTGATCCTCCTGATCGCATCTTGCATCAAATTTGACCATAGTCGTTCCCAATCTGGCAGATTCTCCCAACCATTGACAGAGTCCTGATAACTATGCCAACTCTTTAGGAGCCCAAGAAGAGCAAGGTCACCATATCCTCCTCGGAAATTGTGATTCCAACACTTCCAAGTTCATCCCAACATTGAGTGAATTTGGTCAAGTACTTTGGAATCGTCTCACATTTCTCCATCTTGATTTTACGAAGTTTATATTTCAGTGCCAACTTCCTTTGATCATTGCTATTCTGATACAAGTCCGTCAATGTTTTCCACATAGAATGCGAAGTTTCCTTGCCATGGAGACTCGAGACAATGTGGTCTCGAACTCCCTCAAGGATTATCTGCCTTGCCTTCGCCACACACTTCTTCCATTCAGCCAAGTTCTGTGCATCCGTAGCTGTTGGCTTGGGGACTTCTTGATCAATGAATTCCTTTAAGCCATTATCTTTTAGCACAGCGTCTATCCTATCTCTCTAGGTAATGAAATCTGAGCTTCCTTCCAAGGCATGCTCAAGCCTCAACCCATGGAATGCCATCTACCGATCCTAAAGTATGTATGCAAATTTGACTTTCACCTGTAACCCAGAAACTCAAAACTTTGAACTCTCCTCTAGAGAGCTGAATTTAAATCAACGATATCTCCCTCATCCGAACTTCGATTCAGCCCATTTTTTTTTGAATTTGGGTATCTTTTCCCAAGAAATCCAGACTTGCAAATATATATTTTTTATTTTTATTTTATTTATTTATTTTTTTTTTTTTTTTTGAAAATTTTGCACAGAAATTCTTAGAACTTCTCTGCAAACTCTCAGCCCAAAAAATAATCTTGCTTTGATACCATGTAGAAAAACTTATAGATTCACAAGCTAATGCAATTTGCTAAAGCAAGAGACAAGAATCTACTTTTACTCTTTAAATCAGAAGCCCATAAACATCGATAAAACAATAATCAATAGAGGAAGAGAATCAAAGGCACATAACACAATAAATATACGAGGAAAGCCACAACTCAAAACCCCATTATTTGTTTCGTATTAATTCGAAAAATCAAGATGAAATTACAATGCTAGTTCTCTCTAGAACAATCCCAACACTCAGCAAATTCAATCTCCAACTCATAAGCAAGCTTAAGGCCAAATCTAAGCCAATTCACAAGCTCTCCAAGTCTCTATTCCAATGTGTATTTCCTATGAAGGATAGGTTGTATTTAAAGCGAAATAAATCCTATAAAAATAGTGCAATCCCTCAAGGATCAGTTCCTGATTGCATGCACTGTCAGTGCAACTTAGAAAAATCTAAAACAAATAGTACACTGTCCCTGCACTCTAGTCTCAACTGGGTCTTTTTCAGAATCGACATGCATGAGTTTCTGATGGTGGAATATTCAGTTAACTAGAGTAGCACTAATTAGGTCACTAGTGTCCCAACTGATTGTTTACTCACTATTATTTCCTGAAACTGATTGGAACTAATTTAACTGGAATTAACCCAATAAACTGAGTTAAATAATTACAACTCATTCATAACTCATCTTTAACTCCTATAAGTTAGGGAGAACATATACATGTTTTCTAAAAGACTTCCAATTAAAATTTCCTAAATTAATTAAGTTAATTAAATTTAATTAATTATTTTCAAATTTCTATGAGAAAAGAATTCTATTTTACTTCACAGTTTGATTCAAGGACAAATTAAACTGGAATTTCTTGTTGCCATTTCTCAATACACTCTTCAATATCTGACTACTCTAGACTTTGTCACTCTGATCTCTGACTACATCAATCACCACTAGTTCCTTTTGATACTATGTACTTTGTGCTCACATAGCAAGGTACGATCCATGAGACAAAACCTCTCAATGGACCTTGCCCAATTTCAACCCTCTTGGGACTATCACTTCACATTACTCCACCTCACACCTGGAGGTATGGATGCATGTGCTCCCTCTGCCCACTTGGCTCGAAATTCCCCTCCACTTGGCTCGAAATTTTTCCCTATTGGAGGTCTCTGCATGAGTGGATTCCTCCACTTGGTCTCCTCTCATCTTCTCTGGTTGTGGCTGCTCCACAACTTCTTGAAGCTGCTTTTGAGAGGTAATTTACTCTCCCTCTTAACCACCAAGTCTCTAACTTTTGTTTTTCTCCTCAAGGCTTTGCATGCATCTCTTACTTCAGGTGCATACAGGTTCTTGGCTAGCACACCAATTTGTTTCATCTATCTCGTCGTCACAAAATTTTCTGGAAAAGAGTTGATTTTAAATCAGCGACATCTCTCTCATCCGAACTTCGATTCAACTGATTTTTTTTTTGAATTTGGGTATTTTTTCACAAGGAATCTAGATCTGCTATTTGTTTCTGAAGATTTTGCACAAAAAATTTCAAATCTTCTCTGCAAACTTGTGGCCCAAAAAAATCCAGCTCCTTTACCATGTTGAAAATTTCTACAAAAGTAGGTCCGATACCATGTAGAAATGTCCTGTAGATTCACAAGCTTGTGCAATTTACTAAAGCAAATGGCAAGTATCTACTTCTACTTTCAACCAGTGAAAGCTAATAGATTGATGAAAACAATATGAATAAGAAGAAGATAAATCAATGGCACATAACACAATATTTATCCGAGGAAAGCCTCAATTCAAAACCCCCACTATCTATTTTGCATTAAATCAGAAATCCAAGACAATAATATAATTCTTGTTCTCACAAGAACAATCCCAACACTTAGTATGATCAATCTTCTTGCTCACGAGAAAGATCAAGCCAATCTCTAGCCTCTTCTTCTGCTCTCCAAGCCCCTATTTCCTTGCACTCTTGGTCAAAGAATATGGATGAATACAATATGCTTTGCTCAACCTTGAGCTTAACCTGCACAAGTATTTCCTATCCTCCACCTGATAACTTACTTTGGTCAATACTTAGCCAAGTTTCCAAGCCTCCAAGCCTCTAATTATTTGCACAATTCCTGAGAGAATTAGCCCGTATTTAAAAGGAAATTCCTCATCCATAACTGCACAATCCAAAATTAGATCCTTCTTTGATTGCATGCATGATCTGTACAACTCGGAAAATCATACAAATGATAGTACACTATTCCTGCACTCTAGTCTCAACTGGGTTTTTCTCTGAACTGACATGCACGAGTTTCTCATGAGGGAATCTTCAGTGAACTAGAGTGACACTTGTGGATGCATTAGTGTATCAACTGACTATTAACTCTCTATTAGTTCCACTAACATTTAGAACTAATTTAATTGACCATAACTTAATAAACTGGGTTGATCTAATTACAACTCCATTTAAACTCATTCTGGACCCCTAAAACTTAGGGAGAACATATACATGACTTCCAAAAGACTTCCATTTCGAAATTCCTAAGTTAACTAAGTCAAATTAACTTAGTTAATTATTACAGGTTGTTATGAGGAAAGAATTACAATTTTAATTCACAATTTAATTCAAGGACAAATTAAATTGGAATTTTTGGATTCTATTTTTAACATTTCTTGTTGCTATTTTCAATAGAATTCCCCTCGCCTGCTTATTTAGAGGGAGCGAGCCGAACAACCAAAGCCAGCCAATACGGTTTCTACAGAATATGGCTAAGATATGACAAACACTAGTTTGCAGAGCGTTAGCATTTGTTGTATTATTGTGATAAGATTAACCTACTACATATTGACCATTATTAATGTTTAGCAATTTTAAGAAAATAATTTTATCAGAAAAATATTTTACAATTTCAATTTCTTATTTTATTTTATTTTATTTTTTTTGGAAAGATCTATCATAATTTAGTTGTCAAACTACTATAAATACTTTTCAATATAAGTATTTTTGAAAAACTTTCTTAAAAAAATGTAAAAAACCTTAAAAAGAACTATAGTGTTTTGCACTATCCATTCAAATTTGTATAAAAATGTCCAATTTCTCATGGAGTTGTTAGTTGATCCTTGGTTTTTATTTTCCCATGGTCAAGTTTAGTGCTTCACAACCTTGTTTGATGGGATTAGAACGTTTTAATCCCTTGAAAACTCCGTTAACCCCTTTATATGGAGGCATGGTTTTTCTGGAAACTTTTTGGATCTTTAGTGCAACGGAAGTGACTTTGTAAATTAATAAATAGCTGATTTGGTTAGGAAATATAAAATGTTAAATAATATGAATCAATTTTTGATTGATAATTCTCATTGCAGTTTTTTTCCATAATAATTTTTGTTAAGCAAATTCTCTTTCCTTATAAATGAAAAAGAGAGAAATATTTTTATACAATGATCTTTCGTTAATGTTTAACAATAATTTATTTTAAAAATTAAAAATTATATTATTATTAGAGTATTATTATTATTATTATAATAGATTTATTTTAATTTTGAGTAAATGTTTTAATATATAATTTTTTTTAATGTAAAATTTGAATAAATGTTTGCACCTTGAGAGATTCAATTGTTTTTGAGGCTTAGTAGATTTAGAGTTAAGATGATATATGTTAGGTTTTAATAATATTATTTATTGAGTTGAGAGACTCATTCCACAACCCAGTATAAGAGGGATTGTAGTTCTGTGTGTGTTTAACTTGGAGTTAACACATATCCCTTAAAAACATAATTTAAATGAAAAACCATTGTTGGCTATAATAAAAACATCATATATATTTGGTTAGTTTTAATTAAAAACATTATAAAACATCAATAATCACATTTTCATTGTGCTTACTTATTTGGTTGATATCTTTGAGTAATAAATAAATAAAATATTTAGATGTCTATGTTAAATAACATAATTTTATATAACTTTACATAGATATATTTTTTTAATAAGTATTTCAATATAGAACTGTTTGAATATCCATATTAACTAATATATTTCCATATGAAATATATATAAGCTAAAATAATTTAGTTACTTTTTAATAACAAGAGGAAAATGTGTAACTCATTCAAATTTTTTTTTTGTTAAGTTTGGCTGGACCTTTCATTTTCTATTTATAATCGGCAAATTTACACCACATAGTTTGGCTAGGTGGCCTCAACTTGCCCAATGGGAAACCAAGTTTGTTGGCCACCTATCCTCATTGTAAGCCATCCAAAAACAATAGAGTTTCAATCTCTCTAGCCAAGCTATATATGTCTTTGTTTCATGACCAAAATCTATATATCTATCTATACATATACTTGCATAACGAAAAGTAAATGCTAACCACATATATAACAAAATTAAACATGGTAAAATGACTAGCCCTTCTGCTCCTCTGAGGCCGATTCCACAGGTGTAGGATCCTTGACAGTTGCTCTAGGCATCTCAGACAATTCCAGGATGCATGGAATGTGTCTTTCAATTCTATCTAGTCGAATATCCTGCTTATGGAGTTGGAACTGAATTTTCTGAAGATCCTGTTTATAGTTTGACATCCCTTGGAGAGAAACCACCATACCCACTGAGATCTGTTCCATGGATTTACCCAACAGGCTTTTCATTAGCCAATAGAGGTACAATGTCTGCTTGAATTGCGTTATCCTGCCTTTGGTATTCCCAATGTTCGGGACGAGTGTCCTCCAATTCTCCATGTCCTCCTCTGTCTCACTTCCCTCCTTAATTTCCTCTTCTGATTCCTCTAATAGATTTCGGATGCCTTCATTCGTGCCATCACAGTATGTCACAATAGCTTCACTGATAATATGCTCTGCCGATTTCCTCCCTTTGAGGAGCTCCAACGTGCTTAGGTCCTTATCTTTTTTGGGCTCCCGGTTTCGTCTTCTATGTCCACGACTTCTCACTGGCTGAGCCATGTCAACACTATTCAACACCTGTTCATAGGAAATATTTGTTAACCATGAGCATTGTGACATATTATAGCATTGGTTATTGTCTTGACTTGAATTTTCGTTGTCGTCATCCTCCCCGTTCATTTCCTTTTTCCATTTTCTATCAGTACCAGGGGTAAGATGAGTGGAGAGCCAATTCTTAGATATGGCTGAGCTCCACATCCCTTCTAACTTCTTGTCCCTCCACCCTCATTTCCTCTCATACGTCGTATGGTTGACAATCCCAGGCCAAGGCCATGCAAGTGAGCCTAGCCTAAGCTCGACATATTTCCCTCCGTGGAGTGCAATCCCTTTCCCCTCTGCCCAGTAAGCTAGAACAATACCTCTGTCATTATCATACCCGACACCACCCACAGGGATCCTATCTATTCTCTTAACACAGTAATTTCTCCCAGTGCCCCAAAATTTGTCGTGGTTTCGGCAGTAGGGCCATACTCCTACCTGAAATACTAGTTGACCCTCGCTTCCCTCAGCCTCAGATGCCAAGCCTTTTCCTACCAGACCCGAATGACCAACCCCACTTAGCCCACGGTGTGCATTGCCTGGGTTCCCATTGCCAAACAATGCAAGGTCCAAACAACTGAAGGTAGGGCCAATACCCGGCAAACTCAATACAAAGACACATAGCCAAACTATTGTAGCTCGACACCTCCTCCATTTCCCCCAACATTTCCCCCAATTTCCCTTCCCAATTATCTCCCTCTCCCCCCGGAAAAAACCAAACCAGTTCGTCATTGCAAAGGAGGTGAAGAGCCAAGATACATACCCGTTTCTGCTCCAAGTTTGATGTCGTTGGTGCCGTCGCCTTCCCTTACCTCTGCTCCAGCTCCTTACTCCGCAAGAAAACTCACAATCCTTACCCATCTGTTTAGCCTTTGTTTCTATACAACCTATCTCTCCACTACCATCTTTGCCACCTTTCCCACCACCCTTGCATGTACTCATGCCAAGGGCCACCGCACCCATCACTTTGAGCGTGTGGGGGGCGGTGGTACATAATTCAACTGTATGCCTCATTACTTCTTGTAGGCATTTCCATCCACTGGCACACACCCCGATCAAGGTCTAACTCATTCAATTTTTAATATAGAAATTAATAATAATAAATTATTCAAAAATACAATTTGAACAATGAAAAATTGAACATGGTTTATATAGAGAGACAAAAAAACCACTATAGATCTATCTTAATCACCATGTTTTATATAGAAAGACAGAAAACCACTATAGATCTATCTTAATCACAAATTTATCAAGCACTAGAAGGGATTAAATCTCTTGACGTGTAAATATTTTCTCAAGTTTTGCATGTTTGCATTTAATGAGATTTGATCCCTCTCGGCTCTTGGTATATCCCTGGTTAAGATGGATTTATAATGCTATTTATACCAACATAGATTCATATTAACTTTGGATCTACCATGAGCCTAGGGGAATCAAATATTTCAGACATGCAAACATTTCCTCAAGTTTACATTAAAAAAGGGATTTGAGGATTGTATCTTGAGAGATTTATTCCTATTGAAGCTTAGTAGATCCAAAGGTTTTTAATTTCATTAATAAATTATAAATATAAATAAGTACTCATTTAACTTAGTTATTATATGGAAAATTAACAATAGTTTGTATCCTTAATTTTAATTTAACCAACATAAATCCATGTTAGCCTCGGATCTATGAATCCCTGAGAGAGATCAAATCCCTTGAGGTGCAAACCTCTTTTAGAATGGAAAACCTGAAAAAAAGTTTGCACCTTGAGAGATTTGATTCCTTTCCATGCTTGATAAATCCAAGGTTAACGAATCTATGCTATATCTATATATATATATATATATATATATATATATATGTTATGTGTCAACTCCATGTTAACCATGAAACAAATTACACATCTCCTTCATCTTGAGAAATATACTAATAAAAGTTTGTTTTTTTTGTTTTTTGACGTTGTTTTGTTTTACATAATATACAAAACTTCTCTCTATATATTTACATTGAATTTTTTCTATTGTTATTAATATTTTTTATACAATCCCCCTTTGTGTATTTACATTTTTTTTTAATATATTTTCTAAATTTTACATGTTAACCCATATTAAGTATTGAAGGAATTACAGATCTCTCTTGTACCCTAAATTAGAAAGCACCTATCAATGGAAGCAATTACATATCCCCCTTAAAATGGTAAGGAATTTTTATTTTCATTTTCTTTATGTAATATATACTCTCTCTCTCTCCACACACACACACACACACACACACACACACACACTTGACGAAACCTTTTTTGATGTGGATGCAACTAGGGTTTATCCAGTAAATAGGTCGCAAACTCCTTTGATTTTAGTTTTTATATGTGATTTTGAATCTCGGATTTAGGAATACACTTCTTCTCTGAAGATAGGATAACCTTTTTTGATGGGGATGCAACTAGGGTTTATTCAATAAAAAGGTCACAAAATCCTCCGATTTTAGTTTTTATATGCAATTTTCGTTCTCGGATTTAGGAATACACCTTTTCTCTGAAGACAGGATAACGACTAAGTAGTTAAATTCTTACAATGAGACCCTAGGTTAATCACCGACAACCTATACAACTGGGCCATAGACACATTGAGGGTGATTCTTGCTGGATGGGTAAGTGGGTGACCTGACATGTTTTTTCCTACTCTACTGATGGAGGATGAGAAGTTGCTCAATTATGAGCTTGATGGAAACAACTACCAGGATATTTGGGCTTGGTTGTCGATCCACATAAAACAGAAGCTGGAGGATGGGGCAGTCTATAGGTCGGCTTGGGAGCCCACTATTTCAAGTAGTCCCACTATTTTACATTTCTAATATTTTTCAAGTATATTTTTTTTTCACTTTTATTTTTAAATTTAGCAAAGATTTATTGGAGTCGCAAATTTAAGTTGTGTAGTCTACAAATCCAAGTGGAAAATGATATATCTATATATATATATATATATATATATATATATATATATATATATATATATATATATATATATATATATATATATATATATAGATATAGATATATAGATATAGATATATATATGTATAAACAAACGATCTATCATCTATCTTAAGAATGAATATGTCAAATGTTGAGAGGGATAACAATTTTTGCACTTTAAAAATGGTTTGCATCTCAAAAAATTTGATAACTACATCTAAATCTTTAAGAACAAATGATAATTTAATTAGAAATATTAATAAAATATATATAAGAACATCTTGCGTGATGTTTCTGGTAAATATACTGATATTTTTTGAACTTCTTCTGAGCCCTCAGAGGTTGACAGATACAGCATATGCATCCTGCATCTACAATATGTAAATTTTCAAAGTTAATGAAAGATTACGATTTTTCCAGTGGAAAAAATTAATAAAATATATATAAAAGATATGAATAACAACAATGATGTCAATGATGCCGGTATTGCATCAAAAAAAATTATAATAATGTGAACTCGTTAAATATTCAACCATATATACAATACTGTTGAAATAAACAAATAAACAAGAGAGTGAGAGATATATTGCATTTTCAATGAATATTGAAATTGGGATTTTGAAGTATATAAAATTAGCATATATTGGATCTACCAAGTGCTGAGAGGGATCAAATCTCTCAAAATGCAAACTTTTTTTAGTGAAAAACTTGAGAAAGGGTTTGCACTTCTAAATATTTGATTCCTTTCATTGCTTGGTAGATCCTTACAAAGGGTCTATGATGATTCTTAATAATATTATTTATATTATATAAATGTCACATCTCTATAAATAAAAGTGTTCTCATTAATTTTATTAAAATCTCAATTTAATATCTATGGAATATTTTAGTACTTATAACATATCTTCTTTTAGATTTAATTAAAATATTTATAAAATATTTTTATTCTGGAATGAATAAGATTTATGGGTATGTGGCATTGATAAGTAATGGTACTGTAACAAATCTTATTTACAAGTTAATAATATCCAGAGTAAAGTGGGGGTGAATATCCATAGTTAAGAATATTCTTATATTGTAAGTTTATTGTAAGTATTACGTTTTTATATGTCTATTAATTAATTTTAAATATGGTATTACAAAATCATTATTTACACCATAAGGTGTTCCTTTGGGAAGAACTCCCCTAGACTTCCACTCCACACCGTTCAGGACCGTTTGATTGATTGTTGGACGATTGAAAGATTTTTGGCCATTCAATCCCACAACCGACTCCTACTTGAATTTTCATTTGAATCCTTGATTTACACATGCATTCAACACATTTTTTAATGAGATAGGTGTTGGTAAACATGTTCCCCGTGCCATTTTTTTGTATTTGGAGCCAACTTCCATAGATGAAGTTCTAACCGACACAAATCAACAACTTTTTCACCCAGAGCAGTTGACTAGTGGCAAATAAGATGTGGCCAATAAGTTTTCTCATGGCCATTATACTAGCAAGTCGATTCCATGTATCTTAGATAAGGTGGGGTTGAGTTTTGTTTGAAGTTATGTTTAATGGCTTATGTTATTTGAGGTTTTGATGATTACCTTCTGATATTGCAGGTCATATTTGGTCCACTTTCTTTGTTAAATGACAAGATGTGACTGCGAATGTATGAAACATTTTTGCCTTACGCTGCATTTCAACTGCTCACTCTCTAAGTTCGATTCCTATGGTGTCTCCAACCGTAAAACCCTAGGTATTTAAGTAAATGATGTCGCAAACATGGATTGTGTTTGATCAAACTCTCCCTGGGTTTTCATGGATTTTCTCCCCTTACCTTTCATTTGCTTCTCCAGATATATTTATATCTCCATTGCTTTCATTATAACGTTGAATTTATATTCTGTATATATGGTCACCAAATACTAAATATTGATAAATGACTAGATCATGATTTATTTTGAATTTGGTTTCTTTGCTATAGCTAAAATCACTGGAAACTACCTTGGTTGGCGCATTGAGAAATATGAAGCAGCTGGAAGCTGGGATTGAAAAACTAAAACATTTGGTATATATAGACTTAAAAATTTAATCAATCCATTCTTACATCTATGTTTGGTTCATATATATTTGTCAATAAAGTTAGGAAATCATCTAGTTAGGTCTAAGGTAATTGACACAGTCTTTTTGTCATGCAATTGACAAAAAATGATAAAGGTGTCATTTTAGAG
Source organism: Pinus tabuliformis (assembly GCA_031772625.1). Taxonomy (NCBI): domain Eukaryota; kingdom Viridiplantae; phylum Streptophyta; class Pinopsida; order Pinales; family Pinaceae; genus Pinus; species Pinus tabuliformis. The sequence goes on from CM062813.1 coordinate 404,469,835, forward strand.
TTTCTTCGACAGAGATGTTAGTGTTTTAATAAAATATTTTTCTTAGGGAAGCCATTTTCTATAAATATATAGTGGTTGAGAACTTCAATCAATTATAGAAATACTATCTGAGTAAATAATTTTGAGGAATGGATTTCCTTATATTTGGGTTCTCAATACTTTACCTTTCTTTTTTTTACTTTTGAAGAAAAATACTCTAGTTCATGTGATTCATGGAAGGTTAATTTGTTTATGAAATTAGGGGACATACTTAATGGCTACCAATACATGACAGGTTTTCCAAAGGAAAGAGGACACACAATGTAGTAAAATGATGCTACGTTTTCGAGAGGATAAAATTAGAAGGATGGAATCTATTGAAGATGGTTTATTGTCATTTGATGCATATCTCTTAGAAGAGAAAAATGTTTTATATGAAGAGATTCAGATTATTCAAGGTAGACAAGATCACAAACTTGAACTTACTCAATTCCCATGGAAAACGTAAGGCTTCTCAAACAACTGAGAAGGTAAGATTTAACTACTATTTCCTATGTTTTTTACAGGATGTTTAGATAGAATAATAAAAATGTACATATTTGTAGGCATTCCTTCGCTTTATTGTAGATCAACCCATGTTCTTATAACAATTCTCATGTTTTATGCATTGTTGCAAATATCTTTGATTTCTTCCAACATTTCTGAATATTTGAAGCTTTTCAGACTATTGATTATTTCAGGTTTTCCATGTCCATGTTTGTGTTTCTTGATATTTTACTTGCTATTTCAAATAAGTTTCTTTTTGGACCCTTAGAAAAATTACCTGAAACAATATTTGCAACATTGGTTATAAATCTTATAATGAGTTATAACTGATGGCAGGTTCCAAGATTTATATGAAAGAGGCGGGAGAGAGATTTTACTTGCAGAGGTTTATGACTTGCATGAGTAGGTTTGCAAGACATCTAGACAACTCTCCAAATATTTTTAAGGGGTTTTTAGTAATAGAAAGCTTTAAAAGCCTATTTTGTTTATTCTTAAGAATTGGTTGAAGTCCATGAAGGAAGGAAAGAACATGATAAGAATCCATGTGCACTTTCAATACCACAGGTAAAGACATCTTGAATTGATAGGAATTGTATATGTTGTCATTTTCTATGGGTTCTAAAGAGAACTGTTATTCTATGGATGTAGGAGGTGTTGCCCCCAAAGCTTGCTAGTGTTATGAGGGAGAACCAACTGCTAAGATTAGAGGTCTTTATCTTGTTTGACCATAATTTAACTTGTTAATGTTATCATATTTTATAATTTCTTCTTCATGATGGGATGCTTCATTTGTTGTAGGTAGATAATGCCCATAAAGAGAGAATATTGTAGGAATCATCTAAGTGCATACCTAGAACCTAATGAAAAAATGGCAAGGTAGTTACGATGAAGTCAATTCTTGAGACAACATTTCATATATGCATTTTTTATGTTTCTATATTTGCATAACTTAGCTTGTTGATATATCATGGGGGAAGTTTGTTATTCACTACATGCCTAAAATCAAATGAAAAAATGACAAGGTAGTAATATTAAATCAATTCTTGAGACAAGACTCCATGTCTACATTATTATGTTTCTAGAGTTGCATAGCTTAGTTTACTGATATTGTGTTATGAAACCAGCTCACAAAAAGATAGAAAAGATAGATCAACGCCTTAGAAATAAGCCTCTTCAAGGGGGAAACCTCCTTTACATTACACAAATGAACAATTCTTAGATGACACAAATGAAAAGACTTCCTTTCTATATATAGGAGTCTAAGGGGTCATAATATAATCAAAGCTGACATAACAATAATAATGTAAGGGCACAATAATAATAATAGTGGGCTTCTATGGGGCACAATAACAACAATTTTGGGACTACATGGGCACAACAATATAATAAGGGGGTTATACTAATAACAATAAGGGGTTACACTAGTAGTATAGGGACCTAACATATTGTGAGGGAATGCTAGTTATTTACTCGATGATTTCTTTACTATAATGTCCTCAGTGAAATAGATGAATGGCATATGCAACTTGAAGAACTCAAAAAAACTTGTGTTAAGCAAGAAGAGGAATTAGAAGCTTTGAGGGTATGTATTTTTTTCAAGCCTTGCATTTTTATTCTGTTAGGAAGTTAGGCATGGAGTGGCATTCCCTATTAGAAATTTATAAGAATATTTGGAGTTACTGATTGTAGTGAAATATGCAATCTCAATCAACATGTGGTTAATATTGAGAGAGAGAGAATAGGCATGAGAAAATCATAAATGACCTAAAAGCACAAGTTCATGTGGTTAGTCTATGCCTTATATTTTCTCAGTGAGTTGGTTTCACTTAGTTGGTTAGAAAATATAAGGCATAGACTAACCACATGAACTTGTGCTTTTAGGTCATTTATCATTTTCCCATGCCTATTCTCTCTCTCTAAATATTAACCACATGTTGATTGAGATTGTAGATTTCACTACAATTAGTAACTCCAAATACTCTTATAAATTTCTAATAGGGAATGCCAACCAACTAAGTGAAACCAACTCATTGTCGGGAAGCTCTTCTTAGTGAGTTGGTTTCCACTAAAATTAGTCTATTGGTCCCTCATTGGGGTAACCAACTCATTTTGGTTGTTGAAAAGTCTTATGGATTTCTGCTTCAAATATAAATGGAGAAATGAATGTTAAATATAGATAATATTATATAGTTAAAGCTTTTAGTTTGTGCAACTTGTCAATCTACTGTTATTCTAAATTATACTTCTTCATAGAGGAATTGGTGTTAAGAACACATATTGAGGATTTTCAAGAATCTTTGAAGAATAACTGACATGATTTACAAGAGAAAGAACATAGGGAACAAGAGATGGAAATGAGGCTTTCAAAGGAAATAATGTAGCTGCAACTAGAGCTTGAATTAATGGAAGTTGTTTTAGAAGAAGAACAATTGTGTCAGAAAGGGGCAAAAGATAGGGGTTTGCAATTTATCCAAGGGTTGGAAGAAGTGAGTAAAAGTATTTGCAAGTTAGCAAAGAATTAGAAACAACTTTGGAAAAATTTGAGGATGACAAGTCAACGATTGAAGCCTTAGAATCACAATAACTCCTTTAAATAAATGAGATGGAGAAACTTCAAGTTAAAAATGAGGATATTTTATCTCTATTAAGCATGAATGAAGATGAAAGAAACATATTGGAAAGGAATAATGAAAATTTTCAAGAAAAACTAAATAGAGATCAAAATATGTATGCATTAAAAACTTACAGAAAAGATGAATATGGAGAACGCTCAAATTCTGAGGATTTGTCTATGCAAGTTAAGTTAGAGAGAATGCAAAGGGATATTGATAAATCCAAAACAATTAACAAATGATTTCACAATCATCACATCAAAAGGAAATGGACTAGGTCCAAAGACAAGTTGAAACATAAACAACTGAGCTAATCATTTCCCGATAAGAAGAGCTTCTTGCGCTTCGTGAGCAGGTTGATTCAACAACCGTGAAAGAAATTGACACAAATGAATAGGTTATGCATTTGAAAGGAGAAATAGAAGAACTTAAAGTTAGATTAACATGTGTTACAAAATAAAATGGGACATTAGTAAGTATATTTACAAAGAAGGATGATGAGATAAGGAGACTGATGGATTAATGGGAAAAAACAACTTTAGAGCTAGCAAATTTTCTAGCAAAAGGAGATTAGACACTTAGAAGATGCATTTGAGTAGATGGATAACATAATATATTCATTTCCCCAAATAAAACTTAATATTAATCAAGGAGTATAGAGGGTGGTGGCCATACTTGCTAAAAAGGAAAAGAAAATTGATGTCCTTCAAAATATATTGCAACATGTGCATAATCTAGCTCGTGATATAGAAGGAAAGGTTAAGTCCTTGAAAGAGGAAACATTGGCAATTACAAAGGCACACCAACAAGATAATTATGAGATGACTAAGGAGGCAATTGAGATGAGATCATAGTTCACTGAGAAACTGTCCACCATTCAAGAATTACAGAGTGTGGTAGAACATTACAAAAGCAACATAAAAGAGACAGAAAAACGTGCCACTTATGCATTCATTATGTTGAAGAAGCTTACTGAGATAAATGAGGTTCAGGTAGGGGCAAAGAAAAGAGCAATGGTCCATTTCGAGGAAGCATCGAAGGTGAGTAGTCCAAAGAATAATTTGATTCAAGATTTGAATAAGGAAATTTTTGAAGCAAGATTGTAGATTGATTCTCTGAAACAACAGATATTGAAATTCAAGAAAGAAAGAGATGAACTCATGCTAGCACTGGCTTTAAACAAGAGTAATGTGAAAGCTGATGAGATGACACCATAAGTCAAAGAGAAGGCCTTACAAAATTTGGAAGTTCAAGTTGAGAAATCATGTTAAAAGGTTTTCGAGATCGAGGCTATTCTTTGTTTGTCTTTAGTAGGTATTGAGAGGGATCTATCCACTAAAAGACTTAATGAAACTACCCATTTTAATAGTTTCAAAAGCAAGTTCAAGAAAAAATTGAAGATGTGCATGTTCTAAAGGAGGACCTACTTTACAAGGCTTATTGATCTAACAAAAGAGATAAAAAGAGCTAGGGAAAATCTAAAAGATAAATAGGAGAAATAAAGTGCACTGGTCATTTCCTTTGTAGATGCAATCATTGTGGCAAAGAAAATGCAAAAAAGAAATGATAGGATTATGTGTCAACTTAGAGAGTGAGACATCATTGAAATGTGCTTGGGAAAAATTACATAAAGTAGATCTTTAGCTAAAAGAGAAATATCAAAAGGTCCATGAAATGATGGCATCCTTGCAAGCAATTGAGGTTACCAAGGCCATAGTAGAATAAAAAGAGTAAAAACTTATGGCTATAGTAGATCAGGCATTGTTAAATTGTTCAGAAAAGGAACGAGAAATGTATATTGCACAAAAAGAATTAGCATTCATTCATGTGAAATTGGAAGAGGTTGAGAACAAGGATCATTATCTTAATTCTATAATGGATAAATCTTTGAAGCAACTCAAAGACCTTGAAGATAAATGTTCACAACTCTTGGCAGATTTGGATGCTCAAAAAGTACTTGGGATGATGAGAGGTAGAGGCATCAATATGAAAAGAAAGAACTTGAAGAGAAAATGATGACGAGACAGATGATGGTTATTGAAGACCTCTCTACCACACAATCCAAACTGAAGCCTACTTAGAAGAAACTAGCTGAATCAATGTTAATGATTGAGGTTCTTATGTTAGAAAAATCAATTGGAAATTTGAAAAGGAAGGTATGCTTAAAGAGTTAGATGATGCTCATTGTAAGATTTTTGATAAGGAAAATGAGCTCTCATATTTGCATGTTATGTTAACTAATGCCAAGCTTATCTCTGTTGAAAAAACCAATGAGGCTGCTGTTGTGTTTAGGATTTTTGAGGAATTTATGAATTTTTGTTTATTTAGCAATGCCATTCGTTGTAGTAAACTAATCATTGATTTACTCAATATGAAAAACCATTAAGCTATCTGTTATTGTTTTTCTCATTTGCAAATGACATGAGATCCATAACGCTGAGGTAGGGTGCAAATTTGTGGGCAATTTTGTTGGAAACTGGAATAGTTACCCCTCAAGCATGGTAATTAATCCAAAGAAAGTGTATCTTGAATCCATTCTAAAAAAACTATTATCCATTGTGAATTAAAGGTGATATGATATTACTTGTGCTATGAAATGTTTGATTTAAATCATTTACTTATAACAGTTAGGAATGGTGTTGTTCCTGAATCTTAATGAAGATCATTTTCATAAATATTTTGGAGTTAAGGTGTTATGCATTACTTTCATTTTGATAATATTATGGAATATTGGCCTGGTTGGAATCTCCTTGAACTATGCTGAACTTTGAAAATATACGTACTCAGATGTTTTTTTAACATTAATATTGACATTCACTTTGTTGATAAGGTGTTTGTAAATTGAAATCTATGTCACAAGGATTCTGTGTTGAAGGCTTTGGTGATTACATGATGCTTTCAATCTGTGGCCCTAGCTTCTAACTATGGTGTTTCTAATGTTTTCAATGCGACCTTTCAGGATTTTGTTCCATTTTTCGTTCCATTTACATATTGGTGGCACCATGGTAGCAATGTGCCCTTGTACCACAATAGAACACACACCATATTGGGTTCTGCAGTTGGAAAGTACATCCTAGATACATTATGAATAATCACACATTATCAGTAAACATACTTATGAAAAAGCAGATATTGATGGGATTCCTCAAACTATCGTCCTTCCTAATTATTGTAGCTCAATTATGCAAAGTTTAAATTTCAAAGTTTTTCTCAGAAAAGCGCCAATAAAGAAGCAAAAGTGCATGCAATTTTTACTTCTTTCTTCTATGCTACTACCTCCTTATGGTGTTTCCTTTGCAACATGTGATGCAATTTCTAATTTAATTTATATGGTAACATGGACCTTAATTTATAGCTATTATTTATATGTTATATATTTTATTGTGATATGTATATTGTATTTTTCTTTTATCTAAAATTTGTTTGTAATTTTATTAATAAAAATAAATTTATAATATAAAAAATTTAATTTTATATTTGTATTACTTTTAACTTTCTTATTATTAATAGAGACAACATTTAAATGTTCACACTCATTTATTGTCACTACAACATCTCCCTCTTACTGAGATCTATATTATTTTTAACCTTTTATTATTTTTTGAATGAATCGACATGGGAATGTTTACAAACAAACATTTACACCACTATAACATGATCCTAGTGCCAGACTGGATTGTAGAGTGCCTCTCGACACAATCATTTTAAAGTAAGATGTTATATTTTGGAGGTTTAAAAGTAAGATAATTTTTTTTATAATGATTATAAGAAATAAGTAAAAGTCAATTAATACATCATTTTTAAATTAAGATGTTTTTGAGGTTTGAAAGTAACATAAAATTTTGTAGTGATTATAAGAAATAAGTAAAAGCCAATTAGTATATTGAATTTTGTATTGCTTATAAGAAATAAATAAAATTTAATTAATATATTGAATTGTTGACTTAAATAAAAATAATGAATTCCATTAAAAATAATAAAATTATGATTTTTAAAAGTAAATGAAGATAATAATATAAATGGAATTTATTAATTAATATAATAGTTAATTTTTTTAATAGTAATGAGAATTTTAGTAGATAGACTTGAACCCATACAATTGGGGAAACAATTTGTTCATCAAACCACAGTGATTTTAAGAATCATGATATTTTGATAATTATTTCCATTTTATATAATTATTTTAACATATTTCCATGAATAGAGTTTGTTGTACATTTATTAATTTTTTTTCCATAGTGTCACCATGTTTTCTTTGCAATTGTATTTGTAACTTTCCCATCTAGGTAGTGAGGCACATCTTTATGGAAGTAAACTTAGTGAGGGGCATCTTTATGGTAGTAAACATGATTTTCTGGGCATGATTAAAAGTGTCTAAATTGTATGGAGTTAATAACTTAAGTTGTTAAGAACATGGCTTGTTTTCCCACGAGTCCGTTTTATTTCACACGACTAAACCTACATATGTTGATCATCCAATGTCAATTGCTACTCCAATATCTCTCCCATGTCTAGGATCTCTCCATCATTTCTGCAACACATTCTCACATACCAGGCATCTTTGTCTCCATCCTTGGCATCTTGGTTGAATAAATGTCTTGGATCTCTATAATTTCTGTGTCATTTTTTAGAGTCATGAATTCTAACAAAATAACTATACCTATATAGAGTTAGCTATAATAAAGGCTCAATACATCAAAGATTCCAAATACATAAAAGAATTATAAATTCTCGTCATCTCATCCACATATTGTCATAGTTACCAACAGGCTAGCCTTCACATACCAAGCTATCTCATAAAAATGGAAAAAAGTTACCTTGGCTGCCAAATTTAAACCATCTGACATTAGAGATGCTTCCAATATGCTCATATTTGTGAGATTTATGAGATCACCTACAATAGCAGCCCTTGGAGGATCCAAATTTATGGGAAAGACCAATTGGTTTAATGAAGTGATTTGGCCAATATCATGTGAATTGACCACCATATTATGAAACCATATTAAAGTGACGTGCTTTAACAATTTAATCCCTCTTATTGTATTGGGAAAGCCTTCAACTACACACAAAATTCAAGATTTAAAAATTGAAGCAATGAAAGGTTACCAATGCTCTCAAGAAATTCTATTTATTTCCAACAGCCACTCAAATTAAGGAACTAAATCAGTCTAAGCTCCCCCATTGACATTTCCAACCCTTTTATATTAGTAGTAGACAAATCTAGAACCTTGAGAGACATGACACTACAACATAAGAGTCTCATTCAAAGATAACACTGCAAGCTAATTAAATGGATTTGGTTGAGCTTGTGTCACATTATGTAGAATCTCCATTGCTTTTTTCACTTTATCCATCAAGGCTTTAGGATAATCCAACAAATCAAGAAACTCAATTTGGTCCATTTCCAAAAGAATAACAATAATTTTATTTTGGTTGCATGATCATGTTCCAATTGATCCACCCAAAGAATACAAGCTTTCTAAAAGCATTGTTCATTGTTATTCCAGAGTTGCATTTGGAAGAGTTGAAGCAAAATATCTAATAGGTATAGGCTATGAAATGGTTGTCTCCATTTAAGGCCAACCATTTCTAATGGTAAAGGATGTATCCCTCTCGCGACACTAGATAAAAGAGTTTCATTGGAATTCCTTCCAGGTGGATAACAATATAAGCGATTACCATGAGGTAGCATCTACTATTGTTTAAGTCATAGTTGTTGCTATACTTTTTTCGTATGAGTGCTACACCACTTACAAATCCAACAGGCACCATTTCCTATTTGCTGTTCTTCGTTGGTGGAAATTCTCTAAAACAATGAAAAAAAAAACAATCACAAAATTCACTATAGGAAATATACTCTTCTCATGTCCCTAATCCTTCCCGCAAGGGAGTGGGCACAAGCCTACTCTGATACCAAAATGAAATTACATAAACAAACTTTTTATTAATAAAAAAATGTTACATATAAATACATGAAGTGTTTTCTCAAGATAGACAGACTATTTTGGACACACAATCAATAGGTTGAGGGAATATCCCAACCACACTCTAATTTGGGAGGCCAACTGGTCGAAAAGAATCTCCTAACCAACTAGGCCTAAAAAAACTCTTAACTAATAGGAACAAACTCCTAGAACTAATGATTACACCAAAGACAAGAAGGGTTTATATTTTCTAACTCTCCCCCTTAATGACTACTTGTCTTAATCTCACTAAAAAAAGCCTATCTATGGTCCAACCTATTGTTTACAACCATTATAACAAAATGTTGACGTCCATGTAAAGAAACAACCATCCACCATAATGCATGGGATCCTCATCACTGCAATTGCTAGTCTATTAGGATGCCTTTCATGTACATGGTTCATTCAACCATCATATTTTCATACCTGTAATTGTAACTGTACCTTTAAATCACACTAAATCATTATCATCATCTTGGGTTTCCTCGGATTACCCGTAACCATGCTTTGGGTTTTGTTAGATTATCTGCAACGACGCTCTATGTTTTCTTACCTGAACCTTAACCGTGATTTGGGTTTTCTTAGTTGACCCTTAACCTGCTCAGGGATTTTTAGGTGACCCTCAACCATGCTATATGAAGAGTCTATCTATTTACTTCTCACAAGTGGTTTTTGGATTACCATCAACCTACACTTACAAGGTGGTTTTAATATTAAAATGAACTTCAGAGGGGTACATAAGCCTTATTAGGCTTATATCACAACGTAAATTCAATGGAAAAATCCACTCATGGAGATACTAGGTACATATGTTCTCATGAACTAATATATGAACTTAAAACATGAAAGGTAGATTTTCTACAACATGTATGACTCACATAAAAATATGGTAATGAGTTTGTTTTATTTCACACGACTTAACCTACATCTTTCCATCATCCAATCTCAACTGCTACTCCAATATCTCTACTATGTCCAGTCCCTCTCCATCCTTTATACAATACACTCTCACATACTGGGCATCACTATCTCCATCTTTGGCATATTGGTTGAATACATGCCTTGGATCTATGTAGTTTCTTTGTCATTTGTTAGAATCATGAATTCTAACAAAAAAAACTATACCTATAATGAGTTAGCTAGGCTTAATACATCCAAGATTCCAAAAATATAAAATAATTATACATTCTCACCATCTTCTCCACATATTATCATCGTTAACAATATGATAACCATCACCTATCAAGATACCTCATAAAAATGGACGAAAATTACCTTGGCTACCACCTTTAAACTATACAACATTAGAGATGATTCCAATATCCTCATATTTGTGAGATTTATGAGATAATCTACACTTTCATCTATTGTAGGATCCAAATTTATGGGAAAGACCAATGTGTTTAATGAAGTGAATTGATCGATATCATATGAACTGACCACCGGCTTATGACACCATCTTAAAATAAGGTGCTTTAATTGCTTAAGCCCTCTTATTGTGTTTACAAAAGCCTTCAACTACAAACACAAGTAAGATTTAAAAATCGAAGCACTAAAAGATTACTAATGCTCTCAGGAATTTCTATCAATTCCTAGAAACCACTAAAATCAAGGAACTCAATCAATTTAAGCTCTCCCATTGACTTTGGAAACCTTGTTAAAGTAGTAACAAACAAATCTAGAACCCTGAGAGACATGACATTACAACAAAATAGTCCCATTCAAAGATAATGCTGCAAGCTGATTATATGGATTTGGTTGAGCTTGTGCTACATTCTATAAAATCTCCATTGCTTTTGCAACTTTAGTCATTCACGCTTTAGGAGACTCCAACAAATGAAGAATCTCGATTTGGTCCATTTCCAAAATCATACCAATAATTTTGGGAACATGATCTTGTTCCAAATGATCCACCAAAGGGTACAAGCTTTCTCCAAGCATCGTTAATTTTTATTCTAGAGTTGCATTTGGAAGAGCTGAAGCCAAATATCCTATAGGTATAGGCTATGAAATGGTTCTCAACTACACGTAAGGCCATCCATGTATATTGGTAAAGGATGTATCCCTCTCGCAGCTCTAGATAAATGAGTTCCATTTATATTCCTTCTAGGAAGATAACAATATAAGCGATTACAATGAGGTAACATCTACTATTGTATAACTGGTAGTTGTTGTTGTATGGGTGCTACACCACCTACAAATCCAATAGACACCATTGCTTGTTTGTGCTCTTCACTAGTGGCAATTCTCTTTAAAATAATAAACAAACAAACAATCACAAAATTCACTATAGGAAATCTACTCTTCCCAGGTCCCTAGGCCCTCTCGTGAGGGAGTAGGCCCAAGCCTACTCTAATACCAAAATAAAATTACATAAGCACACTTTCATCAACATGTAAATAAATGAAGGGTTTTCTTAAGATAGACAAACTACTTTGGACACAAAATCAATTGGTTGAGGGAATATCTCAACCACACTCCAATATGGGAGGCTAACTAGTTGGAGAGAATCTCCCAACCATCTAGGCCTCAACAACCTCCTAACTAATAGGAATAGTCTCCTTTTAGAGCTAATGAGCATTCCAAAGACAAGTTGGAGCTATATTTTATAACTCTCCCTCTTAACAACTACTTGTCTTAGTATTGATAAGAAAAGTATATCTATGGTCCAACTTGGTGTTCACAACCATTATGAAAAAATGTTAATGTCCATATAAAGGAACAACCATCTACCATAATGCATGGGTACCTAATTTCTACAACTACTGGTCTCCTAAGATGTCTTTCGTATACATGGTTCATTTAACCATCATATCTGCATACCAATACTTTTGATCCCCCTTTGCATCATCATCATCATCATCATCATCAGCATCATCCTTGGTTTCTTTGGATTGCTCATAAAGAAAATGTGTAAGAAGAAAAGAAGGGAATGTGTTGTTCTTGTTATAGTTTCTTTATGTATAACATAAATAGTTACTTGAAGTGTAATATTGGAGCGATGATCTCAGTCAACAACACTGTAATTTAATTGTAATAAGATTAATATCATCCTTGAAATTACTTTATGATAAAAACCTTTAAATATTTTTCTTCTTGTTGAAGTTAAATCTTGTCTCCACAAACAATGTTTAGATGACCTAAGAAGTTCAATTATTCAATGAATTCGAACATCCAATGGAAATGGTTAAGAAATTTAATGGATTATTGGTGAATGCAACCAGAAAGAGGGTGAATTAATATTTTAATGTTTAGAAAAATCATATGAAATATTGTTGTTTTTCTATGTTGTATTGTGTTTGTTGGAATAATTGTGACACTTATTTGGTTGGTAAGAAATTAAATAGGTTAATTATGGAAATATGGAATAAGGGTCTATTCGAAAAGATATAAAATTTTGGAAGTTTATTATTGTATGTGGGTTTTGGTGTAATGGAAAATATCAATATGTTATTAGAGCCTTGGCCTAGGTTAGATTTCCCAAGTTGGGTTCAATAGGGAGTGTTCAAGGAATTGTCACACTCAGTTCATTGGGAATAGATTACTTAGACTTACAACCACCTTGGAAACATGGAACATGAGACTAACAACCCACTCAAAGTAATGGTAAGTAATGGTAATGGTTTGGAAGTTTCTTGTTCGTAGAAAAATTGTGAGAGCATTTAGCTCCTTTATATTATTCTCAAAGATTGCTTAAGAAATACACATATTATGTTTAATGTCTTCTTTATCTCTATTGTAAACTTTGAAATATTTGAAAATTTTAACTTATAAAAGTGAAGTTAAACAACTAACTTCATTTTTATGCATCAAACTTTAAAAAACTTGCTAACTTTATTTTTATGGATCAAACTTTAAAAAATCTTGCCATAAAAAAATATAGAAAAAAATGAAAAATTTCTAAAGACTCAAAAAATCAATGTAACTCTTAAAAAAAAAAGGAAACTCATTAAAAAAAAACATTATTATTTCAATGAATTTCTAAAGACTCAAAAAAATCAATGTAACTCTTAATAAAAATAAGGAAACTTAATAAAAAGAAAAATTATTATTTCAATTTTAAATTCATTACATCAATGCAATGACAAAGTAATTAACTAAATGAGAATATTACTTCGACATTCCAATGAAATGAAGTAAGTGAGGTCACCAATTCACATCAACTCATTATAGTGCATATTATAAATTAGGAGATTACTCAGATTCAGACTCCTCAATGAAATGAAGTAACAGAGAGCAAGAGCCAAACCTCAAGTCGGCAAGGAGCAAACTGAGTAACATTCACCTTGTAATCAAATTGTAGCAATGGCAAGATATATCAATACTAAATAGTAAAGTTCAAACTTCAAATTTCGTAACTTTAGAGAAAGCATGGATTATGGTTGGTTAAAAGTTCAACTATGAATCACAAGCATGGATTATGGTTGGTTAAAAGTTCAACTATGAAACACATACATGGATGCCAAAATTTTATCAAAGATGGAGAGGTGAGACTAGTCAACATCCCACTGCATCTTCACGGGATATGAAGGAGGTGAGAAAAGGTAAGACTCTGAAATTTGAAGATTTTAAGGCAATTTTTTTTTTTTTTTTTTTTTTTCTCTCTAAGGGAAATCAACTAACATGGGGAAGGAGTTTCCTTGTATTGGGCGAGGAGGGACATGTAACAAGGACCCCGTCAGAAGGTTGATGTGCCTGCAAAAAGTGTAGTTATGTGGAGATGTCACAGAGCTCATACTAGTATTCAGTTAATATAGTTTGGGTGGTGATGGTTATTGTTATAATTTTTTTCTATATTTTGGCTTAAATACTTGCACATTGTTTTAGGTAGAGGGTTGTGGGTAGGGTAATTAATCTCTTTATTCTTTACATTGCTTTGGGCAGAGGGAGGGGGTACGGTACTAATATCTTTATTCTTTGGGTAGGTTAGTTGGATGACATTTAATTTTATTCATTTTTGCTATTTTCAATAATTTTATATAGTACATGAGGCACAATTTTTTGGTTTTTTTTGTTTTTTTCTTTCTTTACATTTGCAATAATTCAAGCTTGTCTCTACTTTCTATGGTCACTTCCAATGACCATGGTATATATGGGGTATTTGCCTGAGAATTTTAGTCTTAAAATCTAAGCCGGTGTATGGTGATTGTTTTGCTAAAGCATGTTCTCGTAAGCTTCCCATCACATGCTAATATGATTAGACAAAGAGCGCATTTTCGAAGAGGGTGAGGTGGTCATGGCTCACCAAGAAGCCCCCATGTATAAATGGCAGAGAAGACCTTTGCAAAGTGTATAGGGAGCAATTGTTACCAGAGGTTAAGGAGGAGTTATGGGAATTAGAAGATGACATTATTGAAGAACACAACACTTCTTAGATTCAGAACATTTACACGATGTGAAAGAAGGGGTGTCAAACACGGGCCACACCTATGGATTAAAAAAATCATTATCCACTTACCATTGACTTGTAGTGGAGGATGAAGTTATTATTGGGTTGAGTTCTCCTAGATCAAAATGATACTAAAAACGGAATTCTTATGGTCTTTGATGACATTGTTCTTCAATAGAAGAATATAAGTTGCATCATAAGGATATTGGCAATCATTGCACCTGATGCTGGTTTGAGCTATCTCAACCCAATTGAGGTGGATGCTTCCACCTCATTTTAGTTTTATTATGATGTTTAGCTTTTAGTGTGTCTCTATTTTTGCTTCAACCAGTCCCTTTAAGGCTGGTTTGCAATAATCGACTAATGTCTATTACGAGGTAGATCATAGTGAAAAGTCTTTATGTAATTTTGATAGCCCAGGAATACTCTCTACAAGGTTTCTTATGGCAGTGTGTTTCTCTTTTTGCTTCAAACAATCCTTTTAAGGCTGGTTTGCAATAATCGATTAATGTCTATTATGAGGTAGATCATAGTGAAAAATCTCTACGTAATTTTGATAGTCCAAGGAATACTCTATACAAGGTTTCTTATGGGCACTATGTCTTTTAAGGTCACACTTATGGATTGTATTTTCTAGGAATGGTAGTATATTGTTTTTCAATGGATTGGTTTTTCTGGTGGAAAACGACTAATAAACATAGACCATGGACTCCTGTAATCTTTCTCTAATAATCAAACTTTAGTTTATCAAAATAATCATGGTAAAGGAGTTGATTTAAAAAAGTGAATCCTTATCGATCACAATATTTGAAAAGATGTCAATTTGATCACAATATTTAAATAGAAAAGATGCCAATTCGATCACAATATTTGAGGTTGGTATTCATTAGAGGCAAATGGTCTTGGCAAACATTAAGCACCATGGGATAGCAAATCATTGATTGACTCACTAGAGATTTCCATCTTATTCATTAGATATCAGTTTATTCTCATCCAACCAACAAGATATAAGATGTAAAAGTAGTAAGCCAATAATTACCTCCAACCAACAAGATATAAAATGTAAAAATAGTAAGCCAATAATTACCTTACCTCATGTTGCTTAAAATTTATCGAATAATTGACTTATAGAGTTAATATTATTAAAATCAGTGATTACACCTTGTGGCATGGATTAATCACCGTTATACTAGTTTCCATTTATGCAACGGATAAACTTGCAATGCATCATCTACACATAATTTCCACAACGTACTTCACATTTTCTCATTATGGGTTTCCTGGCCACAACGTACTTCACATTTTCTCATTATGGGTTTCCTGGCCATTAGGGACATCTTCACTGTGGCAAGCTTGATCTTTTAGGCATCATTGAAGTTATCAATTAAACAAAAGAGATTAAGTGTTGAGTGAATGCTTGGCACGATCTGAGCAACTATTCTCGTCAAGAGTACTACAAATTGGTTGGAGATCTCCTTCATCAGTCGTGGATTACATAATGCTTGCATCAAGTCTGGAACACTTAATTTGGTGCTGGAAATTATTTCAAGCGATGCTAAGTTTATTTGGTGAATAATTTTCAATGATTCATCACTTCTAAATAAGCAAGTTGTGAAAATAATATTTTAAATCAAAATTTTTTTTTTTCATGCTTAACTCTAAGGTTTTTATAAAAGATTGAAACAAAAATATATTTGAAAACAAATACATGACTTTAGAACAAATTGAAAATAAAGGTAAAAAAGTTTGAGAAAATAATATTTCAAATCCATATAGTTTCTTTTCCATGCTTCACTCTAAGGTTTTTATAAAAAGATTGAAACAAAAAGATATTTGAAAGTAAATAGATGACTTTAGAACGAATTGAAAATAAGGGTAAAAGAGTTTGAATGGAAATAGTAAAATTTAAATGCAAGGACAATGCTAAAGAGAAAACTAGGAGAAAATAGGATGCATTATCTCCTTAGGGCTACTAGCTCCATTTTTATAACATTATCAAGGAATAGGGATTGAGCAATCCAAAATAGTTCTAGCATTTATAAAGCCCACCAATGATTCTATGGATTAAATATAACTTCGGTGGAGCTTTTAGAAGAAACCTTGGAGAAGCAAGAGTAGAGGTGGATTTGTAAAAATGACGTGAGTTCCTTCTCTAGAGATTGATTTGAGTCTTGAAGGAATTATTTGAAAGAGGGGTTCAAAAAATAATATTTGAAGGAGATTTAATGTTGATTGTACACCATTTCAATGGTTGATATTGAAGCACCTTTAGAAAATAGCTAGGGAGATTGATTGGATTAAAGAAATCATGGAAAATTTTGAGGGAAATTGACTGGATCCAGGAAAAATTGATAAATTTTGAAGATGATAAGTTTGTTAATGTAAATATGTGGGTTAATTAATTTAGTGATTGGTTATGTTGTCACCCTCTACAAAATGTGTTTTCGGCTATTAAAAGAGGGAAAAAGAGAAGAGAGGTTTGCAGCCATATTCCAAGCCACAGAAGCACTCAAAGCTAAATCAGACCCCCTCCAATGTATAGTGCTCGGAATTACTTTCCAATAGTATATAGAAATCCTCAAATGTACTCTAGAATCAAAAGTTAGAGCAAATTGAAGTTACTCTTGAAAAACTAGAAGACAAAGAGAAAATGCCTAAGGGTAAAATCTTAGGCCGTGACATATCGACGATCCCGCATATTGGCGATTGAAGGTCCATGGTGCAACGCAACAGTGGAAGCATTTCATCGATATGCGATTAACAATCCAGCACATCGAAGGTCCCGCACATTAGAGGTCCAAGACATCAAAGCATCAAGAGATCAGTGCATCGCAATCGATGATCAAACATGTGACACCCTTTCAATGGTGCGATATCACATAGAGTTCCAATTGCAATTAAATTCATTAGGATTTGAGCCTCTAGCATTAAAGAGTTGGGAATTACTTGAAACATTTAGCAAAGGAAATCAGTCACAAAACAAGAATAGGTCTGACCTTTTCTCTCTCCTCGAGGGGGCACGTGACTGAACATCATTGGATCTGATAAATGAAACATGGCTACACATGATTGGTTCCAATACATGACACTTGGCAACATATGGTTGGTTTCGATAAGGGACACTGAGCAACTGAAGTCAGAATGAAGCAGCGGTACGGTGGACACGTGGCAGGAAAATTCAATGTTTTGAAGGGTCATAAGGGGCCAAAATAGGGCAACACGTGTCACCACTCACAAGGTGACACATGGCAGAGGATGACATCACATCGGCGATCGACGATCGGAGGATGAGCATTGTCGCTCCTAGTGAAACCTCTAATTGTTATCCACCGATAAAGGGGCTCCGACATAGGGGCTAGCCCATGGTCACATAAAGAGCCAAATATCCAAGGGCTTAGTGTAGAGGGTGATTGAAAATCTATGATCAGTGAAACAATGCATCACTCCATAGTGAAACCTCTGATTGCGATCTTCCGATAAGGGGGCCCCAATCTCGTGTTAGTGCATGCTTTAGAACAACTTAAAGGACTAGGGGTGCCTAACCATTTACAAAGGAAAATATTCCCCAGATAGGAATGTAAAGGCCCTAGCGCCATAAGGCTAAGCACCCGGTCATAGCCCCTAGTCATATAATGAAGAAGTACTGAAAGGGCTCAAAGAAAAAGGGGCCTAAATGGGTCAGAGTTTGTTGTTTCGCAGATCTTATTGCGTGTAAATATTATGACAGGTATAATCTTCGATATTACACCGTGGTTGTTTTATGAGGCATGCTACATTCCAATAGCATGGTACAAGACTTTAAATACGTAATGAGTCCATAATTGAGGTATTTAATGGAGATATGGGGACTCAGGAAGACTTAATGGCTCAGAGTGCAGCTCCACTCAGTGATTCAATAAAGGACTCTCAGGACAATCTCTGCTTCTTCTCTATGACAAGCCACCACAGTTGATTCTACCAACTCCAGAGAGTGGTGAAGTCAGGAAATTAAGGCGAAAGTGATGGGAACTGGCCGAGCAGCTAGAGGGACACATTGTGGTAGAGATGTGGCCTGATCAAGGGCATTCACAGGAACGACAAAAGGAATTTTTCGTCATCCATCTTTCAATTTTTCTTATTTATATTTATTTTGTAATCTCTGTGTATTTTCTAGAAAGGAATCAAATCCTTGGTAATCATTTTAGGCAGTAGCGCTATCACACGCCAAGACAACTAGTCTATCAAACAAATGGCCCTGGGCTGATATATTTTTTAACTGATTCAAATCTCCCCCTCTCCTTATAAATAGTGAGAAGAAACACTTAATAAAGGTTCCATAATTATGCACCCGAGGGTCCAAATTCTGTGATTCCACTTTTGGTTCTTTCTGCCTGTTCAGGGGAGATTTGAGCTATGTATTGCTAAATGTAAATGGATTGGTGAATTGGACTCATTTTGAAGGATGAATGAAAATATTTGGTGATTCAAATAAAATACATGTGCAATATATTTCCCCGTTGTTTATCACTTCATGTATGTTTTTCTCCCTCTGAAATAGTGTAATGAAGCTGATGGTTTCACTCTTATTCATGGTTGTATATTTTTCTGCTAAGTAGTAACAATACCTTTGGTAATTACAAATTTACTTATGTTATTTGATATCCTATAGTACTTGTATGAGAAAATTTTTACATATGATAATTAGTAACAAATGTATTCATGATGTTTAGATCTTGGGACCTTAATTAGTGTTCCACTGTTTCTGCCATTCCACCTCTTCAGTCTTCTATACTTCTGCCGAAGTATTGTTGCTTAGGATTCTGTATTATTCCAAACCCTATGCATCAGATTTCTTCCTTTCTCTCCTCTTATTCATTTTACTACAACTCCAATATTAAATTGCCTACTGTTGTGTGTCGGCCACCAGAAGAAAACATTTCTCTTTGAGATTGACCCATTTTACCCCATGAGCATTTGGATGCATGTATTGGCTTGAGTTTACCTTGATGGAGGCCTATTGAACCAAGGCCTCTTTATTATCTTTTCAAACTATGTGACAATTGGAGTGTAACAGAAAACCCCATTGATAATCTTCCAAAGCACTCCTCTGTTTAAGATGTCTTAGGCACTGGTCTACAATCAACCCAAAGGTTGTCTCTAGGAATATTTCTATATCTCCTAAAGCACTTGTTCTACAGGTGCTAGAAGAAGCGACAACATCTTTTTGGCACCATTGCCGGGGAACAAATCATAATATTTTTCCCTAGGTACAATTTTTTTTTACATTCCCTCTGTCCGGTGAGAAAGGGAAGTGTGGGTTGAAGACCTCTCACCTTGACGACTCCACTATTTCAATTTTATGTTAAACGTCTTGGCGACTCTAGTGTGCATATCTCTATTTGATCATCCTATATTTAAAGCAACCTCATACTCGCTTTGAGGCTAAAGCAATTGAAAATTTCCCTACCTTTGAACTCAACATCACTCACCTAGGGATGTTTTCAAAATGGCCCTTCCTGCATTCTTGTCCAAAAAATTTGCCCCACTAGATTTTTCTTCTATTGCTAGTTATCCCAATCATGTCCCTTCATTTCATGAATGGAATACCTATTTGCCTAGATTCAATGGAAACACAGATAGAAAGCCATACCAACACCTTAATGATTTTCATGAATGCATGGAACAACATGGTATTATATTTGAAGATGCGCAAATGAAATTATTCATGTACTCTTTAGAAGATGATTTTAGAATTTGGTACAAAAAAATACCTCATGGTAGCATATCTTCCTTAAATATTTTTCATATGGAATTCAATCATTATTGCAAAAGATTATATCCATCAGATGCTCTATTTGAAAATTGTTGTGCATATTTAAATGATGAAGATATTCCTGAGGTTAATGACCCTGTTGAAGATGTTTGTGGGGATCTACTCCAAGAAAACATATACTCAGATCAAGAAGCATCACCCAATGATCAAGAAAGAGAAGAAGGAGACATCATAGAGCTGCAAATAAACCCTCATAGATCTCATTTAGCTGAAGTTGATAATTATCCTTCTTATGATGTATATGACTCTGATGGAGAGTCAAGTGATGTAGAGCCACATAAATCCCAGTAATGGGAAGATGCACAAGAAGAGGAGGCCCACTGGGAGTTTAATAAAGAGGCTCCAGTTTACAATGCACATCCTTCCCCTGGAGAAAGAGTAAGAACCTCCTCTGATTTATGATTCATATTATTCAGAGGAGGATGAAATGGTCGCAAAGGTTCAAAAGGAGTTGTTTACCAATAAGTGGGGAGAAAGCTTCCAACAACAATTTTTTCAAGAAGATCCCAAAGTTGAAGGACCAAGCAGTGTCCATGATCACCTGATGTAGAAAGGTTCCTTCCAGGATTTCTCAATAGAATATCCAATCTATGATTCTTACAGTTTAGAAAATGAAGATTCTACCGCATATTTCCAAGAACGTTTTCCTGTTGAAAAATGGGTAGAAAATGATCAACAACAAGATTTTCTTGAAATATATAAGGCTGAGGAGCTGAACAATATTTGTGGCTGCCCTGACCAAGAAGATATTGGTTAGAAGAATTTTCATGAAAATAAGGAACTGCAAACTTTTCTTGTCAGTTCTATGACCCTATAGCTGATTACATGACCACATTCTTAGGTCAATAACATAGGTTGTTTCTGGAGCATGTATCAAGTTTTTTGTTTGAAGACTTTTTGTGGTGCATGCTTATTTTTATTTTTAAATTTCAGCAGCATGAAGGCATTAGGTCCAGCACCCAAATGCTGACCTGGTACCATTGGAGGGATGAACTCACTTAGGTGAATTGATGTCCAATACATAAGTAGGAGTTGTATATAAATAAGCTTATTAGTTGAGCATTTATTTTCCAGTTGTTAGAATTTACTTTTCTGCATTTTAGTTCGATGAGGAAAGGACTCCTTGCAAATAAAGTTTCATGGAGATTTTCTGGTTGTATAAGTGCATTATAAATTTTGACTCCATGCCCAATGGTGAAGGCTACTGGTCTACAGGTTCTCAGCACCTTACCAACAAGGCACTATCCCCAGGTGGAGCCAATGTTGTCACCCTCTGCAAAATGTGTTTTCAACTATTAAAAGAGGGAAAAAGAGGAGAGAGGTTTGAAACTGTATTACAAGACAGAGAATCACTCAAAGCTAAATCAGACTCCCTCCAATGGATAGTGCTAAGAATTAGATTTCCAATGGTGTATGGAACTCTTCAAATGGACTTTGGAATCAAAAGTTAGAGCAGATTGAAGTTATCGTTGAAAAACTAGAAGACAAAGAAAATTTCTAAGGGTAAAATCCTGGGTTCCAACATATCAGAGATCCCACATATTAGCAATCAAAGGTCCACGGTGCAACGAAATAGTGGAAGCATTTCACCGATATGTGATTAGCAATCCTGCACATCAGAGGTCCAAGGCATCGAAGCATCAAGAGATCGGTGCATCGCAATCGAAGATCAAACAGGTGACACCCTTTCAAAGTTGCGATATTGCATAGAGTTCCGATTGTGATTAAGTTCACCAGGATTTGAGCCTCTAGTGTTAAAGCGTTGAGAATTCCTTGAAACATTCAGCGAAGGAAAGCAGTCACAAAAGAAGAATAGGGCTAACCTTTTCTCTCTCCTCAAGGGGGCCACATGGTTGAACATCATTGGATCCAATAAATGAAACATGGCTACACATGATTGGTTTTGATACATGACAATTGGCCACATATGGTTAGTTCTGATAAGTGACATGGGGTAGCTGATGTCAGCATGACACAACGATACGGTGGACACGTGGTAGGAAAATTCACCATATTAAGGGATCATAAGGGTCCAAAATAGGGCAACACTTGTCACCACTCACAAGGTGACACATGGTAGAGGATGATGTCACATTGACAATTAGAGGATGATCATTGTCACTCCTAGTGAAACCTCCGATTGTGATCTTCCAATAAAGGGACTCTGACACAGGGGCTGTTTCGCGTTCACATAAAGAGCCAAAGATCCAAAGAATTAGCACAAAGGGTGATAAAAAATCGGCGATCAGTGAAACAACACATCATTCCATAATGAAACCTTTGATTTTGATCTTCTGATAAGTGGGCTCTGATTTCGTGCTAGCGCATGGTCTAAAATAACTTAAAGGACCAGGGGTGCCTAACCATTTACAAATAAAAATAGTCCCTGGAAAAGAGTCTAAAGGCCCTAACACCTTAAGGCTAAGCACCCGATCATAAACCCCGATCATATAATGAAGAATTACTGAAAGGGCTCAAAGCAAAAGGCACCTAAAGAGATTGGAGTTCACTATTTCATAGAGCCTATTGCTTGTAAAGATTGTGACAAGTATAATCCCCAATATTACATTGTGGTTTTTTTATGAGGCATTTTACATTCTGATAACATGGTACAAAGCTTTAAAGACATAATGGATCGAAAACCGAGGTATTTAATGGAGATATGGAAATCAGGAAGACTTAATGGTTCAACATGGAGCTCCACTCAATCATACAATGAAGGACTGTCAGGACAATCTCCGCTTTTTCTCTATGACAAGCCACCATAGTTGATCGATACCAAATCCAGAGAGTGCTGAAGTCAGGAAGTTAATACGAAAGTGATGGGAACCAACCAAGAAGCTAGAGGGACACACTATGGAAAAGACATGGCCTGATCAAGGGCCTTCACAGGAATGGAAGAAGGATATTTTCTTGATTCATCTTTCAATTTTTCTTATTTCTATTTATTTTCTAATTTTTGTGTGTTTTCAAGAAAGGAATCAAATCCTTGGTAATCATTTTAGGCAGCAGAGCTATCGCACATTGAGATAGCTAGTCTATCTAACAGATGGCCCTGGGCTGAGATATTTTTTAATTGATTCAAAGCTCTCCCTCTCCTTATAAATAGGGTTAAGAAACACTTAATAAAGGTTGAACTAGAATTCTGCACCCGAGGAGTCCAAATTTTGTGATTCCACTTTTGATTCTATCTGCCCGTTCAGGAGGAACCTGAGCTATGTATTGCTAAATGTAAATGGACTGGTGAATTGGACTCATTTTGAAGGATGAATGAAACTCTTTGGTGATTCCAATCAGAGCAATGTGCAGTATGTTTCCCCTTTGTTTATCACTTCATGTATGTTTTTCTCCCTCTGAAATAGTGTAATGAAGCTATCGATTTCACTCTTATTCATGGTTGTATATTTTGCTGCTAAGTAGTAACAATACCTATGGTAATTACAGATTTACTTGTGTTATTCGATAGCCTACAATACATGTATGAGAACATATTTACATATGCTATAGATCTCGGGACCTTAATTAGCGCTCCACTATTTCTGCCATTCCACCTCTGTAGTCTTTAATACTTCTGCTAGAATATTGTTGCTTAGGATTCTGTATCATTCCCAGCCCTATGCATAAGATTCCTTCCTTTCTCTCCTCCTCTTCATTTTAATACAACTCCAATATTAAGCTGCCTATTATTGTGTGTTAGCCACTAGAAGCAGAAATTTCTCTTTGAGATTGGCCTGTTTTACCCCCTAAGCATTTGGATCCATGTATTGGCTTGAGTTTACCTTGATGAAGGCCTATTGAACCAAGTCCCCTTTATTATCTTTTCAAACAACATGACAATTGGAGTGCAACAAAAATCCCCATTGATAATCTTCCAAAGCACTCCTCTCTTTAAGATGTCTTAGGCATTGGTCTACAATCAACCAAGAGTCTGTCTCTAGGAAGATTTCTATATCTCCTGAAGCACTGGTACTATAGGTGCTAGAAAGAGCGACAACAGGTTGAAAAATAATACTCTTTTTGTTAAGACTTGAAGGATTTTATTTTTGAATTGTTAGTATTAATCTTTTCCAACATGCAATTTTTTAATGAACTAAATTTTGTGAAATGTAAATTCATGTAAGGTTGTTATATGCCAAATCTTCATAGCTATATTTAGTTAGCCTCCTCTATTATTATAAATTTAGGAATTTTCTATGTATTTTTACAACATTATGTGTAATACAAAACTCTTTCATGGTGTCAGAGCCTATTTTTCTTGCACTGCTTAATCTTAATTGTTTTTTTTTTTATTTAGATCTTAATGGGTTTCCTTAACTCTATTGAGGGTTTAGATAATATGTATGTCAATATTGAAGCATATATCTCTCATATTTGAAGGTTCTCATTACAGATTGATGAGATGTTTGTTGTTCGGTGGATGCCTCAATGGATCATGGTCCAATGTTGGTAGCATCGACATGAGTTTTGTACTTTCAAGACAAAATAGTTTCAATTTGAATCTCCTATTCCTCTGCCTGCATATGATGCTTTCCCACAATTACACAATAATTAGTAAGTGCATGGTTTGAGGCGCTATTCCCAAATCCCTCCTTCTTGAGTGGTTATTCAATCTATTGAGATGGTGCAAAACCTTTGACGAGGTGAAGCAGGGAAATTCATATGCATGGCGTAAATTTACGCTTCTTTTTCCATGCTTAATGGATTAAATTTTATTGGCAATAAACTCTTGGTTTGCAACAACTAAGAGCAACCTTATGGTGGGTGCAGTTGGGGACTTGAATGTGCACTCTCCACACCCAATGTGAAAGGCATGATAATTTTTTTCTACAACTTATACCTTATAATATTGTCTTTAACAAGTGTTTTATTGGCTCTGTCTTAGTGACCCAAGCGTGCTAGATATATTCATCCTCTTGGAAAAACTACTTCATAAACCTTATCTAGCTACCAGATCTTTTCAAATGGTGTCACCATAGCTTCAGAGATTTTAATTACTTTTGTTAATGGTTTTAATTTATGGATGGTTCTTGGGAATGTTGTATGGAAATTGGGTAGGGTCACTAAAGGAACATGTGACAACATGTGGACCATTGACCCCACCTCACGAATCGATGGAGGCAGGAAAATGGTTCTCGACTGACAAAACAAAAAACAAGTTTTTCTGTTGGAATATGCCATAATGTTGAATGGTGTTTGAGACGATGAAAATTTTCATATTTAGTGAAAAGGTATACAACCAATTTTCATAATGATTAGATCAATGGGCTGATATAATTTTTTAATCTTCAAGTTGTAATAGACTAATTTTAATTATTCTTTCCAAAATCAATTTTCCTTTTTTAAAGTCCATTTGAAGGAAGAGGCAATGCATTTAAAGTATTTTCTTTAATAAAAGAATTGTGTTTTTGTTTTCCATCCTTATATGGTAAGCACAAATTATAATTAAAATCTATTCGATTTCACATAAAAGTTGTAACATACCCAATTTTCATACTTTTTTTTTTTTCTATATTCAATTGACCAGTAGTATTACTAATATGGACTGTTGTCCTTGGTACTTGCATGACACTAAAAAAATGGCTATAATGTCTTGTACCTTTTGTTTAGTATTATCAATCAATTAGTTAGAATTTGGCTCCAACTTAAATTCTCTTTCCATCATTGTTAATGGTTTCTCTTTGTTGTATTTATGCTTACTATACATCTATATATTGTTTTTAAAAGGTTCCCTTTCGGATTTAATAAGCCACAATTACCTTTGAATTAATAAAATATTATAGTCCCATCCTAAAGTCCTCAATCACATACAACATAAACACCACACTTGTATCAATATGAACTATCATGGGCCTTTCTAAATGATATATACATGACTTTGGTTTTCCATGTGGCACATTTCCTCTATTAAATTCTGCAATGTCTACTGGTATCATGAGAGTGGGCCACACAAACCTGCCCAGTGAATGTCATTTGAAATTTGTACTAGCACATATGAACGGTGGCGATGCTTTGTTGGTGCATCAAACAATTATGATCATTGTTTTCCAACCCTAATCGTATTTCCTTGATCATTTTCTCAATTGGGTTTTCATTATGATTTTTTTTATGTGACAGAGCAATGCTTTGAGGGTTTTGTGGTTCAATGTTTTCCTTGGCCCTGGTTTGATTCTCAAGGCCATCTGACTCCTATCACCACCTCCATCTTCTAGCCAGACTGTCTATTGGTTTTCCAGAGGACTACACATCCTAACCCAAGTATATAGTTTGGTTCATGGGTTTATTGTTCTCTCCTTTTCACTCTATAATGCTACTCAGTGTGTCTTATTTGAATGGTTTGTAGACTTTAAACTTGTCCTTGGTAATTTTCAGTTACCGGTTTCGGAAACTGTAAGCAGTCAACCCTCCCAATTTATTTTTGTGCCAGTCCCACAAGGGATTCTTGAGGTTAAACCTTTCAACTTCCGGGATTTGAGTGGTTAATTATTGTTTAGTGTAAATGTGTACACGAATTTTTCTATTTGATAGCCATGCACCCTTAATTTTCTTGTTACAGGTATTGGGGTTTCCATTGAATGAATACACTCTCCCATATTCGTATGGCAAGAAGAAATTGGTAAGACACCTTATAATTTTTCTTCTATCGAATTTTGCTGATATACAAGGTATACCAGAAGGGGTTTCGCATTTCTTTTTTTGAATTAAATCTATTTTAATCTAACCCGGGGTATTGTTGGTTTTATGCAATATAAAAATATGTCTATGTAATCTATGATGATATAGATCAATCATAGACTATATAGAGTTAATATATTGTAAGATGATTCCTTTGAGAAAATAGTTAATCAAAAGAATTGTGAAAAACATATCGCATATACTAATGATCATATATAAAATAGGGCATTCTCTATTCTAATATTGTACAATAGTGCAACTAATACTTCAAAAAGAGATGACATATTTCATACATAATTCATGAAAGATAAACTTATCACTAATACTAGAAAAAATATTTAGCAAACATGATAATAGTACCAGATGTGTACTGTTCTACTCATTTGACTAGTGACAATAGGCCATAATCAATATTCTACCAATAGGTATCCCAAAGAATACAATAGTGCATCAATAGTGATCAACAAAAAGATATTTGATTGAAAAGACCATGTTCCATGATTCCATCAAGGCATCTACAAACTTACGATAGCACATTCTTTGTAAATGTTCTTAATAAAATTATGGACCCTTCTCTAAATGCATGAGAAGGGTTTAAATACTATTCTTAATTAACTAAAAATAACTTATACAAAATATCTATGAGGAGGTTTCAAACAACCTTCCTCGTTCCTAGTATCCAACTTTCCAAAAATAAAACTGCTCAAAAATGACTTAGGTATTCATTGATTAATCCCCACTGCTAGCTTTGCCTCTCAGCTCACAAATATCAGACATTGGCCTGAATTGTAGTGGCATCCCGAATTGTGTTCTCAACTGCCCTGCAAATATAACATCATGTAAAGGTGGCATCATTCTCTGTATTGAATCAAGGAGCAATTTAATGTCATGATCTAACTGTGCGGTTTGACCAAAAGTTTCCATAATGCTTCCCAGTTGATTTTTGACAGCCCCTCAATTGTTTCCTTTTGTAGCTGACTCTTATTTTTCCAATTCTCATCTAATGATTTAAGATCAGGAAGTGTTTTTGGATCACTCTCCTTTATGAGGTTGGAGGTGTGCAACATGTGATTTATTGTTTTAACAATGCTTTTTGAAATACCCGATGCTCTGGCTATTGCTAGTTCGACCTATTTCACTTGTGAGTCCCAATCAGTGAATAAAATATCCTTATGTCTTTCATTGATCTTTGGGAGACTTGACCTTTTCCCTTCATTTGAATCCTGCCATTCAATATAATCAGAGATCTTAGAATTGAGTTCATTGAACTCAATTATTTGATCAATAATGATGTTTGTTAATTGTTCACTAGTATTCAGAGGTGGAATGATATTTGATATATGTTGGAGGAAGCGCTGCTTTTGCTTTGTCAGTAAAGTATTAAGTGTCAAAGCTTCATTAATTAATTCCTCTTTAGTAGGAATATCCTTATACTTTGCTAGGTCACCATTTAGCTACTGGATTTGTTTGTTTTTAGCAGATAAGTCATTTTAATGACTTATTTTCAATACTTCCATATCCTGTTGTAGCTTATGCAACTGCTCCTCTGCTTGATGGTTCATGCTGGCTCTTTCTTCATCTGACGGTCGCAGTAATAATGCGATGGGGTAATCCTTTTCTTTAATCAAAACCGAGACTTCGGTTGCTTTGTCGATTGTTGTTGTAGCATAGGCTACGACAAATTGAGATAGCCGAGTCAAATGTGCAGTCAGATTTATTTGTGTGTCCTTCCATAGGACATCCATAAATTCATGTTCTGAAGGAGTTTCAGTTCTCCTCCTCTTTATCTGTATTTTTACAACATCTTTATGAATAAGGCTGTAAAAGATGTCTAGAGAAGGGATATCTATTACATTCAAGACAATTTCAGTAGTTTGATCTGCAAGGATTACCTCTGTTTCTTGGAAACTCGTTTTTGGACCTTCAGTGGTCAATACTGCTATTTGCCCTAGCGGAGTCTGGAATCCTATGGTTTCTTGTGTTGATGATACCTTAGGAGTACCCTATAGTTTGTCATTGAATGCATCCTAGAGCTTTTCTAATTCATCTGTTTCTGCTTCCTACTCTCGTGATGTGCCTGGCTTATTCTGCTTCTGAGACTTAGTTTCAATTACATGATCAGTAATCCAAAATTCTTGTGGGAGGTATTCTAACCTCTATCCTCTAAACTCCTGGAATATTCTGAATTTCTCTGGGTCAAACTTTGTCTTGGCTGCATTCAGAATCTGCTCAAAATCCTCAACAGATTCCAGTAAATCTTCAAACTCATCAACTATATGAGTTACAGGTCTGATCTTAATTGAAAGGGTGAATTTGTTTGCTATCTGCTATGGATCAAAAGGCCTTGCTGGTAGAACGTGGAGCTTTAATAACTACATATTCTGATACTATTTATATGCATGACCATAAGTAAGAAGGGTAAATGACCCACACTGAAGGGGAAAATTTGGCCATAGGGATTTCTTCATTTCCCTCAATGTTTTTTTGAGGCCAGTTCCTACTGTTTGGTATGCTACTTCTCTTGCCAATAATTTATCCGATACATACACAGGGAGGACATGTGGGAAAGCTTGGCTACCAAATATCCTGATATAAGAGAAGGACTCTTCAAGAAAATACCTTTCGATTGCTTGGAGGTCTGTGATAGATTCTTTTGTGAATCTCAAACATCTTCTGTTGAAAACTAACTGATGTAAGGGAAGAACAACTCCCTGGCATAATTGGTGAAAATGTGGAATATAATCTTGTTCCCACATTTGCTTATAACTTAGGAAGATAGGAGTAGGATCATTGGTAGTCCATTTCCAACCCATGGTTGGAAAATGAGTGCAGAAACAAATGGCATCGAAGATATATGTAGACATGAAGAATTGGGGAACTGCTCTAGAGGAGGCAACCCTGGTTTGGTGATATTCAGTAATTGCTTTGGCCAAATTCTCAGACATAATGGTTGCCCAATTCATAATGTGAGAATTAACGCAACCTCAATTAACGAAACTCAATTGGTCAAGAATTTAGAATTATCAGGGAGGCCATACAATCTACATAGCATAGAGGCTGCAAAATTATAAGGATTGGCCAAAGAAGCAATGGGGTACATACCCACTTTATATTGTTTGAATTTATTATCTCTTCTCCTCCATTCCTATATCATTTGAAACAGGTCTTCGTTTTCCTTTATAAAATTTGCAACAAACTGTTTGTCATAGATGTCCTAGGCATCAGGTAGCTTGTACATTTGTTGTAAATCTTTATCTTTGAAAGAACCCAAGACTGTATTTTTAGCTATCTTGATAAGTCTGTCTTCGACTTCTGTTGATTCGAATTGGATCCATAAAGAATGATCAAAAGAACCATGGCTGTACCAGGTCGGGATAGACTTCAAAGAATTGAGAGCAGCGATCAAAAATACCTCTAAAACAGTGGCAGTTGGCAGCCAATGTGGAACGACGAGGAAATCGGTCAAAGCACGCTGATCGAGGCCCATGGAGACTACATAGGAGGTGAAATTAGCCCCTGGGAAGCCCAGATCGGGAAATAGAGGGAGTTTTTGATGCGCAATCACTGGGAAAAAATCCTCGAAAAGGAGGACCCCCGAGCGCTCGATCGCACGGGAGCCAGGAAAACTGTGGGAGAAAAAGGCTAAAGGCTAAGGTGGGACCTGCACTCTAAAAGCCAGTGGTATTCATTGGGGGCATCCCTGAGCAGTAAGTAGTTTTGGCGAAAAAAGAGCGATTCCACTCAGTGCCCGACGCGTGGCAAGCAAAGGAGAGAGAAAACCGCCGCTTATCATGCGCTAACGGTTGAGCAAGTCAACCGCGTGAAATGAGCGGATGGCGTTGGATCTGAGGGATCCAGATCTAATGGCTGAGATCGCGCCCGATGGGAAAACCAGAGTTGAAAAGGGATTAAGCTGCGACCTATAAGAATTTGAGGTCCGATTTGACCGCCAAGGTGGCAAATGACTCATTCCATGACATAACTGAAGAAACGAATTGACGAAGCAAGCTGGTGCAGTTCGCAGGAGGATAAGTGGTCGCTCCCTGTGAGTCTGATGATGACGCGGATACAGGGAACTCCAAGCGAAGTTGTAGCAGGCAATCTGACGGAGTTGGAAGAGGAATCGAATAGCCATGAGCTCGAGTGGCTTTAAAGCCATGTACAGACCAGCAGAAGGGACACACACACACACACAGAAGAACAGAGGAAGCAAACAGAGAGAGAAAAAAGTAGTAAGAAGACAGAGGGTTGAGCTGACCAAAGGTAGTATCGAGCACCAGAGGGCTTGAGAAATTTGAGCCATCCCTGAAGGGGATCTGTCAGGACCGAGCACCACATCGGGCTCCTTCCATTGTAGACCCGAGAGGTAAAAAAGCTGGTAGGGCCAAGAGTTTGTGTACTCTAGTGGCTTGGCAAATCCAAGAACCACCCTGCCAAGCTTTCCTGTGACATGAGACTCATATTGAGCTCCTTCTTTGTAATTCTCTCCTTTAAGACACAATAAAAAAGGCCACCACTAAAAGCTAGACAGGAGATGTAGCCCTGGAGGATAGGGTGAAATCCTTATTAATTTCTTGTGTTCTTATACTTGCTTACTATGTTTTTATATTGTCTTCCATTGTCAAGTGTCTATGTATATGCAATATGATCGATCTGTTGCTTAAATAACCTAGACACATACCAGCACATGAGTCTTTAATACCTCTATTTAATAATTCTTAACTGAGATCACTCATAGGGTGATTATTAGATCATCTGTATTCTCTACTACCCATCTTATCATATCTGTGTATGGCAAGAGTCTAGCCCTTCTATTCAGTGAAGGAAAGAGCACGCAACATTTTTGAACTACACTCCTGATGGTTCTATGCTGTCAGCTGTTGGTCGAGCATTTGTTACTTCAGGGTTTTCATCTTCAAGTGTAGTATAGTTAGTTTTCCATGTAGTGGCACCTCCATATGCAGGGCATTATATATCTGTAAAGATGGACAACATCTCTGTGTTTTTAGTTTCTGCGATAGACTGCTTGGTATGCTTCTACATCACCTTTCGAATGGACATTGTTTAAGCGGAATTCCTATGAAAACCAACAACAATTAATTGTTGCGTAAAATAAAAGATTTGATGAAATGATTGCAGATATCATTTTTGGGATTCAACTGCGTTAAGTAAGTCATTCAAAGTATGACCATTTCCATGAGAGGTAGTCGTAAAGTGACTAATTTCTCATGATTTTTGAATAGTTCACTTAGCACTCATTGCATCGGGTGATGCTCACAGGGGTGAAGAAGTGGGATTGAAACTAGTGAAATGTGGAGAACGAATCACATAGCATCAATCATCACTTCCGGGGCTTGCACCCGGTAACCAGGACTTCCCAGGAGGTCACCCATCCCAGAACTCCTCTGGCTCAAGCGCGCTTAACTGTGGAGTTTTTCCCCACAATCAAGCCCACTTAGCTTGCTACCCCATTTGCAAAACCTTAGCAAGTATTGTGCCTCATGAACCATTCAGGTAGAGATCCCTTGACTCTTTTTGAATTTAAGTATGGGGGATTTTCGCAGTGCATTATATTAGATATCATTTTTGGGATTCAACTGCGTTAAGTAAGTCATTCAAAGTATGACCATTTCCATGAGAGGTAGTCGTAAAGTGACTAATTTCTCATGATTTTTGAATAGTTCACGTAGCACTCATTGCATCGGGTGATGCTCACAGGGGTGAAGAAGTGGGATTGAAACTAGTGAAATGTGGAGAACGAATCACATAGCATCAATCATCACTTCCGGGGCTTGCACCCGGTAACCAGGACTTCCCAGGAGGTCACCCATCCCAGAACTCCTCTGGCTCAAGCGCGCTTAACTGTGGAGTTTTTCCCCACAATCAAGCCCACTTAGCTTGCTACCCCATTTGCAAAACCTTAGCAAGTATTGTGCCTCATGAACCATTCAGGTAGAGATCCCTTGACTCTTTTTGAATTTAAGTATGGGGGATTTTCGCAGTGCATTATATTAGATATCATTTTTGGGATTCAACTGCGTTAAGTAAGTCATTCAAAGTATGACCATTTCCATGAGAGGTAGTCGTAAAGTGACTAATTTCTCATGATTTTTGAATAGTTCACTTAGCACTCATTGCATCAGGTGATGCTCACAGGGGTGAAGAAGTGGGATTGAAACTAGTGAAATGTGGAGAACGAATCACATAGCATCAATCATCACTTCCGGGGCTTGCACCCGGTAACCAGGACTTCCCAGGAGGTCACCCATCCCAGAACTCCTCTGGCTCAAGCGCGCTTAACTATGGAGTTTTTCCCCACAATCAAGCCCACTTAGCTTGCTACCCCATTTGCAAATGGGGTAGCAATTTCAACATTAATCAACCATAACGAACACCATGATTACATGCATAGGGATGATAACCATATTAAATCATTCTGACCTAACTCGTGTCTAGCTTAAAAACATAATTAAACATCTGTCAAATCTGTCATGTTGGATATTTAAGTTATAGCGCAAATGAAACTTTGTTTGATGGATCTTGCGATCTGCGATATGTGATATCGCAAAATCACAAGATCGCAATATCGGGATATCGCAATATCAGGGTTTTGATAAGTAACTTTTAAGCTGCTGACATAATATCCTCTGATGTGCGATATGCGATTGGGATGGTGCATACAAAGTCCAATCACAAGTCGCATATCGATATTTTTTTAATGTGCTTAACTTTGCTACTAAGGAATCATGTGATTTGTGATTTACGATGAGGAATTTACTATGTTTTAAGTTAGGTTAAAAAGGGTTTTTTGAAAAGTGACAATTTTCTAAAAGTTGGCAATTTATTCACAAAGAGGGGAAAAATTCAATTTAAAAGGGTCCCTATTTGTATTATACATAATAAAAAGGGGGGGAGGTGGGGGGGGGGGGGGGGGGGGTTGTTGCATAGCACAACAATTGGCAATTCACTTGGGATAACCAGCTATCTCTGATTAGTTTCTTTGACATTTCTCAAACTTTCATAACAAGAAAAGTTGCAAAAAAATAAGAATTGTATGATTCATAAGTTAAACAGTGTTTCAATGGAATATAAAGTATTTACCTCTCTCACTGCTTTTCTTACTCGACTCTTTAGGTGATAAAACATGAATGTCTGTATCATTCAATACTTAGATTTATAAAGATAAAGTAGGTATTCTCTTAAAATTGGCTTTATAGATTTTTACTCATTTATCATAGATAGAGCCTCTGCTGCCAACAGGCGTTCATAGCCTTGACATGGTTATCTTTTAACCAACAATGATTCATAGTCCCATCTGAAATTGATTCCTAATTTCAAAATTTAATCAAAATTTTATTCAACTTCTTTTTACTTGGAACTTGTCTCTTTTTTATGGTACTTTTTTACTTTAAATATCCTTTAAAATCCATTGTCCAAGCTTGGTGACCTAATGGTAAAAATGTCATTCACTGGTTGTAATTTAAACTGAATGAGATGGCTCATGATCAGACCCCTTGTCTTTTGATTGTTTTAATCAAGAGCTATTACCCTATTATGATATGTAGTCTTGGTAATATCAATCTGAATTATTTTCCTGTGATCATGATAAATAAGCTCGTGATGAGACTTATTATCTTTTAAGTTTTTTGAATATTTTTAATTACATTGTGAAAAAAGGAAATTTTATTAGATGGGGTGAATCATTGGCTCATTTAAGAGTTATGGATGATAATTATAGAGTTGGTAAATACATTTTTGCAGAGAATCCTTGCTAAGTTACTGATTCTTTTCTTCACTAGTACAAAATCATCTATACTTTATAGAATGAAGAGTCCTTTCAGAAACTAAATGTCTTTAGTAAATTCAAAATTTTCCCAGAGAAATAAGGTTTATTTAAATATCATATTTATAATTATTCTTTTACTCTTCTTATTTATAGAAGTGAGAAAAATCAAGTAAATTATCAAAAATTTAAAATTTTGAACAACCAAAAGAGATACTATTCAATCTTTATTTTCCTAAAAGTCAAAATTTTAAAACTAATGTTTAACTTCTAAGAAAAGTATTTTTTAAGAATTTGCCCGTTTATAGGTAAAGAGTCTTTTCTACTTGACAAATCTTGTAACAAAAAGGTGGATGGGCCTAATTTCTCTATGATTTGAAATGGACCAAGCCACAGTCTTTGGAATTTGGTATGTTTACCTTTTTCCTCATGTGCCTTATCCCATTTCAAAACAAGATCTCCAATTTCAAAAGTTTTTTGGCTGGTGGATGTTGTATCAAATGAAGCTTTAACTATATGTTGATGATGAGCATGTGTTGCTTTGGCTTTCTCCCTCTGTTCTTCTAATTTAAGGGTTTGACCATGTCTAAGTGGAAGAGAAGAAGAAGGGTTTTCATCAATAAACTAAACTAAAGCAAGAGATGGTATTATTATGTTTGTGGGTAGAATTTCTTCTTTCCCATAAACTAATACAAATGGAGAAGTATCTATTGAGGCCTTCTGAGTGATTCTATCTGCCCAAAGAGAAAATATTAGTGCTTTATGCTAGTTCTTATGATTTTACTCTACAATCTGTTTGATAATTCTAATCAGGTTCTTGTTTGTAGATTCAGCTAATCCGTTACCTTGTGGATAATAGTTAGCTGAGTATTTCAGTTTAAAGCCTCTTTTCAAAGCAAACTCTACGATCACATTTCCAGAAAAGTAAGATGCATTATCAAACATTAAAGCTAATGGGAGACCAAACCTAGTAATTATAAACTGATGAATGAAATCCGTAATGTTTTGGGTGTTAACTACCTTTAATGGGATAGCTTCTACCCACTTTGTAAAATAATCAGTTGCAATTATAATATACTTATGCTGTTTGGAGGAGGTTGGAGTTATTTCACTAATAATATCTAACCCCCATTGTTGAAATGGTTGCTGTATATTTACTGGCTGCAACGGGAGTGCTGCTTTCCTCTCTCTTCCTGCCACCGTTTGACATACTTTGCATTTCCTTGCATATTCATGTGCATCTTTGAAAAGGGTTGGCCAATAGTACCCAACATGCATAATTTTATGTGTTGTGGTATTTCCTCCAAAATGACCTCCAACTGGTTCGTCGTGTAATTCTTGCATTGCCTTTTCAGCCTCAGGTTTCTCTAAACATCTTAATAATATAGCATTATAGATTTTTCTAAATAACACATTATCAATTAATTGATACTCATTTTCTTTAAGCCTTAGAGCATGCTTAGTTGTATAATTGAGATATAATGGAGCGTGTCCATTTTTCAAGAAAAATTTCAGATCAAATTTTGTGATTCAGAATCGTTGAGGCTTACCTCAGATAATTGCACTTCAGTAGATTGATTGTCCTCTATTGGTAAATGAAAGTCTTCCATTAGCATTCTGCAAAAACCTTGACCTCTAATAATTTTATCAGGATGTATTTCTACATCATATTCCTGAAGTGTAGTACCCCAATTTGCTCTCTTCTCTCCTACGTCTCGTTGGATTAACAATTGACTTACAATGGGGTAGGGGACTATTATCTTAGTGTGTGTTTTTAGGAGGAAAGGTCTGAAATGTTTTAAAGTTTTAAATACAACAAAGGCCTATTTCTCCACAGCTAAATAATTTGACTCAGCACCTTGTAAGTTAGAACTAAAGAATGAAATTGGTGTTTCAACGTTATGATCATTTAGTTGTGTCAAAACTGCCGCGTAAGAGATATCAGAAGAGAACGTGTATAATGCAAATGGTTTTAGGAAATTGGGAGTTGTTAAGGAAGGAGCCTCAATGATGGCTTTCTTTATCAACTCAAAAGAATCTTTCTCGCCTTTTCCCCATTTAAAAGTTGCATTTTTTCGGATCATTGATTGTAGGGGTAAGATGATTTGAGAAAAATCAGGAATAAATCTTTTTACAAAATTAATTTGTCCTAAAAATGATTGCATCGTTTTTTTGTTATGTGGCAGGGGAATGTTTTCAATTTCTTGAATCCTATCGGGATTGATATAGATTCCTTTCTTAGATACCACGAATCCTAATAATTTACCTTCTGCCAAGGTGAAATAAGATTTTTTAGGATTCAAAGAAATGCCGAATTTCTCACATCTCTCAAAGATTTGTTTTAGGTGACTGATATGGTTGTTTCTATTTTTAGAATAGACAATGATGTCATCTAAATATATTACAACTGAATTGTTGATTAGTCCTCTAAAAGCTATGTCCATAGCACGTTGAAATGTAGCACCAACATTAATCAATCCAAATGGCATCTTTTGATATGCATATGTTCCCCACTTGGTTCTAAATGTAGTCTTTAATCTATCATCTGGATGAACCATAATCTGATTGTAACCTGAAAATCCATCAAGAAAAGACATCAATTCAGAACCTGCAACTGATTGCAGAATCTGCTCCATAGTAGGCAAAGGAAAATTATCTTTTTGACAAGCTTTATTCAAATTTCTAAAATCCATGCAAATCCTAATGTCCCCATTCTTTTTCCTCACAGGAAACATGTTTGACACCCATTTTGAATGCCTAACAGGGAAAATGATTTTGGCTTTGAGCATTTTATTAAGTTCAGACTTAATTTGACTCTCTAAGTTTGGGTAGATCTTCATAAGCTTTTGTTGGACAGGTTTGTCATTTAAAATCAAGGGTATAGTATGCTGCATTATAGAAGTATCATATGTTTTGAGATTTGAATAATCCCAGGCAAAGACAATTTTATATTTTCTTAGCAATTTAATGAATGACATCTTTTCATCGCCGGTGTTAAGCCCAAACCTAGGTTTATGTTTTGAGGCTTATCAGGTGTACCAATATTAATCAACTCGAATCTTAGAGTGGAACTCTGTGTTTTTGAATTGGTAGTCTTTTTAAACCTATCTTTTAAATCACATAGATCTTCCATCTTGACTACATATTTGGGAATTGGATTTACATCCTGTTTATTTTGAATTTGTAGGTCATGTTCATGTTTGTCTATGATTTGAATTTCATAAGATCCATCTGATGAAAGAAAGTCAATTATATCTGTATCATCATTAAACACTCTCCAATTTGTTATGTTATATGGAATGGAAGGCCTAAAAACCAACTCAATCGAAAATCTATCCGGACTAAATTCTTCTGACGGTATCAATTTAGATGCTACATTGGCAAGTAAACTAGCACTTGCGTTTTGTAACCTAGGGATTGTTGAAATATTAAATGCAATGAAATGAGAAGTGAGGTTCTGAGCTAATGCTTGATAATGTTTCAGGTGTCCAGAAATACAATGGATTATGTTCCTAACTTGCTTAACAATTATTTCAGAGTCCCCATATACTTGCAAATATTTAACGTTTAATCTAATGGCTTTGTACAAGCCTTGAATCAATGCTTCATATTCGGCAATATTGCTCGTGCATTGAAATTCAAGTCTGCAAGCTAACATTGTTTTCTCTCCTTGCGGATTGATTAAAATGCAACTTGCTCCTGCACCATCGTCTGATTTTGAACTGTCAAAGTATAGAGTCCAGAATAAAGAATGATCTAAAGTTTTATTACTAAAATTAATACATTTAGAAGTGTCTGACTAAGAAAAATTTTCAACCTGAGAAGTAACAGTATTTTCTAGGAAAGGTGAGATTTGGGCATTGAATGAGCCAAGAAATGATTCAGTAGAATAATTTTCAATAATATTATTAGTAAAAATCATAGGCTCGTTCGGTCCTTCTAATTCAGTGACTGTATGTTACATGATTTTTTCACGATCAACTCTAATTTAATTTGGTTTAACATTGTATGGTAACCACATGTGTGACCAATCAGTTGCGAAATATCCATGTAGTTTCTCAGACCAATCCCTGCTTAAAATTAGACCATAAAATTCAGGGATGTCTGCCACTAAGACATCAATCACTTGCAACACCTTTGGGTTGGATGATAATCTAATTGATACTGATAACATTTCTCCAACAACCTCAACTTTTGTTCTGTCCAGTTGGACTATATGCACAACAGACTTTTGAGGGATAACGTTAAGTCTCATGCACACAGATCTTGGCATGATATTCGAAGAAGCTCCTGAATCGATGAGACAATTATGAACATTTTTATTAAAAATTTCATAAGTCAAAAGGAAAGGAGGAGTGTGAGACTTAGATCTATCACCAATCAACACAAGATCATTTGGTTTTACCTTGTTTGAAGGTGACGAGGGTTTTCCCATATCTTTGTTAGCTTGGGCTATAACTGATGGTGGTATGGGATCTACAGGAACTGCCTTGAGTTCTCTCAATAAGATTTTCTATTGCTGCTTTAGTTTGGTCATTTCATATAATGAAATGTTTGCTTTAGTATTTTTCATGTCTTCAACTATATTGTATTCCACTGTATCTAAAACTATCAAATTTTTAGAAGTATCTAGGGGAATAGGATCAGTTTGAATGGTTTTAGATTTGTTATTCACTATTTTCTCCTTTGTGGGAGGAGATTTTTGTTTCTGAACTGGTACTGTTGAGTCACCATATGTTTTTATCCTTGTAGATGTGGGCATAGCCTCTCTTTCTTCTTTGGTGGGAAGAATAAAGTCCCATAACCCATTCAATTTGACTTCTTCTTCAGGCTCTGTTTCTTCTTCAGTTGCTGAGGTGTCTTCAACATATTGATCTGATTCGGTATTTGAAATCACATTCGAAGGCTGAGAGGGCGAAGCAGGACTTCTATTGTATGGGTGATATGATTTCTTAGGAACGAAAGATTCAACTACTTGTTTCTTTATTTCAACCATATCATTTGACATAGTTTTCAAGACTTTTTGGAGACCTTCAAGATCGAAAGGATCCTTTGGGGTTTTCTTCTTTGATTCTTGGCTAAAAGTCACTTTTTTAGATTTCTTATCTTTCATCTCAGATAGTTTTTCTAAGGCTAAAATTCTCTTTTCTATAGACTGGGCTTCTTTCATGTTTTCTGAGAGAGTAGCCTTATCGGCTCTATCTACAAAAATGGCTATATTAGAAGGTAAAGCAGAAATGTACCACTCTATTTGTACATCAACAGTAGGTTTGGAAGCAACTGGGATTTTGTTTAATAACTTGTTAAATCTGCATCCTTTCACCTGAATTTGTTTTCAGGTTAGAGAGAGCATTGATTGAAGATGCCACAGTTCTATCATCTCCAAATTTTGCAAGAAACTGTTGTTCAAAAGTTACCTAGATTGTTATAGTTCCCGTTGGAAGAGAAAAGTACCAGGATCTTGCAGATCCTTTAAGAGTATAGGGAAAAAATATTACTACAATATCTTCATGCGCAACCCCATTCAAATTCATGGCCAACATAAAATTTTTGATGTGTTCCTCAGGAGGAAGACCATCATCTGGATTGAATTTGGGTAACCATTTCTCTGGATGATCAGGAAGAGGATGTGGGTTTGCAAACAACACGGCACCAGGATTAGTCCAAGGCTGATTAGCCATAGCTTGAGTTAGGATTTGAGAAGATATAGAAGCATATCTAGAAGTAATGGGTATGGATGTAGAACTTACAACTGGACTAGTACTACTTGTGGTAGCACTAATTGTTTGAGTAGAAGAAATGGAAAGATGAGAGGATGTGAATGGAGGTGTAGTGAATGAAGGAGTAAATGGAGGGGAATTTGATGTGACCTCACTTGTATCTAACTTAGATCTAGACACGGGAACTTCTTACACTGTGAATGTATTGGAAACTCAAAGGGAGGTATTCCAAGTTTATCACTTTTTTATTGTGTTAGGATACCAGTTTCTCTGAACAGAGAAGTAATAATTTCTTCAGAAACTTCGGGTTTATCAGGTTTCTCAGCAGAAATAGATATTCATTCTAGTTTATGAACTAAGGACTGAACTTCAGGAGATTCTGGAGAATATTCTGAAGAAGGTAAGTGTCGAGATACTTCAGGAGATGAGGGGTAAGTTTCTACAACTTCTGACTTCTGAGTGGGTGACTTAGAACGTGATCGAGAAGCTGTAGGATTTTTTGAGGGGGATTGAATCTTGTGAAGGCTTCGAGTTTGAGATTTAGATTTATATGCCATTCATAGTCGGGGCCCTCCTTCTAGTGCCAAAAATGTTGAGGCCTCAGAAATCTGTGCCAACAACGAAGGGGGATAACCACCCAGTCCGGACCTTAGTGTAGCTCCTTTTCCGTTTGGTATAGTGGCTTCGACTAGATATGATGGGTCCAGTTTCCAATTTTTTTGGGTTTATATGATTTGTGGAATTTTCCTGACGATTTTCAAAAGAATAACTAGAAATTAACACAACTTTATTCTAAGATGCAAAACTTTGAATTAAATCTATTTTAATCTAACCCAGGG
This sequence comes from Pinus tabuliformis, assembly GCA_031772625.1. Taxonomy (NCBI): domain Eukaryota; kingdom Viridiplantae; phylum Streptophyta; class Pinopsida; order Pinales; family Pinaceae; genus Pinus; species Pinus tabuliformis. The sequence goes on from CM062813.1 coordinate 404,511,150, forward strand.
CATTGTTGGTTTTATGTGATATAAAAGGATGTCTATGTAATCTATGATGATATAGATCAATCACAGACTATATATAGTTAATATATTGTAAGATGATTCCTTTGAGAAAATAGTTAATCAAAAGAATTGTGAAAAACATATTGCATATTCTAATGATCATATATAAAATAAGACATTCTCTATTCCGATATTGTACAATAGTGCAACTGATACTTCAAACAGAGATGATAGATTTCATACATAATTCATGAAAGATAAACTTATCACTAATACTAGAACAAAGATTTAACAAATATGATAATAGTACCAGATATGTACCGTTATGCTCATTTGACTAGTGACAATAGGCCACAATCAATCTTCTACAAATAAGTATCCCAGAGAATACAATAGTGCATCAACAGTGATCAAAAAAAAGATATTTGATTGAAAAGACCATGTTCCATGATTCCATCAAGGCATATACAAACTTACGATAACACATTTGTAAATGTTCTTAATAAAATTCTGGACCCTTCTCTAAATGCATGAGAATGGTTTAAATACTATTCTTAATTAACTAAAAATAACTTATACAAAATATCTATGAGGAGGTTTCAAACAACCTTCCTTGTTCTTAGTATCCAACTTTCCAAAAATAAAACTGCTAAAAAATGACTCAGGTCTTCATTGATTAATCACCGCTGCCAGCTTTGCCTCTCAGCTCACAAATATCGGACATTGGCCTGACTTGTGGTGGCATCCTGAATTGTGTTCTCAACTTCCCTGCAAATATAGCATCATGTAAAGGTGGCAACATTCTCTGTACTGAATCCAAGGAGCAATTTAAGGTCATGATCTGACTGTGTGGTTTGACCAAAAGTTGCCATAGTGCTTCCCAATCAATTTTTGACAGCCCCTCAATTGTTTCCTTCTGTAGCTGGCTCTTATTCTTCCAATTCTCCTCTAATGCTTTAAGATCAGGAAGTGTTTCTAGATCACTCTCCTTTACGAGGTTGGAGGTGTGCAACATGTGATTTATTGTTTTAACAATGCTTTTTGAAATACCCGATGCTCTGGCTATTGCTAGTTCGCCTTGTTTCACCTGTGAGTCCCAATCAAGGAATAGAATATCCTTATGTATTTCATTGATCTTTGGGAGACTTGACCTTTGCCCTTCATCTAAATCCTGCCATTCAATATAATCAAAGATCTTAGAATTGAGTTCATTAAACTCAATTATTTGATCAATAATGATGTTTGTTAATTGTTCACTAGTATTCAGAGGTGGAATGATATCTGATATATCTTGGAGGAAGAGCTGCTTTTGCTTTGTCAGTAAAGTATTAAGTGTCAAAGATTCATTAATGAATTCCTCTATAGTAGGAATATCCTTATACTTTTCTAGGTCATTGTTTAGCTCCTGGATTTGTTTGTTTTTAGCAGATAAGTCATTTTCATGACTTATTTTTAGTACTTCCATATCCTGTTGTAGCTTATGCAGCTGCTCCTCTACTTGACGGTTCATGCTGGCTCTTTCTTCATCTAACTATTGCAGTAATAATGTGATCTGGTCATCATTTTCTTTAATTAAAATTGAGACTTTGGTTGATTTGTTGATTGTTGTTGTAGCATAGGCTCTGACAAATTGAGATAGCCGAGTCAAATGTTCAGTCGGATTTATTTGCGTGTCCTTCCATAGGACATCCATAAATTCATTTTCTGAAGGATTTTTGGTTCTCCTCCTCTTTCTTTGTCTTTTTACAATAGCTTTATGAAGAGGGCTGTAAAAGACATCTAGAGGAGGGATATATGTTACATTTAAGACAATTTTAGTAGTTGGATCTATAGGGATCACCTCTGTTTCTTGGAAACTCGTTTTTGGACCTTCAGTGGTCACTACTACTATTTGCCCTGGCGGGGTCTAAAATCCCTTGGTTTCTTTTGTTGATGATACCTTAGGAGTACCCTGTAGTTTGTCATTGAATGCATGCCATAGCTTTTCTAATTCATCTATTTCTACTTCTTGATCTTGGGAGGTATTCTAACCTCTGTCCTCTAAACTCCTAGAATCTTCTGAATTTCTCTAGTTCAAACTTTGTCTTGGCTGCATTCAGAATTTGCTCAAAATCCTTGACAGATTCTAGTAAATCTTCAAACTCATCAACTATATGAGTTACAAGTCTGATCTTAACTGAAAGGGTGAATTTGTTTGCTATCTGTTGTGGATCAAAAGGCCTTGCCGGTAGAATGGGGAGCTTTAATAACTGCATATTCTGATACTCTTTATATGCATGACCATAATTAAGAAGGGTAAATGACCCACACTGAAGGGGAAAATTTGGCCATAGGGATTTCTTCATTTCCCTCAATGTTTTTGTGAGGCCATTTCCTACTGTTTGGTATGCTACTTCTCTTGCCAATAATTTATCCGATACATACATAGGGAGGACATGTGGGAAAGCTTGGCTACCAAATATCCTGATATAAGAGAAGGACTCTTCAAGAAAATACCTTCCGATTTCTTGGAGGTCTGTGATAACTTCTTTTGTGAATCTCAGACACCTTCTGTTGAAAACTAATTGATGTAAGGGAAGAACAACTCCCTGGCATAATTAGTGAAAAAGTGGAATATAATATTGTTCCCATATTTGCTTATAACTTAGGAAGATAGGAGTAAGATCATTGGTAGTCCATTTCCAACCCATGATTGGAAAATGAGTGCAGAAACAAATGGCATCGAAGATATATGCAGTGGGAACTTCTCTAGAGGAGGTAGCCCTAGTTTGGCGATATTCAGTGATTTATTTAGCCAAATTCTTAGACAAAATGGTTTCCCGATTCATAATGTTAGAATTAAAACAAGCCTCAATTAACGAAACCCAATTAATCGAGAATTTAGAATTATCAGGGAGGCCATACAATATACATAGCATAGAGGCTACAAAATTATAAGGATTGGCCAAAGAAGCAATGGGGTACATACCCGCTTTATCTTGTTTGAATTTATTGTCTCTTCTCCTCCATTCCTGTATCATTTGAAATGGGTCTTCATTTTCCTTTACAAACTTTGCAACAAATTGTTTGTCGTAGATGTCCTGGGCATCGGGTAGCTTGTACATTTGTTGTAAATCTTCGGCTCTAAAAGAACCCAAGACTGTATTTTTAGCTGTCTTGATAAGTCTGTCTTCGACTTCTGTATTCTCTACTACCCATCTTATCATATCTGTGTATGGCAAGAGTCTAGCCCTTGCTGCTATTCAGTGAAGGAAAGAGCACGCAACATCTCTGAATTGCACTCATGATGGTTCTGTGCTATCAGTTGTTGGTCAAACATATGTTATTTCAGGTTTTTCATCTTCGAGTGTAGTATAGATAGTCTGCCATGTAGTGGCACCTCCATCTGCAGTGCATACTATATCTGTAAAGATGGACGACATATCTATGTTTTTAGTTTCCGTGATAGACTACTTGGTATGCTTCTGCATCACCTTTTGAATGGAAATTGTTTAAGCAGAGTTCCTATTAAAACCAACAACAATTAATTGTTGCGTAAAATAAAAGATTTAATGAAATGGCTGCACTTTGAAAGGAAATATCTGAGAGCGAGTTCAACATTAATCAACCATAACGAACACCATGATTACATGCATAGGGATGATAACCATATTAAATCATTCTGACCTAACTCGTGTCCATCTTAAAAACATAATTAAACATCTGTCAAATCCGTCATGTTGGATATTTAAGCTATAGCGTGAATGAAACTTTGTTTAATGGATCTTGTGATCCGTGATATGCGATATCGCAAAATCGCAAGATTGTAATATTTGGATTATGCAATATTAGGGTTTTCATAGGTAACATTTAAGCTGCTGACATAATATCCTCCAATGTGTGATATGCGATCGGGATGTCGCATTCAAAGTTCAATTGCAAGTCACATATCGGTATTTTTTTAATGTGCTTAACTTTGCTACTAAGGAATCATGTGATTTGCGATTTGCGATGAGGACTTTAATATGTTTTAAGTTAGGTTAAAAAGGGCTTTTTTAAAAGTGACAATTTTCTAGTTGGCAATTTATTCACAAAGGGGAAAAATTCAATTTAAAAGGGTCCGTATTTGTATTATACATAATAAAAAATGGGGGGGGTTGTTGCATAGCACAAGACAACCTTTTGCCTAGGCCTTTTTGTTTTAGTTTTTTTGAAAAATATTCTTTCCTTTTTCTTTAAAGCATGCATTTCTCTACCAAAGTGCTTTATTCCATGCGACTTAGTATTTATCTCCAACTAAGTGATTAACATAATCTTTCTCTCCCATTATGTTAAATTAATTTATTTTAATTTTTCCTCTTAGGGATTTTTATGAGACTTTTTAGGGAAGGTGAATCATGTGGACTTGACCACCAACAACTTTTTCCCAAGTAGGCAAGAAGTCTTCTAAACTCTAATAATATTTCCTAAATATTACCAAGAAATTTATTTATTTACTCAAATAAAATAAAATAGTTACATCATCACATAATTCCCATCATGGCTTCCATAGCCATTAAATCCAATAACAGTTCAATGTCTAAAAATACTAATTATTTAAAAAGTAGAACCATAGGAGTGTTACAAAAGTGATCAAGATTGAATATCACTGAGCGTGCATTATTTTGATCATTTTAAGTTATACTTATTGATCACAACTTTTGATGTGCACTTCTCATAGATCATGACCCTATTTTCACAGAATGACAAGGTTTTATTTTATCCACAATAAGGAAGATGAGTAAAAAATTGGAGGAACTTTGTGAAAAAAAAGGTTGTAGATCACCTTCATAATGAGGTTCTCCACTTGCAGTCCATCGTTGCTATATTACAAAAAAAATGCAACACTCAAGAATTGATTCCAATCTAAAATGACTAAGAAAATCAAGAAGGATGATAATCTGGAGTCAACCATGGGAGAGTATTTCTAGAATCTCGTAGATGACTTTCAAACTATGGTTGACCTCCTTGATCGTTTGGAGGCGGAAGCTGAGGATCGATCACATTTAACAACTTCAAACTTAAAGAAGGAAATTTTCAAGTTGTAGGAGGAAAATTCCCAACGAAGTAGAGAGGTTGCATATTTAAAAGCCTCCATGGAAATGGTTCATGAAGAAGCTTCCCCTCTTCAAGAAGATAACAATTTAGACTATTTGACCAATATCAAACTTTGAGAAAATATCACGATGCATTATTGTAGTAACTGGCGAAGAAGAATGAGATTATTCAATGTTTGCAGGAGTGCAAGCATAACCTTGAGTTGGAATTCAATCACCTACAAAATGTTGAGAAGGAGACTTTTGTTATTGAGCTACTAAGATCACATTCTTCCACTCTTCATGATCTTGATTGTAGCCTTGCTATTTTTGAGAATTATAATGTTGAATATTGTGCCTCATCACACGGTTTTGTGTCACCTAGATTTGAAAAACATACTATAGGTATTGAATGCCAACTACTGAGTAAAATGAGATATACTAGAGGAGTACTTGGAAAAAGTGGTCATGGAATTTGTATTCCTATTACTCCTAATGTGAAAAAATCAAGAGAAATTCTTGGATGTGTTGATGCTAATATTTAATTGCCTACATTTGACCATATTGAATATGGGAAGGTTTATTTTGTTGCAGGTGGAGTTCAGACCAAGTTGATGGAACACCATCCCCCTACTGATTATGTTGTACGAATTGATAAATTAGTTGATAATATTGTTGCATAATACAATATTGCTACTATAAATGTTTGTCCTCATGTTTGTGCACTAGTATTTGAGTTTGTAGAAAAAAAGATCTAAGCCACATCAACATCCTGATATAAAAAATAGGAATTTATCTAGGAATCAGAAAGATATTGATGATGTAGTTAGATCATTGCAAAAATGATGAGAAAGGTTGAACCATGGACTAGTCCTAACCATCAGAATTGATTGTGTTTGGATCGATGGATGGTCATGGCATCATTTGAAAACATGTTGCAGACTTCATACCATTGTCTATCACCGAATATTTATTGTTGTTGCTCCCTTAGCTGTGTTTCAAGGGGGGAAGTTTGATGATGACAAAGGATATTGATTATTACTTCTCACTCAGTTGTTTTTCAGGGGGGAAAATTTGATGATGATAAAAAATGTTGTTGTTGCTATATTTTCTAGTCAATCAATCTACTAGAGTATTCTATCTTATTTTCATGTTGTTGACTACCTTGTGCTTGATCAATGGTGATAATATTCAAATATCTTCATGAGTGGTTGTATTATGTGTTGATTAGCTTTTGCAGCCAAAATAAATTAACTATGCTAAGTAATTTATTTTTATCCAAGCTAAGTATGCCATACTTTCTATTTGAACCTTTTAGTGTCTACAAGCCCCATTGTTTGTATGTTGGTTGATGGTGTTGCTTTTATTTGAAGCCTTTATAACAACAAATATATGAAGCTTTTATGAAGTGGCTATCAATGTTTTCCTTTCTTGTGCTTGTACAACATCTTCTAATTTAGAGATCATCTAAGTTCATTGAGATTTCTTGGTTCTCATCTTCACAATTTTTGGTATTTCTTGATTGAAGTGGGATTTTGTTCTTACTAGTTCGTGGATCATTGTGGGATTTATAGTTTTAGCTCCATGTTCATTTGAGCACTATCATATTTTCCTATTTTGGAGAGGAGTGTTTCTTCTTATGGGGTTTTCACCTTTTCTTTGCTTACGAGAGGATGTACATAGATATTTTATCATGCCTTGTTGTCAGGACCTTTTTTTTTTAATTTTTTTAATTTTATGTTTGTTCCCTATGTTTTTCTTAAAGGAAGATGTTAGTGTTGTTCCTTTCCAATATGTACTTTTCCAATAAACTAAGTGTTTTGAATTGTAAGCTCACATAGGGTTGTTATTTGCCAAATTATTATAGTTATCTTTATCCAACATTGAGCCTCTCCATTATTAAAAATAGAGGACTTCTCTATATTTTTAAAACACTATATGTATAATAGAAAACTCTTCATGGATGACTTATCTTTCATATAAAAAAAGTGATAGGAAGGTTTTCAATAGACAAATGCATTTTTAAAATAATTCAAAGTTGATTCACATAATTCCATGTCATTTTATAAAGTGATTCTATTGCTCTACTTTTTTTTGTATTGGTTTACGTAATCCATTTTGAAGGGAGTAAATGAATTATTTTTCTAAACTCTTTAGAATAATAATAATAATGTAAATTAATATCTTTTATAAAAATAATTTTAAATCAGTGATGGTTAGGATATAAAATGTTCATATTACACAATTATATTATATATCATATTAAGAGAATTATTAATAATATTTTACAATCTTTTTTAATTAATTTTGATTAAAAACAAAAAAATTATTAATTCAAAATTATAATATTAATAAAGTTTTAATAAGTAATGTTAAGTTTGTTTGGGGTAGCTCAATTGGCAATGGCTATGGAAATGAAGTCTCATTGAACCGGAAGCCTTGGGTTCAAATCTTTGTGTTATCCCCCAATTAGGGTGAGAAGTTGGACATGACGAAAATGTAGTCTTACCAAGCTTACAAAAAAAAATTGATGACAAATGGAAAAAATCTCACTTTCTTTTTAAACAATTTACCATCAAATAACTTACCTATAATAAAATATTAAAAATTATAGAAGTGATAACTTAATAACCATCATTGTAGAAATTAATTGAAATCATAAAAAGATGTTAGACTTGACAAAGTGTTTAGGTTCTATATTTCCTTTTTATTTTTTATTTTATTTTAATTTTTTCTTTAAAATAAGAGGTTAAATTGCAATAAATAGTAAATGATACTATGTTATAGCTAAAACTAAGATTAGATACTATTATAAAGCGCATATATAAGACTAAGATTAGATATTATAAAAAACACATATATAAGGCTGTGTTTAGATGCTATTAGAAAACATATGACCAATTAAACGTAACCTCAATAATAAATACTAGACATGACTAAGAATATATGTTACTAGAAAGAACATGACCTAATGGATAGCTTCAATAATGAACACAAGGAATTGTCTTTCTTATGTATACATTTGGGCTAAGAGATTCTTCTCGTCCTGGAATAAGAATTAAAACTGCTTCTAATTGGTTAAGAACTCATTTTTAGCAACATAAGAAAACAAATTAATAAGCCAAAACCCAAAGACATCTTATAAGAGGCAAATTCTAAAATCTAATCTCTTACTAGATACCAACAATTCATTTTAAATAATGTAATTTTACTTAAATATATAATAAGTCAACTTACATTCATAAATAACAACTAATGATAAATATTGT